>JADMNL010000027.1:214870000-215487500 GCA_016271365.2 Neoceratodus forsteri
TGTGGGGGTTAAACCCATCATTTCGAGGTATTCCATCTCTTCTTCATCTTCTATCTTCTCCTTTGTGGTGATGTCCAGGGAATCTGCCATCTTCCTGACAGAGGTAAAATGTGAGGAATAATCCTCAGAGTTCCTAGGAGGACAGCCAAAGTCCTGCTCAGGGGATACATCTCAGGTTCGATAGATTCCCCTTCTTCCTCCTCCTCACTCACTCACTCACTATAATCCTCCTCCTCCTCCATGAGAGAAGATCTCCCTGTGCTACCAGTCTGTCTCACAGAAGCCTGGTCAGGTGGCTGCTGGTCAGTGGGCACAAGGCCTTGTAAGGCTAGTATCACCCTGAATGCCTGAGCAACTTCTTGGGGAGAAGGCAGTGTCAGAGCAGGCGCAGAAGTCCCCTTTTTAATAGTTGAGGGGTCTGTGTGCTTTAGTTTTTTAGTCTTTTTTGAGGGAACTGGGGAGTCAGCCGGTTCAGCAATCCTCTTAGTGCCTTTGTCACCCGTCTCAAGGGTAGAGGCAACAACTAAAGTGGTTTCAGCCACTTCAGAAGGGGGTACCGGCTGGTCAGAGCCAGAGGGACCCCTCGGTGGAGGAAGTTTTTTCTTTAGTCATTCCAGGCGTCTCGCCAGAGTTTTCTCCAGAAAGGTTTTACAGATGTCACAATCTTCCTTGAGATGCTCATAGCCAAGGTAGGCCACACACAGATTATGTCGGTCTGCCTTAGCAAACACTTCCCCACAATCAGAACAATTTTTAAAACCAGGTTCACTGGCTTTCTTTTTTGGTTTCTCGTGACTTTTTTTTTTTTTTTTTTTAAATCGGGGACTGATAAAGTAAACCACTAAACAATTTTTAAATTTCTATAGAAGTTTAGCGGTTGTGGTCGGTTCCGGAACCGATGGGAACCAAACAGATGAAGAAAACGAACCAGGATTAGCGGTTCAGTAACCGAGAAAAGCGGTTACAAACAAACAAATATTTAAATAAAATCTAAATAACTAACAAGGTTTATTAGTCAGAAAACCTCGAAATAAAGTAAACTAACTCGATTCCCCACCGGTTATACCGAACCGGGAGGAACTGATAAAAGTAATCAAATAACACTAAAACTAAGTTTAAGTATAAGGCAGCAAATGAAATAAAGGATACTTATTATATATTTGATAAGTTTCTTCATGTCACAGGAACAAGCAGAAGAGCGACAATCCAAGTAACCAGACTTTTCAGGTGGCCAGTGAAATCTGAGGAGTTTTAGAACATTGGCAGTTAATATGGGGCAACACTTGAAAAGTTGTCATGTGCAAAGAATTCCGTCATTTGCATGTGTTCTGTTCTCTCCAGGCAGTTCTAACTAAAGGGCTTACTACAGAAAGTTATGAATACCAGAGTATAACTGGGGTTAGAAGGAAGGAAATGTGTACAGAAACCTCCCTTTCCAAGAGAGGGATAATGCGTCTCACAAACAAAACTCCAGGCCCTGGACTGAGCAAGCAAAAATGTGGCAGTTTTGCATTGAGTGGGGATGCAAAATAGTCCAACTCTGGATGACCCACCTGTCAAACAGGTCTTCTACTACCAAGGTCATCAGTTCCCACTCGTGCGCCTTTGTCTGCGACCAAATTAAGTGTGTCTGCTTGCATGCCTGGAACACGGACAGTCGACAGTTCGAGGCTGTGATCTAGAGACCAGTACAAAACTCTCACTGCTTCTCAGCAGAGCAAGTACGGGTGAGTGCCCCCCTGCTTGTTGATGTAGTGAATCCACATAGTACCTGCGCTCAAGTGAGAAGGAAGCAGGGGTGCATGCTAGGGGTGGCTACCCCTAATCAAACAACAGTTCCAAGTAAGTATGCATTCCAACAAAAAGAACCGAGGATCCAATTTTAAATTTAAAAAATGTGTTTTATTTTCAGCACAATGGGATTTAAATAGCCTCTGGCCTGTCAGACATGACCACCTAGCTCCAGCGCTCCGCTTCCAATACAAGGCTTCGTCAGGCGGTAGGGTACTAGCGACACTATAGCTTCTTTTATAGTCCCCACTGTTATACGACATTCATTACATAATAGTATACAACTTCATACATTTGGTACAAATAAGATGAAAAAAATATAAAATGAAACAATAGGTATGTACAGTAACAAATCCTGCATTAGAAAAAAGTACAGTTACGTAAGAATGCAACAGTAGATCTTCGAGAGAGGTTCCTTCAGTAGGTCATAACATGTAGGACTAGCGCCATCTGGTGTCAGAACCTAACGGCAGACTTTTCCAGCAATACCCGGACAGGTGACACGCCCGGCGTCCGCGTGACAAACGTCAGCGGCGAGTCTATATAGTGGGCGGTCCCCAGGCCCACCCTCCAGTTCTCTCCCGCCAGAGCCCCGGAAGGAGAGGCCGCAGGTCTGGAGACAAACAAAATTTTCTGAGGGGAAGGAGGGCGGGGAAAACATGACCTACTGAAGGAACCTCTCTTGAAGATCTGTTACGGTAAGTTCTTACGTAACTGTACCATCTTACTTTGAGAGGGTTCCTTCAGTAGGTCATAACATGTAGGACAGAATCCCGAGTGATACCACCTTGGGAAGAAACCTAGGATGAGTACGGAGGACATCCCTGTCCTTGTGGAAAATAAGATAAGGCTCCTTACAAACTAAAGCCTGAAGCTCGGAAATCCTTCAAGCAGAAGTAATAACTAAAGAGAAAAAATTACTCACCTTAGTAATTATGTTTCTTCTAATGGAGTCTTGCTGTATTCTGACAACTGCAGTGATTCCCAACCTTTGAACTTCCCCGGCGAATAAAGAGTTAACTTTCTATGCAGGGCATAGAATGCTGAGCCCGAGCTCGGTTGAAGTCTCTGTCTGGAGTGTTTCAAACCTAAATAGTCAGATTCTTACGAGCCCAACTAACTAAAAATTCTATGTGGAAATTGTAAAATTCCTACTAGCCAACTGGCAGAAAACATTTTTGGGTTCCCAAGGAAGACTCAAGTCAGGAAACCCAAAAACCAATCTACTACAAATAACAATAATAGATCAGCATCCAAACAAAAAGGAGGAGGGTGCAAGCAAAAAACACCCCTGGGGTGCAACACTGCACCTGCACACCCACGTCCCAAAAACAGGTTCTGAGAGGGGAGGCAGGAAGGGAGGACAGAATACAGCAAGACTCCATTAGAAGAAACATAATTACTAAGGTGAGTAATTTTTTCTTCAAACAACATGAAGTCTTGCTGTATTCTGACAACTGCAGACTACCAATCAGTACCTCCAAGGAGGAGGGACAGAACCTACTTTTGGAATAGGCTCTGAAGTACTGCTGTGCCAAACCGAGCATCACTCCTAGCCTGGATATCCAGAGAGTAATGCTTGGTAAAGGTATGGACTGTTTTCCAGGTGGCTGCTTGACAAATTTCTAAGAGAGGGATATCCCTGGCAGCAGCCAGGGAAGCAGCTGTACCTCTCGTGGAATGAGCCCTCAAGCCTGAGGAAAGTTTTTCCCAGTTTTTCATAGCAGAATTGTATAAAAGACACAATCCACCTGGCAATAGATCTTTTGGTGGCAGGTTTGCCCTTTCCCACTTCTCCATAAGTGAGGAACAACTGGAGGGAGTCAAACCTGTGACCCTTGGTATGCTCTATGTAGTAACTAACTAAGGGCTCTTTTGACATCTAAACTGTGTAGCCTCCTCTCTCCTGAGGAAGAATGATCAGTGAAGAAAACAGGAAGAGGCATAGACTGGCTTAAATGGAAGTCTGAAACCACTTTGGGCAAGAACCTTCTATTGGTTCGAAGGACCACTTTATCCCTGTGAAATGAGATAAAATCAGGTTCCACTGACAGGGCTTGCAATTCACTGATACGCCTGGCAGAGGTAATGGCTACCAGGAACACAGTTTTCCAAGTCAAGTACTTAAGCTCTGCTGAAGACATAGGCTCAAATCCCAGGCAGGGGCAGGGTCTCTAAAAGGAGGATTGGCGTGAAGCAATCCTTTGAAAATTTACAGAACACAGGATGGGAAAATAGTGAGGAAGACTTCCCCACAGACAAAAACGCAGAAACAGTTGACAAGTGAACCTTGAGAGTAGCTGGTCTGAGGCCTAGGCCATTAAGATGGACCATATAATCCAGAACCATACGCAATCCAGCAGTGTCTGGAGAAATATGCTTCTTAGAACACCAAATGCTGAATCTTTTCCATTTGGAGTTATAAGTCTTTCTGGTGGAGGGCTTTCGAGAAGCCTTGAGGATATCCAGAACCCCTTTGGAAAGATGCAGATCTGCAAACTCTTAACTCTTCAAGAGCCATGCCTTGAGATTGAGAGACTGAAGATTGGGGTACCAAATCCTTCCCTGAGAGGATGTTAACAGATTGTAATTCCTGGAAGAGACAGGGAAGATGGACTGCTAGGGATAGCAACAGGGGTACCAGGGCTGTCTGGCCCAATCTGGAGCAATCAGAATCACCTTGCAAGGTTGAGACCTTATTTTGACTAGAACTTTGAACAGGAGTGGGGGGGGATACAGAAACTTCCCCTCCCAATTCAGAATCAGGGCGTCCAGAGGGACTGAGCCCAAGACTGGAGGTCTGCAACAAAAGAGAGGGAGTTGGTGATTGTCTGGGGCTGCAAAGAGATCCATCTCTGGAGTGCCCCACCTTGAAAAAATCACTTTCAACACCTGAGGGTCCAGGGACCATTCGTGATGGCCCTGACAGAGCCTGCTCAGTGCATCTACTAGCACATTGTCCTTACCTGGAAGGTGAACTGCTACAAGAGAGGTTTGCAGGGAATAAGCCAGGGACCACAACTTCATGGCTTCCGTGCACAAGGCCATGGACCGAGTGCCTCCCTGCTTATTGATGTACCACATGGTGGTGGTGCTGTCTGTTCTGACTTGAGCCACCATGTTCTGTACTGACTGAGAGAAAGCTTTTAGGGCCAGAAAAACTGCCCTGATCTTAGGAGACTGATGTGGAGAAGGGATTCTTGGGGGGACTACAGTCCCTGGGCAGTGAGGGACCCCAGATGGGCTCCCCAGCCCAGAAGAGAAGCACTTGTGGTAAGGACCACTGAACAAGGCTGAGTAACAAAAGGAACACCTTGTCTTAAATTGTCCTGATCCTGCCACCAGTGGAGGGCTTGGATCAAGGTCAGAGTCACTGGGATCAGTTTGGTAAGGGAATCCTTCCTCTGAGACCAGAAAGCTCTCAGGTGGAACTGACTATCCCTCATCTGGAATCTTGCCCCTTGGACCACTGCTGTTGAAGCTGCCATGTGGCCCAAGAGCTGGAGGAAATGCCTTGCTGGCCGAGATACCTGAAGGCTGAAAGAAGAAGCTAGTTCCATAAGAACCCTTGCCCTTTCTAGAGGAAGAAAGGCTCTTGCTCTGAGTGTGTCCAGTTCTGCCCCTATAAAGGTAAGAAGCTGGACTGGTTCGAGAACTGACTTGGGAAGGTGGAGGAGAAATCCTAGAGAATTAAGCACCTGCTGGGTCACTTGCAAAGTGAGACTTGACTGGGTCTGGAGACTGACCCACTATTAGCCAATCATCCCGATACGGAAAAATGGAAATCTTTTGCCTTCTAAGAAAGGCAACTACTACTGCCAGGCACTTTGTGAAAACCCTTGTGGCTGAGGTTAGGCCAAAGGGCATTGCTCTGAACTGATAATGGCCTGAGGGCAACTCGAACCTGAGGTACTTTCTGTGGGAGCACCTGATGGGAATGTGAAAGTAGGCATCTTTGAGGTCCAGGGAGGCTAGCCAGTCCCCTGGCCTTAGAGAGGGAAGGATTATTCCCAGAATTACCATCTTGAACTTTGGTTTTAAGAGATGTTTGTTTAGACATCTTAGGTCTAGGATGGGCCACCACTCCTCTGTCTTTTTGGGGGTCAGGAAGTACCTGGAGTACAGTCCTTTGCCCTAGTGCAGGGTAGGTACTCTCTCTATGGCTCTCAAATCTAGGAGAGAAGAAACCTCTGCCTCTAGGGCAAGGGTTTCCGAGAGATTTGCAGGTGGAAAAGATCTGGCTCTCATCTTCGGAAATTTTTTGAAGTCGAGAACCAGTCCCTGGCTTACTACTTCCAGGACCCACTTGTCTGATGTAACAGACATCCAGTCCTGGACAAAGTAAGCCAGCCTGCCCCCTACTGGAATAGGAGTCGACCCGGGCAGGCCCATCAGCGTGTCTGCTTGGCAGGGGCTTTAGACTGAGGAGTGGATGCAGCCCTGCTCATCCCCCCTCTGCGAAAAGGAAGAAGAGGCCTGTGCTTGGTAAAAAGGCCTGCCCCTAGACTGCGGCCTTTGAGGAGTTGCCTGCCTTTCCTTGACCTGAGCACTCCTGTAAGAGGTCCTGTACTCATCCATTTTCTTCATGTAATTGTCTGCTCCCCAAACAGAGAATTACCGACTACAGAAAAATCCATGGCCTTAGCCTGGGTGTCCTGTGAGAGGCTAGTACATCTGAGCCAAGCCTCTGAAGAGCCACAGATGTAGCCATGACTCTTGATGACACATCATTAGAGTCCACAGCAGCATGAAACTGAACCTTAGATGCCTCAATCCCATCTGCAGCCACCACCTCCAGCTCCTTGGCTAGCTGGGGGGAGGCCTGTTTAGCCAGTGCCAGTACAGTGTCCCACCTGGACTTCTGGTACCTGGCTGTATAGGCCATGTAATTCGCCTGCCCGAGTCCCAAAAAAGATGCCATGTATTGCTTCTTTGCCATGGCATCAATCGTCCTGGAGTCCTTGTCAGGGGGGAGTGAAGCCAAGGGAATATTTGCCTTGTCACAGGCAGCAGCCTGAGTTACCCCAACATGGCTGCATTGCTGATATAAGAACTCCGTGTCTGAGCCTGAAAGTGTATACCTCTTGTCCATTCTTCTATCTACAGGAGGTATAGTGTTAGGAGACTTTAGGATTTTTTGTGTCTGTTTCCCAAAAGACTTGTGGAGGGGAGCAGACAGTCTCCTGGACTCTGGGATGTCCATCATCTCTCCATAATCAGGCTCCTCTTGATCTTCCACAGCCTCCTCTATAGGAAGCTGGAGGGTTTCAGCCACCTTTCTGTAAAACAAAGTGAGAAGGGAACTCAGAAAGCCTAGGAGGGGAAACACCTGAAGGTCTGTCTGGGGAGATGTCCGTTTCCACAGGCACATCCAGACCCTCACTTACATCATCATCCTCAAATTCCCCTTCATCTTCAAATTCCGGTTCATAAAAATCTTCAAGGGTATAATCTTGAACCGGGGGAATCAACCAAACCAAACCCCTGCCAGAAGGAGCCGGATCGGTCGGAACCAGACGAAGCGATTCTACAATCTGAATCGCTCTGGCTATCTCTTCGGTGGTTGGAACATGAACCTTTGGATCCGAACCAGTTGATTTGTCTTTGCGTTTTCTTTTTGTTGGAACCGATCCCTCAGAATCAGCTCTCCTTTTGCCCGAAGTAGTATCACCCTGGTCAAAGAGCACTCCTTCTGGTTCGGTCGAAACCTAACTGAGCTGGCCATCCGGGTCAGCAGACTTCTCGGCCTCCTTTTCCCTCAGTCTACCTAATCTCTTCTCAAGGGTAGATTTGGGAAAGTTTTTACATATTTGGCAGTCTGAATCGAGGTGGTCAAACCCCAGAGAGTAAACACAGGTGGTGTGGGGATCAGCCTTAGCAAAGACCTCCCCACACTCACTGCAGTGTTGAAACCCAGTGGGCCCGTTTTTTTTTCTTGGGTTTCTCAGACATGGCCAATCTAACCAAACTTAGCCTTTTTTCGGCAACCACCAGGCAAGACTCCCTTACCGGTTCCTAACTGTGTCACGGGTGTTGGAAAAAAACCCACTTCAAACACTTTTTTTTTTTTAGAACCGATAAGAACCGGTAACCACACACTAAGTAAAACACACAAAATTCACTATCAAATGGCCGGTTCAGCCGAACCGAGCCACACTTTTACAAGTTCCATGCAGAAAAAACAGAACAATTCCTATCTAGTACTCACGGCACCACAGACAGAGACTGAACCGACAATGCGGATACTTTTTCAGTTTAAATACAGACGAAAACAAACTTTAACTGACTTTAGAACCAAGCTGAAGGAGAAATCTCCGGAATGACCGTTCAGTGAGGTAGAGTAAAGAATCTGACGGTTTAGGTTTGAAACACTCCAGAGACTTCAACCGAGCTCAAGCTCAGCATTCTATGCCCTGCATAGAAAGTTAACTCTTTATTCCCCAGGGCAGTTCAAAGGTTGGGAATCACTACAATTGTCAGAATACAGCAAGACTTCATGTTGTTTGAAGAGCGTTTTCCAGGAAAGGCAACTCATATCACAGCTCATCACTGGTTCAAAAGGAGGGAGAGAGAGTTTCTTCAACACAAAATTAAGATCCCAAGGCGGAGTAATGTTGCAGATGGGGAGGTTTCAGGTGGAGTGTGCCCTTCAGAAAGGTTTTGGCAAGCTCCAACTGTGCCACGGGTTTACCATCTACTAGCACATGGTAGGCCGAAATGGCCGATAAGTAGACTTTCAGCAAAGAATAGGACAGGCCAGAGTCAGACAAAAAGAGCAGGTGTTCCATTAGATGCGGGGCAGAACAAATAAAGGGGTCCCAACCCTTGGAGACTGCCCAAATGGAAAAACGTTTCCACTTCATAGCATAAATGAACCTTGAGGTTTTCGGGCCTCCACGATGACTTGAGCAACTCTCGAAGAGACTCCAAAGCTTGAAATGACTATGTCTGTAGGAGCCAAACATGAAGATGCAAGGTCCTGAGCCCTGGGTGCACCAGCCGACCCTTGTCCTGGGTTAAGAGGCTGTGCTGTAATGGAAGTGGAACTGGGGGTTCCCTCAACAACTACAGTAGAAGTGGGAACCAAATCTGTCTGGGCCAGACAGGAGCGATAAGGATAATTTTTGCTCCCTCAACTGGAGTTTAAGGAGCACCCTCTGGACATTGGGAAATGGAGGGAAGGCATACAAAAATCTCCCTGTCCAGGAGAGAGAGAAGGCATCATGCCAAAAAGCACCATGCTCTGGAATGAGCGAGCAAAAGCTGGGAAGCTTTGCGTTGAATGGGGAGGCAAATAGGTCAAGTTCCAGTCGTCCCCATTTCTGAAATAGAGATTCTGCCACTGCCTGGTTTAGTTCCCATTCGTGATCGAGGGTGAACAATCTGTTGCGGTTGTCTGCTAGAACGTTTTCCACTCCTGGAACATGTAAGGCTGTGAGGGACAGACCGTACAAAAGTGCCCAGTCCCACACTCTCATTGCTTCCCTGCAAAGGGGTAGGAGCGAGTGCCACCCTGTTTGTTCAGATACCAGACAATGGAGGTGTTGTCCATCTGTATAAGTACTAGTCCCTTGGGTAGAATGGTCTGAACTGCCTGAAGAGCATACGGTACCACTCTCATCTCCAAGACACTGATGTGCAAGGACATCTCTTGATGGGACCAAAGTCCCAGAGTCTGATGGTCCCCAAATGAGCGCCCCAACCCCTGTTGGAGGCATTCGTCATAAGGACTGCCATGGGAGCAGGGCCCCGAAAGGGGCAGCCTAAGGATAGGTTCGAGGGATCTCTCCATCATAGAAGATCCTTCTGCACAATGGTGGAAAGAAGAACTGATTGATCCAGCTGATCCTGAAGCGGGTCCCATTGAACTCTGAGGGACCACTGAGAAATTCTCACGTGCAGCCTCGCCATGGGGACTGTGGAGATAGAGGCTGCTATCAGGCAGAGAAGGCACAGGACTTCTCGGGCTGGGAGGTACCTGGAAGAGGCCACCATGGTAGCCTATTCCATAACAGTATCCCTCCGATCCGTAGGGAGAAAGGCTCTGCCCTGAACTGTGTCCAGAATGGCTCCAATAAACTGAACGCATTGGGAAGGAGGCAGGGAGGATTTCGGGAAACTGACCGTAATCCCCAATCTGGAAAACAGGTCCAAGGAAATACGAAGAGTCTCCGTAAGGGACTCCCAGGAAGGGGCCAAGATCAGCCAGTCGTCTAGGTATGGGAAAACCACAATACCCTGGCATCTCAAGGCCGCAGCCACCACTGCTAGGCACTTGGTGAAAACCCTGGGTGCCCAAGAAAGTCCAAAGGGGAGAGCTTTGAATTGAAAGTGATCCTCATGAAAGACAAACCGCATGAAGCGGCGGTGGTTCTTTAATATCGGGATGTGCAGGTAAGCATCCTGCATGTCCAGATCGCACAACCAGTGGTTGTCCTGCAACAAGGGTAGCAGACTGGAGCGTGAGCATCCTGAATTTTTTGTACTCGATGAACACGTTTAGCCTGCTGAGGCAGAGTAGGGTCTTAGGTCGCCTGTCTTTTTGGGAACCAGGAAAAAATGGGAGTAGAAACCCCGTCCCCTAACGAAGAGGGATCGGCTCTATCACCTGTTTCTGCAAGATAGCCTCTGCTTCCTCTCTTACTAGAAGCACCTGGTCTCTGGAATAGGTGAACCTTCGAGGAGGAGATTTGGGAGGAACCTCTAAGAATTGTATGCTGTGCCCGGACACTAACTGCAAGACCCATTTGTTGGAGGTGATGTGCTGCCACTCCTGCAGGTGGCGAGCAAACCTCCCCCCACCTGTTTCTCTTCCAGAAATGGAGGAGGGGTGGGGCCAAGAAGTCAGGAAGTGGCAGGTCAGGCTGGAAGAGGTCCTCCAGAATGACGCAGGGTTTTGGGGGGGGGGTAGAAATGTTACCCGTGGACTTACACTTTCCCTGCCCAGACTGGGGGAGTCTACATCTCTGCCTCCAGGTCCGTCTCTGAAAGGGCTGCTGCGCTTGACCTTGCTGACTGCCCTGATGGTACATGGACCTCACAGACCTAAGAGCCTGACCTCGTTCTTGGAGGTCTGTGACAATGTCCTTGGCATCCCCACCAAACAGCAATGAGCCCCAGAAGGGGGCATCCGGTACGGCCGACTGGACCTTGTTAGCGAGGCCTGCGATGCACAGCCAGGCATGCCACTGAAGGGAGACGGCGGTTGCCAAGGTTCGAGCCACCGACTCAACAGATTCACAGGTGGCCTGGAGAGCATGCCAACAAGAAATTTTCCTGGGTGAGTTCCTCTTTGAGGTCAGAATTTGACATATCTTGAATTCGGTCCTCCAGCCTGGCAAGGGTAGCTTTCCGGTGGGACACCATGTGGGCGACGTAGTTCAGAGACCTCAAGGCATACGTAGCAGAGTAATACATTTTTTCCCTGAACTAGTCAAACTGCTTGGACTCCGTCGGAAGGAACCGAACTCAGGTGCTTAGGAGCAGACGATCAATCCTGAGCAGCTGAAATGACCACAGAGTCCGCCTTAGGATGGGCGGCCAGAAATGGGGCATCCTTAGGGGCCCAGTATGTCCCGTCAGCTCTCTTTAGGACAGCCGGGATGGAATTAGGCAGTTGCCAGATGGTGGAGATGAGGTGCTATCCAAGTGGGAGCAGGGACTGTAGCTTGGGTCCCGAGATCCAGATGCTCCGCAAGCCACAGCCGCATTGGGTCTTGTTTCTTCATCTCCCATTCATAGAAGGTTTGGAGAGACCTCAGAAGATCCACGAAGAAAGGGTCTTCTGGAGATACCTTCCTCGGGGTTGGAGAATCAGGATTAGATGATTCCCCGAAGAGCCCCAGATCGTCTCCCATTTGAAATCAGGTAGAGAAATGTCTGCCCTGGCAGCCCCCAGACGTGGAAAGGATTAGAGCCGGAGTCTGACAAAGGAATCGGACCTGGGAGAGGGTGTGGGAGCCTACTCTCCAGGTCCGTAACTAGCTCAGCTCTTGCGTCTTTCCACCAGGATGTAATGACCTCCCTAATGTCTGTCTGAGAGTCCGGAGGGGGTGGAGGAGGAGGAGGTGGGGAAGGGTAACCACGAGGAGAATATAAATATTCTGGGTACCCTGGAGAATAACCCGGGAAATGTGAATAACCTGGGTAGACATGTCCCTGGGAGAGCCATTCATGCGACAGACCAGCCGGGGTATGGCCTGTGAAATACCCTGAGGGGTACTGAGGGACAAAATGGGATCGACCAGAAAGACCTGACGTCGGGGGGAGGGGGGCCATGTTGGCCCTGGCGTAGTGTAGATATGCATAGGGTCCAGCGTAGTATAGGCCTGTGTGTGCCGGGCATCGGGACCCCTGTCGACAGAATGCATGAGGGGCCCCGGCGCCGAAACCACTGACGATGGGGTCAGTAGTGCAGACATCAGGACCACATCTGGCATCAGGTACGCCAGCGTTGGGACCCGTCGCAAGGGATCTGACGAGGGACACACTCCAGAATAAAGGTCCAGTGGTGGCAAGGGACCGGGCTCCGGCTGGGAGACTGGTGTCGGAGAAGCCGAAGTCACCGGGGGCTGCTCCAGTGAGGGAGAGGGGGCAGGCTGATTAACCGGCCGTGGAATGCTCCCTAAGTCAGGTATAGGGGAACCTCTAAGGGCGGCTTCGTAGGTGGAGGAGGATCCTCGTGACCGGAGACCCCAGAAGGGGAAAGCAGGTGAAACCCTGAAGAGACCACTTCCAGAGAACCGGCGCCATCTCCAGCTGGAGAGGCAGGGTTGGAAGAAGCCTCATCCAGAGGAGAAGGAAGAGAAAGATGGGTAGTCTTCCCTGGGCTACTCCGGACGTCAAGTGGGCTGACGTTAGTCCCCGACAGGATAGCCACGCCCGAGCGGTCCCCAGAAGGAAGCATCTGACCAGGAGAAGGTGCAGCAGGATTCGAGGAGGAGCCCCCCCCCACACGACAACAGCCATGCGGGAACCCGTGGAGCAGGGACCCAACCTGTTTGCAGCCGTGCAGTCCGGTCCCCAGAGGAGCTGAGGAGCGGCTTAACGGCAGTCACGGGCTTACCTTGCACTGTAACCAGGAGAAGAGTCTTTGAGGAAGAATCCTTACTGCAGGGGCCGGGGGAGCAGCCTTGCTACCCGCAGGCCTCAAAGCCTTGTGCCTGCTCTTCCGTGGTGTCATCCTTCTAACGGTGTTTCTCCTTATTTTTATGTTTTGAAGGGAAAGAGGAAGAAGTGGAGGCCGAATCCCGGAATTTCTCCATTTGTTTCTCTACTGATGCTAATCGAGATTTGAGGAGATTAGCCTCTCAGGCCTGCTGCCTTCACTTCCGCGTGGCCTGGTTGAAAGGCTGACAGTCGGCACAGGAGGCAACCGGATGGTCTGGGCCTAGGCAGATCACACACCGCTTGTGACCGTCCTTGTGTGGGATCTGCATGCCACAAGCCTCGCACTTCTTTTCTGGAGATGACATAGATCATTTGAAAATAAGAAACAGTGACAATTTTTTGAGGAAAAAAAAAAAGACGACTGAAAATACGCAACGTTCAACCGATGATCGCTGAGGTGAGTCTACTGAAAGGCACTGCACAAGGCGATAGCAGGAAGAGTGGAGGTGGGCCTGGGACCGCCACTATAGACTCACGCTGACATCGGTGGCTGGGCTCCCTGCTGGGTACTGCTGGAAAAGTCTGCCTTTGGGTCATGATGCCAGATAGCGCTAGCCTACATGTTATGACCTACTGAAGGAATCCGCTCAAAGTAACATATAGGAATTTCCTATATACATAAATCATAAAGCGCTGAAGAACCTGACAGATATGAATTATTTATTTATAAATTTCCAAAACTTGTAATTAGAAAATCCAAAACAAACAACTTGTTATAATATTTCATTTGTTCCTTGCGTATCTGTCATGTAAGGCACTATTTTATTCATTAGAAGTTGAATTAGCAGATATTGGCCTATGCACTTAAGTCATAGAAAAAATAATAAATAATATTCAAAAACAGGGGAATAAATTTCTTAGACGTCCGTATTCCAAAGCTTGTGATCACCCAGTCCTTTCTGAGACATTTTTTGGGGATCCATCAGAGTTCTGTAGCATGGCACATACAGAAATAGATTAGTTGCTGTATCGGTCCTTGTAAGAACAGATCCAAAAGCAAATAGTTTGATACCTTTTTTTGGACCAATATAGATGTTACAAAAAGAAAACAATGTCTAAGCTCTCGGACTTGGTTGGTCCAAAAGCTTAGATATTGTTTTCTTTTTGTAACATCTCTGTTGGTCCAATAAAAGGTATCAAACTATTTGCTTCTGGATCTGTAGCACGGCACAGGAATTGCATAGATAGTGAAAGGTTAAAGTAAGCTTCGTCCTATGGAGAGATCAAACAGAAAGAGCCAAATCAGCATAAATTTGCAAAATATAATATCATGCTTTAAACTTATTCTAAACATGGTAGAGTCTGAACCGCACTGGACGCAAGATTGCTAGTGACACACATTTCAGATCTAGGAAGATCCTTAGATAAAAGGAGTGCACACAAGATTTATTACATGATTTCCCAAGGTTTTTTTCTGTCACTAAGCTTTGGCGCAAAACTCTTCTGGCAGATCTGATGACGGCTAAGGTAGCACCAAAAATATCCATCTATGTATTTGTAGCCTAAGAAAAATAGCAAACCGGGGTGGAGAAGGAGTGCGTGCCCACCTGCTTGTTGATGTAGTGGACTACACTGATGTTATCCATCTGTACTAGTAGCTAACCCGGTGATAACTAGATCTGAAAGCCCTGCAAGGTAAAAAGAATAGCCCGCAACTATAGTACACGGATGTGGAGAGAGGATTCCAGTTGGGATCAGGTCCCATGTGTTTGATGGGGCCATAGGTGTGCCCCCACCACAACCCCACATTATTGGCAGTGAGGATCTGCCAAGGGGAGGATAATCAGTGAGGAAACTCCTTTTAGCAGGTTGCTGGGTTCCATCCACTAAAGCAGAACTTTTTTCACTGGAAAGGAGACCAAGACAGACTGTTCCAAGTCGTCAGTACGCTGGTCCCGCTGGATCCTCAGTGTCCATTGAGGAATTCTCTTGTGCAATCTGGCTAAGGGCATGCCTGGTCCTGGGGCAGGAAGGCCATGCCTTCAGAGATATACAGGACTGCCCCCATGTACTGAAGGTGCTGGCGGGGGTCAGAACTGACTTGGGCAGGCTGACCGTGATTCCCAGATCCTGGAATAGATGGGAGGTATGGTCCAGAGTCCGTAAGAAGCACTCCCTGGACTAGCTTTAAGAAGCCAGTCGTCCAGGTATGGAAAGACAGAGGCCCTCCTGCCTGAGGGCAGCTGCCACCACTGCCAGGCATTTGGTAAACACCAGAGGGGCCGAAGACAAGCCAAAGGGCAAGGCATGGAATTGAAAGTGTGCCCCCTGGAAATTAAACCTTAGGTACTGTCTGTGAGAGGCATGTATCTGAATATGTAGGTAGGCATCCTTCATGCCGAGGGAGAAAATCCAGCCTCCCTGGTACAGAGGGGGCAACAGACCTTGGAGTGTCACCATTTGGAATTTTTTTGTACTGGATGAACAGATTTAGCTCCCGGAGGTCCAGAGTGGGCCTGAGGTCTTCTATGTATTTGGGCACCAGGAAAAAAATGAAAATCGAACCCTCTGCTTTGTTGAGTCTTTGGGACTAGTTCTGTGGCCCTTTTTTGCAACAAGGAGTGAATTTCCTCCCAGAGCACGGGAATGTAGTTGGGAGGGTAAGAGAATGAGGCAGCCCCCCGAAGGCCATTCCAGAAGTTCCAGAGTGTGGACACCATCTATAAGCTGCAGTACCCAAGCACCTCTGGTGATTTCTTGTCACTTGTCCAAGTGTAGGTAGAAGCGATCCCCACCACAACCTTCTATCTTAAAGGGGAGGTCAAGCAAGAAGTCAGACTGAACTTGGCCAGAGTGGTTGGTGGTGCCCCTCCTCCTCTGGGCTTTTTTTCCTGTGGTGGGGTGGGTATGGCAGGAGCTGCCCAGTGCTTACACTTGGGGTTTGCCGGACAGCTTGTGTCTATGAGTAGACCAACGAAAGGGTACTCGTGGACCACTTTTAGGGTGGTTGGTGTGGTACATGGAGTGGACCGAACATAGGGTGCAGCCAGAGGCCTGCAGTTGAGACTGTATGTCTTGCACATCTGAGCCAAACAGCTTGTAGCCTCTAAAGGTGGTGTTCAGAATAGACAATTGAATCTCCTGAGCAAAGTCTGACACCCTCAACCAAGAGTGTCTATAAAGGCAAATGCCCACTGCGGCATCACAGGCAGCCCTGAGGAAGCGAGTACTGATATTAGACCCAGCTTTAAGCATCTGCAGCAGCTGCTGTTTTAGTGGATCCTTTGGGAGGGCTTGGTCTCAGAGCTAGTTTTGGTACCAGACCATATGGGCAATGACATTTATCACCTTGCTGGTCAATGTGGCAGAGGCAAAAGATCTCTTGCCAATGTGATCCAGTCTCCATGACTCCTTATCCGGGGGCAAGGAACTGAGGTGTTTGGGTCTCCTGGTACAGTCGTGGGCAGCACTGATGACCACCTAATGCGCTTGTGCCTTCCTTCTGGAGCCTGGTATAATCTGTCTGCCTTCTTTGGGATGGCGGGTATCAAACAGGCTCGATGCCACGCAGCCATGGTGGCATCTTGAAAAGGCTCAATTAAGGGTGGGATGACCAGAGGAGCAGCATCCGGAAGCCTTAAATAAGTGGCCAGTCAAGATCAAACAGATCTTACTCCTCAGTGTCAAAGCCCATGGCCAACTGCAACTGCCTCATAAAAGGGACAAAAAGGGGTTCATCGGGGGGGGGAGACGGACTGTAGGATATAGTTCGGGGTGTCCTTGCCCATCAGACAAGACCGTGGAGGAGGAGTTGTAACAAGTAGCTCCCCCATCGTTGCTCTCGTCAGGAGAAATGAGGTCCACATGGCACCCATCCTCGTCCCCAAAGTCCCGAGCGTGGAGCGAGGGCCCAGGGTCCTGGGGTGAGCAGAGGCCCTGCTGAAGGAGCAGGGGGACAGGAAGAAAACCCCATAAAACAGTAAGCCTTAGGAAACTCTTTTTCACACCAAGGACTGTTAATCCCTGGAATAGATTACCTCTTGAATTAGTTATCAGTGAAATCAAAAGTGTTCTTAAACATTGACTTGATCATTTAATAACCTCTGGGTACAATCTTTCCTATTATAATTTGTGATTAGTATAGGAGCACCCATGGGCTATCTAGCCCCCTTGCTCCTCAAATTACCTTAGTATGAACTTTAATATAAGTCCACCGCTATCGACATCGGACCCAACGGTGTCAGTTGGGGAAACACCTGGGTCGGCATTGGGGAGGACGGCTACACAGCCTCGGGCCTGTGGGAGAGCTCATCGGCGTGGGTCGGACTTGGAGAAAGTGACAGCGACTGGGAGATAACTGAAGAAATGGCTGTGACCGACAGCAGGGGTATTGACTGTGACCTGGCAACCACCAATGCTGAGCCCATCAATGACAACCCAGTAGACTCACCTGACTGAGTGCCAATGGAAAATAAAGGTCTGAATGGCAGGGGCTGCAAAGTTGGTGCAGCGCCACAGCTCCTGGAAACGACCCCTGCCACCAAAACCTTGGTGGGGGAGCTGCCAATGGTAGCTCTGAAGAAGAAAGGCCGTGCGAGGCAGAGGGGGATGCCCATGATGAGGACGGCCCCGCCGAGCAGTGCATAAAGCTAGAACCAGGTGCTGTTCCTGGACCGGTCTTGTCTCGATACTTATGCTTCCCCGACGATTTGTCCCAGGTCTTGGAAGGCTACGAGCCTGAGGATGTCGAGCGTAAAGTGGAGGAACTTCAAGCCTGAAGCTCCTTCTCCATCTGGGCGACCTTCGGATTCAGCAGAAATGTTTTGAGGGTCTGCTCTAGGCACTTCCTGGTGGCCTGGTTGAAGCCGCAGCAGATCATGCAAGCCTGGGTGTTGTGTTCTGGGCCTACGAGGCAGCCAAATGCCTCATGGTGGTCCTTCTCAGGGATCTTCTGCCCACAGGCACACTTCTTGAAGAGATTCCCAGAGGTGTTTTTCAGCATAAAAGTAGAGGGAAAATCACTTTATCGCTAAAGTGATGCACACTAGGGTGAAAAACACAAAAAAGTAAAGGTTCAACAAAGAAATTCGACGAGATTGCGGTCTACTGAAGTTGGCGGATCTCTGTGAAGTCTGATGTGCAACGGCCAACAGCAAGAACAGAACTGAGGAGAGCGCGGGGCCACCCACTCTTCTAGCATACGTCAACGCTGGTGTATGATGTCGGAGTAGGCAGCCCCGGTAGACTGCTAGCTAGAGAAGTTTCCATGTGGTCCTAGCGCCTGGTGACTATCGTTCCATAGGTGTAGCCTGCTGCAAGAGATATCCACAAAGTCAGATCTGGGCTTTTGTCTTCCATCTCATGATGGATCGTGAAGTCTGAGCAAGAGCCACTGGTGAAGGAGCAGCAATGAGACTAGAGACTGAAGCAAAACTTTGGGGCAAAAAAAAAAAAATCATTAAAACCACTTGAAAACGTGCAGAATTCTAATTCATTAGCAGGAGCTGTGAAGAAGAAATTTGTTCCTTCCAGCAGAAGAGGTGATCCTAGTGCAAACAGGGCTGAGCCCATGGACAGTTTGGCTGGGTGGTAGTAATAGTCAAGCTTGAAAACTGTTCCAGAGACTAAGCATGCACAGTTGATGCCTACCTAAGTGTGGATAGTGAACTGAAATCTAGACAGAAGAAACAGTCTGTAGTGCACACCCACCTCATAATTCACAAACAAGCTAGACTCCACAAGGTTCATTTCTTCTCTTCTTGGTGGGTTGTCACGAGTAGCTAAAGCCAAGCAACGCAAGGTATCTCTGCCAGACCCCCATTCCCGAATAACGGTCAAAATCTTCTGTTTGATTCCTGAAGTCAGAGGAACCTTAGTGCTCCCAACACGAACGTGTGTGCATCTGTCAATTAAGCCCTCAGGAGCTCCCTGCAAGATCACAGATAACATTTCATTAACCCTCTTCTAAAATTAGTCTTTAAGGTTGCAAAAGTACTGCTCAGATACAAATATATTGCTCAACTTGCCCTAGAAAGACTAGCAGAAATATAACTAACCTAACAAAAAAAGGAATCAAAAGCCTGTATCTTAAATTCTGTAGTACATGTGTCTGCACTTTTGGATTGTTTCACTTTGAATACTGACAGTCTTCACTTCACATTGAGGTGCCTCAATATGAAGGCAAGGAGTACACCACTAGAAAGTTGTTTTTTTAGAGTAGTTAATGCTGAACAATGGAACATTGATTGGTCTGGTCTGTTGTTTTGATGAACAGTTTTCTAAATACTGTTTCCAGGATGACACAACCAAGGTTGACTGTAGGCAACGGAATTTGACAAAACGCTCATTTACAGAAGCAAAAGCACGAAGAAAGTTGGCACAGAAGCCAGCCCATTAGTGGAGCAGCAACACTACCACTCACGACACTGGTGACCCGAGTTTATGAATGAGCTTGAGTCACTGGGGACGGCTAGGAGGAGGAGGACTGAACACTCGCAGGATGGGTCTCCTTTTATGGGGTGGGTGGGAATCTGTGTTATGCAACACGATCACTGTTTAGAGGAGGCTACATAGTATCAAAGTCGGGATCAGTACAGAATAGAAGGGATGTAGGCACCCTTCAGTGCAAAAATAGAAAAGCAAAAAAATGCTCCAGACTGTTGGGAGGAGATGCCTCACCCCCTCTTGCACTACCAGTCTAGCAACCCACCCATCACTTCAGCTGTCCTGGGTAAGTGGTCGCAGATTAAGTTCAGGAGAAGGTAGGCGAGAGGCAGGGTGGGGGTGCCATCCAGAGGTGAGCAAACTGGAGAGATAACTACAGTGTATCATACAAACAAAACAAAAAGTAGCATAGATAACATGTCTCATGAAGACATTCCTACCTTGACAAACATCTTTCCCTGAGATATGCGGCTCGGTTTGTTAGGTAAACAGTAGACAGACATTGATTTCCTGTCCCTTGAAAATTCTAAAGTAAATTCCTTTTTCATCAGTTGTTTGATGACCTGTTGAAAAAAGGTAAACATTACAGCTGGCAGTTTATTCAGATTTTAACACTACTGCTTTTGCTAGTGATGAACATAGTAGTGGTTCCGATGGGAATCCAGATTAATCAATTTGATACACTTCTAAAGGTCATTCACTATACACTCCTGATCATACCAAAGGTTTCACTCTTAAAAAGACCCAGACGATTACCTTCTGTCCCTCCTTTTCAAAAGGCAAAAAAAGAATTTGCTAATCAGAACAAATAAAGGACAGTCACTATTGACAAGCACCTTAATTTTAAAGAACATGTTACATCTGACCAAAAAAAATATATATATATATATATATATATATATATATAAAGATATAGATATCTAGATATACATACAGGCGTGATCACGCCTATATATTAGGGTTCAACTGTCACGTCTATTTTGAACTTTAATAACTTTGCAACCATTTGACCGATTCGCATGAACCTTTCCATGCGCTTTCAGGGACCAAAGATCTATTGATTTGGCAAGTTTCGTTCCAGTCGGATGTGCCAGTGCGGAGATGCACAGTGTTAAAGAAATGTGAAAATTACCACTTTTTGTCAAATTCTTTGTCACGTTGCTGCACAAAAACGGCTTGGGATTTTTGTCTGAGATTTTCAGGGTACATAGGTCTTGGGTCACAGATGTGCTTTTTGAAGGTTTGATGAAGAAAATAATCTGTTCAAAAGTTATTAAATTTCAAAGTTTCACATTATTTCCTATGGGAATCGTTGTGCCGTGCGAAATAGGATTTCTAAACTTACTATTTTTTGCCCCCACCCCCCACACCTTTCCTCAGGGTCCCAATGCGCCACTTGGCTACACCGGGAGGGTTCAGAGGACACCAGCTCCCATAAGTAAGTAATGAGTAAGGGTCAGCAGGGTAAGGCATACAAGGAGAGACTGAGGACACTGAACATGAAGACAGGAGAGAGAGAGAGAAAGGGGACATGACTGGGACCATCAAGTACTTGAAAGGAATAAATAAGGTTAATAAGACAAGTCTCTAAACTGAGTGGCAACTATAACACGACGGGGCACAGTCTTAAGCTGGAGGGCAGGAGGTTTAGAAGGGAGGTCAGGAAGTACTTCTTCACAGGTGGACACTTGGAATGCACTGCCGGAAGAAGTCATCTCATTGAAGACAGTGGGCAGCTTAAAGAGAGGCTGGGACAGACATAGGGGGAAGATAAGGGTCATGGGTAGAGAGGATGGGAGGAGAGGGGAGGGAGGGCAGGGACATTAGTTCAAGCAGTGGACCCTGCAATACGAGCAGACTTGAAAGACCAAATGTCATTCTTCTGTTGGCTTCTTCGTATGTTCGTCTAAGTGCACTGCTCACAAGTGACCCATTATTCCCGGAACCCAAACCCTCCCGGGCAGGTCAGAGTTCTCCCCTAACCCCCTCCGAGACCTCAGGGGGAGCAGACAACGGGAGCTGCATCTCTCAACCCCCCGGTCACTGGCACGGGGCCTGTCTCCTGGTGTGGACGTGGGGTATCTCCTTATTCTTGCCCCCATGAGCATCAGTGCCGGGGAGGACCAATGAGTCGAGCCGCGAGATGCACCTCCGCTCCTCCCTAGTGTTCCGCCTTCTCTGCTGCACCAGCACCACCCGTGGTCACCCAGGTGATGGTGGTGGTGCTGCAGAGGAGAGCTGCCAACCTCTCCCGGAGGAGGCAGCCCCTCGGGTGGTTGATCCTTCTCCCCAGCTGTCCTCTGACACCGAGCTACTGAACCCGGGTCACGAAGATCAATGTGCTCTACGCCTAAGCCAGCGAAAAGGATTCTCGATCGCAATTTGCTCTTCAATAACTTCTCAGCCATTCTTGCAATTTGCATGAAATTTGGCATGAGCCATCAGGGACCACAGATAACCTGATGTGGCAAGTTTCATTCCAGTTGGATGTGCAGATGTAGAGATATGGAGTCCGGCAATGTGTAAATCACTGCTTTTTGGCAAATTAATTCTTCATTTCTATGTATTTTTGTGTTTTTATTGATATTTTTATATGTATACACAACACTATGGTCTGTTTGGAATAGCATTTTATAAATAAATTTTGCTTTGCTATGCTCAATTGAAAATGTTGTGCTTTAATGACTTTGCAATTGTTCCAGCAATTTGCATGAAATGAGGCATGCCCCATCAGAGACGAAAGATCTCTGGATGTGGCAAGTTTCATTCCAGTTGGATGTGCGGGTGTGGAAATACGGAGTCTCAAAACATTTCTAAATTACAGTTTTTGCAAATTCTTTGTCACAGAGTTGTGCAAAAATGGTGTGGAAGTTTGGTCTGAAAAGTTTATAGTGTATAGTAGAGCATTGTTCTATATATAAATTTATCCTTCTCAAAATGCTGTTAACCACAGATCAAAGGTCACAGAATGTAATTGTACCCTTCTGTGGTAGAATAGCATTCTAGAACCTCTGGAGACTGAACAAGCCAGTTTCACTGTGAAACAGAAAAAAAAACAAAATGCTCACATTTCACATGCCACTATAAAAAACACAGGATGAGCAACTTTATGCATAATCAATGTGTTCTGCCACCTCGGGTTCTGATTCCCACAAATCTCTCGAAGTTCGCTCTCTAGGTCAGAGGGAATCAGAACTGTTCTGTGGCAGAACAGACCGGTTGTGCATAGCTGCCCATCCAGTATTCTCTATAGGGTATATAGGTATTGGGTCACAGTGCTGTCTTCTGAAGGTTTGGTGAAAAAAAATATTAACCTGTTCCAAAGTTATTAAATCTCTTGAGGTGGCAAGTTTCGTTCCAGTTGGATGTGCAGGTGCGGTGATATGGAGTCTCAAAGAATGTTTAATTTACCATTTTTTGTGCACATGTTGTGCAAAAACGGTGTGGAATTTGGGTCTGAAATATTTAGGGTATATAGGTTTTGGGTCACAGTGGTTACTTTTGAAGGTTTGCTGAAGAAACATTAATTTGTTCCAAAGATATTACATTTCAAAGTTTCCCATAATTTCGTATGGGAAAATTTAGAAGCGAGGCTCAAAACAGGATTCTTGATCGCAAAACAGGATTCCAAGACTCTTGATCGCGAAACAGTTTTTTTTTTTTTACTTTCTCTTTATGCCCCCTTCCTCGCTGTGCTGGATTCCTTTCTTCGGGGATGTCCTAGGCTGTGAGTTCCCGTAGTCCCGCCCCAGGTACCTCCCTCCGGGTGCTTGGCTAGCCTTCCCCATCCTGCCGCGGTTTGCCCCCTCGGGACGGGGAGGAGAGGGACCCCACCCATAGTCCCTCTCTCACACCTTGAGACTGTGTCGGAAGGCCTCGCGAGCCCCATCTATGCAGCCTGGTTAAGGGTTTTCTCGGGACAGCTGGGTCCCGTCTACAGGAGCCCAGCACAGGATTCTTTTTCCACTTTTTTCTCTGGTCCCGACCTCCAGGCGTCTGCCCATAGAAGAGGCCAGGGAGTGAGCGTCTCGGCGGCTAACGCCTCCGGCAGATGTCCGCCCCTTGTATGCTGTCTGGCACCACCACCCGTGGTCATCCAGGTGGCGGTATCGCAGCGGACTCGCATCCACCCACCGGAGGAGGAGAGCAGCCCTGGGCGCTCAATCCCCGGCCAGCCCTCCAGCCGCCCGAGTCCATTCCAACCCGGTCGCTGGCACCGCAAGCGGTAGCCCTACCGCTGTGCCAGCAGGCCGGCTGCGAAACAGGTTTCTTGATCGCAATTTGAGAAAAATAAATTGCATATAGCTGTTTCTTTATCACCTCATAGCAACAAGACGTTTGGAATTTTGGACTGAAATGTTCAGGGTAGAAAGTGCTTAAGAGCTCAACAGATGTGCCTTTTTCTGATTTTGTGAAAATATATTCCTTTGACTTGGACTTCTGCGGATTAGAATTTTGGTTGATTTCCCATAGGACAACATTTTACTGTGAGGTTTACAGAGCAGTTTCTTTGTCAATATGGTGTTACGAAATGGTTTGTAATTTTGCTCTGAAATTTTCAGGGTACTGAGTGCTTGCCTCATAAACGTGTCTTTTGCTGGTTTGGTGAAAATATATTACTTTGCTCTGGAGTTCTGCGGCTTTACATTTTGCTTAATTTCCCATAAGATAACACTTGAGAACTTAACCCCGGCCCCTCCACTTTGAGCAGCTTGACGCACAGAGTAACATATATGTTGACCGACACTTAACTCCCGGTAGTTTAGGAATTAGGGTTAAGGTTACCATTGCGGTTAAGTGAAATGAATATATTCAGGAAAGGGAGGGGGCTTTGAGCCCTCCATTCAATAGGGCTCACCCCCAAGAGTAACAGAAGAAAAAAAATTACTCACCGTAGTAATGTTTCTTCCATGGTGTCCTTTAGTGTGCTTGACAATAGCAGAATGTCAGCTGGGATCAGCTGTCTCGAAGGTGGAGTTACTGCTAATGAAGTTTGTGCATTAGTCAATTAGGAGAGAGCAAAGGGTTGTGCTGCCTGCAGTCACACTAGAGGGCTCCAAAATTATTTCTAAGCTGTAAGGGGCAAAACAAGGCCCCTAAATATGAAGTGTCAGAATAGATATAAAAAAATCATACCAAAAAACAAGAAAAACTCTAACAGCAACACAGTTGTGAAAAAGCTTCGCTTTTAGAACAAAAACAGTTACAAAAAAAAAAAATAAATAAATAAAAAAATTGACAACATATGGAGTTCAGAGCCGTCCCCAGTCAGGTTATGTAGGAGAGAATGGGTGGGAGGTCAAGCATACCTTGGAAGAAACATTACTACCGTGAGTATTTTTTTCTTCTCACCCAAGGGGTTAAGCAGTGTAGTTGGGAGGCGGGTACAGAACCTACTTAGGAAAGACGCTCTGCAGTACCGCTATGCCAAATTTGGCATCTGATTTGGATGTACAGTCTTTGATGTGGCTGCTTTGTAGACATCAAGCAAGGGGATATCCCTTGCAGCTGCCACTGTGGCAGCAGTGCCCCTAGTGGAATGGGCCCTGAGGGGGCTGTTTGCCCGCCTTGGTGTAGCAGAACTGAGTGCAAGAGACTATTCAGCAGGATATGGTGCTCTTGGTGACTGGCCTTCCTCCGCTTACCTCACCATAGGTGAGGAAAAGCGGAGTATGAGAATCTCAGAACTGCTTAGCATGCTCCAAATAGTAGGTCAGAGCCCTTTTCACATGCAAGCTATGTAGCTTGCATTCTCCTGGTGTGGATTTTTCTGTGAAAAAGACAGTTAGTGTGATACACTGATTAAGGTGGAACCCAGAGACCACATTGGGGAGAAAAGAACAGTTACATAAAACTTACCGTAACGGTAGATCTTCGAGGGGATCTCAGTCATCAGGTTACACCATAGGAACTTCACAGTCAGTGAATGGGGAATCCACACAGAAGATCAGAAGATTTTAGCTGTACACCTAGGCCCGCCCACACCATCAATGTCAGCTGACGACGTAATCCTATAAAAGGTGTAGGCGGGCCCATACCCTCCTCAGTTCTTTCCCTCCGGAGATGAAGTGAGCAAGGCCGACACCCTGGGGATCAGTGGACATCGAGGGACCAGACTCTCAGAAAAATGATGGAAACAGCAGACAGCCAGGTCCTGAACAGAAGCCCCAAATAGAGGGATGGTGGGAGGGAACAGACCTGATGGTTGAGATCCCCTCGAAGATCTTCTGTTACGGTAAGTTCTTATGTAAATATTCTATGTTCTTCAGGGTTATCTCAGTCATCAGGATGCACCGTAGGAATGAGTCCCAAGCAGTGACAAGAGTATATAGACAGTCTGGGAGGCTGGATCTCCATAAAGTGGAACAATTTACACAGTCAAGGAGCATCTTAAACTTAAGACAGAAGACCTTGAAAACTGAACCGATCAAGGAACTCCATAAACTTAAGACAGGAATCCTTGCAGAACTGCCCTGCCAAATCTTGCACGGGCTCTAGAAGCAATGTCCAGACTGTAATGCTTGGCGAAGGTGTGGACTGTAGTCCAGGTAGCAGCAGTGCAAATATCAGTGGCTGAGACCCCTTTGAAACAAGCCACAGAGGCAGCCATGCCTCTGGTGGATAGAGCTTTGACAGCACCCGGCAATTCTTTGCCGTACTTATTGTAGCAGAACACAATGCAATTTGCCAGCCACTTAGATAAACACTGCTTAGAAACTGAAGCACCCTCTCTACCGGGGCGAAAGAAACAGATTACTCCTTAGACGTTCTATACTGCTTAGTCCTGAGCAACAAGTAATACTTCAAAGTTCTGCGCACATCTAAAGTATAGAGCAGTGCTTCCCCTGGATTGGCACTCTTCAGAAAATAAACAGGAAGGTAGACCGAGTGTAAACTCAGAAACCATCTTAGGAAAAAACTTGTGCACAATGACACCCTGTTTTTGTGAAAAATCAAATAAGGCTCCTCGCACCAGAGGGCCTGAAGCTCTGAAATTCTTCGAGCAGAAGTAACTGCAACTAAAAAAAGCACTTTCCAAGACAGAAAGCGCAAATCACAAGTCACGACTGGCTCAAACAGAGACAGGGTCAACTTTTCTAAAATAAAATTCAAGTTTCAAGCCTGGACAGGAGAATGGATTGAGGGTTCCGGGACAGAAGAATGGATTGAGGGTTTCAGATGTAGGATGCCCCGGAGGAAGGTACGAGAGACATCCAGTTGAGCAAGAGTGCGCTCACGCACGGGCTCGTGGAAGGCATTAATAGCCAAAAGGTGGACCTTGAGGGAGGAATACTGGAGACCTGAGTCAGACAAAGATCTCGTGGTCCAGAAAATGCTTCACCGGGCAGGTGAAGGGGTCAAGGGAACATCTGGTAGCCCACATGGCAAATCGTTTCTACTTCATGGCATGAGTGGAGGGCTTGCGACATCTGCCACCCTGCTGGAGATGCAAAACCTGATGATGGCTACATCCTCAGGAGCCATGCATGCAGATGGAGGGACCTCAGATTGGGATGGAATAAGGTCCCCCGATCCTGGGTCAGCAGATTCCTGCAAAGAGGCAGAGGGACCAGAGGTTCTTCTGCCAGCTGCTGAAGCAGAGGAAACCATATCTGGAAAGGCCAGAATGGAGCTACCAGGATCATGCTGGCCCCTTCCATCTGCAATTTGATCAGCACCCTCTGTATTAGTGGGAACATGTACAGAAATCTCCCGCTCCAAGAGAATGACAACTCGTCTCGCCAGAAAACTCCAGGCCCTGGATTTAGTGAGCAGAAACTGGGCAGTTTTGCATTGTGTGGGGACACAAAAAGTCCAACTCTGGACAACCCCATCTGTTGAACAGATATTCTGCTATGGATGAGAGAAGCTCCCATTTGTGCATGATGGACTGAGTCCTGCCGAGGCTGTCTGCCAGGGTGTTTAGAATGTCTGGCACATGTACTGCAGATAGTCTCAGATTGTGGTCCAGTGCCCAATACCACACTCTCATGGCCTCCTTACTAAGGGGGTACGAGTGAGTCCCGCCTTGCTTTTTTTGTGTGAACTTTCTTTATGCCCCCTCCTTTCCCATAGGTCTCCCTCCAGCTAGGGCTCTGGGACCGGAATGTTATCCCACTCAGCCAGAGACCCACACCGGCTATACCTCCATCCCGGGATACTCCTGAAACCATCACCCGGCTAAGCCGCCCTCCCCCCCCAAGGTGGGGCCGTCAACTCCTCCGGTAATCTATCTGGGAATCTAATGGGCTGCTGGAGTGAGGAGAGGAGCCAGAGGTCGGACGTGATGGATCCGGCGGTGAGCATGGGATGCTGTCCACGAGCCCCTCCTTCACCTACCCGGGTGCCAGGGCAGTTTCTCCTGGTTTCTGGTCCCCCTCCTGGAGGTGTGGATGTGCAGACATTCAGCACATGACGGCCGCGCTTACACACCCACCCGCAGGACATCTGCTACAACTTCCACCCTGCAACAGTGCTCCTGCAAGTCACAATCCCCCCAGTCTCCACTCGGAGTAGCCAGACAGTGGAAGACACAACCCATCCACCCCCAGGAGAAGAGAGCAGTCCTCCAGACGCTCAATTATCTCCTGCCCCTGCCGATTCTAGATGGCCTGAGTTAATTCCTGAACCCAGGTCGCCAGCAGGATGCGAGGTGTGGCGTCTAGCACCTCACCTCCACCTTGTGGGCAAGTACCACCTGTGATTGTTTCAACTAATTCTGCAGAAGGTCAGCTGCCTTTAGCCAATGTCTCCCTCCAATTGTCCTCACCTTACATTTCCCCCAACCCCTCCTGCCCTCACCCCGTCCCTCCTACCTTCTAAACATTATTTATTTTCACCGTCCCATTTCCATCCTCCCCCTCCCTCCTCCTCCCACCTTCTATGCATTATTTTCTGTCCACCGTCCCCCTTACTTGCATACCCCTCCCAACTCCCACCCCACTTCTCCTCCCATCCTGCTCCCACTCTGTTATTCAATCTAATCTGATTTCCCCCACCTTCACTTAACACTGCACCTCGCCACCTAAATCTTCCCTGCCTATGTCTCTTCCCCCTCCTTGACAATGTCTCCAAGCTGCATGTTTCTCCTTATGTACAGTAAAAGGATGTGAGCACGAGTACCAGCGAATTCCTATCTCAGCACTAGGTTATTCCCATTAGATCAGGCATACATTGTCCAATGCCTCTTAACAGATTGCTTGTTTCCCCATAATAACCTCTCTATTTTTGCCTCTTCTTTTACTTTTTTTCTATTGCCCTCATGTCATAAGTTGTATTGTACTTTGCCTAGGTATTCTGATGTGTAACCTATGTAAAAGAGCGCTTAGCTCAAAGGTATTAATCCGAGATTTAAATAAATAAATGCAGGCTCGGTGGTGCACAGGGTTCGGGTGCTGGATACCTTACCTCGCGCTATGCCAGCGACCTGGGTTTGAGAACTACCTCGGCTCATCCGGGTGCCTGCGTGGGTGAAAAGCGGAGTAGGACTAAGCATGCCAACAGGCAGCTCTCCTCTCCAGAGGGTGGGTTGGCATCTCCCGTAGGTCCACTGGAACTAAGCTCTGCAGCTGGGGATAACCCAGCCCTTCATTTATGTTTTACACCAGTTTACTTCCTGCCTTCCACCCAGCAGGTATTCTGCAGCAGAGCTCTGTCACCATGTGGCAGGGCTGAAGACATCAGACTAAGTAACAAAGTGTAGTTGGATTTTCTATAGAATCTCAGCACTTTAGAGCACTCCTGCATGTGCCCCCATCTCAGCCTTGCAAGTTGCACAGACTGGCCTCACTTTACCATGGAGGTTTTCCCTGTAATTCTGGGCCCAACCCAGTGTTCACTGAAGCCTTGGAGTTCGTCTACTGGTGGATTTCGACGACGGATGCCATTTTTACGGCGATCAGACAGTATTAGCACCTCAGTGCTCTGAGAGGATTCTCTCCTCGTCAATGAGGTGCTCTTTTGTTAATGGCAGGGCCGGTTTTCTCCCGTCGACGGCTGACTTCCTGACTCTTTCAGCCGCTTGTCGACAGTGGGCCTGCAGCTCTAGTTCAGCCGCTCGTTGACGCTCCAGAGCTATCTCGCAATCCAGCCGCATTTACAAGGAGTGCTGCTCAGGAATAAGCGGAGTTGCATACTGCATGCCCCTCCGCCCAGCACTAAGGGAACAAGAAAATATTAACTAATCAACCAACAGTTTAAACAGCTCAGCTTTTTGCCTTTAAAGGACGAGCAGCAGTGTTCCATCGGGGCTTCAGCATTCTTCCAGACCCCCATACTATCAGGAATCCTCGGTGGGGGAGACTATCGTGGAATCAAAGGGATTAAAGGCATTCTCAGTCATGACCTTAGACAAGCCTGCCATGGGAAGAAAATGACAGAGTTGCAAATCCCCTCTTCTAATCGCCTTCGCAGGTTCACTTTGCCTAAAATGTGAGAAGGCAGCGTAAGCAAATGAGGAGAACATGACTGAGGCCTCCCTTTCCTTGGCTCACACAGATAGCCAACAGACAAGACAGGTCTGAGTGAGCAGCAGCCATCAGGTCTGAGAGCGCAGCGGCCACCAGGCAGACCCAGCAGTCCGCAGACCCCACCTCATGCACAAGCTAAATAAGGCCTCTGCTCTGGACTCTGCCTGTTTCGATTGCCAACCTCTGGGATCACCAGATGTGAGGCCTCACAAGAAGGCAAAAAGAAAGAGGACCCCATCCTCATCCGAAGAGCTGCAGTAGTCCTCACATCGCTACAATAAAAATATCTCATTCTCTGAGTAGACCTAGGGGCACCTATAAGGGGAAGCATCATAGGGACCGTTCCCTGGACTCCTCAGACTACAGTTCTTCTCTAGAAGAGGGGAAGCTAGGGGAACTGATCCTTGGACTCTGATGACTCCCCGTCCAGCAACTTTGACCTGGAGGACCTAGACTTTTTCATCAAGAAGGTCATAGCTGAAATTCATCTCTATTCTTCTCCAGTGACTCTAGCACAGCTGAAACAGGCCTTTCGTCTGGCATCTGCCATCAAACCAGCCACAGCCTTCCCTATTCCTCCAGCAATACAAGATTTGCTAAAAGAGGAATGGCAAGGTCCAGAAGAACAGGTTGCTCACCTCTAACAGAAGTTCTAAGAGTGGTATATGCTGTTCATCCACACTTTGGCATGTCCCTTTTCCCTTTAAGGATCACCGGAAGTCTTCAAGCTGGCTCCTACCACTCACCCAGGTGGTAAATACCTCGGCTCCGACCCATGATGCCAGATATTAGCCCACTGGAAGCCAGGTGTTGTGCATCCGCAGCAGGGAGGCCGGGTGGGTCCGTGTGGATGAACAACATATACCACTCCTATAAAGTACAGTTACGTAAGAACTTACTGTAACAGTACATCTTCGAGAGAGGCTCTTGCAGTAGGCAATTACATATAGGACTGACCCAGCAGGCAACAGAACCCCACGGAAAAATTTCTAGCTAGCAGTCTTTAGCAGGGGACCGCCCCCACGTCAGGTGACCGACATCAGTATAAAGGGGTGGTCCCCCATGCCCGCCTTCCAGTTCTTTCCCGCCAAAGGCACAAAAAAGGCAAGACGAGAGAGAAGCAGATATTTCCCTTCCTGGAAAAGGAGCTGAAAAAGCTAAGGGGGTTGGAGGGTGGGATGGCATTACCTACTATAAGAGCCTCTCGCGAAGATCTGTTATGGTAAGTTCTTACGTGACTGTACTATCTTACTTTGAGAGGGCTCTTGCAGTAGGTAATTACATATAGGACTGAATCCCAAGCAGTCTGGAAAAAATGAAAAGCACTCGGGAAGAGGAAAACTATCCAACCAATGGAAACTCCGGCTGAACTGGTCTTAAGAAAGAAGACCTTGGAGTACAGCCAAACTGAAGCCTGCTCTACTGCGAGAGGCAATATCCAAACTGCTGTGTTTTGTAAAGGAAAGAATTCCAAGTTGCGGCTGCACAGATGTCTGCCGCTGACACATTCTTGAAACATTTCACAGAGGCAGCTAGTCCTCTGGTGGAGTGACCCCTGACTTGACCCTGCAGGGTCTTGTGGTACTTGTCGTAACAGAAGGTGATACAATGAGCCAACCATTTCGATAGGCATTGTTTGGAAACTGCACTGCCCTCTCTTCTGTGAGCAAGAGAGACAAAAAGCTGATCCGATTTCCCAAGATCCTTAGTCCTAGTGGTATAGTATCTCAGTATTCTATGAACATCCAAAGTATGCAAGAGGTACTCCCCTTGAGTGGAGTGTTGAGTAAAGAAAGCAGGTAACTCTATGGACTGGTTCAATGTAGATTCCGCTACCACCTTGGGGAGAAACTTACGATTGGTGCGCAGAGCCACACGTTCCTTGTAAAAAATCAAGTAAGGAATTTTACACATCAGGGCCTGGAGCTCGGAAATCCTCCAAGTAGAGGTAATGGCCACTAGGAAGAGTGTCTTCCATGAAAGGAACTTCAAGTCTGTGGAAGCTGCCGGTTCGAAAGGAGACAAAGTAAGGTTCTCAAGAACAAAGTTCAAATCCCAAGGAGGGACGGGGACTCAGATGAAGAACCCCTCTGAGGAAAGTTTTAGAGACTTCCAGTTGGGCAAACGTCCTGTCTGCAAAGGAAATGTGATAGGCCGAAATGGCCGCCATATGAACCTTCAAAGAGGAGTGACTGAGACCCAGGTCAAAGAGATGGCGCAGGTACTCCAACAGCCTCCCAACAGAGCAGGAGAAAGGCTCGAAGTCTTTCGAAGTGGCCCAGACGGTGAACCTTTTCCACTTCGTGGCATAGGTAGACCTAGTGGAGGGTTTCCTAGCCTCCACCAGAATCTCCGCCACCTGGGGAGAAACTCCAAAGCGGTCTTGAGCTATGTCTGCAGGAGCCATGCATGTAGCTGAAGGGACTTGAGTCCTGGATGGACTAGGGTCCCCTGATCCTGGGTCAGCAAAATTCGTGACAGAGGAAGAGGAAGAGGTGGTTCCTCTGAGTATTGTTGCAGAAGAGAGAACCAAACTTGCCTGGGCTAGAAAGGAGTGATCAGAATCATTCATGCTCCTTCTGAGCAGAGTTTCTGCAAGACTCGCGGGATCAGAGAAATTGGGGGAAAGGCATAGACGAATCTGTCTTTCCAATCTAGAGACAGAGCGTCTCTCCAGAAAATGTTTCGCTCTTGAACAAGCGAGCAGAAGTCGGGAAGCTTTGTGTTTTGAGGGTAAGCGAACAGGTCGACCTGTGGTGTTCCCCAGCATAGGAAGATATCGTCTAGGACCCCCGATCCAGTTCCCACTCGTAAGCTTGAGCAGACGAGCGACTTAATTTGTCTGCTAAGGTGTTCTCGACCCCCGGAACATGAAATGCTGTAAGGTGAAGGTCGTGTTGAGCTGCCCAATCCCAAACTCTCATCGCTTCCCTGCAAAGAGGGTAGGACCCAGTCCCTCCCCGTTTGTTGATGTACCATACCACACACATATTGTCCGACTGGACGGCTAGGTGGCCAGGAAGAAGATGCAGATGAAGCACTTGGAGAGCACAAAGCACCATCCGAAGCTCGAGCACATTGATGTGAAGTGTTTGTTTGAGCTTGGAACAAGAGCCCTGGGTCCGATGAGGACCGAGATGGACTCCCCAAGCTTCGCCTGAGGCATATGTTGTCAAGAGTCTGGGGGGGAGAATGGAACTCCCCGGAGAAGGTTCTCTCGAACCATGGGAGAGGATACTAGGACCAACTGGTCCAAGTCGTCCACTAACTGATCCCATTGGGAGCGAAGCGTCCACTGAGAGACCCTCATGTGGAGTCGAGCGCGAGGGACTGTCGGGATAGCAGCCGCCATAAGCCCGAGGAGGCAAGGAAACGACCTTGCACAGACCCGCCTGTGGCCGGACAACAGGCTTACCTGAGTCTGGAGAGTGGCCGCCCTGTCCGGTGGCAAGAAGGCCCTGCCCAGGGTCGTGTCCAGTATCACCCCGATAAACTGGAGCCTCTGGGATGCGATCAAGTGAGACATGGAATGGTTGATGGTAATACCCAGACAGGTAAAAATCTGCTGGGCGAGGGAGAGGCAGTGCAGGAGTTCCTCCCTGGACGAGGCTGCCAGGAGCCAATCGTCCAGGTACGGGAAAACCTGCATTCCCTGGGTACACAGGTAGGCCACCACCACCGCAAGGCATTTGGTAAATACTCGGGGAGCCAAGGAAAGGCCAAATGGAAGTGCCTTGAACTGGTAGTGGTCCCCTGGAAAGCAAAATGGAGATATCTGCGGTGAGACGGGCAGATAGATATGTGCAGGTAAGCGTCCTACATATCCAGAGCGCACAGCCACTGGCCCAAGCGGAGGGGGGGCAGAAGGCTCTGCAGTGAGAGCATCCTGAAGCTCTTGTACGCCACGAATAGGTTCAGGGAACTGAGATCCAGAATAGGTCTTACATCTCCTGTCTTCTTCGGGACCAGGAAAAAGTGGGAATAGTAACCCATTCCTTGCAGATGAAGGGGACAGGTTCTATCGCCTCTTTCAGCAAGAGTGCTGAAATCTCTTCCTGGACCAGAAGATGATGTTCCCGAGAGTACGAAGACCTTGGAAGGGGGTGACGAGGTGGTTTCTGTAGAAACTCTATTGAGTGTCCTTCTGCAATTAGCTGGAGCACCCATGAATCTGATGTTATCCTCTCCCAGCCCGGAAGGTGGAGGGAAAACCTCCCTCCTACCGGTTCCTCCAGGAAGCCTGGAGGCTGTAGGAGAGGGAAGGAGTTGGTGGTGTGTGGCAGTGACACAACTGAAGCTCCCGCTGCTTTTTGGGCGGAGCGACGTTTAGTGGCCCTCTTTCCCTGGGGTCTCGCTTTGGGCCGATTCCGCCTGCAAAAGGGACGGCGCTGCGATTGATGGGGATGATACACAGAGTCCACAGACTTTAGTGCCATCCCCTTCTCCTGCAGGTCGGTGATGATGTCTTTGACATCACCCCCGAACAGCACCGAACCCCGGAAGGGCGCTTCCTGGATGGCGGACTGCACTTCCGGGACCAACCCTGACACTCTGAGCCAAGCATGACGCTGTAGGCCTACGGCGAAAGCTGAGCTCCTACTAGCAGTGTCCACTGCATCGTAGGTCACACAAAGGATGTGCCAACTGGCCGAACGTGCAGAGTGGACACGGTCAGCCACTTCCTGCTAGACCTGAGAGTCTGGAAAGAAGTCCACTTTAGATTCCACCTCACTGAGAATCACCTTCTGGTAATCCCCCATGTGACCGACATAGTTCAGGGCCCTAATACCCAGAGTGGAAGAAGTGAAAATTTTCTTGCCATACTGGTCCAGAAGGCGGGATTCCTTGTCAGGTGGAGGCGAGCTAAGGTGTTTGGGGTGTGCTGACCGGCCATGAGCGGCACTAATCACAACCGAGTCAGCTCGAGGGTGGGAGTCTAAATAGTCAACACCCTCAGGAGCCTGGTATAGCCTGCTCGACTTCCTGGGAAGTGGGGCTAAGGCTGACGGCTGTTTCCATATAGTGGTAATAAGGGCGGCATGAGGCTTGATCCAGGGTGGCACCAAAGTGGGAGCTGTCATGGGCAGATCCAGATGCTCAGTGAGTTTTTTACACTGGGGGTCTGGCTCCAAGGATTGCCACTTTATATACTTCCTGGATCTTTCGTAGCAACTCCATGGAGGAAGGATCCTCCGGAGGAGTCCTTGGCCGGGTCTTGGATGGAGAGCACGGCTTGTCGTCTTGCTCGGTACAACTGTCGGAAGTGTCCGAGGAAGAAGAAGAAGATGAAGAAGAAGTAGGCTCCCTTTCCCGACGAGGGGGAGGAACGAACCCCTTGGGGAAGCATGTCCTGCCCCTCTCTGGACCCAGAGGGTTTAGCCCTGGTGTCCGGAGGGAGTTTGTCATCGTGGACGTATGGGAACTGGCACGGTCGTCGGAAGATGACTCTCCACCTCTCTGGTGAGCTGAGCCTTGGCCTCAGCCCACCAGGAGGCCAGAGTCTCCTGCAGATCCACCGGCAGCTGGGGGAGCGGTGGAGGAGGAGGAGGGGGGGATACGACTATGGACTATACCCATAAGGCGCGTATCCATAACCCGACGGTGGAAAGCCCGGCGTCGGGTGATGTGGCGTCGGATAGGTCGGCGCCAGGTACTGAGGTCCCGGTTATGACGGCATCAGATACGATGGGGTCGGGTACCCGGGAACCGGCTGCCAGAGCAAATGGCCCGGCCAGATCCAGAGCAGAAGGCCTGGGGGATGGAGGGCTCGGCGTCGGGGCGGCATCTGGGAGTGGGATGTCGCCCGGAGTCAGCAACACTGGCGTCGGAGCCAGCGTCCGGGGAGCCAATGTCAGATCGGTCGGACCAGCAGGTGGATGGTCCGACGGAGGTGGAACAGGAACCTTGGCGTCACCCGGGACTTGGGGGATCTCAGGGTCGGGCTGAGGAGACTCAGAGTCCCCGGAGGGCAGTAACAGCTGTGGGGAGCTGGGAACGACAGATGTGGGAGGGTCCGGCGTCTGCTCATCTGCTCTGCGGATGTTGGGCGAACCGACGTGCGGCTTAGCAGCAGGATCCGGGCGGGCACCGGAGGGGCCTGTGTCCGACTTAACGGACCCATCGCCGGAGGCAGGCTGTGAAGGAGGGGCGGCCTGGTCGGGCGGAATAGGGGCCGGGGCAGCGACTTACCAACCTTCTCCCTGCGGGCGTTGGAGGAGCCGACGTCTGGCTTATCGGAGCCGTTCACACCAGTAGGCCGCGAAACCACAGCTTTACCGGGAGCGGAGGCCTCCAAAAGCCCGGGGGCGCCCGAAGGGCCTGAGCACAAGCCAGACGGGTGGGCCGATGCCGCCTTAGAAGCATCTAAGGCGCCCGTGATGGAGCAGTCTCCCCGGGTTTATTTTAGCACGCATTTACCCGAGGAAGTCGCGTGGGTGAGGAGCCCTTGTCGCGGGTGCTTTTCTGTATCCTTTTTCTATGGCGGTCTCAGGGAAGCTTTTTCAATTCTTTCTCCGTGGAACTCATTTTCTTTTTCAAAATATGGGCCTCCAGGGACTGCTGCCGCCTTCTCCGGGTGGCCGCGTTAAAACTAAGGCAGTGCTGACACTTCTCTACCAGATGGTCGGGGCTTAGGCAAAAAAGGCACAGGGAATGGCTGTCCTTGTGCGGGAGTTGGACGCCGCATGAGTTGCACTTGCTTTTGTGCTCGGAGGGTGAAGAGGATGACATACAATGACTAATACCTGACGGATGATAGGAAAAAAAATCTAAAATACTCAGTTAAAAAACTGACCAAAGAGCCTGACGAACAAGGAACTTTTCCGCGAGATGCTGGCATGAGCTAACGGTGGGAAAGAACTGGAAGGCGGGTGTGAGGGACCGCCTCTTTATACTGACGTCTCCTGATGCCAGTCACCTGACGTGGGGGCGGTTCCTCACCAGAGACTGCTAGCTAGAAATGTTTCTGTGGGGTCCTGCCGACGTCAGTCCTATATGTAATTATCTACTGCAAGAGCCCTCTCTAAGTAAGATCTGCCAGTACACCTGAACACAGAGGTGATCACCAGGCACTCGGCCGAAGGGTGCTCTGTGAACCCCGCAAGGGACCCCATGGGCACCGTGTACTTGTGAGCCATGTGGCAGACGGAGCTGGACAAGAAGCAGAACGCTGCCAAAGTTCTAAGGCCAGACTAACAGTGGCCTCCATCGGAGTATCCTCTCTCTCTCTCTTGAGGATGTTGGTGTCAGGGTACTCCGTCTTTTTCTGAACAGGCTCCAGGGGCATCCTTGTAGACTCAGAGATGAGGCGGAGAATTCCTTGAAAGGACGAGGGACCTTCCTCCGTCTCTAGGCCAGCGGTCAAATCATCATCATCCCCTGGATGTGAAAGAAGACTGGTAACTTCTGAATCCAAATACAACGGCCTACCGTCCGTGTCACCTTCGACTCGTCGGGGGCAGTCTGGGGTGACCGTGACTGACAAGCGCTAGGGGATCCAGGTGTCCTGCCTGTCGTCCTTGGAAGGAGCCCCTCTGACAGGCTGCTTGGGCGGTGGTTCCATCATGATGGGTGGAGAGACTGGTATGGGCCGTAGAGGTGGTCTTGCCGGCTACATGCGCAGGAGAATCTATTTGATTGGCTCCAAGGGAGCTGGCTTCAGCCTGGAAGACGAAAGCCAAATAATGGCCGGGGAAGAAGCCGAAGTAGGCTGTGCCCGGCCAGAATCAGCTGCTGCAACATGAGGTCCTCATAGCACTGGAGTTTCCGCCAGAGCCTCTCCTCATCCGAGGAGGACGACCGATGGCGTCATCTCTTTTTAGAGCACTTGTGGCTCTTCCATGGCCTGTCGGACGAGGGGGTCCTAGACCTCGACCTAGATCGGGCAGGCCGACTTGCTCAGTCAGGAGACACTGGTGGGGCCGGTGACTTCCCGGAGTCTGGGACTGGATCCTCGATGGGGACTCCAGCAAGCTTGATCGCCTCATCGAGGAAGACAAGGACCAGGGTCCTTTGTCTGCGACAGGGGATTGATTGGGTCGATGACTATCTCGACCTCATCGACCACACCCTCGGTCAGCTGGCCGACAGAAGGTCGAGACCACTTACTCCTGGGACTCAGACCTCTCTCGGTCCCAGGAGCACCTTTGTCGGAATGAAGACTTGCTCGGGTCCTTAACCCGATGACGGGATCTAGAAGAGTGCGGGCCCGCAGGTAGGGAGAGACTGGCACAATTCCCTAAAGGAACCCGAGAAGGTGGATCCCAGGTTGAGTGGAATGAAGAAGCTCCGGCAAGAGTTGGCAGCGCAAGCCGCTTCTTCCTCAAACGCTTGCATGCGTTCCAATTGCTTGGTGGATCCCGTAGAAGCGGAAACCGCCCACCTAGCCTCTTTAGCTTTCACTGGAGGATTCCTCTTCTCTGGTGTCCCCAGTTGCAAAACGTGCAAGACAGCTGTCCAGGACTTTTGGATGGAAGGCCAAGCAGAAACTGCAGGACGAGGTGTCATAACTGACACAGAGACAGTAGATGCACGTGGAGTGGGGATTGGTATGCGACATCTTTTGGCTGCATGAGCACTGGCGAAATCTGGGGGAAGATTTTTTTTCCATGGTTGAAGTGACAGAGGGTTTGAAAGCCAGGGCCTACGAGAAGCAGAAAGGAAGATCTGGCGTCATCGGGCACAGCAGAGGTATATACCACCTGGGTGGGTGGGAGGAACCAGCTTGAAGACTTCTGGCGATTCTTAAAGGGGAGAAGGGACATGCCAAAGAGTGTGGATGAACAATTTATCCACGGTCCTAGAACACACCTACCCAGTGCCCCGGCGGATCTCTAAGCTCAAGTTTGACAAGAAACAATCTGAAAAGTGGCTAGACTGCCCCAGAATCGACCCGTTGATTTTGAACCTCACCAAGAAGACGGTCATCCCAGCTGAGGGAGGAGCATCACTCATGGATCTAGTGGACAGGAAAGTGGATGCCTCACTCAAGAAGGCTTTCCAAGCATCAGCAAAGTCGCTCAAGGCGGCAAGTGCCAATCTTTTTTAGGCCACAGCATCCCTGTCCTGGGCCTCAGAATTAGCTTTTCCATTCGTGGAGGACCCAGAGAAGAACAAGGATATTATTCTTTAGCTGCAGTTAACGGATTTGGCATCGGCTTATGCAGCAGATGTATCAGAGGAGGCAGTCAGGTGCGCTGCTCGGACCATATTTTATCAAACTTCGGCTCGCCGTAACCTCTGGCTTCGGGCAAGGCAAGCAGACGCCTCTTCAAAGAGCCATTTAATAAACGCCCCCTATAAAGGTAATCTCCTGTTTGGCCCAGCTCTGAAGGAGGCAGTGAAGGAATCTGGGGAAGACAGCTAAAGTGCATATACCCTGGTCAAAAGGCAGGGGCAAATCATGGTCCTCAGGCCCCAGATGCAATTTTCGTGACAGAGGTTACACCAAGGGTGAAAACGAATTTCTCTGGAAAAAGAACATGGTTCTCCCCACGTAACCAGCATTACTTCAGAGGACGCGGATCCGGTGGTAGCACCAGACATGCCGGCAACAGCAACAAGAAATCACAATGAAGCTAGCTGGGCCTATCTTTGAGTAGGGAGCAGACTTTCAAAATTTCTCGAGGAATGGGTCCAAGCCACGTTGGACAGATGGGTCCTAGATATCATTATCAAGGGTTACCTAAAATAATTAGAATCCAAGCCCCCACTACCTCATGTGGTGCCCTCCCCTATCTTGGGCAACCCGTCCAAGAGACAGGCGATGTTACAGGCTGTTACAGACCTTCTTCAACCCGGGCTATAGAGCAAGTTCCCCCACAGAGATAAATGGGGGTCTACTCCCTATTTTTCATCGTGCCAAAATGCACAGGGGGATTCTGGCCAGTCCTAGACCTCAAATTCCTGAATCATTTTGTCTTCAGCAGACCCTTCAAGATGGAAACCTCGTCATCAATCATCAGGGAGTTGCAACAAGGGGGTTTTCTGGCATTCATCAATCTGCAAGATGCGTATTTGCATACTCCCATTCAGGAACTACACAGGCAATATCTCAAGTTCAACGTGGGGGTGCAGCACTTCCAATTCAAAACACTGCCACTTGGGCTTTCTTCAGCCCCAAGGACATTTTCCAAGGTGCTAGTAGCGGTCATAGCTCACCTTCGGAAACGAGGGATACAACTTTTCCCTTACTTAGCCGATATTCTCATTAAGGACTCGTAGCTCGACCAAGCAGTACAAGCAACGGAGGAGATAGTCGAGTGTCTATTAGCCCACGGTTTTGTCATCAACTGGGGAAAAAGTTCCCCAACTCCAAGCCAGACCTTAAACCACCTGGGGGAAGACTTTGTGACACAAGCCAACAAGGTCTTTCCCCCAGAAGCAAAATTCAGGAACCTGCTGAAGCTCATCAAGAAGGTTCACACAGCTCCTCAGTTGCCGGCTCACTCCTTCATGCAGCTAACTGGGACTCTAATATCGCTGGCAGATTCAGTTCCTTGGGCTCTAGTCCACAAGGACCATTCAAGCATACTTGCTCAGGCTGTGGTCCCAGTGCAGACACAGCCAGCACAAACTGATCCTAATTTCTCAACAGATAAAAAACTTCCCTCCAGTGGTGGACTCAGAGGACAAATGTCATGAGGGGTCACAAGTTGGGCCATCCACACCAAATCAGAATCATGACCGATGCCAGCCTCAGGGGCTGGGGGGCTCACCTGCATCAACTGTCAGCGCAGGGTAAGTGGTCGCTGTTGAAAGCAAGGTACAGCATAAACGCCATCAAGATGAAAGCAGTACGCCTAGCCCTGATACACTTCAAACAGCAAGTCCTCAATCAGGATGTTCTGATTCTAACAGACAATCGGACAAGGATGGCATGCATCAACCATTAGGGCGGAATAAGAAGCTCAAATATGCTATAGGAGTCCCTGCTTCTCTTTCAGTGGGCCAAGCACCACCTGGCAAGCATAAGGGCAGTGTACATTCCAGGCAGGAAAATATCACAGCAAACTGGCTCAAAGATGTTCTACCAGGGGAATGCAAGCTGAAGGATAGTGCCTTCCACATCCTAACAGAATGTTCTACCAGGGGAATGCAAGCTGAAGGACAGTGCCTTCCACATCCTAACAGAATGGTGGGTCAATCCTCTGATAGATCTTTTCGCCTGCCGGCAAAACTCTAAAGTAAAGCAATTCTGTTCCCTGGCCAATGATGAACTAGCAGTGGCTCAGGACGCCTTTTCCCTAGACTGGGGTCAGTTCAGTGTCCTGTATGCCTTTCCTCCAATACTGCTTCTATCCAGAGTCCTCCACAAAGTGGCTCTGGACCGGGCAGAACTGATTCTAGTCTGTCCCTGATGGCCTCGTCGCTCATGGTTCCCGCTTCTCATTCATCTTTCAAGGTGACCACCTCTAACCTTCCAGATCAGCCCGGACCTTCTCCATCAGGGTCTGGTACTGCATCACAGTCTGAGTAATCTCTCCCTCTCTGCCTGGAGATTGAGCAGGAAACTTTCAAAGAAATAGGCTGCACAGCTCCTGTTAATGAAATGATGGCAAACTCACATCACCCCTCTTCCTCTAAAATATATTACAGAATTTGGAGGAAATTTTTGTTCTGGCTCCAATCCAAACACATAAAGAGCCAGCCAATATCATTGCCTATACTACTGCAGTTCTTTCAAGATGGGTTTGAAAAAAGTCTGCAGCCAGCCACCTTAAGGGTTCAGATTTCCGCACTGGGGGTGCTCTTGTTGGTGGATTCAGGTGAATCACTGGGTTCACATCCCCATGTCAGGAGGTTTCTAAGGGCAGCAACATTAAAATGCCCTCCAGTCAAGCCAACAGTACCAACCTGGAGGCTTAATCTGGTTCTCAAAGCTTTAACCAAGGCTCCTTTTGGGCCTCTCAAGGAGACATCCCTCATGCATCTCACAATGAAGGTTGCTTTTCTCATAGCTATTACTTCAGCCTGGACAATCAGCGAGCTAGGAGCCTTGTCCACCAAAAAGTCATATACTGTGTTTCATCAGGACTCTGTGGTGCTCCGAACAGATCCAGGTTTGTTTTGTTTTTTTTTTGGTTTTTAAACCAAAAGTTATGTCTCCTTTCCATTGCAACCAGGAGTTGATTTTGCCTTCCATCTGCCCACACCCAAAAAATGAAAAGGAAAGGGAATTTCACATGCTAGACCCAAGATGAGCAGTGAGAATATATATCAAAAGAACGGATTCTATTTGAAAAAATTTCAGTTTGTTCATTCTAACTACAGGTGAAAATATGGGTAAAAAAAGCTTTGAAGGACTCTATAGTCAGATGGATCCATTCTGTCGTTACCACTGCTTATGATCAGGCTGGAGTAACCTTGCCTGGCCCAGTGAGAGCTCATTCTGCCCGGGCTATGGCCATCTCGTGGGCAGATCTCAGAGAAGCATCTCCAGCAGACCTATGCAGGGCGGCCACGTGGTCATCCACTCACATGTTCACAAAATTTTACAATCTGGATGTGACGACCTCGGCGGGGGCGTCCTCTGGCTGCCGAGTTCTTCAGGCGATGGTGAACCCTTAAAGGCAATTACATTCTTCCCACCTGGGATATCTGGGGATGTACTGCTTTTGTATATCCCATCTGTATGACCAACTTAGGAGACAGAAAACAAAATTTAAATACCTGTAAATTTTCTTTCTCTGATAGCTGGTCTCCGGGCTTCTGCTTCCCTCCCAGAATGTATAAAGTTGGCCAATCGGCTGTGTATGGCTTAATTTTCTTGTTTTTGTTTCCAAGTTCAGACAGTATTGCTACATTTGTACTTCTTTTGGGAGAACTGGTGGAAACAGGAACAGGAAGGCAGGATACCCCAGCTGCAGAGCTTAGCTCCTGCCTACATATCTGCACCAGGAGGTACAGCCCCATCTGTATGGAAGCCTGGAGACCAGCCGTTGGAGAAGAAAAATTTACAGGTATTTAAATTTCGTTGTTGGACTGCACCAACAGCTGGCCTGGGGCCAGATGATTCTGGATGGCCTGCAAGGCACAGCACACCGCTCTCATTTCCAGGACACTAATATGCAGGGCAGCTTCCAACCGGGACCAGGATCCCCGAGTTGGGAAGGGACCCAGGTGAGCTCCCCAGCCCAGAACCAAGGCACCCGTGGTAAGGATCTGACTCGGGGAGGAAAGTTGGAAATTGACCCTATGAAGGAGGTTCTAGTGCACCATCCACCACTGAAGTATTCTGAGTACAGGGGAGGTGACCAGTACTATTTGGTCCAACTCGTCCATCTGCTGATCCAACTGCACCCTGAGGGTTCACTGCAGGGTGCACATGTAGAGTCTGGCTAGCGGAACCATAGGAATGGCTGCGGCCATGAGTCCTAGGAGCCATAGATATAGCCCAACAGGGATGTACCAACTCTGGGCGACCTCCTGTGCTCGGGATACAAGGCATTCTGCCCTGTTCTCGGGTAGGAAGGCCTTACCCTGCCTGGAGTCCAGGACCGCCCCAATGTACTGTAGTCTTTGGGATGGAACTAGCAAAGATTTGGGCAGATTGTTATGCCCAGAGACTGAAAAAGCTGAAGAGTACACTCCAGAGTGGACAACTGCTCCCTGGATGGGGCCACGAGAAGCCTGTTGTCCAAGTACGGAAAGACATACAGTCCCACTCTTCTGAGGGCTGCTGCGACCGCTGCCAAGCACTTGGTAAAGGCAACCGGCGCAGAAGATAAGCCAATGGGCAATACCTTGAACTGGGAATGTTCTCCCTGAAACGCAAAGTGGAGAAACCACCTGTGAGGAGGGTGCAGGTAGGTCGTCCTGCATGTCCAGTGAGCAGAGCCAGTCCCTGGACTTGAGAAGGGGGAACAGGCCTGGTAAGGTTACCATTCAGAACTTTTTGTACTGGACAAAAAGATGCAGGTCTTTCAGATCCACGACTGACCTCAGATCTCCCGTATTTTTGGGAACCAGGAAGAATCTTGAATAGAATCTCTGGTTTCTCTGCCTCCTTACGCAGGAGACTAAACTTCCTCCCGGAGAACAGAGAGATGGGGGGTAGTAATCTGAGGAGTGGGTGGGGGTGTAATCTGGAGGCTGCTGAGCGAACTCCAGAGTATGACTAGCCCTATGATCCACAGGATCCAGGCATCTAATGTTATGGTTCTTCACCGAGCCAAATGGATGGAGAACAGATATCCAACCTCCACTTCCTGGGCCTGGACTTGGTGGTGGTGGGGGTCTGGCAAAGAGTCAAGCAGAGGCGGGGCCAACGGAAAAGGCTGGATCCTCAGTCCTGGAACGCTTGGCTGCCGCTCCAATATGAGTGGAGTCAGGCAAGGAGGGCTGGGCACTGCGTTTGCCCAGAGGACAGGAGCTGGAGCATGGTCTATTAACTTGCTTACGAAAGGTAGGGCGCCCCCTACCACACTGTTGAGTGTGGTAGAGGGAATGGACAGACTTAATGGTTGTACCTGAAGCCTGCAGCTTGTTAATGATGTCTTAGACATCCGGAAAAAAGAATTTAGTGCCATTAAAAGGGGCGTTCAGCACCTTGTTTTGCACATCAGCAGCAAACCCAGAAACCCTGAGCCATGAATGCCTATGGAGGCAGATGCCAGTGGCCGCCACCCTGGCAACAGTATCAGATAAATAATAGATGGCTCTTAGAAGATGCCTCCCAACATCCTCTGCGGTTTGGAAGCATTGGAGCAATTCCTGTTTCTGGGCACTATCAGGAAGGGCTTGGGCAGTCATCTTGCCCTTTCTTGCATTGCTGTTCTGTAATTTCACCATGTGAGACAGGTAGTTTGCATCCTCAAGCCAAGGGTAGAGGAAGCATATGCACTTTTGCTCCAAAGATCTATCCTGCAGGATTCTCCGTCTGGGAGCAAAGAATCAAGGTGCTTGGGCACCTTAGACCTGTCATGTGCTGCCTTGATGACCACTGAGTCAGTTTCAGTCTGGACAGCCAAGAAAGGCATGCCCTGAGGGGCACTGCAGAGCTTATCAATTCTGCGGGGCATAGCTGGCACCATATCTGGTCTGTGCCAGGCTGCCGTGGTAGCATTCCTGAAGGCTGGAAGCATGGGAGGAATAATCTTTGGGGGAGATTCAGGGATCTCTAGGTAATCCACCAGGTCCTTCCTGGTGGCATCGTCCTTCTCTGTCTGACACCCCATAGTGGAAGACAGTTGCTTCATGATGTTGAAGAATGAAGCATCCTCAGGCAGAGACCTGGGGGCATGCTTGACAGATTCTTCACGGATGGAGGCGGCAGTGGACTTATCTGAAAAGTAATACTGTTCATCCTACCCTTCCTCCTCTACCTCATCTGGAAGTATGAGGTCAGGGTGGTATTCCTCCTCGATGCTGACCTCTTCATCTGGGTCTGGCATCTGATGCGCTGTCGACGGTCCTCGGGCTGTCTTCCGGAGCCAACGAACAGGAGTCGACGACGAAGGCATCAGCGAAGGTACTGGCAACGAAGGCCTGTTAAAGGCAACAAACTGTTAGACAATCACATTAGTGAAGCAGACTAGAACTTCGTTGAAGTCCATGGTCGCCAGAGGAGGGGTCGACAGCATTGTTGCCGGACCCAACTGCACACCCGATGAGCCCATAGCCTTCGATGGGGAAGGGTCATGTCTCTAAGAGGCCGTCAACAATGAACCCATCATCGACAGAGGAGGGGCTGACTACCTGGAGGTCAAAGACCGAACGGCCCTAGAGTTGGGCGGAGAAGCTGTCGGTATGGGTCTGGAATGAACCAGGACCTGGACAGCAGGTCTCTTTGTTGAGGCAGCTGCCAACGATGAAAAGGAGAGGCCAATGGGGAATGAGAAGGCCGCCGGGGGGAGCGGTCACAATCCCGGTCTTTTTTATGACTTTTCCCCGTGGACCTGGGAGGCCTTGGAGCTCTTGGACCTGGAGGGCGACTAGTTGGCCGGCACCCTGGAGGACTCCGGCTCGGAGCCAGCTACCTGCTGTTCCATGAAGGTACGGAGAGCCTTTCTGCATCGCTCAAGGGTGGTTTGGTTAAACTGCTGGCAGAGCTCACAATTCGAGGTGTCGTGATCAGGCCCAAGACAGCAAACACACCCAGAGTGTTCGTCGTTGGAGGCAATCTACTTTCCACAGCGGCAGTGCTGGAAGAGAGAAGGTGAAGGTTTAACTCTTGAGATAAAAGAAAAAACAGAAATAAATCTTTGAAAAGAGATTTGTGAGGGTTGTGTAGAAAAAAGGCCGCAAGTCGTAAAAAGACATGAACACTGCAACGGCTCTTCCATGGAGACTGTGCTTGCAAGTCAACGGCGAGAAGGAACTGAGGAGGGCGAAGGCCTGCCTACGCCTTTATAGGGTTGGCAAAGTCGGCTGATGTAGACGGCATGGGTGGGTCCAGTTGTACTGCTGAAAATGTTCCATGTGGATTCCCCATTCACAGATGGTGAAGTTCCTATGGTGTAATCTGATGACTGAGATACCCCCGAAGAAAATCTTTCTGTTTGTCCCAAGGACTATCTTGTTTGGTTCAATACTCAAGGCCTGCAGCTCTGAACTCCTTCTAGCAGATGTGATAGCAATCAGAAAGACAATCCTCCAAGAAGCACACTTCAATGAAGGTCCACAGTAGCCATGGCTCAAAGGGTGGCTCTATGAGCTTGACTACACAGAGGTTCAAATCCCAGGGAGGGAGAGTCTCCCTAAGTGGGGGTTGAAAATGTAGCAGGCCTCTGAAAATAGCCTGAAAGATGACAAATTTCACTTTCCCAGTAGAAAAATAAGCAGAAATGGGTGCTAAATGTACTTTGAGGGATGAGACCTTGAGGCCTGCTGACTGAAGATGTACCAGGTAACACAGACGGGTAGGTGGAGTAGCCCTAAAAGGGTCTCTCCACTTCTCTGTACCAGACTGAAACCTTTTCCACTCAGAAGCACAAGTCCTTCTAGTGATAGGTTTCTTTGACATACAAAGGATCTTTAGGACTTCTTAAGAGTACTGAGAATCGGGTGACTAACTCAAGTAGCAGGCCTTAAGTGGAAGAGATTATATGCTGGGGTAACCTATCCCTGTCTGAGGAAGGGTCAGGAGACTGTTGGTCACCAGTAGGCAAATGGATTTCCTGACTGGCAGGGCAAGGAGAAGTGAGTATCATGGTTGCCTTGCCTAGTTTGGAGCCACCAGGATCATGGTGGCTGGCTGCTCCCTGAGTTTCAGAAAAACTCTGCGTATCAGGGGAAAGGGAGGAAAGGCATACAGAAATCTCCCTGTCCATTCTAAAGTAGGGGCATCTACTGACATGATCCCCAGGACAGGGGGCCTGTGACAATACTGTAGAAACTGGTAGTTGAGGTTGCATGCAAAGAGATCCACATCTGGAACATCCCACCTTCAGAAAACTGCAACTATGACCAGCTTGTTTGGGATCCACCCATTGTGACTGACTGATGCGACTCAAGGCCTCTGACAAAGAACAGTCTTTGCCCTGGAGATGTCTGGCGAGAGGTGCATGTCCTGGGAGTGAGCCAGAGAACTGCCTCAACAGAGTTTGGTGGACCTTGTGCCATCCTGCTTGTTGATGTAGAACATGGCAGTGGAATTGACTGTTCTGACTTGAAAAGAATGGCCACTGAGCTGTAGGGCAAAGGCTTTGATGGCTAGTACACAGCCCTGAGTTTGAGCAGGATGATATGGTCAGTGGATTCTTAGGGAGTCCATGCACCACTCGTGGGCTGGTCCTATAGATAAGCTCCTCAGAGCAGGAGGGAGGCATATATTGTAAGCACCCAGGAAGGTTGCTTTTAGCTGAAACACAACTCCTTCTCTGAGGTTTACCTTGTCTTTCCACCAGACGAGAGCTTGAAGGGGTGTTCTGGTGACTGGAGAAGAAGTCCCTTTTTGTTGGGACCAGTGAGTGATCTCTCATTAGAAATCTGGCAGCTGGGACCAGTGCTGTCACAGAAGCCGTGTGACCCAGAACTTTGAGAAAATATCCAGCTGGCCTATGACAAAGGAGTTTACCAAGTTCAGAAAAGTTTAAACCCTGTCCATAGGGAAGAAAGCCTTCCCCTGCAGGGTGCTGAGATCTGCTCCAATGAAATGCAGTACTTGATCTGGCTCTCAATGGGACTTCTGTAGGTTGATTATGAAGCCCAGGGACTCTAGAGTGCTTCTTGTAAGGCCCAGAGCTTCCCTGACTTCCTGTGGTGTCTTGCCCACTATTAGTTAGTCATCCAGATATGGGAAGACAGACACTTCTTGTCTTCTTAAGTGAGCTGCAACTACTGCTAGGCACTTTGTGAAGACTCTGGGAGCTGAAATGAGCTGGTAATGACCTGAAGGCACTCGAATCAGATAAACTTTTTGTGGGACGACCTCATGTGGATATGAAAGTAAACGTCCTTGAGATCTAGGGAGAGTACCCAGTCTCCCTGCTGCAAAGAAAGAATCACCTGGTTTACAGTGAGCATTCTGAATTTTGGTTTCAACAAGTGCCTGTTCAGGTCCCTTAGGTTGGGAATATGCCACCAACTCACGACTGAAATATGTGTAAGGAAATAGCTAGAGTAGAGGCCTTTCCCCGGGACCCTCTTCGCTGCCTTTGCAGGTAATAGTGCTTTCACCTCTAACTCCAACAACTAAACCTTTGGAGTTCGGGGTTTTCGAAAATGCTGGATTACTGTAGGAGGAGAAACTTTTAAACTGTATGGCAAAAGTACAGTTATGTAAGAACTTACCATAACAGTAGATCTTCGAGAGGAGCTCTTGCAGCAGTTAACACATATAGGACTATACCGCCAGGCACTAGGATCCCATGGAAAAACTTCTAGCTAGCAATCCAAGGCGGGGGACCGCCCTTGACGTCGGCCCCACCCTGACGTCCCACGTGGTATAAAGGGGGCGGTCCCACAGCACCACCTCAGTTTGCCTGCCAGAGACCCAGCTGAGATACAGGATGGGGAACCGAGGAGGATCTCCCATCCCCCAGAGAGAAGTACAGTTACATAACCCTGGGGGCAGGTGGGAGGGGAAATCACTTGCTGCAAGAACTCCTCTCGAAGATCTATTGTTACGGTAAGTTCTTATGTAACTGTATGGTCTTACTTCAAGAAGAAGCTCTTGCAGCAGGTAACACATATAGGACTGAGTCTCAAGCAGTACAGAAGAGACTCGGGTCAGAAGGGTGGCAGACTAGTAGAAACAGGCACTCCTTAGGAGGGTAGTCCCTGAAGGACCGCAAGGCCAAACCCTGCTCTCCTTCTGGAAGCAATGTCCAGACTGTAACACCTAATGAAGGTGTGGACCGAACTCCAAGTAGCAGCTGCACAAAGGTCTGCTGCAGACATTTTTGAGGGACACAAAGGAGGTTACGATACCTCTTCTGGAATGACCCTTGACTGGTCCCAGCAAGGGTTTGTCATACTTTAGATAACAAAAAGTAATGTAATTGACCAACCATTTGGCTAATGGCTGCTTAGTCACTGGAGCTCCTAACATTCTTTGGGCAAAGGAGACAAACTGGTCTGTCTTTCTTGATGAACGGGTACGTTCTATATAGTAGCGGAGAATTCTATGTACATTCAGAGCATGTAACAAGGCCTCCCCTTTGTTTGAGTACTCTGGGTAGTAAACTGGTAGTTAAATGTCCTGATTTAAAGTGAATTCAGACACAACCTTTGGAAGGAACTTAGGATTTGCATGCAGGGCAACTCTGTCCATGTGGAAAATAAGGTAAGGCTCTTTACACATCAGAGCCTGTAGCTTGGAAAGCCTTTGAGCAGAAGTAATGGCAACTAAAAATAATGCTTTCCATGAGAGGAAGTGTAGTTAGCAGCTTGCAGCTGGTTCAAAGGGAGGCAAAGTAAGCTTCTCAAACATAAAAAGAAGATCCCATGGAGGGACAGGATCCCTCCTGGGAGACTTGATGTGCAAGATATCCTGCAGGAAGGTCTTGCACAAATCCAATTGTGCCAGAGCTTTCCCATCCATCGGCGCATGGTCAGCTGACAGCGCAGAAAGGTGCACCTTAATGGATGAGTAGCTGAGTCCCCTGTCTGATAGAGAAAGAAGGTATTCCAGCACAGATTCCACTGGACAGTGGAAAGGATCCAAGGAACAGGGGATGCCCATAAGCAGAAATGTTTCCATTTCATGGCACACGTCGCTCTGGTTGAGGGTTTTCTTGCTGCCACAAGAACCTCTGCCGCTGTGGAGGATACTCCAAATCTGTCCCTGATCAGGTCTGCAGGAGCCATGCATGCAGATGCAGAGACTGAAGATACTAGCGTCTCAGCGTGCCTTCGTCTCATTGGTCCTCCTCGAACGCCGGCATCCACAAGGGGTGGGGCACCAGAAACACAGAAAATACCCCATGGTTGAAGAAGGAGACGGGTCCCTGCGCTGGTGACTGGAAGGAGCAGCTCCAAGTATCTGCTCCTCCTGAGGTTTGGAGGGATTCAGCGGAGTTCCCTCCGCCCCACCCTGGGGGATCATTCGGGGCTGGTATGTCCAGGAGCAGAGTACTTGATGGGAGCAGGCATCCCTGGGTCCTCCTAGTGCAGCCTTTGTGGTGCATTGGGGCCCCCAATGGAAGGGGCGACCATGGCGCTGGACGGAGGCACAAAATACAAAGTAAAAAAAAAATTACAAAAGGCAGCACAAAAATAGGAAAAAACAGACATCTGCGGAAAAACAACTTTCCTCTAAACGAAGTGAGAGAGCACTCCGGGGCAGTGTTGCTCGGTCAGCTGAGAAATACTTCTGGAGTCCTTTAGGCTGACTGCAGGCAGCACAACCCTTTGCTCTCTCCTCACTGGCTAGTGCACAACCTTCATTAACATTAACTCCACCTCCGGGGCAGCTGATCTCAGCTGGCATTCTGCTATTGTCAAGCACACTTAAGGACCCCTTGGGTGAGACATTTAGCTTTACACTAACTCCCAGCAGTTTAGGAATGATGAGTAAAATTCTGGTTTGGGGTTTTTAAGGCATAACTTCATCAATTTTCAATAGAGTTGTCTGAAACGTGGTGAGCTTGTAGTTCAAGAGGAGGTACACGTGTGTGTGAAGTTTGGTGAAGATTGGCCTTGAATTCTGTATTTGGTGCAATGTTTAATTTTGGCAGAAATAACGGGGTGTTGGGGGTACCCTGTGATGACTGTCCTTGGTATGGTATGTTAATATAGTACTCAGTGAGATCTTTCATACCATACCTAGTGTTATAGTTAACTCCAAATATTGAGCGAGCTATGGCCTGTTAAATTTCTAATGTTATTCTAACATAGAAACATAGAATTTGACGGCAGGTAAAAACTGCTTGGCCAACCCAGTCTGCCCATTTCCCTACCTACTGGATAAGCTGCAGATCCTTGTTAACCAACAGCCTACTTCCTCCTACCCCCACAAGAATTGCTTTATGTCTGTCCAAAGCATTCTTGAATTCCCACTCTTTTTGACCCCACAACCTCCTCAGGAAGGCTGTTCTATGCATCCACTACCCTCTCTGTGAAAAAATACTTCCTTACATTGCCCAAGCCGTCTCCCCCCCAACCACCATTTTCAAATTGTGCCCCCTTGTTCTTGCACATCTCTTTTTCTGAAAGATGCTACCCTCTTGGGCTTTACGGATTCCCCTTGAGGTACTTAAATGTTTCTATCATGTCCCCTCTCTCCCTCCTTTCCTCAAGGGCATACATATTAAGCTCCTTTAGTCTCTCTTCGTATTACTTCTGGTGCAGAACCTGTACCATTTTAGTTGCCCTTCTCTGGACTACTTCTGCCCTGTCTATGTCCTTGCAGAGATGAAGCCTCCAGAACTGCATGCAGTATTCTAGATGGGGTCTCACCAACTGTCTGTAAAAACAGTTTACTCATCTGTAACAGTAGTTCTAGGAGTGGTATATGTTGTTCATCCACACTGTTTGGCATGTCTCTTTCCCTTTAATTCTTGTCAGAAGGTCTGCAAGCTGGCTCCTCCCACCCACCCGGGAGTTATACCCCTTGGCTCCACCCCATGACGCGGATCTTAGCCTGCTGGAAGCCAGGTTTATGCACTGTAGCTGGGGAGGTCGGTTGGGTCAGTGTGGATGAACAACATATACCACTCCTAGAACTACTGTTACAGGTGAGTATCCTGTTTTTCTAGGGACGTGGATATGTTGTTCATCTACATTTCTTGGCAGACTCCTAGCATTTTCTCCAGGAGGAGGGAGGCAAGGTGCACACACCCTACTTAGGGAACAGAGACTGGAGAACTGAGGCCCAAAACCAGCATCCGGGCATGACTCAAGGTCGATGTGGTAATGGGTGATGAAGGTGTTTGCTGTCTTCCAGGTAACAGCCCTGCAGATTTCCTGGATAGGGATGCCCCTGGAAGCAGCCACCAGCACAGCGGTATGGTGAGTGGAATGAGCCTTTAGCCCTACAGGAAGCTTCCTACCCACCAACCTATAGCAGAGATCAATGGAAAACGTACTCCATCTACCAACTGTCCGCTTTCCTGCAGGTCTGCCAGAAGTGGCTTCAGCATAGGTGACAAACAGCTGGCAAACCTCTCCCTGAATTTCTGCCATTCTCTCCGTGTAATAGGAGAGAGCTTGTCTCAGGTCCAAAGTATGGAGCCTGTACTCTGCATCCGAGGTGTAGTTTGGGTAGAACACAGGCGGAGTCAATACCTGATTAAGGTGAAACCCTGACACCACCTTTGAGAGGAATTTTGGGTGGGGGCGCAAGACAACCTTGTCCCTGTGGGAGATTAGGTAAGGAGACTCCAAGGAAAGTGCCTGGAGCTCCCCAGTCCATCTGGCTGATGTGATAGCCACCAGGAAGGCAGTCTTCCCTGACAAGTGTGATAGCTCACACTTGTGCACTGGTTCGAATGGCTTGCCCATGAGTTTTGCCAAAACTACCAGTAAATCCCAGAGAGGTGGAGGTTCATGCATCAGAGGGGATATGTGATCTAGGTCCTTGAAAAAGCACCAGGCTCCTTCTCCTGTGCCACCATCTGCTGACTGGCCTGCACCCAGTAAGCAGAGATGGCTGCCAGGTGCACATTAAGGGACGAAGACCGAAGACCCCCTTTGGACAGAGACCAAACGCAGACTAAAATGCTAGCCAAAGGACAGGACAGAGGGTCCAGGCTCTGGCCCGGACACTAAATGGAAAACCTTTTCCATTTGAAGGCGTAGCACCTTCTGGTCGACTCCTTTCTGGATGCTTCCACTACTGTGAGCCCATCCTCTGAGAGACCCAAAGCCTGTTACTCTAGCCACTCAGTTACCAGGCTGTCAGGTGCAGGGATTGAAGGTCCGGATGGAATACCTTCCCCTGACTGACTGAGATCAGGTCCAGGAGTGCTGGAAGATGCCTCGGGAGCCTGTTGCTGAGGCTGAGGAGATCTGGATACCAGAACTGGCGGGGCCAGTCTGGGGCTACCAGGATCACCTGTGCCCTGTCCCTCCTCACCTTGAGAAGCACCTTGTGGATCAAGGGAAATGGAGGGAAGGCATAGAAGAGGTGTGAGGTCCACGGCCTCGAGAAGGCATCCCCCCGAAGCGAACCCTGCTGAGGGGGTAGGGCATGAAACAGCCTCAGCCTGGTGTTTCCCTGGAGGCAAACAGGTCCACCATCGGTTTGCCCCAGTGGGAGAACAGGCTGTGAGCTACCTCAAGATGGAGAGACCACGCATGGGATGTAGACCACACATAGGATGTCACGCCTACACGGCTGAGAGCATCCGCCAGTTGGTTTGAGGCTCCTGCCACATGGATGGCTAGGAGATCTGCCTCCATTCAGCTCACGAGTGTCCAGATGTGGAGCGCTTCCCTTCACAGCAGCCAGGACTGCGTGCCGACCTCTTTGTTGAGGTAGTGCATGGTCATGATATTGTCCGTCTGGACTTGAACCACTTGACCCTGAAGCTGCTAAGCGAATGCTGACAGCACCAGTCTGACCACTCTGAGCTCCAACAGGTTGATATGATAACGGGATTCCTTGGGGGTCCAGAACCCATGGGCCATGTTGTTCCCCATGTTGTTCCCCATGTGGGTTCCACAGCTTATGAGAGAAGCATCAGTCATGGGGAAGACTGTCTGCTTGGGGCGGACAAACGGGATCCCTTCCTACAGATGGTCTAGGACAGTCTACCACTGGAGAGCGTCCCACATCCTCTGGGTCACAGTGAGCAGCTGGTCTAAGTGACCGTGGCGCAGAGTCCACTGGGCGGCCAGCTCCCATTGAAGGGGGTGTATATGTCGTCGGGCCCATCAGACCACAGTGGTGCAGGCCACCACTTACCCCAGGAGGCACAGAAAGTCCCGGGCTGGGCACAAGTGCCCAACCAGAAATGATTGGGTAAAGGTGGAGAGAACCTCTACCCTGTCTACCGGGAGCCATGCTCTGAATTGGCAAGAGTCGAGCTCTGCCCCAATAAAGCATATCACCTGTGATGGCATGAGCTCCGACTTGGCCTCATTGATCAGGAGGCCAAGTTGAGAGCATGTCTGGACGGCCAGGCGCTGGACCTCTCCACCTCTTGCTGGTTAGAACCTGCCAAGAGCCAATCGTGGAGGTAACGGTATACTCTGACCTCTCAACGCCTGAGATGGGCTGCCACCACTTCGATGCATTTGCTGAAGACCATTGGGGCCGATGCCAGGCCAAATGGCATGGCTCAGGACTCGTATAGGGTTCCCTCTGCTCTGAAGCGGAGGAACTGTTGGTGAGATGGACGGACCGAGATGTGAAAAAAACGTGTCCTGGAGATCCAGCGAGCAAAATCATGTTTTGCTGCAGGGATGGTATGCTTTGGGACAGAGTTACCATTCTGAAGGTGCGTGGCCTGAGAAACAGATTCAGGTCGTGCAGATCTAGAAGGGGGCACCAGCCCCGTCTGCTTCGGGACCAGGAAATACCTGGAAACGAACCCTGGGTTGACTGGAGGATCTGCCACTCAAACCACTGCCTCCTTGAGGAGAATTTGGGCTATGTCGTCTCTCAGAGCTGACCAATTGTGGGCTGATGCTCTCTCCTCCCGTGGGGTGCAGGTTAGAGGCAGAACCTGGGTGACCACTTCTATGACCCACCCATCCGTGGTAACAGTGGACCAGGCGGAAAGAAAGTGGCGGAGCTGGCCTCCCTTAGACGGATCCAGAGCTGGCGTGATGGGAATAGGGATGGCAGCCCCTATTCAGTCACTGGGCAGGCTTGGAGGAAGAGGGTCCAGATTGGAACCTGACTGAACCCCGGACCTGGGCCGAGGGCGCCAAGCTTGTGCCTGCTGCTGCTGCCCAGCCTGGAAGGAGGGTTGCTTGGCCACAGGAGCAGGGTGCCAAAAAGGCTTCTTCTTCTGCTGTTTCTTGAAGCCAGGGGCATCCTTTTGAGCAGAAGTAGTAGAGTCCAAGGTGGCACTGGACTGCTCAGTTAGCTGAAGGTGACCATCCACACCTGGGCTGAAGAGATCGGTACCCAGGAAAGGATCATCAGTGAGTTTGTGCTGGATATCCGCCATAAAGGTGGAAAGCCTCAGCCAAGCCCTGCGGCATATGGCAACCATGGCTGCCACCGAACGGGCGCAGGAGGTCCAAGGCCGTGTGAAGTTGCTGCTTGGCAACGGCTCAGCCCTGGTCCCGAACCTGCTTGACCGTAGTCTGAAGGTCTGTGGGAAGGTGCGGTAGAACTTCGTCCAAGGAGCCCAGGAGGTCATGGGAGAAGTGCGCCATGATGACGGCTGGGCTTGCCTGACAGAGGCCTAGAAAGGAGGCTGCATAAACCTTCCTGGCAGAGTGGTCCAGTTTTTTGGACTCCTTGTATGGAAGTCTATCAGTCTCAGCGGAGCCGACTGTGCGTCTGAACACAGAAGCGGTCACTAACCCCTCTGCTGAGGGATGTTCTGTGAACCCTGAGAGGGACCCAATGGACACCATATACTTGTGGGCCATCCAGGCAGACAGACAGTGCTGGGCAGGAGGCAGGATGCTGCCAGAGCTCCAGAGCCTCGTCTACAATGGCCTAGGCCACTGGGAAGGCTTCCGTAGGGGTATCCTCTCTTTTAAGAATATCTGTAAAAGGGTACTCCACCCGTTTCTGGATTCGGAGATAAGGCGGAGAATTCTCAAAAATGACAAAGGACCCTCCTCCGTCGACAGACTACCCACCGACTCATCATCCAGTAGGTGAGAGTGGAGGTCGGTGTCGTCAGAACCCAAGCCATCTGTAGTAAATTGGTTGGCCACCAAGGTCCGCTTGTACACCCCTGGGGCGGGCAGGCGTGAAGGTGACCGATAACCTGTGAGGAAGGTCCAGAACCACCCGAAATTCCTTCGTAGGAGCCCCTTTCTGAAAGCTGTTTAGGTGGTGGCTCCACCAGTATTGGTGGAGAGACCAATTCTGGCCAAACCAGGACAGGCTTTACCAGCTCTGCGGGCGGAGAAACTGATTTTACCGGTTCCAATGGAATTGGGTTCAGCCTGGCAGGCGAAGGCCAGGTAATGGCCAGGGTGGAAACCGTAGAAGGCTTCTGCCCAGACAGAATGAGCTGCTGCCACATTAGATCTTCGTAGCGTCGATGGAGTTTCCGAAGCCTCTACTCATCCAAGGAGGACGAAGATTACCGGTGGCATCGCCTCTTTTTATAGCGCTTATGTGCCTTCCTCTGCCTCTCTGACGCGAGGGGGTCCGAGATCTCTATCTCGGTCTGACTGGTTGAGTGGGTCGTTCGCGGGGAACCCGGTGACTGAACAGGATCAGGGACCGGTTCCTCGATGGGTTTGCTAGCAGGCTGGGTTTCCTCATCAGGAAAGTTCAGGACCGGGGTCCTGGTAAGTGAGCTGTCGGCCTCATTGGGCGACAACAGATCGACAGGGCCGAGAGTGATCTCCACCGCATCGTTGATCGAGACCTTGGCCGGCTGACCAGTCAGCAAGGCTGAGAAGCCAGCAGCCAAAGAAGCAGTCTCGACCGAAGCAGAGACCGGAGATTCCTGTGACTGAGATCGTTCTCGATCCCAAGAATGTCTTTGCCGAGATGAATAATCTCTCAGTTCCTTGTTTTTACAGGACCAGGAGGAATGCAAGCCCAAAGGTCCCTCGCCCTTGGTGGGGAGATATAGGCACATCTCACAAAAGGAGCCCAGAATGAGTGGAACAAAAATCAGCCGAAGGCAGAGCTCCACGGCCCGCGCCGCCTCTTCCTCGAAGGCCTGCATCTGTTCTGCTTGGAGGACCCCGCAGCCACGGAGACCGCCCACCTGGTCTCTTTGGATTTCACCGGTGGATTCCATTTCTCGGGCCTGCCCAACTTGAGCTGTGTGAGACGATCGACGACTATGTGCAGGTGGGAAAGCGAGACATCTCGCACGCCTGGGTGCCATGGCCGACACCTGAGCAGTAGATGCATGCAATATGTGGGCCTGTGTGCAACATCTTCTGGCCGCACGGGCACCGGCAAAAAACTGGGTAAGATTTATCTTTCATAATTGAATAACAAAAACTGCAATCGCTAGCTCGAACAAACTTAATCTTCAGAGGGTCAGAAGAAATCGAAGCCAGGGCCTACAAAACGCAGTAGCAGAGAGGAGGCAACCTGAATCTTCCAGCGGAAAGAAAGAGCTGGCATCATGGGGCACAGCCAAGGGTTATACCACCCGGGTGGGTTGGAGGAGGCAGCTCGAAGACCTTCTGTCAAGAATTAAAGGGGAAAGGAACATGCCAAGAAGTGTGGATGAACAACATATCCACATTCCTAGAAAGAGGGATAACAACTTCCTGTTTTCTACTGGTGATGCCTCTCCCTATGCATCCCAGTATCCCCCCACCCTCCTTATTGCCTTTTCACATTTCTTGCCTACCTTTAAGTCATCTGATATGACTACCCCAGGTCCCTTTCCATTTCTGTTGTTAGTACCTCCCCCCCACACTGTGTACTCTTCAGGTGCATTACTTTGCACTCAGTGTAAGCTGCCATACTTTTGAACATTGCTCCAACCTTGCAAAGCCCCTTCTCATCCTTTCCACCTCCTCTTGTGCATCAACCCTGTTGCAGATCTTTGTGTCATCTGCAGAGAGACACACATTCCCTTCCAGTCCCACTGCAATGTCACCTATAAAAACATTAAAGAGAACTTGTCCCAGTACTGAACCCTGCGGTAGTCCACTAGCAACCCCCTTTCTTCACAGTGGACTCCATTTATTATTACCCTATGTATCCTGTTGTCCAGCCAATGTTTTACCCAGGCTACAACCCTGGGACCCACTCCCAGGCTGGCTAGCTTGTTTATTAATCTTTTGTGTGAGACTGTGTCAAATGCCTTGATAAAATCTAGGTAGGCCATGTCCACAGCCCCTCCCTGGTCTAGTACTTTGGTCACCCAGTCAAAGAAATCAATTAGATTCGTCTGACATGACCTTCCTGCTGTGAATCCATGCTGCCTTGGGTCCTGTGCCCCACTGGCCTCTAGGTACTCAACAATTCTTTCCTTCAGAAGTGATTCCATCATTTTCCCTACCACTGAGGTCAAGTTAACAGGTCTGTAGTTTCCTGCCTCTGTCTTGCTCCCACTTTGTGAAGGGGAATCATTCGCCCTCCTCCAGTCCTCAGGTACACCATCCTCCCATGATCTGCTAAAAAGGGTAGTCAGTGGTGTCACTAGTTCTTCCCTTAGTTCTGGAATTCTAGGGTGAATCCCGTCAGGCCCCATTGCTTTGTCTACCTTCAGTTTTGGAAGTTCTTTCAGGACCCTTTCTTCTCTGAATGGACTGGTATCAACCCCCCTATCCAGAGTGCTTCTGTTCCTTGGTTTAGGTACCTTCCCCATCTCTTCTTTTGTAAATACTGAGCAGAAGTATTCATTCAGTATCCCTGCTTTTTCACTGTCATCCTCTGCTCACCCTCCCTTCCCTTTATTCAGCTTCACTATTCCTCCCTTGGTCTTTCTTCGCTCCCTAATGTACCTATAAAAGGTTTCATCCCCCTTCTTAACTGAGTTGGCTATCTTTTCCTCAGTTTGGGCCTTTGCTATTCTGACTGCCTTCCCCGCTTCCTTCTGCTTCAACTGGTACACTTCTCTGTCCTGCTCCTTCTGTGTATCCTTATACTTCCTGAATGCTGCCTTTTTCTCCTTAACCTTCCCTGCCACCTATTTTGAGAACCACAGTGTTTTTTTCCTTCATTTTGTTTTGTTGATTTGCTTCACACAAAAGCTTGTTGCCTCTGTGGTGGCTGTTTTGATTTTTCCCCATTGTTCCTCCACCCCCTCCTTCTTGCCAGTTTGCTAGTGCCTTTCTGAGGCACTCTGCCATTTTACCAGAGTCAGTCCTCCTAAAGTCCAGTCCTCTTGCTTTTGTTTGGCTTGACTCTATGAATGTGTTTATCGAGAACCACACTGTTTGGTGGTCACTTGTTCCTGGATGGCTACCTACTTCTAAATCTGAGATCCTTTCTCTGTCCCCGTTTGAGAGTACCAGGTCTAAGATTGCTCCCTCCCAAGTAGGTTCCAACACTAGCTGTCTGAGGCATACCCCCTGTAGGGCATCAAGAATGACCCTGGCTCTTGGATGTACCTGCAGCAATGGTGCCCCAGTTAACACCTGGCATATTCAGGTCCCCATCAACAATATCTCCCCCTTGTTCTGCCATTCTACGGATGCCTTCTATCATTTCCTTGTCCACTGCCTCCCCGAGATGGGGGTCTGTGTACAACCCCCGTGCGGACTATGGTGCCAATTCCTGTCTCCAGGGTGACCCACAGTGCCTCCTCTACTCCCTGTTTACTATAGTTCCATTGCTTTGATCCCTTCCCTTACATAGAGAGCTACTCCTCCTCCTCTTTTACCCTTCCTGTCCCTCCTGTAAATTGTGTACCCTGGTATGTTGACATCCCAGTCATGGTTCTCTGTGTACTATGTTTCTGTGACTACCACGATATCCAGGCGTCCCTCTTCCATCAAGGCCACTAGTTCAGGGAGCTTGTTACACAGACTACGGGCATTTGTACTCATCACCCTCCATTTTTTGATGGCCTTACCCCTTTCAGCCCCATCCCTGTCCTTACTGCATTTGCCTTTTTCTGCATTTACCCCAGTCCTACTCCCTATTGACTTCTCTACCTTGGCATTTACCTCGCTAACTACCATGTTTTACGGGGGGAGGCTGGGATTTCCCTGCTCCTTTTCAGTGCCTTCCCCCTTGGCTAGTTTAAATGATTGCCAATGAAGCATTTAAACCTATCACCAAATACCCTGGTTCCCCTCCAGGACAGATGCAGGCCATCGTGCCAGTTTAAGCCTGTATACCTCCAGGTGGATCCCCAGTCCCCAATGAAGCCCAAACTGAGCTCTGCACCAGTTTTTCAACCATTCATTGAATCCCATGGTGCGGAGTACCATAGCATCACCGTTGCCATAGATAGGCAGCACCTGCGAGAAGGTTACCGTATGTGCTACTGGTCCAAGGCCCCTCCCCAACTTTACAAACTCCTCTTGCACTGCTCTGATCCCATTCCCAGACAGGCCATTCATCCCTAGGTGGACAATGACACCCAGCTCCCTCCCTCGTGCAGCTGCTCCACGCGATCCTGAGTATTCACTTCCTGTCCCTCAGCCGTGGTGCCAGGCACTTATCTCTCCCTTCCTCCCCCAGTTCCCCCACTTTTTGTGTTCGGATGGGTTCGGGTTAGATTATATATCTGTTGGGAGTTAATGGGGGGGGGCACATATCTGATATTGTTCACGGTGCAGAGGTACACCTTCTGTTGTGTGTGCCCCCCATTAAATATAACTTATTCCGGAGTTAGGTTAGGGTTAGGTTATGTATCTGTTGCAGTCAATTGTGGGCACGTGTGTGATATTATTCAGGGTGCTGTGGTACACTTTCTGACATGTGTGCCCCCATTAAATATTACTTGTTCCGGAATTAGTGTTAGGGTTCAGGTTCAGTTATATATCTGTTGGAGTTAAGAGGGTGCATTTATCTGACACTGTTCAGGGTGCAGACGTACACCTTCTGTCTTGTGTCCCCCCATTAAATATTACTTGTTCCGGAGTTAGCATTAGGGTTAGGTTATATGTCTGTTGGAGTTAATCCGGGGGGGGCATATACAGTATCTGAAAATGTTCAGGGTGCTGAAGTATACTTTTGTCATGTGTGTCCCCCATTAAATTTGACTGTTCCACAGTAAGGGTTAGAGATAGCTGTTCAGTTTAGTGTTACAAAGACGTTTGTGACTTTGGGTACGAAAACTACTAAGGACTGATGCATGGATGGGAGCGCAGGCTCCCACACACAAATACGGATACTATTAAGGAGTAATGCATGGATGGCAGCGCAGGGCCCTGGAGAAATATGGATACTACTAGGGACTGATGCATGGATAGCAATGTAGGATCCAGGAGGCCCTGCGCTCCCACACACAAATATGCAGAGGAATATGGAGTGCCTGTCTCTCTCACAGAGAAATAAGGATACAATTACAATCTCGTTAAACAATTATGGAGGGTTGGGAGCGCATGGCCCACTAGCAAACAAGCCTTTTTGATTATATTTTCTCAAAAAGTGAGGAAATTCTCTGCAAAAAACTTAGTTAATGCACCATTAGGGTTTCTTATGATAATTCCTCAAAAAGTAGGGACATTTTCTGCAAAAAAACCTCGTTAATGCACCATTAGGGATCCTTATGATAATTTCTTAAACAGTAGGGAAATTCTCTGCAAAAAACGTCATTAATGGACCATTAGGGTTCTAGCGTCAAGTAGGGAAATGACATCTTAGGGTTCCCAATACTAAGAACCACCCCCCCTCGGTTTAACCCTAACACCCCACCACACCCTGTACAGGAATAAGTGTGAGAGGCGGCCTTGGGGTTGCAAACCCCAATGTTCACCCCTTTCTTATTCTGTACCCATCTTAGCTTACTTACTCTTGGAATGGGGTGAGCATTAGGGTTTGAAACCCCAAGGCACACCTTCTCACACCTGTCCCTGCATACAGGTGGGGTGGGTGTCAGGGTTGGAAACCGAGGGTGTGGGGGATGGGTCCTTAGGGTTGGGAACCCTAAGATGCCATTTCCCTACTTTTACTTATTTATTTTATTTATTTCAGATTCTGAAAAATACCTTTGAGTCATGGACTCATTTACAAAGGTTTCACGTCACATAGAATAGGTACAGACAAACATTACAACGATTGTTTCAAAGTATAAAGATCAGATTGTTACAAAGAACAGCCAAGGCTAACATTCAAATACTAGGGTTGCTTAACACAGTTAATTACAGAGTACATATCAACCCCAGGGAGACTCAGTTTGAGCACTAAGGAGGAAGAGGCAAGCTAGTGGCCATTGTCAGTGGATAAGGAGAAGGGAGAGGGCAGAGTTCAATTACAATCACAGGTACTTGTGGACAGGAAGTGGACCCTAAGGTGGGTTTTAAATTGTCCAATCCTTTGTTCATTTGCCAAGGATGTGGGTAGGCTGTTCATCCACAAGGGGGCCCTGTAGCTGAAGGATCTTTGAAATTGAGCGGTACGACAGGAAGGAATTGAGAAGAGATGGTTGTCTGAGCTACAGGTGTACTTAACCTTAAAGTCAGGGTGGATTAATGGGGAGAGCCCAGAGGGGGAGAGGCCTAGGGCAATTTTTTTTTTGCCAGAATGTAGGTGTGGAATCTGATTCTGTTGTTGAGATTAAGCCAGCTGGTGTCATTATAAAATGAACAGGTATGGGTGAGACGATCACATCCCAATATAAGACGACAAGCTTTGTTTAGGGCGAGATGGAGTCTAACTAGAGCTGAGGTGCTTGCTGCCCCATATATTAGTAAGCCATAGTCAAGCAGAGAGAGGACCAAGGAGGAGACTGCAAGCCTAAGGGCACCAGGAGTAAGGTAGTGTCTGAAGCGGTGCAAAAGCCCAAGCCTAACACTGAGGGCCTTAGATAGGTGATGAATATACTTGTGATAGTTAAGCCCTGTGTCCAAGGTGATGCCCAGGTATTTAAAGGAGTCCACCAGTGGTGTCACATCAGGATAAGGATAAAAAGGCCAGTAAGGTGGAAGGGACGGATGATGCTATCTCCACCGAAAGGGTGTGGTTGGCCCTAAAGAAAGATAAATCTCCTGGGCCGGATGGCATTCATCCGAGAGTAATATGGGAATTGGCGGACATACCGACTGCACCCCTGGCAGAGCTCTTCAACAGGTCGCTTGAGACAGGGAGGGTACCTAGGGATTAGCGAGAGGCACATGTAGTGCCAATCCATAAAGGGGGGTTGACAGAAGTACCAGGTAAATACAGACCCATCAGTTTGACCTCGGTCTTGGTATAATTAATGGAGAGTATACTAAAGGAACGATTGGGGGTGTACTTGGAGGAGGTGGGAGGTCTGGATAGTCGGCAACACGGGTTTATGCCAGGTAGATCATGTCAAACCAATCCTGTGGAGTTCTATGAATGGGTAACATCAGAACTGGACAGGGGAAAGCCTGTGGATGTATTATTCTTGGACTTCAGCAGGGTGTTTGACTCTGTCCCCCACAATGGTCTGGTGGAGAAACTGACACGATTGGGAGTAGGCCCTTTGATGGTCAGATGGATTGAAAACTGGCTAGCTGGACGCACTCAGAGAGCAGTGGTCGGTGGGGAGCTCTTGAACCCAAGAGAGGTCAGTAGTAGGGTACTGCAGGGCTCGGTCCTGGGTCCGATCCTGTTTAATGCATACATATTGGACATCAGGGAGGGTATAGGGTGTGAAATGAATCTCTTCGCTGACAACTCCAAGATGGGAGCAGTAGTTTAGGGGGAAGATGGGAAGTTGGCCCTGCAAGGGGACCTGGACACCCTGGAAAGGTGGGCTCACACATGGATATTAAATTTCAATACCACCAAGTGCAAGATGTTATATCTTGGGCAGGGAAACCCTAAACACAGGCACAACCTGGGAGGGGAGGCGCTGGAGGCCTCAACAGGGGGAAAAAGACCTAGGGGTCATGGTGGATGCATGTATGAATAACTCTGAGCAGTGCAGGAGAGCGGCTAGCAAAGCAAACAGGATGTTGGGATGATCATAGTGGGATCACCTCTAGGAGCAGGGAAGTGATTCTGCCACTGTACAATTGACTGGTTAGACCACACCTTGAGTACTGTGTACAGTACTGGAGACCACACTTGAAGAGGGACGTACAGCTCCTGGAGAGGGTACAGAGGAGGGCAACTAAGATGATATGAGGACTAGGGGATTTGACGTATGAGGACAGACTTGAGGAGCTCTGCCTGTTTTCATTGGAGGAGGAGAGGAGAGGCAGGGGGGACATGATTGAGGTCTTCAAGTACCTCAAGAGAATAAACAGGGTAAACACAGAGGGGATCTTTAGACTAAAGCAGGGAGGTATCACAAGAGGGCATGGTTGGAAGGGTGAGGGGGGAAGAGGAGGAGGTTTTTCACTGGGAAGGTGGTGGATCCTTGGAATGTGCTGCCTGGTGAGCTGCTTCAGAGATCCATAGTGGAGGGCTTCGAGAGAGGGTGGGACAGACACAGAAAGTGGATGTATCAGATGATGGCCTGGTCCGGTGGGGGTGATGGATGACAGGGGTTTCTGGAACACGGGGTGGGGGGGCTCGGTACCCAGCTAGGGATCTGAGGTTCGAGCAGACTCGATAGACCGTAAGGCCTAATCTGCTGGCAATTAGTATATTAGTGTGTTAGTATGTTCCAGGGGAGTCTGGGTTGATGTTAGTACTGGAGGGCAAAATCCCTTCCTGGTATTCTGCAGGTGTGTGAATAGCATAACTTTTTTTTTATTTATAGTTAAGAATAAGGCATTGTGCAGAGAACCAGCTTTCGGCAAAGTTGAAGGAGGACTGGAGGGAGCAGTGAAGTTGAAGGAGGTCAGGGCTAGAGGAGAAGAGGACAGCATCATCCGCGTATAGTAACAGGTTGGCGGGGCAGGACTCGGGGAAGGAGTTTAGGAAGAGGCTGAACAGTAGTGGTCCCAATATGGACCCCTGTGGGACACCAGAGAGGACAGGAGATTTGATGGATAGGGCATTACCAATTTTGACCTGTTGAGTCCAGTTCGAGAGGTAGTCAGAGAACCATCCCATGGCTTCCAAAGAGAGAGAGAGAGGCCCAGGTTGGTCAAAGTGGTTAGAAGAAGGGAGTGGTGGACAATGTGGAATGCCTTTGTGAGGTCTATGAAGATCGCACCTGTGATGTGACCTTTGTCCAGCATAGAGTGTATGTGTGTGGTAAGTTCGAGAAGGGCAGTAGTAGTGCTGTGTTCTTTGCAGAAACCATGTTGATGTTTGCAGAGAAGGCTGTATTTATTGAGGTGCTCAGTAAGCTGATCAGAAACAATCCTCTCTAAGGCCTTGGAGAGGGGTGGAAGTATGGAGATAGGGCGGTAATTGTTTGCAGTGGAGCGGTTCCCACATTTAAATATGAGTGTGACTGAGGTGGATTTCCACTTGGAGGGGAATTTACCTAGATATGGGGAGAGGTTTAAAATGTGCGTGAGGGGGTAACGTATCTTGTTAAGGGTGAGCCGAAGGAGTTTCAAATCGAGGGAGTCTGAGCTGGAGGAGGAGTGGGTAAGGGCTGTTTTAAGGTATGGTTCTGCAGACTTAGGAGTGATACTGCACAGATAAAAGGGGAGCTCTGGGGGGTAGATGCGCTAGGTGCCGGAAGATCATAAAAATTCGGGGGGAGAATATGGCTAAGGTTAGTGAAGGCATTATTGAAGACTGCGGCGATCTGAGTGGGGTCAGTGGTCAAGGACCCATTAACCATGACCTGAGTGGGAACCAGATTAGGGTCCTTACCACATATTTCCGTAATATTGTTCCAGAACTTGTGGCCAGATCCCCAAGAGGAGGTTAAGGAGGATTTATAGTACTCTGCTTTGGCTTTCTGAACGGCCCAAGTGCACTTGTTCCGAGCCTCTCTATATTTATGTCTATCATGTGGGAGGCCGGACACATTGGAGTAGCCACAATTAATCTGTAGTCCGCATCAAGGTCTTGAGGTGATCAGAGAACCAAGGCACACGATTGCCTTTAATCATTCTTTCAGTGAATGGGGCAAATATGTCACACATATTATTGAAATACAGGATGAAGAGGTCAAGGGCTCTAGCGGGGTCTAAGGATTTAGTAATGAAGGACCAGTCCGTGGCCCTGAGGTGAGTTTTAAGTTGCGTCAATTTACCAGGGCCAAGTTTGCGTTGCTCTAGTAATTTGGGAGGAGATCAAGGAGCTTTACAGGACCAGAAGCAGAGAACTGGGGAGTGGTCACTAAGAGCATTTGGTAGGACAGAGACACTAGTGATCTTGTGTGGATGATTGGTGAAGATGAGGTCTAGCAAGGAGGAAGATCCAGTGCGCAGGTCCAGACGGCTGGGGAAAGTGACCACTTGTGTTAGGTCTTGGGCTGCGGCAGTATCGATGAGCGGGGTGGCATTCTTACCTAGCCAACTGATATTAAAATCACAGAGAACAATCATTTCCTTATGAGATGGTAGTGTGTCCAGATATGGCAATATAGCGTGAAGACTGCTTTTTGATCCCTAGGGGGAATGTATACCGTAGTGATATGTAACGGGGTTTGAGCTCATACCAAGGCCAGTTTAATAGTGAGGGCCTGTGATCCTGGTCCCAGCTGGGGGGAAGGGAGCAGCTGTCCGTGTAATATGTCCTTAGTGTAAAGGGCACAGCCTCCCCCACGCTTCTCCGGTCGGTCAGCATGGTAGAGGTTGAATCCGGTCAGGGTTACTGAGGAATCGGAATCCAAGGGTGAGCCAGGTTTCACTCACGGCTATGACATCAAGTTGATGTTGTAAGACCCAGCCCTGGAAGGAGTCCCACTTTTTTAAGATGCAGCAGACATTGAGGGAGGCAATGCGCAGCCCACCGGGAGTAGGTTGGGAAGGCTTCATTGACTATTGGTGGCCCAGGATTAGGATGGACATTGCCCGACATGAGAAGGAACCTTAGTGCAGGGTTCCAGGACCACTTCCTTTTGTTGTAGTGGGACAGTTGGGTAAGGCGCGCAGCGGCGGAGAAGGTAGGAATGGGAGGTTCTGTACATTGGAGGTGGCCAGGAGGAGGAGTTGAAATGATGGGGGAGACTGTATCGGGTGTTGTAAATGATAAGGCTGCCAATCACGAAGGGTGAATCCAGCATTGTGCGCCTAGGGTGGCATTCATAGAGTATGGCAGGGTGAAGGCCTTATGCACAGCCCCATTCCCAGCATCCTGGGGGACAGATGCTACTCACATGTTCACAAGCTGCCAAGAATCCAGGCTGAAGCCTATTGCAGAGAAGGGGGAAGGGTTTGTTGAGGTAGGACAGGGAGGAGAACTGAGCTGAGGGTAGCAGACAGCACAGCAGGAGAATTACAGGAAACATCCTAACACTATGTGTGTAAAGCTTGGGGAGAACAGAAAGGCAAGAAAGAGGCAGTAGAGCAGCCCCTAGTGGCTACATTGTATAAGCTGCTAATGGAGATGTTGGCTGATGGGTTCACGACTCCTATATAAGGGCATGTTCAGCAAGAGTGGTGGCGGGGGGAGGTGGGGAGCAGACACCCTGCGTCAGTGGGGACAAACAAACAAACCAAGTCCTTCATTGCAGTTGGTAGAGGAGCTCCTTGGCTCTCAGGATACACGACCTGGCAAGATTCGGGGTGGGGGTGGGGAGGGTGCCTTAATTCAAATGGCCCTCTCGACCTCTGAGGACCCTCAGGAAACCTAATGTTGCTGCTGTGAAGGAAAGTAAAGAAGAGTAAGGAAATTTATAGTCAGGGAGCTGGACATGGGGAGGGGTTACAGAACGAGCGAACTCCTGATTCAGATTGAGCAGAGACACTGCTGACCAAGTGAATTGCAAGCCGAGTAAACGCTCGTTGTATGCTGCTCATTTTTTTTTTTTTTTCCTGTGTTTTATTTTACTTATCAGGAGCCAGTACTATTTGGCAGAAACCTCGGGGGAGCCTTAATGCGGGGAAAAGCAGCTGCAGAGGATTCTCAGGGTTCCAGCAATCAGTAAAGCAGCACAGAAAAGTTGGTTGTTAAGGGCAAATATTACATTACATGCATGCACCAGAAGCAATTCAAAGCAATTCATTAAAGCACATTCAAGAGTATAGGTAGGCTAAGATTAATCCTTAAGGCACAGGTTAAATACAGTATGCTTTCTGCAGTAGGAAAATAAAAATGCTAGTGCAGGAAACCATCTCCAAACATACGCCGATGGTAAAATTCAGAGTAAAATGGCGCCACAATTCAAACAAGCCAAGTCCTTCACTGCAGTTGGTAGAGGAGCTCCTCAGCTCTCAGGATGCAATGTACCTGGCAAGATTAGAGGTGGGAGGGTGCCTTGATTCAAACAGCCCTCTCGACCTCTGAGGACCCTCGGGAATCCTAATGTTGCTGCTGGATTCGGGGTGGGAGGCTTTTGATTCAAACGCCTCTCGACCTCTGAGGACCCTCGAATCCTAATGTTGCTGTTACGATTCGGGCGGTGGGTGGGTGCCTTGATTCTAACGGCCCTCTCAACCTCTGAGGACCCTCGGGAATCCTAATATTGCTGGTGAGATTTTGGTGGGTGGGGGAGTGCGCCTTGATTCAAAAGGCCCTCTCGACCTCAGAGGACCCTCGGGGAATCCTAATGTTGCTGCTTTTGACACGGGAACCCTTATGATCAACTGACAAAGCTTTTTGCAGAAGATAAATTCGTGTATCAGTGCATAATGACAGCATTTGCCATTCCCAAACCTACAAGACTGAAAACTGCAAATCAACTAATCTTGCCAGTTTTAGACTATGGCTGTACAGTATATGGACATATGTCTACAATAAGTTAGCTAGATTTGTCCCGTTGTGTACGTATGATACTAATCATTGCACGATAACAGAAACATAGAATTTGCTGGCAAATTAAGGACCGCTTGGCCCTTAATCTACCCATTTTTTCCTGCCTCTCCAGCCCATTTACCCCCCTTCCCTTTTCCTAACATTCCCTTATGCCTAGCTCATGCATTCTTGAACCCCAACATGATTTTTGCCCAACCGCCTCCACTGGAAAACTGTTGCAGGAATCTACCACTCTTTTCTGTGAAGTATGTCCTCACATCTCTACTGAATCTACCCTCTTCCAGCTTCTCATCATGCCCCCTTGTCCTTGAGCACCTTTTTTTGAAAAATAGCCCCCTTGTACCTTGTTTACCCTGTGAGGTATTTAAAGGCCTCATCATATCCCCCTCCCAAAGGTCTCTATCATACCCCCACTTCCAGGGTGTACATATTTAGGTCCTTCAACCTCTCCTTATAGGGCTTCGGATGTAGACCCTGCACCATTTAGGTGCCCTCCTCTGGACTGCTTCCACTCTATTTCCCTTCTGATACGTCTCCTGAACTGCACATAGTACTTCAGATGGATCTTCCCAGTGATCTATACAGAGGCAACATCACCTCCCTCTTTCTGCTATGCACCCCAGCATCCCACTTGTCCTCCCAAGTGCCTTGTCGCACTGCCTGGTCACTTTTGGGTCATCCAATACGATCACCCCAAGGTCTCTTTCCTGCTTGGTGGTAGTCAGTACAACCCCCCCCCCCATTTTTTACTTCGCACCAGGTTTCTGTGCCCCAAGTGCATTATTCTGTACTTTTGCACACTGAATCTCAGCTGCCATGCCCTTGACCATTCTGAGTTTTCTCAGACTGCTGCTCATCCGTTCCACCCCCCAAATGTCCGCCCTATTGTAGAGTTTGGTGTCTTTCGTGGAGGCAGACCAGTTCCTCTGCAATGACACTTATAAAGGCATTAAAGAGGACCCGTCCCAGCACTGATCCCTCAGACACTCCGCTGGTCACCCTCCCCTCCTCTGAGTGAACTCCATTTACCATCACCCTCTGCTGCCTATTTCTTACCCAGTTTACCACCTTTGGACCCACTCCTAAGCTACCCAGCTTGCTTACTAGTCTCCTTTGAAGAACAGTGTTGAATGCTTTATTGAAATGTAGGCAGGCTACACCCACTGCTCCACCCTGATCTCGCTCTTTGGTCACCCAGTCAAAGAACTATCAGATTTGTTTGACAGCCCCCCTTCCCTTTGAATCCATGCTGCCTCTGGTCTTGTAACCAGTAGCAGTCAAGATATTCCACATTCCTTTCTTTCAGCAGTGACTGCATTAACTTTCCCACCACAGAAAGGCTAACTAGTCTATAACTTCCAGACTCTTCCCTGCTACCACTTTTGTGAAATGGGACTACATGTGCCCTCCTCCAGTCCTCCGGGACCACTCCTGTTTTTAATAAGCTGTTAAACAGGGCTGTCAGAGGTGCAGCCAGTATCTCACTGAGCTCCCTCAATACCCTTGGGTGGACCCTGTCTGGCCCCACTGCTTTGTCCACTTTCAGATTTGCAAGTCTTTTCAGGACACTCTTCTGAAAATGGACCAGTGTCCACCTTCCTCTCTCCAATGCTCCCATTACATTTTTGTGGCCCCTCCCCATCGTCTTCCTCTGTGAACACTGAACAGAAGTATTTGTTCAGTATGTCTGCCTTTTTCTGTCCCCCCCCTGCACAGCTTTGCTTACATTAACATTTAATCTGGGATTCCCCAGATATAAGCAGATTTAGTAGTTGCCGTATTGGTCCTTGCAAGAATAGATCCAGAAGCAAATGATTTGATACCTTTTAATGGACCAACATAGATGTAACAACAAGAACAAAGTGCTCTAGCTTTCGGACCAACCAGTCCTTCTTCAGAAGCTCATGGCAGTTGTTTAGAAAATACAATACTTATAACAGCTAGATAATGCAGAGAAAACAGAAAAAATCCCCATTGGTTTAAAATACTCATTTAAAAAAAAACAAAAAAAACAGAAGATGATTGTCAGAGAGTTTAACAGTACAATACTGCCCTCAGTCCGAAAAGAACCTTGGGTTCAGATGTGCATTGCAACACAAAAGAATCCTACTGCACATAAATTTAATTGACAAAGATAACACTGCTGAAGCAGATAACTCCCAAATCAAGCCATGAGTGTCACAGTCAGTATAAGGATGTGATTACTGAAAGGCAACCCCACCAAGCTTAAAGACAAACTAAGATAGTTATAGGGCTCATGAAATTACAATGTATGCATTAAAGACAAAATTACCAGTAAAGTTGTCTAAGAAAACATCAGTGCACATTGTGTGATGTGTAAAACCTAGCTGGACATGCCACCCAGCTGTATTCTCAAGCTAAATAAAAGGCCCAAGAAATTACAAAAACCTCAGGACTATATAAATGATAATTTAAATATAAATTGATAATATTAGTGTCAAACAAAAAACTCTAGTCGAGGAACCTCAAGGAATTAAGACCATGCAGCCTGATATGTCCTGATGTCAATATATACTGAGAATGTAGCAACTTGATGTACCACAAGTGTCTAGGGAATCTGAAAAAGAGATAAAAATGTAATTTATCTCCTCCTGTTCATACAAACAATACAACCTAACCCACCCCACATCACAATAATGTGGGTGGGGGAGATACATAGCTTAAAGGAGATGTCTCTCTCTCTCTCTCACTCCCCCCTCCTTTTCTCTCGCTCTCTCTCTCTCTCTCTCTGTGTAAGACTTGTGGGCTCATTTCTACCTCAGACTGTGTGGTTACATCACAAAACAGACAATTTCAGGTGCATGGGAGTTATACATGCATGTCACAACATGTTGTTTATTTCATTCAGTGCAAGAGATGTCCACAAACAGGTTATGTAGGAGAGACACGCCAACAGCTCGCACTAGGATGAACTCAAACAGACATACTATTACAGCAAGGAAGACTGAAAACCAGTGGGGCATCACTTCTCCCAGCCTGACCACTCAGTCTCAGATATGTCAGTAATGGTCTTAAAAGGAAATCTCAAAAACACACAACAGAGACGAGCTTTTGAGATTAAACTTATTTTACATCTCAATATGGTAGCAGATGGGATGAACGTGGATCTTGGCTTTATGGGACACTACAGAAACTAACATCCACAGACCTTTTCTTCTTCAAACTGACATATTATAGGACTTCAGCATGTGTGAGATGTGGATACGTGTGTGTATTTATGTGTGCGAGTATGTGTTGTGAGGTATGTGATATAACAGATGTGGGGCTTGCTGTCACATTGAGGTAAGTCTCTATTTAGCTATATGGAGTTATAATGTGTTACTATTTTTATTTCACACACACACTTTTTATCTTTGCCTATTTGGGGATTGATTCCACTGCACCATATTCAAATTACCCAGCCTGCTAGTGTACATACAGGAGTGTTATCTTATACTGTTATATATAATTTTGTAACTCTGTACATATTGGGATGTGTGATCTCATTTGCTTGGGGTCCTGCACAGATCTTTTACATTAGGCTAATATTGTAGTAATTTACTCAGGATTTCATGACAAGTTGTATTCCTTTGGGGAACAACTGCAGTGACTGAAGTTAATATAGGTTCACTAGGAGAGAGAGTGAGTGTGTGTGTGTGTGTGTGTGTGTGTGTGTATGTCTGTGGGAGAGAGAGAGAGAGAAAAGGAGGGGAGGAGAGAGAGAGAGACAACATCTCCTTTAAGCTATGTATCTCCCCCACCCACATTATTGTGATGTGGGGTGGGTTAGGTTGTATTGTTTGTATGAACAGGAGGAGATAAATTACATTTTTATCTCTTTTTCAGATTCCCTAGACACTTGTGGTACATCAAGTTGCTACATTCTCAGTATATATTGACATCAGGACATATCAGGCTGCATGGTCTTAATTCCTTGAGGTTCCTCGACTAGAGTTTTTTGTTTGACACTAATATTATCAATTTATATTTAAATTATCATTTATATAGTCCTGAGGTTTTGTAATTTCTTGGGCCTTTTATTTAGCTTGAGAATACAGCTGGGTGGCATGTCCAGCTAGGTTTTACACATCACACAATGTGCACTGATGTTTTTTTAGACAACTTTACTAGTAATTCTTGTCTTTAATGCATACATTGTAATTTCATGAGCCCTATAACTATCTTAGTTTGTCTTTAAGCTGGGTGGGGGTTGCCTTTCAGTAATCACATCCTTATACTGACTGTGGCACTCATGGCTTGATTTGGGAGTTATCTGCTTCAGCAGTGTTATCTTATGTCAATTAAATTTATGTGCAGTAGGATTCTTTGTGTGTTGCACAAGCACATCTGAACCCAAGGTTCTTTCGGACTGAGGCAGTATTGTACTGTTAAACTTCTCTGACAATCATCTTCTGTTTTTTTTTTTTAAATGAGTATTTTAAACCAGTGGGGATTTTTTTTCTGTTTTTCTCTGCATTATCTAGCTGTTATAAGTATTGTATTTTCTAAACAACTGCCATGAGCTTCTGAAGAAGGACTGGTTGGTCCGAAAGCTAGAGCACTTTGTTCTTGTTGTTACATCTATGTTGGTCCATTAAAAGGTATCAAATCATTTGCTTCCAGATATAAGCAGTGATTTTAAAAAATACAATCTACCATTGTTAAACAATTTGTTTACTACGAAATGAGAACTACTGAATGAGAAAATTTTACTGCAAAGGTATCCAAACCTCAAACATAAGTGATAAGAGGAGCTCAGACAAGAAATTCTTATCCCAAGGATTCAGACTATGACAGATATGTAAGCAATAAGCCTCAATACAGTGTGGGTTACTGTTTCAGAACCACACACCCAGGTATGTTGTGAGGCACAAGGCACTTAAGTCGAGTGCCTTAAACCACCTGGAAGTACAGTTCAGGAATAGTAAACCCTGAACTGGCTTACTGCTTTTGTTAAATGGGTCCATGGGGTGAAAAATTAAGAAAAGTGTAAAGCAGCATAGTTCCTATTCCTGAACTGCACAGCTCTGGAACCTTCTCCATAAATAAGGAAGCAGGATTTTACCTACACATTTCTTAAGGGGAACCAATATTCCAGTATAGTGTATCAGGGACCTGAAATGCACTATCAATCTGTTTATGCTTTGTTTCTTCTCTGATGCCCACAGTCTTTAGTACAGCCCTGAAGCATGAATTCCAAACCAGATGTTTATGAATTATATAAAGCCAGTATCTTCTGCATATGCCTGCACTGATAATTTTAGATTACCTGTATGAGTCTAGTGAGTATGTTACCTGCTATATGTACCGTAACCATTTAATTTATTAAACAGGACACATTTGTGCACAGGGGTTATCGTAATAGTATTTATCCTATATAAAAATAAAGGTTTTACTACTACTACAGTTCATTAATTTTGGCTTTAAAAAAATTAAAAGTACTGCTTATTGTTTTGGTCTGGGCTTCCATACTGAATCAGGCAACTGTACACTAAACATAATTTTGGTAAAGTAGTTTATTTTTTTTTACCTCAAAAGTTATTTTTTCCTTGACTTTAAACCAATCATAGTAGATGCCCTATTCAGGTTTTTAGTATATGATTGGTCTAGCATCAGCTGGGGCAACCCAGAGCCATCTTTTCTTAGGATCCACAAAAATAACATGGTACAAATAAATAGGTTACTCATCTGTAACAGGAGTGGTACATGTTGTTCATCCACACTGTTTGGCATGTCCTTTCCCTTGAAGAATCTTGCTGGAAGGTCTTAAAGCTGGCTCCTCCCACCAACCCAGGTGATATAACCCTCGGCTCCGCCCCATGACACCAGAGCTTAGCCTGCTGGAAGCTCAGGTTGTGTATCGAAGTTGGGGAGGTCGGGTGGGCTCGTGTGGATGAACAACATATACCACTCCTAGAATTACTGTTACAGGTGAGTAACCTGTTTTTCTAAGATAGTGGATATGTTGTTCTATCCATGCTGTTTGGCAGACTCCAAGCAGTTCTCCGGGAGGAGGGAGGTAAGGTGCACACCCCCTCTGAAACACTTACTTGGGGAACAGAGACTGGAGAACTGGGGCCCCAAAACCAGCATCCCGGCATGACTCTAGGTTGATGTGGTAGTGGGTAATGAAGGTGTCTGCTGTCTTCCAAGTAGCAGCCCTGCAGATTTCCTGGACAGGGATGTCCCTGGAAGCAGCCACCGACGTAGTGGTATGGCGGGTAGAATAAGTTCTTATCCCTCTGGGAGGCTTCTTGCCTGCCAATCTATAGCAGACATCAATGCAGGATGTAATCCATCTGCCAATCATCCACTTTGTTGCAGGTCTGCCAGGTGTGGCTTCAGCGTAGGTGACAAACAGCTGGCGAACCTCTCTCCAAACTGCTGCCATCCGCTCCTTATAATAAGAGAGCGCCCATCTCAAGTCCAGAGTATGAAGCCTGTACTTGGCCTCCGAGGTGTAGTTTGGGAACAAAATAGGCAGAGTCAACACCTGGTTAAGGTGAAACTCTGACACCACCTTCAGAAAGAATTTCGGGTGGTGGCGCAGGACAACCTTGTCCCTGTGGAATACCAGGTAAGAAGACTCCACAGAGAGCACCTGGAGCTCCCCAGTCCTTCTGGCTGATGTAACGGCCACCAGGAAGGTGGTTTCCCATGACAAATGTGACATCTCACACTAGTGCATCGGTTCGAATGGCTTGCCCATGGGCTTTGCCAAAACCAGCAGTAAATCCTACGGAGGTGGAGGTTCACGCACCGGAGGGGATATGTGATCGAGGCCTTTGAAGAAACGCTAGACCACCTTCTACTGTGCCACTGTCTGCTGACTGGCCCGCGCCCGGTAGGCGGAGATGGCTGCCAGGTGCATCTTAAGGGTTGTAGACCGAAGACCCCCCTTTGGGCAGAGACCAAAGGTAGTCTAGGATGCTAGCCACTGGACAGGACAAAGTGTCCAGGCGCTTACCCTGACACCAAATGGAAAACATTTTCCATTTGAAGGCATAGCATCTCCTGGTCAACTCCTTTCTGGATGCTTCCACAACTGTGAGTACATCCTCAGACACCAAGAGCCTGGAATTCTAGCCACTCAGGAATCAGGCTGTCAGGTGCAGGGATTGAAGGTCCGGCTGTAATACCTTCCCCTATTGACAGATAACAGGTCCAAGCATACTGGAAGACGCCACAGAGGCCTGGAGCTGAGGCTGAGGAGATCTGGATACCAGAACTGGCGAGGCCAGTCTGGGACTACCAGGATCACCTGTGCCATGTCCCTCCTGACCTTGAGGATCACCTTGTGAACCGAGGGAAGGAATAGAAGAGGCCCGGGGTCCACGGCCTTGAGAAGGCATCCCCCTGCAGCAAGCCCTGTTGAGGGGGGCTGGCATGAAACAGCCTCAGCTTGGTGTTCTCCCTGGAGGTGAACAGATCCACCTGAGGTTTGCCCCAGTGGGAGAACAGGCTGTGTACTACCTCTGGATGGAGAGACCACTCGTGGGGCGTCTCGCCCACACGGCTCAGAGCGTCCGCCAGTTGATTTGAGGCTCCTACCACGTGGATGGCTAGGAGATCTGCCTCCAGTCGGCTCACAAGGGTCCCAGATGCAGAGCACTTCCCTGCACAGCAGCCGGGAGTGCGTGCTACCCTGTTTGTTGAAATAGTACATGGTCATGGTATTATCCATCTGGACTTGCACCACTTGACTCCGAAGGAGTGGAGCGAATGCTGACAGTGCCAGTCTGACTGCTCTGAGCTCCAACAGGTTGATGTATCGGGATTCCTTGGGGGTCCAGAACCTGTGGGCTCTGTGGTTCCTCGTGTAGGCTCCCCAGCCCATGAGAGAGGCATCGGTGGTGAGAACGACCATCAGCTTGGAAAGGGCAAACGGGATCCCTTCCTGCAAGTGATCCAGGATGGTCCAATACTGGAGAGCATCCCACATCTTCTGGGTCACAGTGACCAGCTGGTCAAAATTACTGAAGCCCAGTCCACTGGTTGGCCAGCTCCCATTGAAGGGGGCGCATATGCCACCAGGCCCACTGGACCACAGTGGTACAGGCCACCATGTACCCCAGAAGGCACAGAAAGTCCCAGGCAGGACGCAAGTGCCCACCCAGAAATAACTGGTCAAAGGAGGACAGAACCTCCGCCCTGTCTGTCGGCAGCCGTGCTCTGGCTCAGCAAGAGTCGAGCTCTGCCACGATGAAGCATATCACCTGCGAAGGTACGAGTTCAGACTTGACCTCGTTGATCAGGAGACCAAGGTCGGTGCAGATCTGGAGGGCCAGGTCCCTGGACCTCTCCACCTCTTGCTGGGTGGAACCCCAAGAGCCAATCGTCATGATAAGGGTAAACCCTGACCTCTCGACGCAGAAGATGGGCCGCCACTACTGCAATGCATTTGGTGAAGACCCGTGGAGGAGATGACAGGCTGAATGGCATGGCTCGGAACTCAAATAGGGCTCCTTCTGCTTGGAAGCAAAGAACCTTTGGTGAGACAGATGGATCAGGATGTGAAAGAATGCATCCTGGAGCTCCAAAGAGCAAAAGCACATGTTTTGCTCTAAAGATGGTATGATCTGGGACAGAGTTACCATCCTGAAGGTGCATGACCTGAGGAACTGGTTCAGGTCGTGCAGATCTAGAATGGGGCGCCAGTCCCCCATCCGCTTCAGAACCATAAAGTACCTGGATATGAACCCTGGGTTGAGTGGGCGGTCCGTGACTCTGGTCACCACCTCCTTGTGGAGGAGTTGGGCAATGTCGTCTCAAAGAGTCGACTGAGTGTGTACAGACACCATATCCTCCTGTGGGGCGTGGGCTCGACTTGGAGGGTACTGCTCGAATTCCAGAGGCAGTCCCTGGCCCACCACTTCTAGAACCCACCTGTCCGTGGTAACAGCGGACTAGGCGGAAAGAAAGTGGCAGTGCTGGCCCCCCACGGGAGGACCCAGAGCTTGTGTGACAGGTAGGGGTGGCCACCCCCATCCTGTCATTGGGCAGGCTTAGAGAAAGAAGGTCCAAAGTGAGGACAATCGGAGCCTCGACCTCCAGGCTTACAGGTCACCAGAGGCCCGGACCTGGGCTGAGGGCGCCAAGATTGTGCCTGCTGTTGCTGCCCCGCTTGCAAGTGGGGCTGCTTGGCCGCAGGGTGCTGAAATGACTTTTTCTTCTGATTTTTGGAACCCTGCGATTCCTTCTATGCAGAAGTTACGGAGTTCAAGTTGGCACTGGACTTCTCGATGCATTGGAGGTGACCGTCCACACCTGGGCCAAACAGGTCAGTACCCAGGAAAGGAACGTCCATTAGTTTATGTTGAGTGTCCACCGTGAAGGTGGAGACCCTCAATCAAGCGCTGCAGCACATGGCAATTTGGCTGCCACCAAACAGGCGCATGTAACCCTGAGGTCCAGAGCAGTCTGAAGTTGCTGTTTCGCAACTGCCTGACCCTAATCCCGGACCTGTTTGACAGTGGTCTGGAGGTCTGCGGGGAAGTGAGGTAGAACCTCATCAAGGGAGCCCAGAAGGAAGTGAGAGATATGCGCCATGCCGACGGCCGAGCTTGCCTGACGGAGGCCTAGCATAGAGGTGGCATAGACTTTACGAGTAGAATGGTCCAGTTTTTTTGGACTCTTTGTCCGGAGGTCTATCAGTATCTGCCAAACTGCCTGAGCATCTGAAAAAAGATTCGGTCACCAAACCTTCGGCCGAGGGATGCTCTGTGAACCCCGAAAGGGACCCTATGGGCACCGCATATTTGTGGGCCATGCGGGCAGAAGGTGCAGGGCAGGAGGCAGGATGCTGCCATAGCTCCAAAGCTGGATCAACAATGGCCTTGGTCACTGGAAAGGCTTCCGTCGGGGAATCCCCCCATTTAAGGATATCCGTAAGGGGATATTCGGCCCGTTTCTGTATGGGCTTGAGAGGCATCTCCATGGATTAGGAGATAAGACGAAAAATGCCCATAAAGGAAGAGGGACCTTCCTCCAACGAGAGACTACCGACCAATTCCTCATCAAAGGGACAGGAATGAAGGCCCAAGTCATCGGACTCTGAGGAGTCCGGATAAATCGGCCGACCAACCGAGTCTCCCTCCACCCGCCTCGGAAGGTCAGGAGTGAGTGTAACGAAGAGCCTATGTGGGAGGCCTAGAACAGGCCGAGACTCTCTGGTAGGCACCCCCCACTGGGGGCTGTTTAGGTGGTGGCTCCACCAAGATCAGTGGAGAGGTCAATTTTGGCCTAACCATTTTGATCAGCGCCGAAGGAGGAGGAACAGTGCGAGCCGGTTCTGGAGAAGTCTGCTTAGACCTTGGAGGCGATAGCCAAGTAATGGCCGGGGTGGAAGCTGGAGACGGCTTCCAACTGGACAAAATTAGCTGTTGCCACGTTAGGTCTTCATAGCATTGATGGAGTTTCCGTCGAAGCTTCCCCCATCCGAGGAGGAAGAAGAAGAATGTCAGTGACGCCTCTTTTTAGAGTGCTTGTGCGCCTTCTTCGGCCGATTGATAAAAATGAGTCAGAGACCTTGACCTCTATCATCGGGATGACCGACGGGGTTTACTGGAAGGCACCGGGGAGACTGGTGGATCTTCTAGGTCTGGGACCAGGTCCTCAATGGGTTTCCCAGTGGGCTGGGTCTCATCGGGGAGAGGCACGATCGGGGTCCTGACTAAGGAGTTGTCAGCCTCTTTGGGTGACAAAGGGTCGACTGGGTCTAGAATTATCTCGACCAGATCATCGTCCAGTGTCTGGGCCAGCTGGCCTCACGTGTGTGTGTGTGTGTGTGTGTGTGTGTGTGTGTGTGTGTGTGTGAGAAACCAGTGGCAGAGGCTGCAACCGCGACTGAAGTCGAGACAGGTGATTCCTGGAACTGAGATCGCTCATGATCCCAGAATGTCATCACTGAGACGAAGATTCTCTTGGTTCCTTGTCCTTTTTACGGGACCAAGACACATGTGAGCTTGAAGGCCCCTTGCCCTTTGTGGGAAGGGAGAGGCACATCTCCTGAAAGGAACAGGAGAAAGTGGAGCCCAAGTTGAGCGGAACAAAAAAGGATGTCCTCAAAAGCATGCATTTGTTCAAGTTGCTCAGCAGACCCCGGAGCCTCGGAGACTGCCCATCGGGCCTCTTTAGATTTGACTGGCAGGTTCAGTTTCTCTGGCCTGCCGAATTTCAGCCATGCAAAACAATCGTTCAAGATGTTCGGCTGAAATGCGAATCACATTTCACAGGCCTGAGTGTCATGGCTGACACTCAGGCAATATACGCATGTGGATCTGTGTGATACATCTTTTGCCCGCACGAGCAGCAGCGGAAACCGGGAGAAGATTTATCTCCATGACAGTCGAAATCGCGAAGTGATCATTAACTCTTATGAGTTTAATTTTGAGCAAATCCGAGGATTTTGAAGCCAGGGCCTACTGAATGCGAGAGCCGTAAGAAGGGAACCTGAATCTTCCAGCAGAAAGCCTAGGGTTATATCACACGGGTGGGTGGGAGGAGCCAGCTTCAAGTCCTTCCAACAAGATCTCTGTGGCTGAGAGATCAGAAGGCCCTACACCAGGCACTTGGGTCAATATCCCAATACTGACATTGCAGTGCAGCATGAGGGGGGTGCTGCACTCCTGAGATGCCATCTTTCGGATGAGACATTAAACCGAGGTCCCATCTGCCTGTTCTGGTGGTAGTTCAGGTGGATGTTAAAGATCCTAGGGCACTTCTTGAAAAGAGTAGGGGGAATTTTCCCGGTGCACTGACCAAATTTCCCCCCATTCACTAAAATACCACCAACAGCTTAATCTGGTTCAAAGTCAGTTGGCATTCATCTCTGTATCTCCTTCCCCCGTGTTGTGCCTGAAAACAGACAGAATTTGTCTGGTGCACTTACCCGGAGAGGGAGGGAAGGAAGGAAGGATGGATTATTAAAGGGAAAGGATATGCCAAACAGTGTGGGCAGAACAACATAACCAAAATCCTAGAAAAATAGGTTACTCATCTGCAACTGCACTTCGAGGAGTGGTATATAGTTCACATTCAGACACACGCAGTACGACTGGAAGTGCAGATTTGTCAGAATGTCTTCAAGCTAAGCTTCTCCCACCATCTAGTTCGTATATCCTCTGGTCCTGCCCCCATGATGTCAGATCTTGTACGCCGGAAGCAGCGATCTGTGTGCCACTTGCAAGGGGAGGACTGGTGGGTAATGTGGGTGTGAACTATATACCACTCCTAGAATTACGGTTACAGGGAAGTAACCAATTTTTCTAGGGGAGTGGATATAGTTCACTATCCACACATAGGCAGACTTCCAGCAGTGCTTCCTTATATACCGGCTGAGATCGTGCAGATCCAGTGTGGGGCACCAGCCCCGTCAGTTTCGATATCAGAAACTACCTGGACACGTACCCGGGACTTCTTAGGGCATCTGGGACATAAGCTATAGCCTTCTTCGCAAGGAGCTGAGCAATGTCCTCGCTTAGGGTGGACAGCATGTTCTGTGACACCAAGGACTCCACTGGAGCGTGGGATCGGAAGGGTGGGACATGCCCAAAATTGAGAGGCAATCCTCTGTCTACCACCTCTAATGGTACTTATGGACCAACGTGGCCAAAAGTGGCAAAGCCAACCCCCCCTCCCCCCAGAGCTGGGTCACAGACCGGATAGGCGGGAGGTTGACACCCCTGACCAGTCACTAAGCAGCTTTGGAGAGGCACTAGGGCCTAAGGGGTACCACTTTCACCTAACCCCACCATGGCCTTGAGACATCAGGCTTAGAATTGCTCCTGTTGGAGCTGCTGTTAATGTTGTGGCGTCTGACAGGACCGAAACTGAAAGGCCTTTTTAGACTTCTGGGCCTTGGGGTCCTTTGGAAAAAGTCACCCAGTCCAGGGTGACATTGGACTTCTCAATCCTTGCCAGATGTCTCTCCACCCCTGAGTCAAAGAGGTCAGTGTCCAGGAAGGGGACATCGGCCAGCATGTGCCGAGTGTCCATAGTGAAGGAGGACAACCTTAGCCTGGCCCCGTGACGCATCGCGATTGCTACTGCAATTGCATGGGTACAGAAGTCACCTATGTCGAAGGCCGTCTGGAGCAGACGTTTAGCCAGCACTTGACCTTGCTCCTTGACCAACAGTACCGGCGGCTGCCTTTCATGCAGAAGGTGAGGGAGGATCTTGTCCAGAACTTTCAACAGGGAGTGACCGAAGTTGGCCATCATTATGGCGCAACTCGCCTAGCAGAGCCCCAGAGATTAAGTGGCATAAACCTTATTGGCCAAGTGGTCAAGCTCCTTAAACTTCTTGTTAGGGAGCCTGTCCATGACCCCTTGACCCCCGAAAGGCCGAATCTGCAACAAGACCCTAAGCACAGCGAAAGGGACCCTATTGGGAGGGTGTACTTGCAGACCGTATGGGCACAGGGTGCCCGGCAGGATACCGGATGCTGTCAAAGCTTCAAGGCTGGTCCCAAGACAGCCTCAGCCATGGGAAAGGCAACCCGCAGGGAATCGTTCTTGTCCAAAATGGCCGGTTGATGGTGCGAGTCCTCAAGGGACAGCTCACAGCCATTTGATGCCTCTTGACCACCCTGGAGTCCTCAGACTCAAGTGATCTCAACCAAAAGCAGATCTGGTAAGCCGGCATTATAAAGGCAGTCCTTGGTTGATGCTCCTACCAAAGGCTGCAACAGAGACAGCCCCACCCACAAGGATGAAGAGGCAGATGCTGGGGACATTTGCTGAGGTGGACCAGCATGGGAATATCATTGGCACCTGCCAGAGGACCACAGGTCCAGTGGTACAGCCCTACCCCACCCCACAATAACCAACTGTTACCAGAGGAGTTCCTAGTAGCGCTAGTGCATCTTGCTGTGGTGCCTCTCCTCACCAGAGGACAAGCATGTCGAGGAACATAGATGGAGACACCTCCCGGTCAAGCGTAATTGAGAGCAGAAACGGCACTTCTACCATGACCATCAACCCAAGGGCCAATGTCGAGAAGAAGCCACCGGAGGGTCAGTGTAGACCACATACTGAGGTGCACTGAAAAGCACTGGCTTCAGCAACATGACCACCGGTGGAGTCAAGTCCCGAAAGGAGAAGGTCAGGGACACCAACCGATCCCATGTCCTCCTGGGAGAGGAGTGGGAGAACTGGGGTCTTGCAGATTGACTCATCGAGTTCCTCTGACAACTGGTCAACAGGGCTGAGAAAAATTGACAGCCTGATTGGCTGGTGTTGAGACAGACAAGCCCAGCAGGGGCACCGTGGAAGTGTTGACCAAGCCCTCAACCTAAAGCTTGTCTAGAGTCAAGCGCTCAGAAGTTGAGGTAATGGGAGGACTGCAATCTCTTCTGATCCCACGACTGGTGCCGGCAGCACTTATGCTTCTTACCGTGGCAGACAGCGCTCTCACCATAAGCCTGGAGGGCCAGACACATGAAGTCCTCAATGAAAGACCCTCTGACACACCCCAGTCAGAAGCAGCACCAAGACAGATACCTCCGCTTCTTCCATGGCCATAAGTTGAGCAGCTGACCCCACCGCAGTGGAGGCTGACTTGAGAACTTTCCACCAGAGCTTTGGATCTCTATCAGCAGGCCAGCCAACAAGATAGCAGGCCATACGATCTTGTAGAAATGAGGAAAGCATTAACTGACAAAGGCCACAGCCAGAGACATTGTGCAATGCCCCTAAGCAGTACAGGCAAGACACGTGCAGGTCCATCTTCACATCTTCTGTCTACACGTGACGCAGCATTTGAAGCTACAGATCAGATCGGCTTCTTCAGATTCCATCTTCCATTGACAAGGCTGAGCCAAAACGAAGGGAGATGAGAACCGCGTGGAACTCTGCAACCTGAAAAATAAAAGTTTGGAAACTATTTCAACAAAGGCACACTTAGTAGCCTACAACACTGCAAGCTGTAAAGGAGGAGAGAGGACTCTTCCAGCAGAAAAGGAAGATCTGAAGTCTCAGGCAGAGCTGGAGCATATTCTGCCTGGGTGGTGGGAGGAGCTCAGCTGGAAGGTGTTCCAACAAATCAACAATTCCAGTAGAACTGCCTATGTGTAGAAGGGATAGTGAACTATATCCACGCCTCTAGAAAAGCAAGCCTTCCAAACATTATTCTGTACAGCTGCCGATTCAGTTAAGGAGGCTAGACACTTCCTTACTGAATCAGTAGCAGGCAGTACAGTTTTGAAGACCAACTTGAACTGCTGCTTTAAGTATTCTAAATGTCACTGTAAACTAAACTCCAGCAAGATGAACTAAAAGGCAAAGTGTACCAGTGCTTGCAAGCACACCGATTCCAAGCACAATAAAGGAGGCACTTACTGAATTACAAGCCATTGCACGTTCAATTTTGGATAGTTCTTTCACGTCTGTGTCAAATACATTCATCTTTTCTACTAAACACACAAGTGCTGTCTCTGTGGCTTCTCCAACTTTCTCGTACACCCCCTTAGCCTTAGAAGAAAAAAAAAAAAAATATTCTTAGACTGTCAGTGACTTGAAATAGTACTAAAAACAAAAAAAAAAGCCCAGCACATTTCTGACATTCATCATTTGGTAGACAAACCGTTAAGAGATCTGTTAATATTTACTATAAACTGTGTCTTTAGTAGGTCTTACCTCACATATCTTACACTTGTTTCTATACAAATGACAGAATTCCTGGGGAACCTTTATAAGCATTTCAACCACCCTCTGCTGTACTGCTAACCTAAAAGCATGTTATCGGCCAACTGTTTTTCTTTTCAACAGAGTGGCTGATGGTTTAATTTTTCTGCTTTAGAATTTTTTTTTCTAGCACTTAAATGCAAACGCTCCTCATATGGTAGTCTTACTTTTACAGATATGTAAATATTGACTTTAGGACAATAACGTGTGGTACTTGAGAAGCATAATTTGGCAAGATACCATACAAGAGCGAAAATTGCACAGTCCAGCTTCATGCTTTCCAGGGTGATGAGCAGCTTGCATAAACAGCCAAAAAACGCAATGGTATGTTCCGCATTTGATGTCAGCAGTTTTCATTTTTCAAGAATCTGGCAGAAGATGCCACATGTGCAGCCATACTTGTATAATTTCTTGTACTATACATGTATGATTTAAAGCTATAAAAATCTACATACAGTAAGTAGGAGACCAGATCCAAGCTTATGTTCTCACATTTGTTTCCAATAATATTTGGAGGGAGTGAAGAGAAAATGCACACAGCTATAAGATAATTTTCAAGTTCAACATTTTACACTGGAGTTTGACAGCTGTGTTTGACTGACTTAAACAGCTGTATACAAACCACCAAACCCTGCTATATGAAAATGACTTTAGGACAGGCAGCACAGACTCAATCTCTGGAAAAGAAACACAATGATATGTGCTTTACTAAGAGGCATAATGTACAAACAAAAGTAAGATTCACAACAGTTTCTAGCTGAAATTCCCATTTTATTGCAGATTAAAAGAATGTTTAAAATGAATGGAAACTGTATAAGAAAATTGAAAATGTTGACTTGATTAGCATGGAGCTTAGCAGATTCATACTATCACAATATAGCTTTTTAAATATAGGTACGCAGGTACACATACCTCATTGAAATCCAGCGCGGAATCATTGCAAAGGGCACAGATTGTAGCCAACTCAACCAGGCCATCATACTGGGAGGTTTTGATAGGTTTGTTATCCTTGCACCTTCAAAAGAGAAAAGAGTACATAATATCATCTTACCACTAGCCTGCCCTGCTGGTTCATGGCACAAGAACCTCCACAAATCATCTGCTTATCCAAACACCACTGAGTTAAGTATAAAAATAAAGGTTACTCACCTGCAATCATAGTTTTACTACTAATATTTACTTCATACTCATACTTGGGCAGTCTTCCCCAAAACATGACTCATTACTGGAACAGTCTTCAAACTTGACAACTCCTACCACCTAACCACATGTTCCTCTGGCTCTGGTCCCTTTGCACTCACAGCTACAAGTTGGAACAGGAATCCAAAGCAAGCCTTGCCAGGGGAGGTTGGGTGGGTTCTGTGGGTGTGAACTCCATACGAATAGTAAAACCACAAGACCAGATTAACAAGAGATGTTGATGTGAAACAACCCGCAAAAGGTTAGACAAACTAGCAGAATCCTCAAACATCGGCAAGAGCTGAAGGAGAAGGCCTGTTCCCCCCCCAACCCCACTAGTGGCAGAAAATATCCGCGTGAAAATGGGCCAGAGTCTCACAACCACATGTTGGGTGGCAGCAGCAGTCAAGCTAGAAGACTGTTCTGGAGACTGAACATGCTCAGTGGAAGACTGTGAACTGAACCTAGGTAGTTAGAAATCATTTCGTTTGTTTTCCAGACTTGGGGCAACATCCCCACTTTACTGGTCCCTTGAAGCATGGGTAAGAATGGTGAAGCAGGACAATAATGGTACTAGGCAAAGACAAGCAGGAAGCAGAAAACAAAAATGAACAAAAAGATGATCAACTGACAAAAGAACAGGAAGCCAATAAATATGCAACTGCAAATTCAGAACTTCAAAGATAAAAATGCGATAGGGGTAAAAGGAAACATTCCTTAAAGGGGACATGAAATGTGTTTTAACTGGCAGCAGTTAATAATGGTTCCTATTTACAGAAATGACATTTCGACCCTCCTAATGATCTGTATTTAAATTTACCTTAATAAAACAATGATGTGAAATTGCATTTTCAATGGTTGTCTTTTTATAGGAAAACATTCCGCACAGTCCTCTTCATGGAACCAGCAATTTGGCATTGTCTTCTATGTCACTGTATAAAGAATGCTGCTGACCTATCCGAACCAGGCTAAGAGTTCTATACACAAACCATAACAGATAAAATTAAAAATCTCGGTTTCTATAAAAAAACAGAATGCTGCCCAGAAAAAACAAAACAATGCAAAATACAGTTATTCACATCGGTTTTTATTCAAGTACAACTACATACGGTTCAATCTGAGATACAAGCACCATTTCAGAAGATAGGCTTCTTTAATATCACTAAGGTTGATGTCTTGTATGAGAGAGGCTTTGTAATCTTCAGGGATGCTGGAAGCGTTAAGCCCCGAGAAAAAAAGTGATAACGTTACACAATTGTGCTGAATCTATGACACCATCATATAGTTCCCTGTAAAACGGAAGGAAAACTTTGTTGATTTCCTTATCCCCTGGTTAGTAGTACATTGGTATGAGCATCCCTAATGGAACACATTTTGTTGGCATTACTATTTTGTTTATGCCTTATGACAAAGGTATTTTGGCGACCTTAGGACCAGAGTCTATATAATTAAGTTTGGATTTCCTTATAACGAATTCGGCCTTCTCCCCGAGAAGTCTGTTATACTCGGTTTTGAGTTTGCACCACGCAACCCAGACATCCTCAGAAGAATTAGAAACTGGCAAGTCTCCAGTTTTTTCCCCAGGAGTTCCACTGCTTTTTCTTTTTGTTTCCTTTTTATGCCAGATGAGGTACTGATCCAGAAACCTCTGAGTACGCACGAAAAGGTTTCCCAGTTTGAGGCCCAAGAGGCAGTGTTGGAATTACAGGGGGGCTTGTCAGGGCTCTGCCCCCGTAACTTTGAAGTGAGCCCCCGTAGCTAATCCATCACTGCCTTTGACTTATGATGGGAAGGGGGCTCAATTTAAAGATAGAACTCTTATGGGGCCCCCCTAGCCCCCAAAGTTTATAAAGTGTAATTCCAACACTGCCAAGAGGTGTCGGACTGTTAAAAATCAAGGAATTCATGGATAGCTTCTTTAGCCTTAGTGAGGACATTATTGCTATTTAATGCATGGGTTGCATGAAGGTGAGATGCTGACTGGTCAAACACCATCAGGTGACCATGGATTAAATTTCCTTTTTAATTCAGTTGGGTGACCTAGATTACTTCCAGCAAATCAAATATTGTGATTATCCCAATAAAAGCATATCCCTATTCACACAGCTTCCTGGAGTATAACAGTAGATTCTTGTTTATTTATATTATAATGACCAAAATACTTTAATACTTTTTATTTTTAGTATTCAGAAGACAGGAAAGGAAAGTAAAGTAACACAGCCCCTTTCCTTAAGTAATCAATGAGTGTAGGAACATGTTGGAACATCTGTTTTACTTGCATTTTACTATGTACGAGAATACATTACTTCCATGAGTTGCAAGTACTGCATCATGGATATGTGAGCTACTGTTTAGAACTTTATTTCTCAGGGAATGATAGATCTATTGCATAACCCATATTATTTGCATTCCCATGATTTGGTGTCAGTGGCTCAGCAGGTAGCACACTCGCCTCTGAGGCCAGGAGATCAGAAGGCTGTGGGTTCTATCCGCACACCAGGCACTTAGGTTAATATTCCAACACTGACACTGTAGTGCAGTATGGGGGGGGGGGCTGCACTCCTGAGGTGCTGTCTTTCCGATGAGACGTTAAACCGAGGTCCCATCTGCCTGTTCTGGTGGTAGTTCAAGCGGACGTTAAAGATCCCATGGCACTTCTCGAAAAGAGAATTTTTTTATTGAAATCAAAACAAAATCAAAATAATATATATACAAAAGTCAGTAGTCCATCACACAAAAGAAAACTACAAAAACAGGAATAAGTATTAATTCATACAATAACCCTAAAACAAAAGGAAAACATTATAACCCACCCCCTTCCCACTATAAGAGTAGGGAAATTTTTATTAGAAAAGGATGACTGCATTACAATACATACAAACAATACAAAGAGAATACAGAATCTTAAATAATACATACACAACAAAACCAAGTCATGTGCCAGGAACAAAAACAAGACGTAAATCAGTCACACCAATGTCTACAGTTTAACCATAAATGAGCAACTCTAGATAGAGGATATTTATACAAATCATCACGAAACAATAGTTGTGTAGCCTTTTTCACATTCAGAAATACTGCATTCTGATGAATCCATTTTTGCTGTAGGACCCACAGGCATCTAGCTTGCCATAAATGATATCTAATCAGAGCAAATAGAACATAGATGGTATCCTTATGATATTTTCCAAGCAGTCATGGATTGTTACCATACACAATCTCAGTGTACTGCAACTTCAAAAACAATTGCTCTCCCCATTCTTTAGCTAAAATATCCCGAAACAACTGAGCAAATCTGCACTCTAGAAACAAATGACCCTGGGTTTCTAATATCTGAGTACAAGTATCCCTCGGACAATATCTATCTGAAAGCTGCTTATGTTTATTATTGCCCTTTACCCCTAGTCTTCCATAATTCCCCAACCACACACAATCCCATGCATACAATAGAATCCTAGGATTAAGTAATTGTTTTAGGACACACTGCTTCCATTGTGCTGGACATAAGGGAAATTCCAGAACATCTGTAGTATCATAATTCAAAATGTGTTGATACAACTTTTTTCTGTCCCCAATAAGTATAACATCTGGAGTTAATTTCTTTTGTAGAGCCCATTTAATTCCCTTCAAACCATACTTCGGCATGGGCCGTGTCTTACCTAACAATCTGGGCCTCACCTGTTGCCATGGCTCAACATTGGGTGCCACCCAATAATCTAACCATTCTTTTCAAACTATAGCTCCAGGTCGGAAACACTTCCCAAAGTTATAGTCCTAAAAAATACTATAAAAGAAGGCAATGGTGTCAATCGTACCTAACCCCCCTTCAGCTTTGGATCGATAAGTGAAGCTACGTTTCACAGGATTAAGCCTGGAACCCCAGAGACCTTGAAAAAATAAACTATAGATCCTAGTTAGTACTTCCTTAGGAGGAGGATAAACATAAGCAATGTACAAAAAAATAGGAACCAATAAAGTTTTAATTAAGCAAACACGTTTCAATTTACCATGACTTTCTGTCTCCATCCCAAAAGCACCCTGTCTGCTTGGGCAATAACTGCCTCCCAGTTTAAAACAGCAGCATTAGGTGACCCAAACACAACACCTACGATTTTCAGAGGCTCTGTAGTAATGTGAATTCCTGCAAGGAGGTAGGTAGGTAAGGGAGTCTGACCCAAAGGTACCCTTCTACTTTTAACAAAATTAATTCGGGAACCTGAAATTGCAGAAAAAACCTGAAATACAGATGTCAAAGCATAGTCATCTGTTTTAACACCACATCATCTGCATAGGTCAAAATTTTTATGGGCTGTGAACAATGAGGCAACCCTAGCCCTATTATCCCCGATTATGCAGACATAACCTAATAAAAATATCCATACAGAAAACATACAGTAAGAGGCTCAAGGGACAACCCTGCCGAACACCCAGTTATACAATAATTTTATCTCCATACCTACTATTTACATTAGGAATCACAACCACATCCCTGTACAATCATTTAATCCAACCTATAAACATTTCTGGAATACCAAAAGCTTTTAATGCCAGGAACAAAAAATCATGGGAGAGACGATCAAAGGCTTTTTCCTGATCAATACTAATTATCCAACCAGACAACCTCCCCGTTCTCCTTGACAGAATAGTTCCCGAAGCAAAATCAAGTTATCCTTTTGTCGTCTACCCTGAACAGCACAAGTCTGTACATCAATAATTACATATTGTGCTACTTTGTTAAGCCTCCCCAATAACAGTTTAGCTAAAAGTTTAACATCTGTATTCAGCAGACTTAAAAGTCTCCAATTATTTATATCCACAGAAGGGCCCTTCTTATGTATCAGCACTAGTACAGCGTCTTTCATAGAGGAATCCAATCTATCATCATGTAACATATAATTACACAAAATCGCCAAGCTGGGGCTAGGTGATCTTTAAACGTTTTATAAAGGCCTGCACCTATGCCATCAGAATCCGAGGCAGAGCCTATTTTTAAACTATCAATTGTCTGCTCCACTTCCCTAATAGTAACCTCACCAGTAAGCATGGCAAGATCCTCTAAGCCTACCTGAGGAAGATGCAAACCATCCAAAAAGCCACCATCAGCGGTAGCATGAACTTTCTCACCGAACATCCTCCAAGCCTGAGCTTGTACAATACCTAAAATGCCTAAAGGAGAGGAAACAGGTACACAAGTTAAGGAAAGTAATTCTGTAATAATTCTATCTTTTACCCGTTCCTTACAATCCCTGTAAGGGTCAATACTATGTTTCCCAGCATGCATCCCAAATTTAGCCTCCTACCCCAAATACTGTGCTCTGTCATATTGAAACTTTTGTAACTGTGTCTTAATAATCTGGATTTGTGACCCAAAATCCTGAGAGGAAGTTTCTGATAATGAAATCAATAGGTGCAACTGCTGTCTCAACTATAAATAGTTTAAATATTTTTCCGTATGCACCTGATGTGATCTATGTTTGAATAGTTCCTGCCATGATTTTTTAGTATCTTCCCACCACTCTGTAAGATCCTCATAGCAGTCAGCTACTGACAATCTGGCTTTCCAGTTTCGTTCCCAAAACTTCTGAGTTTTAGCATCTGATAAAACAGACTCATTCAACCTCCATTTAGGCTTTCTACACCTTAGGGTATCCTGCCAGGAGATCCGTGTACAAAGAGCAACATGATCCTAGTATTCCACAGGTATAGTCTTACTAGACAATAATTTACAAATTTTGGACACAAAATCTATTTGAGTCTTTAATTTACCTTTAAAAAAGGTAAAAACCCCTGAGGCATGCAAACCGCGATAGGAATCTTGCAATGCAGCAGCAGAAATGACATTTAACAATGCTACCTATCCCTACAGTCATCTGCAAATTTTTGTATCCAAACGGAATCATGTTTTATTTGAAGAGATGATACATATAGGTTAAACAAGCAAGGGCCCAGCACCGAACCCTGGGGGACCCCACTAGTCACCCCCAACTGTCCAGAAAGCTCACCTCTAATACACATACACTGGTTTCTGTTCTCTAACTAATTTTGAACCCAGTTTATTATATATGGATTTATAGTCAATTCACTCATTTGTTGCAATAATTCTGGGTGGGGGAGCTTATCGAAAGCCTTAGAAAAATCAAGGAATAGCACATCAACAGGAATTCCCCTGTCTAGTCTGTCTATAACGTTGTTATAAAATGACAGCATATTTGTCTGACACAACCTACCCATCACAAATCCGTGTTGAAATTGGTCAATAAGATGGTTTAATTCTAGATCTTCATTAATCTTATCCTTTAATATTCCCTCCAATATTTTGGAGGGAATAGCAGTAAGACTAATAGGTCGATAGTTTGCTGTATCCATCTTGTTACCCTTTTTATAAATTGGGATTATGAATTGCCCATTTCCAGCAATCAGTTACTTCCCCTGTATCCAATGAATTTTGAAATATGTATGTTAATAGGGGGGCTATTATCTCTGCCAATTCTTTAAGTACTTTTGGGTGAAAACCATCAGGATCCAGGGATTTGTTTGGATCTAGTTTAGCCAATCTTTCTTTGACCTAAATTTGTTTTAATACTATTCTATCTTTTGGATTTGGATCAGATCTTACAGATAGATACAACCCCCCTTTTTTTTATTGTAAACAGTCAAGAAAGAAATAGTCATTTGCTGTATCAGCCATTTTTTTATTATTTGAAGTAGAATCCCCATTTATTTTTTTTTTAATGGTCCTATATTGTTTGAGTTCCCCTTAATGTTGTTTATGTAAGTATAAAAGGCCTTATGATTTCCTTCCACTCTGTTTGCTAAGTTTATTTCATAATTTATTTTAGCCTTCTTGATTTGTTTTTGTATTAGTTATTTGTGTATACTGAATCCTAGTTTTGTTTGATCTATTTGTTTTCCACTTTTTAAAAAGCCTATGTTTTCTATTTATTAATTTTTTGATTTTCAGTGTCCACCACTGTTTTTTTTTTTTATTTCTTGGGGTATACTTAGGTTTAACAGGAATGTTTTCCATTTCTTGCTGCTTAATCTTGGTGGAAAATTTTTTCCATATATCATTTAATGGTTTGTTGTCAAAATCTTCTTTCCACTGCCAATTTGAGAGGTTAACTTTCATCTTGGCAAAATTTGCTTTGCCAAAATCAAAGGTAACTGTATTGCCCCTTTGATTATTTAGTAGTTCGGCTACTTTAAATTCTACTTTGGAATGGTCGCTTGTACCTAAGGGTGCAGTTGTCTTGCATTCACTTAGTATATCTCCCATATTTGTTAGAACTAAGTCCAATATATTTTGTCCCCTTGTCGGATCTTCAACACACTGTACTAATCCAATTTGATCACATGCATTTAAAAACTCTTTCTCTAAAGGTGTTGCTGTGAGTGATGTTTCCCAATTTACTCCTGGTAAATTTAAATCCTCTAGAAGTAATATTTTGTCCGCTGGATTTAAGGACAACATATTTTCTATCAAACTATTATTGTACTGTAGAGTTGATGAAGGAGATCTATAGATAAGTCCCAATACTATTTTGGTGGTATGTGTCGGCATTATTTTGACCCATAGTTGGTCAATCATATCGATGGACATAGATATTTCTTCTGACTTTATACTATTTATTATGTAAAGGGCCACCCCTTCCCCCTTTCTATATAATCTAGACTGTTTATATAAAGTATACCCAGCTATGGCCTGATCCCAATCATCATTTACGTCCCACCATGTCTCCGTTACTGCTGCTATATGTATATTTTTAGCAGACAACATATTTCTAAATTCACCCATTTTATTTTTCAAACTTCTAGCATTTAGAAGCATACAATTACAATTATCGGGTTTATCTAATTTATGAACATTATTTCCTTTTTTTGTATTTTATCTTTCTTGTCCCACTTGCCCCCTCTCATTTAGTTTAAATCAATCCTAGTAGCTTCTTTAAATCTCTTGGCTAGATATCTAGTCCCTACCCTCTCACGATGGAGTCCGTCTTGCTTGAACAAGGTTGGGTCACTAAATGCCACCAAATTATCCAAGAACTCTGCTCCTTCTTTTCTAGACAGCTCTCTCAGCCATCTATTTAGCGTATTTATTTTAGATGTTTTAGCTGAATGATAACCAAATACTAGTAGTATGCTAGATATTATTGTACTTCCCCCTGTTTGTTTTATTTTGACTAGAGTGTTCTGGAAGTCTAAAAAAATATCTTGTAAGTTTCTGTGTTGAATATCATTTGTCCCTACATGCAATAACACCAATGGGTTTGTAGCATTTTCCAGAAATCCATCCAAAAGTGGGCATATGTTTTGTATTTTTGCTCCTGGTAACATGCTCACTGTAGTATATTCATTTCTTCCTCAGCATAACATAGTGTCCATGCCTCTAATCAAAGAATCTCCTATTACCACTAAATCCCTATTATGATGCTTAGTTTCACTATTATCCTGAATTTGTGCCTGTGGACTTGGTTCATGAATAATCTCGGTTTTAGTTTCTCCAGGATCTTCATTTTGTAGTGCTGTGAATCGGTTTTGTAGCGTTATGTGTGCGCTATTATAAATTTGTCCTCCTCTTTTCTAGTTTTAACTTTGGTTACCTTTGCCCATTCTTCTGTTTCCTGTTCTAAACTTAAATTTGTACTTTGTTTACCTACATCCTTATAACTATTATTTTCATGTTACTTGCTTCCTATTTGGGAGACCAGAGTGTCTATAAATTTCTCCAAACTTGCAATCTCTTCATTTTCTGATTTTGTTTCTAACAAACGTGTGATTTCTTCTTTCAACATCTCTACCAGTTTACATTTATCACAAATGAATAAATCAGTTTGTAATCCTCTCGTGAACATTTGACACTCAGTGCACATTTCGAAAGGGCCTTCCATTTTTAATTTTTTTAATTTTGTGCTACTTACAAAATATGTGTGTGACCCAGCTCCCAGCCTCCTCTGCGGACACGCGTAGAACGCGCGTGTCTCTGCGCGTTTCTGCATGCAGCCCCGCTCGCTATAGCGGGCTTTTTAAGGCGTGCAGGACCAGGAAGTGATGACGTGCCTCCCACTAATCACTAGCTCACTTAAGCAAAAAGTAAAAGTTTAATATAATGCACTCACAATCCCCACTCATGCGTGAGGTCTTGTGATGACAAAAACCTTGAATATAAATGTCCCAAAAATCAAAGGCTTGCTTTAAAATTTAAGAAACTTTCCCCAGCAATGATTTTAGCTGCAAGGATTTGCGCCCAGAGGATGCTACTCAAGTACTGGCTTGATTTCTCTCGTGCCGCTCGCTACAGCGGGCTTTTTAGGGCATGCAGGACCTGGAAGTGATGACGTGCCTCCCACTAATCACTCGCTCACTTAAGCAAAAAGTAAAAAATATAATGCACACACAAGCCCCACTCATGCGTGAGGTCTTGTGATGACAGAAACCCCGAATATAAATGTCCTAAAAAATCAAAGGCTTGCTTTAAAATTAGAAGAAACTTTCCCCAGCAATGATTTTAGCTGCAAGGTTGGCCCCCTCTCTCCAGAGGACGCTACTCAAGTACTGGCTTGATTTCGATAATCCAAAACTTTATATTATTCACTCATTTTAAGTAATACATTTGTCTGGCAGTGTTTTATCATGTTTTTATGCAGATTTAAGTCACATCAGCAGAAAACAAGAAGCTTTAATCTCATATTGCATATTATATTAGCTATCCAAGATGTGCATCTACCAGCTATCAAGGCTAATGACTGTGGAACTCCATTGGCTAAACTAGCATAATTATTAAAATATTCCCTTCTCAGATCAATGCAGCCGGTGAAAATAAATGGTTTTGTGTAACAGTAACATTTTTCTCACAGGGATTAACCAATTCAGAAGTCTGTGCAATACTAAATAGACACCAAAATCTTGTCTTTGTTTTAATGTTGACAATGTGTTCTGTGACATGTATAATAAACACTTCTCAAAGCTAAAATGCAATTAATGTGTTTTATTTTAAAAAAGATTTACAAAGATAAATATGTGCAAGAAACACAATTCAAGTATTGACTACTGAACATGGGTCGACAAACACTACCCAGACAAATACGCTACCCAGACTACATGAACTAAAGCATACTATGTGAAGGACAGTAGCATTTAACTCATAGTTATATATAATGCAGAGATACTACTATGTTGCAGGTCTACACTTTATTGCACAGTGCAGCATGATTTTTTCCCTACAATTCTGCACCAGAATTGCACATCTTAGTCATTGCACAGTGAAGCACCACTTTGTTTTCTGCAATACTGCATTAGAACTGCACAGGGGAGCACCATTTTTCTGCAAATAGTGCATCACAATTGCAATTACACAAGAGGTTGGGAGAGTCTACTTACTGAATAGCAGTACTGAAAATAATTTTAAATTGTCCACAGTCAGGCTTCTCTGTTGGTCGGTCAGGATTTGTCCATGTGCAGAAAATGACCGCTCTACATCTGCACTAGAAACAGGGACCCAGATGTCCTGAAGGGCTGCCTTTGCCAGAGCTGGTACATGTGAGGACATAGAGATTCAGTACTGGTGAAGATCAAATGATTCAATCTCTGGCAGTTCCCGCACATCCTGCCGTATGTAGATCTCCCAGGCCCTTAACAGTGCATTCTTATTGTGTAACGTTAACATTGGGATATAGGGGCAAGTACAGTTGGAAGTCCTTATTGAGCTTGGGTAGGTTGAGTGGGTTTAGAATTCGACAAGCCAAGAGAAACTGTACAGATGGATTTGACTGCAGGTGTTTTGTCAGTTTCTCCAAACTGACCTTGAAAGCATTTTTGAACAGTTTGATGTTCTCATCCCTTACTTTATTCCTCAGTTTAGAGAGGTACAGCTCTGCCTTCTCACCAAAGCCATCATTTTTAGTTCTGCCAGCCTCAAAGTGACTCTTAATTGACATTAGCATGTCACACGTGGACGTCGCAAGAGGTTTTTCCTTTGACTGCAAAACTTCTAACGCAGCAATAATGTCACCTGAATTATCTGTAATAAATGCCAGCTGTGCTTGTGGCTCATCGTACCAGTCGTCCAGTAATGCCCGTAGATTGTTTACTGAGGTGGCATCACTAGAATCCGCCCTGAAAAAGTCCCTCAGGTATTCTAGGTGTGTTGAGTGGTATGCCACCACTGCAAACTACGTGTTCCACCTAGTTAAAACAGGAACCGGTGGTAAAGCAATCATTTCTCCTGGAGTTTCCAGATCCTGCAAAAATGTGAAATTCTCGTTTGCGTTTTGGTGATTGCCAAAAAGCATATTTTATCAACAAAACCAGTTCATTAACTTTTTTGAAATGGTGCAGCCATGTATCCCCAACAAGGGACAAGACATGTGCCCAGCAACACACATATACACAATATGGTCCCCAAGAACCCTGTGAAGTGTGTCATTAAAACATTTAATCATATAACGAGCAGTGTCGCTGACAAATGAAACTACATTCATAAATTCAATGTCACAACTCTCGAGAGTCTTTAAGACAGCTTGAGCCACTGTGGAATGGTTGACAGAGTCTACTTCTGTGCCGTTTCCGAGATATGTCTTGCCCTCTTCCAACACAAAGATGACATGAAGAATGCACCTCGACTGTGCATCTGTGCTCTCATCACATATTACCGACAATGATTTCCCAGTCAGAGCTACTTTAAGGTCTGCATCAATTTGCTCTCTTAACTTGGGTAGATAGAGCTGCCTCAGGGTGTCTGCCTTTGGCACTGCTCCACTCCCCTTCACATACTTCCACATCCATTCCCTTAGTTGTGGATGATCCAGCTTCTCCAGTGGAATATTCGCAGCCCCATGCCTTAACTGTGTCCATGACCATCTCATTTCTTATGATGGATGATTCTGCTGCAGCTCTGAAACTACTGGTCAGGGTCACCTGCCTTGCTGGTCTTCCTCCACTAGCAGCTCGTTCCTTATTCCTAGCATGTTTCTTGCTGAGCAGATGATCTTTGACTGTATCTTTTCTGGTATGGTCCAAGACATGGTTGCAGGATGGACAGAAAAGTTTTCCTCCATCCTCATAGAGGCCTTCAGATTTAAACTGAAGGGATCGCTCATTTGCCGAAGTGTGGCTTTCTTATTCAGTGGTGCAGCAGACATCATGCAGGCAGAAAGTATGAATACTGAAATCACAATGAAAAAAAAAAATATTAGTGTGGTCCACCAATCTGCTTGATGAGATAATTCAAGTAACAAAATGGGAGAATTAGACCCCCTAGATAGTGCAGTCCATGACTTTTATCCACTGGCTATGTGGCAGCTGCCACCGCCTACATCCGCCATCCTCCAGGTACGACAGCAGCAGCCTATGACTCCCATCCTCCAGGTACGACAGCAGCAGCCAACAACCACCATTCACTAGGTGAGATGGCAGCAGCAGTCTACAACTCCCATCCTACAGGTACAATGGCAGCAGTGATCTACGACTCCCATCCTCCGAGTAAAATGGCAGCAGCATTCTACGACTCCCATCCTCCAGGTGTGAAGGCAGCAGCAATCTATGTCTCGCATTCTCTGTGTATGACAGCAGCAGCAGCCTACGACTCCCATCCTCCAGGTACGACAGCAGCAGCAGCCTATGACTCCCATCCTCCAGGTACGACAGCAGCAGCAGCCTACGACTCCCATCCTCCAGGTACAACAGCAGCAGCAGCCTACGACTCCCATCCTCCAGGTACGACAGCAGCAGCAGCCTATGACTCCCACCCTCCTGGTACAACGACAGTAGCAGCCAACAACCCCATTCACTAGGTGAGATGGCAGCAGCAGTCTACAACTCCCATCCTCCAGGTACAATGGCAGCAGTGATCTACGACTCCCATCCTCCAAGTAAAATGGCAGCAGCATTCTACGACTCCCATACTGCAGGTGTGAAGGCAGCAGTAATCTATGACTCACATTCTCTGTGTATGACAGCGGCAGCAGCAGCCTACGACTCCCATCCTCCAGATAAGACAGCAGCAGCAGCCTACGACTCCCATCCTCCAGGTAAGACAGCAGCAGCCTACAACTTCCATCTGCCTGATACAATGACAGCAGCAGCCAACAACCACCATTCACTGGGTGAGATGGTAGCAGCAGTCTACAACTCCCATCCTCCACGTAAAATGGCAGCAGTAATCTACGACTCCCATCCTCCACGTTAAACAGCAGCAGTAATCTACGACTCCCATCCTCCAGGTACAATGGCAGCAGCCAATGAACATCTGCCTACTTGTCCACAACTACATGGCAATTAACCTTCTTCCAATTGTCAACCACACAAGCAACATTCAGACTTACCTGGTGCTGCAGAGCTTTTTGCACAGCCACATGGATATACCCAACATGACTTGCTCAAAACCACACTGCAAACTGGTCTGAAAAAAAATACTACTATCCTTGAAACCCCCCCCCCCCCGTATCACTGCATTGATCAAACAAAGATGTTTTTCCCTCCCCTGTACACAGTACCTGACCATAAGGGCAGGGTCATGGTGCGACTCCAAGCGTCCTTTGGCATTTGTTGCCGAATCCGGTGACTTTAACTGCACTTAATGAAAACTTAGCACCAACCTCCCCTCAAAAAGAGACACTGCAGGCAAGTATGGCAAGACAAGTGTTGCAGTGGGAAGTGGGGGTATTTCCACATGTCCTCAGCAGAAATAACCTGTGCCTGCATACTGTAAGATGAAAAAAATACTGCACCTACTGTAGGTTGGTCTCAGAAGCATAGTAGGCAAATGTGGAGTGCAGGGTCACAGTGGGGATTCAGGGGGCTTTCCAGCTCCCTGCCAAAAAAAAAAAAAAAAAAAAGACACTTATGTAAGAACTTACCGTTAACAGTAGATATTCAAGAGAATCTCTTGCAGCAGGTCACTCCTTAGAACTACAACCATCAGGCACCCGGACCTCATGGACACAAAAGCTCAGAAATAACAAGACATCCCCCCCTAAACTACTCAGACACCCACACCACTACACTCCAGGGCACACACTGGTGCCGGTCTGATGGCACAAAGGGGCTGAGGCGCTGGTCACCTTACCACACTCTACACAGGTGACCGTGTTAGGCAATGTGCATGGGCTGCCGGGGGTCAGCCGGGGAGGAAAAGGATTGAACATCCGATTAACTGCTCTCCTTCTCTGGGGGGGGGGTCCTCAGTGGTCAGCACTTGCCTGCTCCCTACTGGAGGCTGGGGCACCATGCTGCAGAAGGGGAAGAGTTGGATCAGATGCTTGCAACCAACATTGCCGCTTCAGACATGCTCAGGGATGCGGCACTAACAAATCTCATCCAGTCATGAAACGTGCCCATCTTAGTGTGCTGTGCCACCAAACACCTCACCCCACTTACTCTGGGGCACACAGCAAGAACCACAGCCCTTCGGACTTGCCAGAGGATGCAGTGTGCTATCCATCTTCTGTGAAGTCATAGGGGCTGTGTTTCTCACTGGGTACCTCTGACTAGGTTGGAGGTGGTGAGCTTGCTTTCCTCACAGAAACAGCCCTTGACAATACTCAGAACCCCATCGCTCAGATGACCCCCCCACACACACACACACAGTGACTGTTGGGCACAGTTGGTCACAATACTCCGAACCGCCCCCTCCCCCACCAAAGGGCTCCATGCTAGACCACACACACCACTACTTGAGGCATACAGAAGATAGTTACTCAGTCCCCTCCCCAGAGGCCTCCCTGCCCCCCACACATACTTAGGCGGCCTCACGCACATACTGACTCAGTCGAGCAACCAAGCAAGACTTTGTACAGTTTTCAAAAAGCAGGGTGCACTCCAAATGAGGTGGATGCTGGAACAAATAAGAAATCAAGCAAAGTAGTACTCTAGGCTTCAGAAAAATCCAGGGCAAATATCCACTGTAGTCTTGCACAAAATATATATATATATATATATATATATATATATATATATATATAATATATCACCAACAAGGTGCATTCCCTAACACAAACACTCCTCCCTGGGGCAATGCATAGCTGGAGTGCTGCTTTGCCCCACCTCTTACAAGACTGTTTGTACCCCTGGGTTTTTCCACTTTTTCCCCCTCCCAGAGAACCCAGTATCACGTTATAAATATAGCAATCCCTGTAAAAAGATTCAAAGAAGCAAAGCAAACAAGGAATTGCAGTTTTTTACAACTTAAGTACCTTAGTACGCAGACGTATATATATATACACACACACACACACACACACACACATATACACATATGTATATATACATACATACATACACACACACACACACACCCCAATTCAGCTGAGCAACACTGACTGTTTGTACCCCTGGCTTTCTCAAAGAACACAGCAACTCATGTTAGAAATATAGAAAATACAAAGAAAATACAACCCCTATATTGCCTCCGGTTCCCTGATTTCACTGTACCAACAAATTAAAGTGGTGTCCTCACTCAGTTTGTACCCTGGCATTTTCGGCCCCTCCCCAAAGAACACAGCAGCAGCATCAAATAAATATATTACAAATACAGTTAGCAAAGAAATGCAACCTATACTGGCCCTCGGTTCCTGATTTCACTGCACCAATATCCGAAGCACAAGGCAAACAAGGGAATTTAGTTTACCTGAAGTGTGCAGAGACAAGGCAGGGTTGCTGGAGATTTCAGGGGTGTGATGCCTCTGTGGCGAGTGTCCCACTGGCAGCAATGCTTGTTTTTTAAAATATAAAATATTACTGTGGCCAAGAGCTCCATAGAGGTAGACCGCAACTGAATCACAACGCAGAGAGGGTCGAGAGGAGCAGGTCACCGGAGTAAAATTAAAGTGGCGTCCTTGGAGTAAATTAAAATGGTGTTCTCACTCACAGTTAGTACCCCTGGCATTTTTGTTTTCCCCTCAAAGAACACAGCAGCATCAAATAAATATATTACAGGCAAACAAGGAAATTTAGTTTACCTGAAGTGTGCTGAAGGGTTGCTGGAGATTTCAAGAGTCCGATGCCTCTATGGAGATTGTTCCAGTGGCAGCAATGCTGGTTTTTTTTTTAATATTTTTTTTTTTTTTTAATATTACTGTGGCCAAGAACTCTGTGTGATGGGGTAGACCAGAACCGAATCGCACAATGCAGAGAGGGTCAAGAGGAGCAGATCACCGGAGTAAAATTAAAGTGGCGTCCTCGTGGTCCCTTGTGGTCTCTCTGGGCATCTGCTGCATTCTTCTTGTTCTTTCTTTTCTGGGGTTTTCAGTAGGGGGGATGGCTTGCTGCACAGTGGCTTTCATGTTGCCCAATTCTCGCACACATGCAAGCAGTGCGACTTCCGCGATACTCCCGGGTGCCGTTTGATTCATTGACCAATCAGGATTCCGCTCCACATTCACGGAATCCCGGAGAAACAGTGGCATTGGCCATGTAGGTAGAAAGGCGAAGCAGCAGGGAAGCTTACCCATAGTATCCAGCCTTCCAGATTCCTTTTCAGGAGGCTGGGAAGATAGAGACACTTTAGCTTTGTCGCATGCAGCATCCTGCACCACCCCTCATGGTATGGATGCATGTAAAGAAATTCTGCTTTGGTTTTCTCCAGTTGATACTTTTCTTCAGTTTTCTTGTCCACTCCTGGAGTGGAAATGGGGTTCTGGAGTCACTTAAAAGTAGCCCTGCGAAGTAATTTATGTATAGGTAGAAGCAACTTTTTAGAGGGAAGGAGACCAATCATATCTAGAAAGTCTTCCTCCTCATCTTGATCAGTGGTCTCTTAGATAGTGAGATCCAAAGTATCCACCACATGCTGAAGTACTGTGAGAGTAACAACCCTCCTGGCCATTAGAGGGAGAGCCAAACTCTTGGTCAGGGGACACGTCTGGTTCTAAAGGTGCAACCTCTTCTTCTTCTTACTCACCCTCATAATAAAAGCCCTGGCCAAGACCAGGGGTGGAGGGGGTGCTGGTGTCAGGCAGGGCATCAAAGAGTTTGCCCATAGTCTGAAAAGTCTGATACAATTGCCAAGCCTTAGCCATTTCTTTGTCAGACGGTGTACCTTTTTGTGTCACGGACGTCACCCTTGCTTTTCAGCAGGAGGGGCAGTGATGTGCTTTTCTGTTTGTTTCTTTTTAGCAGGCACTGAATCAGAAACCTAATCAATGCGTGTCTGTTACTTGGTCAACATTATTATTTTTATCAGAATTATTTTCAAGGGAGTCCTTGCTGGATTTTTCTTTAGATTTGTAAGAGGATGACCCCTCCTTAGGATTTCTGTTAGAGGAGGAGGCAGAATGAGAAACCACAATTTCCAACCTTTTAGCCCTCTTTTTTAACTGTTTTAGAACAACATTTAGAACAAAGCTCAGTTATGGTCTGGACCGAAACAACAAACAAAGATCACGGCCATCTGCCTTAGCCAATATCTTAGAGCACTTAATACAGTTTTAAAACCAGTAGGTCCAGTTCTTTTCTTATGTCTATATAACATGCCAATTCAACAGAAGACCTCTGAATAGTGTTCCCAATAGGGAAAAATAAAAGAATTAGGTCGGTTCCCAAGCGCTATGGAACTGCAAAGGAGCGGTTGCAAAAGCGCTAAAAATAAGAAGTTTATGTAGGAAAAACATGGTTCCGACAAGTTATAGGGAACCACTAATGAAATAAAGTAAAAGAAATAAAAAGAGCTGTTATTTAGTAAAATGCAGTAAAAATTATACCTCAGAAAAAGAGCAGGAACCACAGCTGGAACCGCTGAAGAGAACTAAATTCGCTGTTCCTGGGAACAGAGAGGAACTGCTAAAAAAAGTGAAAATAAAGAAAAAGTACTTAAAAAAACACTAAAGGCAGCACAAATATCTAAATATAACTGACTATTAAATCAATCAACTTCTTTAAACGAAGTTTTGAAGAGAGGACTCCAGGGCAGTGTTGCTCCAGTCAGCAGAGAAATGAATCTGACGGACTCTCTCCTCAAGCTACAAGCAGCACTTTCTCTTCTGCTCTGATTGGCTGAGGCTGCAAATCATTAGAACTGACTCCACCTCCAGGGCATCTGAACCCAGCTGATATGCTGCATTAGTCAAGAATACTGAAGGATTCCTGGGGCGAGAATGCAAAATTATGCACATAGGGCACAAAAACCTTAGGGCAATGTACTACATTGGGGGAGGTGATGTCAACCACAAAACAGGAAAGGGACTTGGGGGTCATCATATCTGATGACCTGAGGGTTGCAAAGCAGTGCGATAAGGCAGCTGGGAAAGCTAGTACAATGCTGGGGTGCACTGGAAGGGGTATCACCAGCAGAAGGAGAGAGGTACTGTTACCCCTGTATAGATCGATAGTGAGGCTCCGCCTGGAGTACTGTATCCTGTTTTGGAGGCCCCATATCCGGAAAGACATTGATCAAGTGGAAGCAGTACAGAGGAAGGCAACTAAGATAGTGCATGGACTGCATCAGAAGCCCTACGAGGAGCAGCTCAAGGAATTAAATATGCACTTGCTAGAGGGGAAGGGGAGACATGATAGAAATGTTCAAATATCTCAAAGGAATAAACAGGGTACAAGAGGGTGGTATTCTACAGAGGAAAAGATGCTCAAGGACAAGGGGACATATGAGGCTGGGGGGAGGCAGGAGGCTCAGAGGAGATGGGAGGAAGTACTTCTTCATGGAAAGAGTGGAACAGACTCCCAGCAGAGGTAGTGGGTGCTAAAACAGTGGTAGGATTTAAGCAAGCATAGGACAGGTACAAGGGAACCTGGGGGGCGGGGCCAGAGACAGAGTACGGTCTGTGGTAGCAGATTAGGTAGGACATTTTAGGGCAGACTAGGTGGGACAAGAGGTCCTTTTCTGCCAACAACTTCTATGTTTCATTATCCAATTAAGTTCCAGTACACACTGCAAAGAGGTATTCCTGATCTTTAACTTATGAGCTCCTCCCTGTGTGTAACTGCAACACTTATGTGGTTGAAGAAATGATCCTGTTAGTGTAAAAGAAAATCTTTCAAGAATGTTTCTATCCATACATTTTGGATGCTGTTAGGAGTTACCCTGGTAATGGCTATCCTGGAGTCACTGTACGAACAAGTGCCCCCACCCCCAAAAAACAAAACACAACTGTGCAGGCTATATGCACAGAAAAATGTTAGGCTTTTAGAAATGAAAACTGATCCCCCGTGGCCAGTCAAGGTCACTGATAAACTACATAATCCTGCATGCTCTCCGCATGCTGATGAATAGCAGCAGCTACAGTGCAAAACCCTATGTAGTACATCTAAACTGTTTTGATTTGGTCATTTGAAAGCAGTTGCTCAATTTATGGGTCAGCTATAGAAATGGAGCTACGAGAGTTCAAATTCAATTCTGTATTCCCCACAAGACCAAAAAAGTTCCCATAAGTAACAACACCCCCCCAAAAAAAAACCTCAAAAGTGTTCATAAGTTCCCCCCCCAAAATCAGGAGAGGTCATTCTTAAACCAGCAGTGATCTGGGTTTGGGAACAGATCTGGGTCAGTTGCTGAAGGAAGAATCAAGCATCTAATGGACAGCTCTCCTCCCCTGGGTAGGAGGGATACCTCATCCCACTACTTGCCTGCTACCCAGCAGAAGCCACGTGGCGGCACAAGCCAGCGAAAACAGTGGGGAGGGGCATTTGCTGGATGTGGATAGCACACACGCACACTACCGTACGAGTGTGTCTATGACCATCGTCCATAATCAGGTTGAAAACAAAGTGGAAAATCCCCCATCTGGCAGGCGGACATTAGCACCCTTGCAGGCCTCGCATCACAAACCATGTCACCCACCCACCAGATTTCTGTTCCAGGGTAAGCAGTGGAGACAATTCTAGGGGAAGGTCAGGCAGCAAAGGAGATAAAGACAGGATTTGGAGTGGAGGCGGGGAGCAACTAAAATATTGCAAGACATTCTAATGCTCCCAACCTGGGCACATTTCTTATGTCAGATTTAGAAAGAATGGAAAGGACAATCCATATTACAGTGCAAAGCCTCTCTGTTTAAAGAACTATGCATGTCTGTGAGTCAAAATTGCTACATGGCTGAAAATTAGGATCCACAACAAATCTGACAGGTTAATTGGGCAGTCACTTAGCAAATGCAAATGATAACCTTTAACACTTGCACGTCACTGGGCAAATCAGCTGGTCACCATATGTTGTGTGAAGCCACTCGGAACAGCAAATGAGAAAGTGACCAAATGAACTGGGAATTTAACTTTTGACCTATGTCAACACCTTCCCCACCCTTCTCTTTAGGTTACATAAGCTGAGCATGTCCAATCTTTATCAACCCTTGTCCTCTAAGCCACTAATCAGCTGGGGGGCTCAGCACTGGACTCTCTTGACCTCTTCAATGTCCTCCTGTAATGCATGATCAAAAGTGGATGCAGCACTCCAGGTGAAGTCTAACGAAGGCCTTTAAGGGAAAGATCACCTCCCCTGACCTGCTCCGTATCCACATGTTAATGCATCCCAATACTGAGCCTGCTCTGAACCACTGCAGTGTACTGCCTGTCTGGCTTCAGCTTACTGTCCACTATTACCCTCAAACAGCTTCCTTTTGTTGGGCTGTCCACTGTTGCACCACACAAGGTGTTATTGCCTGATCAGGATTCCTCACCCCTAAGTAAATAAGGGTTACTCACCTATAACCATAGTTCTAGGAGTGGTACAGTATATGGTGCACATCCACATTTAGGCAGTCTTTCTTTCGCTTTAAGGAAAGCCAGAACGTCTTCAAGCTAAGCATCTTCCACCCACCCAAGAGGTATACTCCCCAGCTTTGCTCCATGATGTCAGATCTTGCATGCTGGGAAACTGGGATCCGTGTGCCACATGTGAGGGGAGGTCGGTTACAGGTGAGTAACCCATTCTAGGGACGTAGATATGGTGCACTATCCACACTTAGGCAGACTCCTAGCAGTTCTCTGGGAGGATGGGGCAAGGTGCACACCCCTACTTGGCAAATATTGGAGAACTGAGGTCTCAAAATCAGCATTCCAGCGTGACTCAAGGTTAATGTGGTAGTGGAAAATGAAGATGTGTGCTGACTTCCAGGTAACAGTCCTGCAGACCTCCTGGATAGGGACGTCCCTGGAAGCAGCACCAAGGCAGTGGTATGCCTGGTGGAATGAGCCCTAAGCCCTACTGGGGGGCCTCCCTACCAGCCAACCTACAGCAGAGGCTGACGCAAGATACAGTCCACCAGCTGATCATCCACTTAGCTGCCGGTCTGCCAAGTACAGCTTCAGCGTAGGTGACATGGCTAACAAACCTCTCCCCAAACTCCAGCCGTGCACTCCTTATAATAAGTGAGTGCCTGCCTTAGATCCAATGTATGGAGCCTGTGCTCAGTCTCAGAGGTTGAAGTGGTGAAGTAAACCGGGAGGCTAATCACCTGGTGAAGGTGAAACTCCAGAACAACTTTCGGGAGGAACTTCCGGGTTTGGGCCCAGAACAACCTTGTCCCTGTGGAACACCAAACACAGAGCCTCCATCAAGAGCACCTGGAGCTCACAGAAACATGCCGGCAAAAAAGGATGCCTTGGTCCATCCAGTCTACACGAAAATGCACCCCCCCCCCAATCCTCTGCCTATTTCGTCTTGCCCCTCTGTACCCTACCCCTCTACTTTTATTTAGCCCCATGTAGTTGTCCCAGGCTCTTTTAAATTTGCCCACAGAATCCACCCCCACAGACCCACAACCCTCTCTGTGTAGAACTGCCCCCTCACATCTCCTCTAAATCTACCCCCTTCCAGGCTTGAATACATGACCCCTGGTGGATCTGTTCTCATTCAGCCTGAAAATGCTATCTTCCCTCACTCCCTTTATTCCCTTCAGATATTTGAGGGTTTCTACCACATCCCCCCTTTCCCTCCTCATCGCCAGTGTACACAAGTTTAGTTCCTCCAGCCTTTCCTCATATTAACTCCCATGTAGCCCTTGAACCATCTTGGTTTCTCTTCTCTGGACCCTCTCCCATCCCCTGTACATGTGGCCTCCAGAATTGGACCCCATATTCCAGCTGTGGTCTAACGATTGTCCTGTAAAGTGGCATGATCACCTCCTTTTTCCTGCTTGTAAAGCCCCTTCCTATGCATGCCAACACTCTGGATGCCTTCCCCACAGCCCTATCGCATTGATTCCTAGGCCTTCAGGTTATCCGAAACTGTGATCCCAGGTCCTGTCCCTGCTCTGTAACCTCCAGTCCCCCCAACCCCAAGCCAGTATCTTGCCCTAGGGTTCTGACGCCCTATGTACATGATTTTACTTTTTTTTTTTTCGTTTAATTGAAGTTGCCACTTCCCTGACCACTCCTCCAGCCTAGTCAGAGCCTCTCATCCCCCCCTGTGTCCACCAATGTCGACCTTTGTGTCGTCTTCGAACAGACATACCTTCCCATTTAGGCCCTCTGCAATGTCCACAATGTATATGTTAAACAATGTGGGTCCCAACACAGACCCCTGGGGAACCCACTCGACACCCCTCCTTCGAGTGTACCCTATTTACCACAAACCCTGAGTTCTCTCCCCTAGCCAATTTTCCACTCAGTTAGTTTGCTCCGCACCCCAAACTACCCAACTTGCTTGTTAGCCTCCTGAAGTCCAGATAGGCCATGTCCACTGCCCCTCCCTGATCACATATCTCCGTTACTCCCTCAAAGAATTCAGTCGGGTTGGTCTGACAAGACCTTCCTCCTGTGAACCCACACTTGTTGTCGTCTATGAGGCTCTCCTCCTCTAGATATTGCACCAGCCTTTCCTTTATAAGTGCTTCCATCAGTTTTCCCACCAAGGAGGTAAGGCTAACCCGGCGGTAGTTGCCCAGCTCATCCTCCCCCCTTGTGTAATGGCACCACCGCCACCCTCCTCCAGTCCCCTGGGACTCTCCCCATGTCTACAGACAGATTAAATAACCTTGCAAGTGATGCCGCCAGTTCCTCTAACTCCTTGAGTACCCTGGGATGGATCTGATCAGGGCCCATTGCTTTGTCCATCCTCAGTTTTCCTAATTCCTCCAATACCCTACCCTCAGTAAAGGGACTTGTGTCCATCTCCCTGCTCTCCCGCCCCCTGCTTCTTCACTCTGGCCCTCTCCCTTCTTCCTCAACCGTGAAGACTGAGGTGAAGTAGTCATTCAATAGATTTGCCTTTTCCTCCTCCCCCTCTACCACAGTCCCCCCCCCCCCGAGTCTCAATCTCCTGCTTGCTTCTCTTTCTGTCATTCACATACCTGAAAAACTTCTTGTCTCCCATTTTGGCCTCCCTCACTATTTTCTCCTCTTCAGCTCTCCTGACTGTTTTCACGGCTTCCTTTAGCTTCTCCCTATAAACTTCTTTGTCTGTTATCCCATGAAGCTTTGTAGGCCCTGAACGCCTTCCTTTCCTCCCAGACTTCTTCCTTCACCTCTACTGTAAAACACAGTGGTTTCCTCCCTCTTTTACGTTTGCTCACCCTCCTGTTGCACTGCTCTGTCGCCATCAGAATTCCCCTTTTAATTGCCCCCCGCAGCTCCTCTATACCTTCTATGTTCTCCTTCCCTTCAAGTTCCTTCTATAAAATTTCTTCTATCTTTTTAAAATCTGCTTTCCTGAAGTCCAGTACCCTAGTGGTGGACCTGATATTTTCCCAACTCCCCCCGAAGGCTAAACCTTACCATCATGTGGTCACGGTCTCCTAGATTTTCCCCAACCTCTACATGCTCCACACTGTCCCCATCTGTCATAACCAGGTCCAGTAAGGATCCTCCCCATGTCAGTTCCCTGACTAGCTAGTGTATAAGTGCTTCCTGCATTCCAACAGCTCCTTACTTCTTTCTGATGTAGCCGTTAGGATTCCCCAGTCCACATCGGCTAGGTTTTGATCTCCTACCACCAGGATCTCCCCTTTGTCAGCCATCCCTTGTATTTCCCTAGCCATCTCCCTAGCCACATCCTCCCCCTGATTTGGCAGTCTGTAGATCTCCCCTGTCTTCTTACACTTCGTGTGACCCAAAGGATCTCCACTGATCCCTGCCCATCCCTGCTCCCTGTTGCTCTTATCCCATCTCTTATGTACAGCGCTACCCCTCCCCCTCTTTTTTCCTTTTCTCTCACATATAGACTATACCCCAGTAATTCCACTTCCCAACTGCGGCTTTCTGTCCACCATGTTTCAGTTATTGCTCTCAGATCTGGGTCGTCCAACCCCACCATTGCTTCCAGGTCCCCCCATCTTATTTCCCAGACATCTGGAGTTTTCCCTTCCTTCTATCTCCTCCTTTTTCATTCTCTTTCCTTCTGATGTCCCCCTCCCCCAGACGCGAGGGAGTGCGAGTTAGGTAAGTTCCACTAGCCTCTTTTCCTAATCCATCCCCAACTTTGTACTCCCCCTTTCTTAGTTTAAATCAACCACCAGCATTTCATCTATATACCCCTGTAGTTTCCCCCTTAGCAGTCTAGCTGCCTCGTCATTTATGTGCAGCCTGTCCCTTGCGAACAGGTGTTCATCTACCCATGTGTCCCCCCCCCAGTCTCCTATACATGCGTATCCTTCCCTTCTGCACCACTGCCTCAGCCAATGGTTAAAATCCTTTATTCTTAGCTTCCTAGCCGTACTGGTGCAGTGCACCCGCAGGACTTCCGAGAAAGCCAGGGAACTGACTAGCTCTTTACACCCCTTTACCAGCTCCCTGAATCTCCTTTGTACCTCCTCCATCTCCTCCGCAGCCAGCTCATTCATTCTGAGGTGCAGTACTAGGTGTGGTTTACCTCCAACTAACCTAATGCACTCCTTTATTCTCGGGAGCGCCCTGCTTGTCTCCATCCCTGGGTCACAGAAACTGACCTCCCCTTAAATGATACCCCCTTTCTCAACTAATGGATCTCCTTTATTATCGAGTCTCCATACACCATCACCGATTTTGCATTTACTATCCCTGAGGATACCTCTGCAACTCTCTCCATGCTCATTCTTAAATTCTGTATGCGCCTACTCTGATCACCATCCTTCCCCACCCCTGCATGTACCATCCCCATCTCCTCCTGTCTTCCTCCATGCTGCCCTGCTCCCTCTCCCTCTTTCCTCCTCTCCTTGCTGCTGCCAGTTCCCCTTTCTTTCCCACTTTAGTTATCCTCCCTGTCATGATCCCCAACGCAGTTTCCCTTTACCTGCCTCCACCCTCCCTCTGCCACTTTTTCCTCTACCCCTTCTCTTTTCCCCTTCCTGCCCTTGGCATCTTTCCCTTGTCCCTTTTTGTCTTTTCCCGCTTTTACTGTGCCACCCTTGCCACTCTTCTCCTGTACCTTCGCCATATGTCCATCCTTTGCCCTGGATCCCTATGTTTCCCGTAGCTCAGGCTCCCCGTTTTCCTCTGCTCCTTCACCACCACCTCATGTTCCAGCAGCCCGGCTAAGGGCCACTGCCTGTTTGAACCCTCTATATATCTTTATGTTGTTGCTTGCCTTGGTGCTTGTGTGCACTTGTGTTCAGCTCCCTCCCTCTGTCCTGACCCCTCTCTCCCAGTATACCAGTTTGGCCCACTCTTCCATCCTCTTGTCCTTTATGTCCTTCTGCCTCCTGGCCACTACCCTGCATCTTCCATGACAAGTGTGAGATATCACACCTGTGCACTAGTTCGAATGGCTTGCCCATGAGCACTGCTAATGCAGCAACAAGTCCCAAGGTGGTGGTGGTTCACGTACCTGCCAAGATACGTGGTCAAGGCCCTCAAAGAAGCACCCGAACACCTTCTCCTGCACCCTTGTTGGCATACCAGCCTGCGCACGGTATGTAGACACAGCTACCAAGTGCATCTTAATGGTCACTGACATCAGGCCTCATTGAGAGAGGGACCACAGGTAGTCCAGAATGCTAGCCAAAGGGCAGGCCAGGGGATTATGCTCCCTACCCTGTCACCAAATGGAAAACCTCTTCCATTTGAAGGCACAGTACTGGCAGATCTACTTCTTCCAGGAGGTTTCCACAACACGGAGAACCTCTTCAGAGAGACCCAAAGCCTGGAACTGTAGCCACTCAGAAACCAGGCTAGGAGATGCAAGGAATGAAGGGTCTGGTGTAAGACCTTCCCCTCGTGAGTGGCAAGCAGATCCAGGAGTAGGGACAGTTGCCACAGCGGCCAGCTGCTGAAGCTGACGAGATCTGGTACCAAAACTGGCACAGCCAGTCTGGGGCTATGAGAATCAGCCGCACCTTGTCCTGCTCCACCATGATCACCACTCTGTGGAGCAGGGGAAAAATGAGGGACGGCGTAAAGGAGGCCTGGTGTCCAGGGCCTTATAAAGACACCCCCAGCATTGTCCCGCACTGAAGCAGGTGGGCACAAAAAGTACAGTTCTGTAAGAACTTACCGTAACAGTAGATCTTCAAGAGGATCTCCTGAAGCAGGCCACACTTATGAACTACAGCCGCCAAGCACTAGGACCATGCAGAAACATTTCTAGCTAGCAGTTTACCAAGAGACTACCCACTCCAACATCATATGCTGATGTTGGCCTAGCCTGTAAGAGTGGGAGCCCCCTTCCCCATGCCCCTCAGATTTCTCACCAGAGACCATAAGCCACCTCGCCAGCAGAGGGAACCGAGGAGCCAAAGGTTCCTGCCAAAGAAAGGAAGTTAAAGGAGGAAGTACAGACACAGAAGGGCCTCCCGTGCCCGGGGGGGGGACGGCATGGCTTGCTGCAAGGGATCCTCTTGAAGAGCTACTGTTACAGTAAGTTCTTACATAACTATACTATCTTACTTCGAGGTTATCTCTTGCAGCAGGCCAGACCTATGGAACAAGTCCCAAGCAGTTCCATCATCAGACGGCACAGTCTGGGTAGAGGAAGGTTCAGGCCTAAGAAAGTAGGCCCTGAAGGACATCTAGGCCAAAGCTGGCTCTATGCCTAGTGGCAATGTCCAGACTGCAGTGCTTGGTAAAGGTGTGGACAGTACTCCAAGTAACAGCAGCACAGATCTCTGCAGCTGACACATTCCTAAAACAAGCAACAGAAGTATCAATGCCTCTGGTGGAATGGCCACGAACAACGCCAAGAAGACCCTTGCTATACTTCCTGTAGCAATATGTGATACAGTTGGCCAAGTATTTGGACAAGCACTGTTTTGAAACTGGGACACTCTTTTTCCCAGGAGCGAACAAAACAAGTAACTTGAGAGGACTTCCTACAGTCCTCCGTACAGTGTGTGTAGTAATGCAAAATTCTATGCACATCTAAAGTGTGGAGCAATGCTTCCCCTGGATTGGCATGCTCTGGAAAATAAACAGGAAGATGGATGGATTGATTTAAAGTAAACTCAGACAGCAAATTAGGAACAAACTTAGAGTTAGTACGCAAAGACACCCTATGTATGTGGAAAATCAAATAAGGCTGCTCGCACATGAGCACCTGTAGCTCTGAAATTCTTTGAACAGAAGTAGTCGCAACTAAAAACAATGCTTTTCACAATAGAAAGCGTAGCTTGTACGTCGCGGCTGGCTCAAAGGGAGCCAGAGTAAGTTTTTCCAATACGTAATTCAAGTCCCAAGGTAGGACTGGATTGTGGATAGGAGGCTTTGGGTGAAGAATGATTCTCTCAGAAAAGTATGGGACACCTCCAGTTGTGCCACCATATGGCCATCAACACGTACATGGAATGCAGAGATGGCAGACGTGCACTTTAAGAGTAGAGTACTTCAGACCAGAGTCTGATAGGGACAGCAAGTACCCCAGAATCTGATTCACTGGATAAGTGAAAGGATCCAGCTGATGTGAAGCAGCCCACAGTGCAGAGCGTTTCCATTTCATAGAATATGTGGCTCTAGTGGAAGGCTTCCTAGCCGCTACCAGGGCATCAGCCACCCTTGGTGACACCCCAAACTGAGTCATGGATATATCCCTCAGGTGCTAGGCATGAGGATGCAGGTATTTGAGGTCCAGATGGACCAGGGTGCCCTGAATCTAGGAATGCAAGCTGCTGCACAGAGGAAGGGGTACTGGAAGTTTCTCTGTCAGCTGCTGTAGTAAAAGGAAACAGATCTGATGAAGCCAGAAGGGGGCAACGAGAATGATCATGGTCATTTACATCTGAAGCTTGGTCAGAACCCTCTGAAGCAGAGGAAAGGGAGGAAATGCATATAGAAACCTCTCTTTCCAGGAAAGGGACAATGCATCTCGCCAGAAAACTCCAGGCCCCAGATCAAGAGAGTAAAAAAGCAGCAGTTTTGCATTTAGTGAGGATGCAAAAAGGTCCAAATCTGGAAGACCGCACCTGTCGAAAAGGTCTTCTACTACTGAGGTCAGCAGCTCCCACCTATGCGTCTTTGCCTGTGACCAACAAAGTGCGTCCGCCAGGAAGTTTTGGACGCCTGGAACATGGACGGCCGACAGTTTGAGACCAGTATCCAGAGCCCAATAACACCCTCATTGCTTTCCTAAAAGAGAAGGTATGAATGAGTGCCCACCTGCTTGTTGATGTAGTGGACTACACTGATGTAGTCAGTCTGCATTAGCAGAAGACCCAGAGATAGCAGAGTCTGGAAGGCCTGCAAGGCATAAAGAATGGCCCACATCTCCTGGACATTTAAATGTGGTGAGAGGATTCCAGCTTGGACCACGTCCCTTAGGTTTGGTGGGGCCTTAGATGAGCTCCCCAACCCCGAAGCATCTGTTGTCAGGATTTGCTATGGGGAAGGAATAAGGAAAGGGACCTCTCAACAGGTTACTGGGTTCCATCCACCAAAACAGGACCTTTTTCACCAGAGAGGAGACCAGGACCAGCTGTTCCAACTCATCTATATGCTGGTCCGACTGGAACCTGTATCCCATGGGGAATCCTCATATGCAATCTGGCAAGAGGCACTATGACTACAGCTGCAGCCATCAGGCCCAAGAGCTGGAGGAAGGTTCTGACTGAGACATAGCAGCTGTTGTACAGCAGGTAGACTTGAGCTATGAGGCAACCCGCACAGTCCTGAGGCAGGAAGGCCATGCCCAGAGACGTATCCAGGACTGCTCCTATGTACTAAAGGTGCCAAAGGGGTCAGAACAGACTTGACAAGTTGACCATGATGCTCAGATCCTGGAATCGACGGGTGGTATGTTCCAGAGTCTTTAACTGGAGCTCACTAGACAGCTTTAAGAAGCCACTCGTCCAGGTAGGGAAAGACATAGCATCCCTCTCGCCTGAGGGCAACTGCCACCACTGCCAAGCATTTGGTAAAACACCCAAGGGGCCAAAGACAAGTCAAAGGGCAAGGCCCAGAACTGGAAGTGTCCCCCCTGGAAATGAAACCTCAGGAACCGTCTGTGGGAGACATTACCTGGATATGCAGGTATGCATCCTTCATGTTGAGGAAGCAAATCCAATCTCCCTAGTGCAGAAGGGGCAGAAGACCCTGACGTGTCACAATCCAGAATGTTTGGTACTGAATAAACAGATTTAGCTCCAGAGGTCTAGAATAGGCTTGAGGTCTCCTGTGCATTTGGGGACCAGGATGTAATGGAAGCAGAACCCTTCTCTGCCCTGCTGGGTCTCAGGGATGGGTTCTATGGCTCTTTTGCTTAGTAAAGCATGGATTTCCTCCCGGAGCACGGGGATGTGGTCTGGAAGGTAAAAGGACAGAACCTATTTTTTTCTGGAGGGTGCTCTAGAAGTTCCAGAGTGTGGCCACTTTCTATGAGCTGCAATACCCAGGCATCTCTGGTGATTTCCCCCCACCTGTCCAGGTGCAGGGAGAAATGACTCCCTACAACTGCCTCCTTCCTCGTGTGTGTGGGTGGGTATGTGTGTGTGCGTGGGGTGGGGGTCGGGCAAGGAGTCAGGCCAAACTGGCAGGGGGGCCACAGCAGCATCACCTCCTCGGGGTGGGGTGGGGGACTTCCCGTGGTGGAGGGGGTGGTGGTGGGCAAGGCAGGAACAGACGGTCGCTTACCCCAAGGTTTGCTAGAGGGCTTGGGGTCTATGGGTAGAACGCCGAAAAGGCACTTGATGACCACTTTTGGCCTGGTTAGTGTGGTACATGGAGTGGACCGACCACAAGATGTGACCAGAGGCTTGCAGTTGGGACAGTACATCCTGTGCATCTGCACCAAACAGTTTGAAGCCTCTAAAGGAGGCATTCAGGATGGACAATTGAACATCCTGGGCAAAGCCTGACACCCTTGGCCAAGAGTAGCTTAGCAGGCAAATACCCGCCATGGCAGCCCTGGCCAAGACACTGACAGTGTTGTAAGCAGCCCTAAGGAGGTGGATGCCGACACTGGAACCCGCTTTGAGAGACCGCAGCATCTACTGTTTTAGGGAGTCCTCCGGGAGGGCCCGGGAAGTTTCAAGGGTCTGGTCCCAGAGCTGGTTTTGGTACTGGACCATATGGGCAATGTAGTTCAGTACCCTGATGGTCAGTGTGGCAGAGGCAAAGGTCTGTTTGCCAATGTGATCCAGCTTCCAGGACTCCTTATCCGGGGCAGGGAATGGAGAGTTTTAGGCCTCTTGGTGCAGTCGTGGGTGGCACTGATGACCACCACATCAGCTTGGGGCTCATCAGCAATGGCCTCCCTACTGGAGCCCGTTATAATCTGTCCAAATTCCTGGGCATGGCCGGGATCAAATTTGGCTGGTGCCAGGCAGCCATGGTTGCATATTCAAAGGGCTCAATTAAGGGAGAGATGACCAGAGCAGTGACATCTGGCAGATGCAGATAAGTGGCCAGTGGACGCTGAGCAGGATCTTGCTCCTCAGTGTCGAAGCCCATGGCCGACTTAATTGTCTCATAACAGAGACAAAATAGGGGTCATGGGTGGGGTGGAAGAGAACAGGACCATGGGATGTAGCTGGGAGGGCTCCTCACCAGACGAGACCATGGAGGAGGAGTGGCTCCTCCGTTATCGCCCTCACTGGGAGGAATGAGGTCCTGGCAGCACCTGTCCTGTCTGTCTCCGAGAGTTCTGAGGGGAGAGTGAGGCCCCTGGGTCCCGAGCAGTGGGTCGTGGCCCTACTGGAGCAGCAGGAGGCCGCTACAGGGAAAGGCTTTGGGGAGGAGTAAACTTAGCTTGCATAAAGTCCCACAAGGTGGTAAGCACAGAGTGAAAGTCCACCGCTATTAGCGTCAGATCCACCGACGTCGACTGAGGGAAGACTGGGGTCAACACCGGGGAGGGTGGTCTAACAGGCTGTGGCTTGTGGGGAAGCTCCTTGGCATGGGTCAGCATCAGGGAAGGTGATGGGGCTGCCCACTTTTTTAAGAGAGATTTTTATGGTATTTTTCCACAGGTTTTCTCCTGCCAGAGGCTCCAGCACATGGCCATACGTGCATGTGGAGGCACGCACACCGGAAACCAGCTCAGCCCCATCCATCCACTCATACTGCTGCTCCCTCCTCGCCTACGCTACCCCACTGGGCCTCCACCTGGTGGGGGTGGAATTATGAGTGGGGAGACAATCCATCCCCACCACCCCTGGGAGAGGAGAGCAGCCTGCTAGCTTGCTCAATCCTGCCCCCCTTCAATATGCCAGCACCCCGACAACCTGAGGTTGTTCCTGAACCCAGATCACCGGGATAGCGCAAGGTAAGGCGACCAGTGCCTCAGCCCTCAGTGCCACCGGGCTGAGGGCCACCCACCCATAGGACAGGCCATCGTCAGCATATGACGTCAGAGTGGGCGGCTCCTTGGTAGACCGCTAGCTAGAAAAGTTTCCGTGTGGTCCTAGTGTCTGGTGGCTATGGCTCCATAGGTGTGGCCTGCTGTAAGAGATACCCTCGAAGTAAGATCAGCCTCAGTTTTGCATTCTCTCTGGAGGCGAACCAGTCGACCAAGGGAGTGCCTCACTGGGAGAACAGGTGGTCTACCACATCCTGGTGCCATGACCACTTGGGAGACGCTTCGCCCACCCAGCTGAGGGCATCCGCTAGCTGGCGGCACTTTACGGCTATGTGGATTGCCAGGATGTCGGCACAGAAGCTGCGCACAAGGGTCCAAGTATGGACAGCCTCCCAACACAACTGAAGGGAGTTTGTTCCACCCTGCATGTTCAAGTGGTTCATGATCGTGGCACTGTCTGCTTGGACCTGCATGACCTGACCCCAAGACAAACTGAGCAAATTCCATCAGAGCAAGGTGCACTGCATGGAGCTCTAGCAGGCTGATGTGGTAACGTGGCTCCCTGAAGGTCCAGATGGGCTCTGTGATCCACAAGGTGTGCTCCCCATCCCACCAGAGATGTACTGGTTGTCAGGGTGACTGTCGGCTCAGGGCTAATGAATGGGACTCCTTACTTGAGATGCTCCAGGATGAGCAACTACTGGATGGCATCCCACATCGGCTGGGTCACCATGACTGGCTGGTTCAGGTGACCTAGGCACTGAGACCACTGGTGGGCCAGCTCACACTGCAGGTGGCGCATCAGACAGCAGGCCCTACGTACCCCAGTGGCCACAGTAAGTCCAGAAGAGGGCACAAATGCCCAACCTGAAATGATCAGGCACAGAAGGTAAGATCTGCTGACTGGTTCGCAGGGAGTCAGGCCTTAGCCAGGAGGGAGTCGAACTCTGCTCCGATGAAGTGGATGACCTGCAAGGGTTGAGTTCTGACTTGCTCAGGTTGACCAGAAGGCCCAAGGTCAAGCAGGTCTGGAGCGCCAGATCACTGGACTGCTCCACCACCTCTCGAGATGAGCTGGCAATCAGCCTGTTGTCCAGGTAGGGAGACCACCAGGACTCAACGCCACAGGAAGGCTGCCACCACTGCAATGCATTTGGTGAAGCCCCTGCAGGGTAAGGAGAGGCCAAAAGGCATGACCCAGAACTCATACAGAACCCTCTCCACACGGAACTGAAGGTATTGCCAGTGGGATGGATGGATGGAGGGAGTAGAATGTGGAAGATGGAATCCTGGAGGTCCAGAGAGTCACATGTCCAGCTCCAGGGATGGAATGATTTGTTTCAGAGTGATCATCCAGAACTTGCACTTCCTCAGAAGCTGACTGAGATCAGGCAGATCCAGTAAGCCCCCCCCCGGTCTGTTAGGGGACCAGAAAAATACCTGGACACAAAGACCTGGCCTGCCACAGCATCCAGGACATGGGCTATGGCTCCTTTCTCAAGGAGCTCAGCAGTGTCTTCCCAGAGGGTGGACAGCGTACCTGGCCACATCACAGATTCACATGGAGCATGGTCTCAGTAGGGCAGGAGAGCCTCAAAGTCGAGAAGCAACCCATTGCCCACCACATTCAGCACCCATCTGTCTGAAGCGATTTTGGACCAGGCTTACCAGAAATGGTGAAGTCAAGCACCCCCCCCCCACGGGGGGGCTGAGGCAGGGACCTGGTGGATGGGAGGCAGACACCCCGACCCGTCACTGAGCAGCCTTGGAGAAGACACCAGCACTGGTGGCAGGAGGGGCCCCATTGCCCCTGCCTCCAGGTTTCTTAGACTTAATTCACCAGACCTGAGACTGCCCCTGCTGGGACACAAAGGGCATAAGCTGAAAGTAGTACTTCCTTGGCTTCTGACCTTTGGGATTCTTCTGCAAGGATGTCACCAAATCAAGGGTGGCACTGGACTTCTCAATCCTAGTAAGATGCCAATCCACCCCAGGGCCAAAAAGGTTGGTGCGCAGCAAGTGTACATCAGCCAGTTTGTGCCTGGTATCCACCACTTAAGTGGAAATCCACAGCCAGGCCCTATGGCGTATCTCAACCCCCACTGCCACAGACCAGGCACAGGAGTCACCGATATCCAAAGCATTCTGTAGCTGGTATTAGTTAAAGATCAACCCCGATCTCTGACCATCTTTACCACAGACTGCAAGAAGGCAAGAAAGGACATGGTCCAGGACACCCATAAGGCTGTGGCTGAAGCTGGCTGTCATCAAGGTGGATCTCGCCCGACGGGAGACCCAGAGAAGATGCAGCATGGACCTTCTTGGATTCCTTGTCAGGGGGGCTTGTCCACAGATCAGACGTATCCAGTCTTGCGAAAGACTGAATCTACCACCAAACCCATGGCCAAGGGATGGTCTGAAAAACCAGGAAGGGAACCAGTCAGAACCGCATACTTGCATATCATGTGGCCCGACAGCGCTGCACATAAAGTAGGATGCTGCCAAAGCCCCAGCATGGGACACAAAATCGCCTCTACCACAGAAAAGGCAACCCCCAGGGAATCATTCTGATCAAGGGTCTTCATAAGGGGGTACTTGACCCATTTCTGGACTGGCTCCAAGGGGTTCTCTCCATCCAAAGGAGACTGGTCCATGGTCAGTGCTAAGTTTTCTGGCCAATTCACGGTCAAAGCCTAGGGTCTGGGAAGACTACATAATGGACCCCTTGCAGTCAGAAGACTCCTCAAAGACCGCCCTTGACTGCTTCTCCCCATGAACCATCCTGGATTCATCCAAGCGTGTAATTTCAACAGACAGTCGACCTGGAAGGAGGGGCAGCCTTGGTAGGAGCACCCAGTAATGGCTGCTTGGGCAGTGGCTCCACCTTGATCAGTGGAGAAGCTGGCACCGGAGAAACCAGACACGGCAGGACCAGGATGGGCCAGACCAGGGAAGTGCTGGGCTCAGAGGAAGAGGCCTACCCTGCCCAATGAACCACTGCTGCCACATCTGCTCCTCATAGCGCTGACGCAACTAGAGATGGAGCCTCTCTTCTCCCGAAGATGAAGAGAAACGCCAATGCTTCCTGACTAAGGGCAGAGCATGGGAACGCGAAGATTCCCTTGACTACAATCTCTACCGAGATTGGGACCTCACCCTACGACTGGAGTGTCAACTATGAGGAGAAACTGGAGGAGGAGCAGTGCACAGGACACGAACTGGGTCCTTCCGGGGGAACCCCAAAAGAGGGAGATCTTGGGAGGAGACAGTCTGCTTGACTGGCTTCTCCCGACCCTTCTGAGAGATGGTTGCGAGGACCGGAGTCCTCTTGATAGAGTCATCCTCGACCCCTTCAGACAACAGGTTTTTTTTTTCCCCCTCCCAGTTCTTTTTCACTCCTTGGCCCCAGACTCTTTCCAGTGTAGGCACTCTACTGCACCTCCATCCCACCCTGCCGTAGACTCAGCCTTGACATCCTGCTCCCCTACCACTCGCCCGGTACCTGGTCCCCAGATTTAAGCCCCCCGGGCAGGACCGTCTTTCTCCCTGGAAGACCTTTGCAAATCTGGTCAGGCAACCTGCGGGTGGAGGAAGCCCGCACCTGGCGTTGGGCGTGGGGGTGGTCCCTGGCCCCACCTTCTCACCACCAGGGGCCAAGGGGTTTCAGTAGTAGTTTCCCCCAGAGCTTGGGCGTCCAATGACATCCTGCACTATGTTTACACACACACTCGTGCGTCGTCCGCAGCACTTCTTCCCTCTATACTGCAGCTGCTTTTGCTACTAAACTCCCAGCTGCCAGCAGAGGCCGCTACAGCAGTAGCTTGTGCAAACTGCCTTCCCTGGGAAAGCAGCGCAGTCCTTGGGATGCTCGATCCTTTCCCGCCCCTGCAGACTCGTGCTTGTTCCCGAACACGGGTCATCGGTGTGGCGTCCAGCGCCTCAACCCTCAGCACCACCAGGCTGCCTCTCAAGAAAACAGGTTGACCGGGCTGAGAAAAATCTCGACCAGCTGGTCAGCTTGTGTCACAGCCAACAAGCCCAAGGAGGTTACCGTGGTGCCAGTGGCCTGACCCTTGACCAAGGGTGGCTCTGCCGAGCCAGAGTGCTCGACAGACATTGAAGGAATCACGGCAGTGGGAAAAGCATGCTTGTTCCCAGACCCACGACCAATGTGGGATTTTTAAACATTTTTCTTATTTTGATGGGAAGAACCCTCCCTGAGAGTTGGCAGCGACTGGCACATATTGCGAAAGGAGCCCATGTAGGATGCCACAACACCGGCCCCTGCCTGGAGCAATGTGGATGCCGAGGAAACCGCTGCCTTTTCCATGGCCACGAGCTGAGTGGCCGAGCTGGCGGCCACAGACACTGCCTTCCGCGCATCTTTGGAGAGGATCGGGGGGTCATGTTCGTCAGGCTGACAGAAGAGGAGGTGGGCATAATGATCCTCAAGCAAGGATAACAATGACTTTGTGCAGGATCGTGCTCTGCCCTGAGGCAGTAGATGCCCAAAGAGTGCAGGTCCATCTGGGACATTTTTTGATTACAGGCGACACACTGCTTGAATCCGGGACCAGACCGAGCTGTAAAGGAGACATGACTTCCAGTGGAAAGGAAGCTCTGACATCACGGGGTGGAGTTGGGGAGTATACCACCTGGGTGGGTGGGAACTTACCTTGAAGACATTCTGGCTGGTCTCAAACAGAGAGGAAGACTGCCTAAATGTGGATAGTGCACCATATCCATGCTCCTAGAACTGTAGTTCTAGGAGTGGTATGTATTTAACATCCATACACTGGCAGTTCCATTGAAAATGCTGATTCACTGGAAGATCTTCAAACTAAGCTCCTCCCACCACACAGGTGGTATATCCTTCAGCTATACCCCGCGACGTCAGATCTTGCACACTAGAACCAGAGATCCATCTGCTATTTATCAGGGGAGGATGGATGGGTGACGTGGATGTGAACTACCGGTATATACCACTCCTAGAACTACAGTTACAGGTGAGTAACCTACTTTCCAGGGATGTAGATACAGTTCACTATCCACACACTGGCAGACTACCAGCAGTTCTCCAGGAGGAAGGGGCAAGGCGTGCACACCTACTTGGTGAACAGAGACTGGAGAGCAGAGGTCCTAAATGCAGCATCCAGATGAAAGTCTAGGTCGATGCTGTCATGCGAGATGAAGGTGTGGCTGACTTCCAGGTGGCAGCCCTGCAGATCTCCAGTACAGAAATGTCCTTGGAAGCAGTCTTTGAGGCAACAGTATGTCTGGTGGAATGAGCCCTAAGCCCTACGGAAGGCTCCCTACCAAGCTGAGGCAGGATGTTATCCGCTTGCCAATCGTCCCCTTTGATGCCAGTCTGCCAGGCACAGCAGCTTCAGCAGTTACAAACAGCTGATGAGCCCAACCCCGAACCCAAGCAATGCGCTCCTTATAAAGAGTCCCTTCTGTAGGTCCAGTATATGGAGCCTGCGGTTGACCTCCGACAATGGGTTGGTAAAATACACAGAAAGGTTTGTCACCTGGTTAAGGTGGAACTCCCACTACCACCTTTGGGAAGAACTTCAGGAGGGGGCAAAGGACAACCTTGTTCCTATGGAAGACCAGATATGGAGACTCCATTGGGCGTGCCTAGAGCTCAATAATTCTTCTGGCTGATGTGATGGCCACCAAGAATGCTGTCTTCCATGACAAGTGTGACACCTCACACCTGTGCACAGGCTTAAATGGCTTGCCCATAAGTGCTACGTCCCATGGTGGTGGTGGTTCATGCACTGGAGGGTACAAGTAGTCCAGGCCCTTGAAAAGGCACCAATCACTTTCTCCTGGGCCATCATCAGCATACCAACCTGTGCACAGTATGCAGAAATTGTGGCCAGGTGCACCTTGAGGGTCTCTGCTTGCAGTCGCAGCTGGGAGAGGGACCAGAGGTACTCAAGGATATTAGCCACAGGACAGGCAAGGGGATCAGGCTCCTTGACCGGGCACCAAATGGAAAACAGTTTCCATTTAAAGGCATAGCACCACTGAGTCGATCCTTTCTCGGGAGGCTTCCACAACGTGGAGCACATCTTTAGAAAGACCCAAAGCTTGGAACTTTAGCTGCTCAGGAGCGAGGCTGTAAGGTGCAGGAACTGAAGGTCTGGGTACAGGACCTTCTCTAGTTGTCTGCTCAGCAGGCCCAGGTGAAGAGACAACCACCACGGAGGCCTGCTTCTGAGACTGAGGAGATCTGGATACTAGAACTGCTGTGGCCAGTATAGAGCTATCAGGATCATCTGTGCCTTGTACTACAGGGCCTTGACCACCAATTTGTGGATCAAGGGGAAGGGAGGAAAGGTGTACACAAGGTCTGGGGTCCGGCATCCCCCATCAGTGTCCTGGACTGTGTGTGTGTGTGTGTGTGTGTGTGTGTGTGTGCGCAGGCACAAAACAGCCTCAGTTTTGCATTCTCCCAGGAGGCAAACAGATTCACCATAGGTGTGCCCTACACAGAGAACAGGTGGCTCACCACCTCCTGATGTAGAGACCACTCATGCAACATGAATCCCCAGGAGATCTGCACCCAAGCTACACATAAGCGTCCAGAAGCAGAGGGCCTCCTGACACAAGAGTGCATGCAGCATGCCTGTTCATGTAGAACATGATCGTGATTGTTGTCAGTCTGGACTTGCACGACCTGATCCCCAACTAAATGAGCAAATTCTATCAGAGCTAGCCATACTGCACAAAGCTCCACCTTGGAGCCAACGACCTGGCTCTTGACCAGAGAAGGCTCGACCAGAGTCAAGTGGTCAGGGCAGCAGAGAAAGTGAGAGGACCGCGATCTCTCTCAGTCCCACAACTGGCACCAGCAGCACTTGTGTTTTTTACCATAATGGGCAGGGCTCTCCCCGAAGACCCAACGCACCTCCCAGAATTCACCAGTCAAAGATGTTCCAACGCTGGCCCCAGCCAGCAGCAACGGCAAGGCCGATGAGGCGACTGTGGCAGCAGTGGTCACCACCTCTTCCATGGCTAAAAACAATCACAGACCCCACTGCAGTGAAGGCCTTTTTGCAGTCCCTTGGCTGGAGTTTTTTTGGATCCTCATCAGCCAGCCAAGAAGTCGGGCTGCGCGATCCTCCAGAGAGTCAGAGAGCACTGCCTAGCACAGGCTGCAAGCTTAGTCATTATGTGCAGCCCCCAAACAGTACAGGCAAGACATGTGCGTGTGACATTTTCTGGCTGCACAGGACTTAGAATTTGAAGCCAGGAGCAGGCTTTGCTTCTTTGTGCTCCATCTTCCATCGCCGAGGCTGAACCCAAACTGAGGAATTCGAAATTATCAAAGAAACTGTTAGAAAAAAATGAAGAACTCGCCAATGGCGCACTAGTTACCCTACAACACACAGAGCTGTGAAAGAGGAGACTTAACTCTTTCAGCAGAAAGGAAGATCTGAGATCACAGCGCGGAGCCAGAGAATATACTGTCCAAGCGGTGGGAGAAGCTTAACTTCAAGACATTCTGACAAATCAGCATTGCCACTGGAACTACCAATGTGTGAATAGTGAACTATATCCATGCCCCTATAACTTTACACTTCATTTTACGAAACCCATACCTGCAATTCTCAACCCATACCACCAATGTGCCAGAGTTCCTATGATTTAAAAAAAACAAAATCATTTTACTGATTTTTACAAAAACATAACCAATTAAAGTCCTACCAATGCCTGAGGTAGTGGTATGTTTGTATTTAGACAATTCAGTGGATATTCCATGTTATTTGTGTACTTTACTTTTCTTTTTATTACTAAAGACATGTGCATGAATATTTGTCCCATGGGCTTTATCCGATCCCACTGCTTGTCAACACATTAAGTCAAACTCCACTGTGCAATAAAGTATGAAGCTTAGGGTACGAGAACCATGAACTGGATGGTCTCTGCGGCCATATTAATACATGACTGATTAAGGGAGAGGCATAGTATTTATTTAGTTTTTATTGACCAGGTAAGTAAATTTGACCAGGTAAGTAAATTAGACAATTAAATGCTTATTTTCAGGTACGAACCAGGAAGTTACAATAAGGCTAGTACAAACAAATAAATACAATACATGAGATAAAGCATGATTAGTACCAAAGAAGTAACAACAGGCTACATAAGATAAATTGGCACAGCCAGAAAAAAATACAATTTGTATACAAATTTAGTTCAGTCAGAAAAAGCAAACAAAAATAATGTGTTAAAAATTGAAGGGGGAAAAAACTTCCCCCACATGAGCCCCTTTTCATGGCACCTATGTGCGAGACACTTTGCAGATTAAGAGTCAACATCTGGGAAAAGGAGTGCTCAGACTGTTCAGAAGTGCTCCCCTCTATCTACAACAGCACATCCACAATGTTCTGTGAAGGTTTGTTACTCTAAGTCAGTGTGACAGGACAAGGTAGCTTGGAAGTCAACTATGCTTTCTGTCCTGGAAATAAGATTCTATGGCCTGCTGGGAGCACTGAAGAGCCTGAGTTAGGCATTTGAGACCACAGTGCACAGTAGGTATACTGATATACTTACACGACACCTTCAGGAGAATAGGTGGAGCCTGAAATGTCAAATTCATTCAGCATACAGCTATCACCTTCAACTCTGTCAATAATGAACATCTGTAGAATGTGAGAACAAAAATTAATATCTTTGTTTACCTTCAAGACTATGACATACTGACAGTGCATATGGCAATAAAAATACTTTATATTTCGGGTTTCTGCAACAAACTTATTTTGGGGAGTTAGCTTTGCATATCCTCACATCAGCTCCCTCGCACCACTGCTCACCACCCATGGATGAAGATGGGCTGCAAAGCTCTACAGGCTTCCCCCAACCATGGTGAATATGGTTTCAATGATGGGTCAGCACTCTGAACTCTACTTCTTACCCCACATCCACACCACTCTGAAGGCTGTCCTTGGAGTCTCACACAGGATGACTTTAAGCAACCCATTCTTCAACAGTATTTTATAAAATGGGCTGGAAATTTCCTGTTCCCTGACAAACAAACTGTGAGATCCTTATGTTAATCCCCCCTAAATGCCCACCTGGAACAAGTTCAGGCAGCGGGATTTGGAATTTGGGCAAATCACATACAGAATTCATGGGCCACAGCACTCATACCAGACTGCCATCATAAACATGGCTGCCACCTTTTACTCAATGAAAAAGTTCAACTGGGCCCTAAAAATAAAGCTCCCCTGAATTCAAGATAAATAAGGAAAAGAACAGTTACATACTTACCATAACAGTAGATCTTTGAGAGAATCTCTTCCCTTAGGCCACACCACTGGAACCATACCCGTGTCAGCGCTAGGGCCACACAAACTTTTGCTAACTGGGGCCACTTGCGATGACATCACACGTCAGCATCTACATAAACGTGGCAGCCTCATCTCCTCAGTTCCCTGCCGGAGAATGTACTTGGAAGACTCCCTCCTTTGGGAACCAGGAGATTATACCAGTGCCTCTGATATTAGGCAGACGCAGGTGCTGGACAAAGCAGCCATGAAAATTCCCAAGGTAAAATTGGATGCCAAATTCCCCTACAATGGTCGGCCCAATGGTGCTGAAGGTTGAGGCGCTGGACGCCACACCTTACACCACGCTGGCAACCCGGGTTCGGGAACGCAGCACGGTCGCCAGCGGTTGGTCGGGCAGAGAAGGATAGAGCGCCCGACGGCAGCTCTCCTCTCCGGGTAACTGCAGGCTCTGCTGCAATGCCGCCACCTGGGAAGCCCGGTGGATGGCACGCTAGGTGGAGAGCAGCAGTAGATTGGGTGACGGTCGGCAGAGGGGCAGAGCAGGAGGTACGCCTCAGCTGCAGCCTCCTAGCCCCTCACTGCACGCAGACGCCGGGGGAATCAGGAAAACACCTCGCCCTTCCAAGGCAAAGACACTCCATTGACATCTCCGGGCTCGCCGGGCAGACTCCAGCTGTGTGTATCGCACACATATAGAGTGCTGGTTTGGAGAGGTAAGCGCCAGGGCTAACCTCCACCTCACCCGGGGTATACTGGGGTCTTCAGGGAGTGTGTGTGGACGAGGCGCCTATAGGCAGATCACGACGGGGTCTGGGAGGGTCCACAGAAGACGTCGGAGAGAGTGGAGGGAGGAGGCAGATTAGGAGTATAAACACAAGGTTAAAAAAAAAAATTCCCCTACAACTGATAGAAGTGGGAAGAAGGGAGGGACGGCATGACCTAAGGGGAAAAAGTCTCTCGAAGATCTACTGTTCCAGTGAGCACATAAATACAGGTTACTCACCTGTAAGAGGAGTTCTAGGAATGGTATATGTTGTTCATCCACACTTATTGGCAGGTTCCTTGCCGCTTTAAATCTTGCCGGAAGGTCTTCAAGCTGGCTCCTCCACCCACCCGGTGGTAAAACTCCGCCCGCCCCCATGACGCCAGACCTAGCTCCGCTGAAGCTCAGGTTGTCAAGGCCGGGAGGTCGAGGAAGTGTAGGATGAACAACATATACCATTCCTAGAACTCCTATTACAGGTGAGTAACCTATATTTCTAGGGACATGGATATGTTGTTCATCCACACTTATTGGCAGACTCCTAGCAGTTCTCCGGGAGGAGGGAGGCAGCACACCTCTACTTAGGGAAAAGAGACTGAGAACCGAGGCCCCAAAACCAGCATCCCGCGTGACTCAAGATCGATGTGGTAATGGTAATAAAGGTGTGTGCTGACTTCCAGGTAGCAGCCCTGCAGATTTCCTGGATAGGGACATCCTGGAAGCAGCCACCGATGCAGCAGTATGACGGGTAGAATGAGCTCTTATCCCTCTGGGAGGCTCCATGCCCGCCAACTTGTAGCAGAGATCTATGCAGGAGGTGACCCACCTGCCTATCGTCCGCTTGGCTGCAGGTCTGCCAGGTGCGGCTTCAGCATAGGTGACAAACAGCTGGCTAACCTCTCTCGATTTCAGCCGGCGCCTCCTTATAATAAGTGAGCTCTTCTAGGGTCCAAAGTATGGAGCCTGTATTCGGGCCTCAGAGGTGTGATTGGGGTAGAACACCGCAGAGTCAACACCTGGTTAAGGTGAAACCCCGACACCACCTTTGGAAGGAATTTCGGGGGGCGCAGGACAACCTTGTCCCTGTGGAAGACCAGGTGAGGAGACTCAATGCAGAGCACCTGGAGTTCTCCCATCCTTCTGGCTGACGTGATAGCCACCAAGAAGGCGGTCTTCCACGACAGGTGAGAGAGTTCACACCTGTGCATTGGTTCGAATGGCTTGCCCATGAGCTTTGCCAGTACCAGCAGTAAATCCCACGGAGGCGGAGGTTCTCTCACCGGAGGGGAAATGTGATCAAGGCCCTTGAAAAAGCGCCAGACCACCTTCTCCTGCGCCACCGACTGCTCCCCGGCCCGCGCCTGGTAAGCAGAGATGGCTTCCAGGTGCACCCTTAGGGTCGTCGACCTAAGTCCTTGACTAGAAAGGGACCATAAATAGTCCAAGATGCTTGCCAAAGGACAGGAGGAAGGGTCCAAGCCCTTGCCCTGACACCAGATGGAGAATCTCTTCCATTTGAAGGCATAGCACTTCCTGGTCGACTCCTTACGGGACGCCTCAACAACATTGAGGACCTCGTTGGAAAGACCCAAGGCCTGGAACTCTAGTCGCTCAGGAACCAGGCTGTCAGGTGCAGGGATTGAAGGTCCGGATGGAACACCTTCCCCTGATTGACTGAGAGCAGGTCCGGGCGAGCTGGAAGCTGCCTCGGGAGCCTGGAGCTGAGGCTGAGGAGATCTGGGTACCAGTACTGGCGGGGCCAGTCTGGGGCTATCAGAATCACCTGCGCCTTGTCCCTCCTTGCTTTGAGAAGCATCTTGTGAATCAAGGGAAATGGGGGAAAGGCGTAGAAGAGGCCCGGGGTCCACGGCCTCGAGAAGGCATCCCCCTGCAGCGAGCCCTGCTGAGGGGGCGGGATGAAACAGCCTCAGCCTGCTCTCCCTGAGGCAAACAGGTCCACCTGAGGTGTACCCCAGTGGAGAACAGATCTTGCACTACTCCGCAGGAGAGACCACTCGTGAGATGCAGCCCCTATCCGCCCAGGGCATCGGCCAGGGTGTTGGAGGCCCTGCCACATGAATGGCTAGGAGATCCGCCTCCAGGCTGCGCACGAGTGACCAAATGCGGAGAGCTTCCTTGCAAAGGAGCATGGAACGCGTCCAGCCCTGGCGGTTTAGGTAGTACACGGTCGTGGTATTGTCCGTCTGGACTCAGACCACTTGACCCCGGAGAAACGGAGCAAAGGCGGTAAGAGCTAGGCGGACCGCTCGGAGCTCCAGCAGGTTGATGTGGCATCGGGACTCCCGCGGGGACCAGAGGCCGTGCACTCGGTGTTCCCCCAGATGGGCACCCCAACCCATCAGAGAGGCATCGGTCGATAGAGAGACCGTCGGCTCGGGGCGGACAAACGGTATGCCCTCCTGCAGATGAGATGGAACGATCCACCACCGGAGAGCGTTCCACATCCCCTGGGTCACCATCACTAGCTGGTCTAATGGATCGCAGCGTTGAGACCACTGGCTGGCCAGTCCCTACTGAAGGGGGGCGCATGTGCCAGCGTGCCCAATGGACCACGCTGGTACAGGCCGCCATGAGACCCAGGAGGCACAGGAAGTCCTGGCAGGGTGCGATTGCCCAACCAGAAATGATTGGGCAAAGGAGGTAAGAACCTCGCCCTGTCCGCCAGGAGCCGGCTCTGGCTCAAGAGAGTCGAGCTTTGCCTGATAAACAGAATCACCTGCTTCGGCTCGAGTTCCAACTTGGCCTCGTTGATGAGAAGGCTGACTTGAGAGCAAACCTGGAGGGCCAGATCTCTGGACCGCTCCACCTCCTGTCTGGAGGGAGCTGCTATCAGCCAATCATTCAGGTAAGGGTACACCCGGAACCCTCGGCGCCGCAGGAAAGCTGTCACCACTGCAATGCATTTGGTGAAGACCCTGGGAGCTGGACACAGGCCGAAGGGCATGGCTCGGAACTCGAAGAGGGATCCCTCCGCTCGAAAGCGAAGGAATCTCCGATGAGACGGACGGATAGGGACGTGAAAGAACGCGTCCTGCAGGTCCAGAGAGCAGAACCACACGCCGTGTTCCAGGGATGGTATTATCTGAGCCAGAGTGACCATCCTGAAGGTTCGGACCTTAGGAACTTGTTCAGGTCGTGTAGGTCGAGAATGGGGCGCCAGCCCCCCGTCCGTTTCGGAACCAGGAAGTACCTGGACACAAACCCCGGGTCTGAGGGAGGGTCCGCTACCTTCCTGATCACCTCCTTTTGGAGGAGGAGAGCGATGTCGGCCCGACGAGCCGACCCTGAGGCCCCCCGAGGTGCGACGGCTGTGAAGGGTGGAGCCTGCTCGAATTCTAGAGGCAGGCCTTTTCCCACCACCTCCATTACCCACCTGTCCGTGGTAATAACGGACCAGGCGGAAAGGAAGTGCCGGAGCCATGAGGTTTGCAGCCTTTGTCCTTCTAAGCGGAAGAGACAGAGTCCAAGGTAGCATTAGACTTCTCGATCCTCTGCAGGTGACCTTCCACCCCAGGGCCGAAGAGGTCAGTCCCCAAAAAGGGAACATCCGACAACTTGTGCTGGGTATCCGAAGTAAAGGTGGATATCCTCAGCCAAGCCAGATGATGCACAGCCACTGCGGCCGCCACAGACCTGGCACATGAGTCCCCAATGTCTAAAGCAGTCTGGAGCTGCTGTTTGGCCACTGCCCTGCCCTGGTCCCGCACCTGCCTGACCGTAGTCTGCAGATCCGTGGGAAGATGAGGGACGACCTCATCCAGGAAGCCCAACAGGGCATGAGAAAAATGTGCCATGAGGACGGTCGAACTGGCCTGGCGGAGGCCGAGAGAGGCGCGAGCTAGACTTTTTGCCCGCATAGTCCAATTCCTGGACTCCTTGTCGGGAGGTTTGTCCACATCCCTAGCGCCTCGCACACCGGAAAACGCTGTCGGTAACCAACCCTCAGCCGAGGGTGTTCCAAAACCGGACAGGGAACCGTAGGGACCGTGATACTCTGGCCATCCTGGCCGGGCGAGGACAGGAAGCAGGGCGCTGCCAGAGCTCCAAGGCCGACCCACTATGGCCTTGGCCACCGGAAAGGCCTCCGTGAAGAGAATCCCTCGGTCCAGAATCTCCGTGAGGGGATACCTGGCCCGTTTAGAAACGGGTTCGAGCTTCATCCCGGTGGACTCCGAGATGAGCCGAAGCAATCCTAGGAAGGACGAAGGGCTATCGTCCACCGACTGTCCTCCTGAGGACTCCAAGTCCATTCGCTTGGAGAAAAGGGAGGAATCATCCTCGGACTCGAAGAGTCCCCAAAGAGCTGCTCGGCCTGAGCCACCCTCCACCTGCCGAGGTCTATCGGGAGTGAGGGTGACAGACAGCCTATGGGGAGTCCCTGAGCCGACCGAGAATTTTCGTCGGAGCCCCAACTAACAGCTGTGGAGGCGGAGGTTCCACCGAATCGGTGGGCAGCTGGTTTTGCCAACAACCAGCCTGGGTACAGGCCTCGGTAAAACGAGGGGTTGTTTCGCCGCCCAGTGACAGCCACTTAATGGTCAAAGACGAGACGGCCGCTTATTCCCCGTCAGAAGGAGCTTGTTGCCACATGAGTTCTCATATCTTCGATTTAACTTGCGCTTAAAGCCTCCTCGTCCGAGGAGGAGGAAGAGGATGAGCGGCGGCGCTGCTGTCGCGGTAAAGTTTGCATCGCTTATGACGGCGGATCGCTGGACCGCCAAGACGTTAGAGATCGAGAACCGGCTAGGGCCGAGGACGCAGGGAAATGTCGCTGGGAAACGGCATTCTCCTCGGTTCGATCAAATCCACCGAAGGCTCCGGAACCGGAGGCACAGACGAGCCGACGGGATCCTCAACTCCCACCGGGAACCGGGGAGAGGGGATTCTCAGCTTCTCCAGCCGACAACCTGTCCAACGGGTCGAGAAAAATCTCGACCGCATCGACGGGAGTCTCGGTCAACTGGCCTGACGGGCGACACCGTGAGACCAGTGGCCGAAGCCGAGGGGTCGACCGAAGTCGACGGCCGACAACTAGGGGAGAGGATCTTTCCGCCTCCCAAGAGCGCCGATGTGAGACTTACTTGTCTTCTTTGACCGAGAAACGGTCCAGAAGAAGTTGACCTCACCTTTGTCGAGAGGGTCAGACAAAGCTCCTTAAAAGAAGCCGAATAAGAGGAACCGAGATAGCGGGACAAATGCCGCAGCCGAGGTAGAAGCTGCCCGGCGCCTCCTCTTCGAGGGCTTATCAATTGCTCGAGCTGATCTCGCCGAACTACCGCGACACCGCCTAATTGCGCCTCTTTTGACTTAACCGAGGAAATCTCTTCGGACGCCCCAGTTGTAACGGGCAGCACGGTCTTCGAGGACGTAGGCCGAAAAGGAAGAGCACAGGTCGCAGGCCTGCGGGTCGTGCTCAAAGCCCAAGCAGTAAATGCACGTGGCGTGCGGGTCCGTCCGAGACATCTTCTGCCTGCAAGGGCATCTCCAGAAACTGGGAGTCGATTTGTCCATCGCAGTCAGAGGAGAGAAGACCAAGTCTTTATAGCAAAACTTTTTGATTTCAAAATTCAAGAATTAGGAACCAGTCTTATATGCAGAGCGTTAAGGAGGGAACCTGAGCTTCCAAGCGGTAAGGAAGATCTGGCGTCATGGGGCGGAGCCGAGAGTTTTACCACCCGGGTGGGTGGGAGGAGCCAGCTTGAAGACCTTCCGGCAAGATTTAAAGCGGCAAGAAACCTGCCAATAAGTGTGGATGAACAACATATCCATGTCCCTAGAACTGTTCCATCTTCGAGGATATTTCTTCCATTAAACCACAGCTTTGAAATGAGTCACACAAGCTAACTAGGAGGTTGCTGCAGTCTGTTCATGGCAGCAGGCCCTGTAGAACAGAAAGGTTGAAGTCTGCATATCTTCAAGAAACAATGGTCAGACTGTAATGTTTAGTAAAGGTGTGGACAGTACGCCAGGTGGCTGCAGCACAGATATCAGCCGCAGAGACAGTTCTGAAGCAAGCAACAGACGTGGCAATACACCTCACGGAATGACCACTAACCGTACCGGTAAGTTCCCTACCATAGTTCCTATAACAGAATGAAATATGATGTGCTAGCTATTTGGACACGCCCTGTTTAGACATAAGAAAGCCCTCTTTCTCAGGGGTGAACAAAACAAAAAGCTGAGAGGACTTTCTGCAGTCCTTAGTGTGAGCAATATAGTAGCTTAGGATTCTATGTACATCCAAAGAGTGAAGAAATGCTTCACCTTGACTGGCATGCTCAGGATAAGAAACTGGAAGGTGGATGCTTTGATTTAGTGACCATCTTTGGCAAAAATTTAGGATTAATTAGTACGTAAAGACACCCCGTCTTTGAGGAAAATCAAGTAAGAAGGCTTATACATTAGGGCCTATAGCTCTGAAATCCTTAGAGCCAAAGTAACTGCAACTAAAAATAATGCTTTCAGTAAAGGAGTGTATGCCACAATACCCTGGCAGCACAAAAAGGCCGCCACCATCACCAGGCACTTGGGTAAACACCCAAGGTGCCGAGGATAGACCAAAGGGGAGAGTCAGAAACTGGAAGTGCTCCCCTTGGAAAAGGAACCGCAGGAATCGGCAGTGGCTGGGGAAGATCGGGATGTGCAGGTAAGCATCCTGCATGTCCAGAGCGCACAACCAATAGTTCTCCAAAAGGAGTGGAAGAAGGCTCTGGAGCGTTAGCATCCGGAACTTTTTGTACTCAACGAACAGATTGAGACTGCTTAAGTCGAGAATGGGTCTCAAGTCTCTCGTCTTTTTTGAAACCAGGAAAAAAATGGGAGTAAAACTTCCTGCCCCTATGCCGGAGGGAAACGTGCTCTATTGCTTCCTTGAGCAAAAGGCTTTGAATTTCTTCCCGAACAAGAAGAGCCTGATTCCTGGAGTAGGAAGACCTTTTTGGAGGAGATTCTGGAGGAATTTCCAGAAACTCTGTAGTGTGTCCTACGGACACCAGTTGCAGGACCCACGCGTCTGAGGTTACTGCCTGCCATTCTTGCACATGACAGGCGACCCCCACCTGCTCCTCGTCGTGAGATGGAAGAGGGTAGTGGGGATAGGGAGTCAGGAAGTGGCAAGGCATTCGGGGGAGGGCCTCCTGAACGTCTCTGGTTTTTGGAGGCAAGAGGAATGGCGCAATCCGTGGCCTTGCGTTTGCCCTAGCGTTGAGCCGGGGCCTGCTTCCTCTGCCTACAGGTCCTTTTCCGAAAGGGCTGCTGTTGCTGTTGAGTGCCCAATCTGTACATGGACCTCACTGATCCGAGGACGAGGCATCTCTCCTGGAGATCAGTAATATCTTTGGTGTCCCCACCAAAAAGCACCGAGCCCAGGAAGGGGGCATCCTGAATCGCAGAGTGTACCTTGTTGGCGAGGCCAGAGATGCAAAGCCAGGAATGCCATCTTAAGGTTGACGACGGTCTCCGAGGTGCGAGCTACAGAATCGACAGTCATATGTAGCCCGCAAAGCATGCCTATAGGAGAAGTGAGAGAGGTGAATATCCTTGGCAAGTTCCTCCTTGAGGCTCGAGGGGTCCATCACTTGGACTTGGGCCTCTAACCTGGCCAACTTAGCGTTTTGGTGCGACACCATGTGGGCCACATAGCTAAGGGACCAAAGCGCACATGTGGCCGAAGCATAAACCTTCCTGCCGAACTGGTCCATCTACCTCGACTCTGTCTGGAGGAGAGGTGCTCATGTGCTTGGGTGCAGACGAGCGATCATGAGCAGCTGAAATAACGACAGAGTCCGCCTTGGGATGCGTCTTGAGAAAGGGAGCTTCCTTCGGCACCCGGTACACTCTGTCCTCCCTCTTGGGGACAGCCGGGAGAGAACAAGGCATCTGCCAGACTGCAGAGGTGAGGTCCTGGTAAGGTCCAATCCAAGGAGGAATCTGGACTGGGGACACAGACTAAGTCCAGGTATTCGGCTAGTATCTGTCTCATGGGGTCCTGATCCTCTGACTCCCAGTCAAAAAAATCTGTCATGGACCTCAACAGGTCTGAAAAGGCAGGGGCCTCCACGGGCGGGGGGGCTTGGGGGAAACCTTGCCCTTTGGACCCTCAGGTTCCTCCAAACATCCTCCGCCAACTCGTCGGCATTCTCGTCACCATATCATCCGCCCCCTCATCCAGAAGACCATGAATGTCCAAAAGAACGATGGTTTGGCCGGGCGTGTCATCCCAGAGACATGGACTGTGGAAGGAGAGGAGCTCCTCGGGGACGGAGATCTGGGAAAGCGTGGTAGTGGGAGCCTACTTTGCAGATTTGAAACCAACTCCGAGCGAGTCCCCTGCCACCAAGACTGGATTAAGGTCTTGAAGTTTGGTGGAGGAGGAGGTTGAGGCTGGGGGGGGGAGATGGAATTCCCGGTGGAGGGGGGTAATGATACCCCTGGAAGTGGTAACCCTGGTAGGGATTGTACCCAGGGTTAATACTGTCCGAAGGAACTCCAATCAGCAGGAGGACCAGCCGGGTAGTGGTCCTCAGGATACCCCGGTGGGTAATAAGAAACAGTTTGGGGTCTGATGGAGGGGAGACCCATGTCAGACCCACCATTGTATAAATCAGTGGTGGATCCGGCATCGGGATAGCCAACATCAGGGGTACTGACTTAGATGCTGGCACCACCCGATCCGGCACTGGATGAAGGGGACCCGATGGAGGGACCTTGTCTGGCGCCAGAGCCAAAGGCTGGGGCAGACCACTGGGCCCAGGCTGAGAAATAGTCGCCGGAGGTTCCAGCATCAGGTTGGGCGTCGCTGGATCCGACGTTGGGATCTCGACCGGGATATTCACCGGATCTGAAGGGATACCACCCAATGGGGGAGGAGGGGCCTCCACCTTAAGGCCAGACGGCTGAGGAGGAGCCTCTTCCCAGAGACCCTATCAGGGGAGCGCAGGACAAACCCCCAAGGAATGGTCTTCGATGTCGAGGGGTTCCGCACTGTCCTTGCCTGAGGTACCTGCCTGAGATGGGGAGGGTACTGGTGGGGAGAAGAAGAGCGGGCAGTCTCCCTATGGTTCTGCCAGGCGTCTGGTATGCCATTAGGCCCCAACGGGAGAACTGCCTGAGCGGCCAGAGACGGGCATCTGGCCAGACTGGAGACGGCCAAGGGGGGAGGAGCCCTGGGCCAACTTATCGGCTGTAGCTGGGCCAGCCCCCGAGGCCTGGGGAGCCAACTTACTGGCAGCTGGGCAGTAACCGGAGGAGTCGGGGGCCGACTTAATGGCCGTGGTGGTGCGGCCATCGGAGGAGCCGATGGACGACTGACCCACGGAGGTTTTATTAGACTTACCGTCTGAAGTCTTCTTAGGCAGCGACTGTAAGGCGGCCTTACTCAGAGGGCCTCGAGGCCTCAGGTTGGGCCTCCATGGAGCGCTCCCGCTCCTGAGGTTTCTCCTTGTGGTGTTTCTTGGAGGGAGAAGATTTTTCTGAAGAGGACTCATGGATTCGGTCCATTTTCTTTTCAAAGAGAAGAAAGACAAACTTTTAAAAGGTGGGCCTCCAAAGCCTGCTGTCTCCGCTTTTTGGTGGCCTGACTAAATGTTTGGCACTCAGCAAGACGAGACAGGGTGGTCTGGGCCCAGACAGATCATGCACTTCAGATGACGGTCCTTATGAGGAATGTGTGTACCACAGGAAAAGCACTTCTTCTTGGGTGAAGACATAAGCAAAAATTTCTAAAGGAATGGCAAAGGAAAAAATCTGACGCAAGAACTAACACGATGATCGCTACTGGAAGTCTGCTATGCGACTGACACGAGGCGACAGCGGGAAAGAATTGGAGGGCGGGCGTGGGGACCATCCACTACATATGGCCACGCTTGGACGCCGGGTTGCGATCGCCGAAAGTGAGCGGTCCGTCAGGGATTACAGAAAGTCCGCCAGGTGGCACCGGTCCTATATGTAATGACCTACTGAAGGAACCCTCTCTAAGTAAGATCACATTTTGTCCAGGATTTGAAAAATGACAGCTGTGACATACATGAGGTGGGGTAATATGACTGCTATGTTGAAAATCTGGAGTCAAAATATTTAAAAATTCCAAAATTACAAGAGTGTGTAGGGAAATTGCAACGAATGGTCATAACTTTGCAATTTTTTCATATTTTGACCCCAAATATTCAACATAGCCTTCTTATGACCCCACCCCATGAACAATATGACTGTCATTACACAAATCTTGCCCGAAAGGTGAATTCACCAAGCGACTGCAAAATCACCTTTTGGGCAGGATCTGCTTAATGACAGTTATATTTATTCATGAGGTGGGTCTCCAAAAGGCTATGTTTAAAATTTGGGGTCAGTATCTCAAAAAAATGAACGAGATATGCACCAAAGTTGAAACCCCATTGAAATACATTGGACTGCATTTACATTAGTTCTCATACTGCAGTCGCTGGTTCCAGCAGCAAGACATGTCTTTGATCGGGAGAGCGGATCTCAGACCTGTTCAGGTGAGTGATGGTGTGGAGGTGCACAGTGGGTGGTGGGGTAGGGGGTGACGAACTAATCGGCGATGGATCCCCCGTTTAAAAAAAAAACAAAAAACACTGATGGACAAAACAGGGACAGCGATCTGCTGTTGGGGATGCCACTAGACACCAGGGAACAAACAGGGACAGCGACTGTGATGGGGCGCCACTAGAAACCAGGGAATAAACAGGGACAGTGATGGAGGGTGGGGGCACCCTAATGAACAGGGATGGAAGGGTGGGGGGGTGCCACTAGACACTAAGGAATGAACAGGGAGAGTGATCGAAGGGTGGGGGGCACTAGACACCAGGGAAAATTAAAAAAAAAAAAATATGGGGGACTGCCAGCCTATATGATTAGCAATCACTGCTAATCAAGGTGGCAACTGACTCGAGTTTCCCAATTCTTGTGTCGCAAATTGCAATGTGAACCCGTTTATTTTATGCCTTGAGATTGAGGTTCAAATACAGGGCAGGATCACGGATTGGAGGCGTCAAATGCAGAATGCCACTCAAGAATGTACAAGACACATCAAGTTGAGCAACTGAATGAGGGGGCACTGTTGAGCACAGTCACGGAACAGACGTGTTTGTGTCGGCTCCAAGCAATGAGAGAATAATGATTTTGTTTTACCTTATAACGCTGCTAAATTGTTCTGGAAGAACCACCTCGTATTAGCCTATAAAAGCTGGAGTTGTGCGGTACTAATCTTGATGATTGGGGTGTACAAATAAAGGCAGTCTGAGCCATATCAAATCCCAGCCTCCGATAAAGTCACAGGCTGCTACGCGCTCGACCGACCATGCTGCAGCGGAGCCTCCGTGGAAGGCCCTACAAGTATCGATGCAGGCCATCGATACCAAAATAGAAGCAATCCTCCAGAGGATCGGCGAACAAAACATAAAAACTGAAGTGGCAACCAAGGCTGCAGCAAATGCTGAATCACAAGCCACGCAAGCCCTCTCTGCCACAGCCCAAATGGTGAAGGAGAACTCTCAACTTCGTTATCGTTTACAGGCCCTAGAAAAGGGCCTTTAATATTAGAACAGTGGGCTGGTCGGAGGAGGAGGGACAGGAAATATCCGATCTACTAGTTTTCCTTAAGGGATTGGTTACCAAGAGCTCTGCAGCTTGACTCAGACTGGGCACATCACTTTTGTGTGGGCATATCGAATTACCCCACAATCAGCGGATGCTCAGAGAGATCTCATGTACTGTGCTTCTGGTCACAGATGGGGTCGCTATGAGGGATCATTTACTGCAAACAGCTCGTTCTGCGGACAACCTTCATTGTGACGGATGAACCACCCATCTATTTCCAGATCTCTCTTATGCCACCCAGGTTCTTAGAAAAATAAAATTTGATGGAGGTCAAGCCAAGTTGAGAGCCTTTGAGGTGGTTCACTTGCTATTAATGCCTGCCAGATCATGATTTTCTCTGGGGGCCATACGCTTCAATTCACCAATCCAACTGAGGCAGGAAAGCAAGGAGTTAATTCAATGGGAGTTTGATGTTTCTTTCATATTGATTGCAGTACCATTTAGAACATAGTTGTTCATTGTTCTTTCGATTGCTTCAGAGCTGTATAAAACACTAAATATGTTTGGATACTAATATGTGGGGGCTGAGGTCATTATCAACTCTTCTAGGTTGAGGTTAGCCCCTGTTTGGACTCTAAATATTTGGACTGAGCACCACATTTCTTGTGAGGTGCAGCTCTTCAAAAACAATTTTTTTTTTTTGTAAGTCATATGTTAGGATATTCTTCATATCCGTAAATATTCATGTACAGATTACTGATTTCCTGTACCACTGGATGGATCCTGTTTAATGTTGGACATCTGACACAAGGTTGTACTCTGTTATTATATTTTCTACAATGCAATAAATAAAGTATAAAAAAAAACCTGAATGGCCATTTACAAGTACATGGTATGCAGAGCTGGAAGAAAGATGTACCTTAATAGAGGAGTACCAAATATCGGACCCTGAAAGGGACAGAAGGTACTCCAGTATCTGATCCACTGGACAGGTGAAGGGATCTAAACGGTGCGATGCAGCCCAAACAGCAAAGCATTTCCATTACATAGAGTAAGTAGCTCTGGTGGAGGGCTTCCTGGCTGCCACCAGGACATCTGCAACTCTAGGAGACGCCCCAGATCTGGCAATGACGATGTTCTCAGGAGCCACGCATGGAGAAGGAGAGATCTGAGGTCTGCATGGACCAGGGTGCCCTGCTTCTGGGAAAGCAAGCCTGTGCAATGGGGTAGGGATGCCAAAGGTTCCACTGCAAGTCGCTGCAGCAATCGGAACCAGATCTGACAATGCCAGAAAGGGGCTATGAGGATCATTGTAGGCCCGTCCTTCTGGAGCTTGATCAGAACTTATTGAAGAAGCGGGAAGGGAGGAAAGGCATACAGAAATCTCCCTGCATCTCACCAGAGAACTCCAGGCCCTGGATCTAGTGAGCAGAAAAATGGCAGTTTTGCATTGTGTGGGGGTGCAAAACCGCCCAACTCGGGACAACACCATCTGCTGAATAGATCTACCACAAGGTAAGACGTTCCCGCTTGTGGGCACTGGACCAAGACTGGCTTAGACTGTCCACCAGGACATTTCAGTCGCTGGGAATATGGATGGCAGAGAGCTCCAGGCTGTGCTCTATGGCCCAGTACCAGACTCTCATCACTTCCCTGCACAAGGGATAGGAAGGAGTCCCCCCTTGCTTGTTTATGTAACAAACTACACATATGTTGTCTGTCTGAATCAAGAGCAGGCCCAGGGAGAGCGGAGTCTGAAAGGCCTGTAGGGCATACAAGACTGCTCATATTTCCAAGACACTGATGTGGAGTTCCCTCTCCACCTCAGTTCACATCCCCTGAGTTTGGTGGACTCCCAGGTGAGCACCCAACCGAGGCTCAAGGTATCCGTCGTAAGGACCTGCTGAGGGGGAGAAATACAAACGGGAACTCCTCAAAGCACGCTGCTGGGCTCCAGCTGCCACAACAGAATCTTCTTGACTGGATCAAAGACCATAACTGGTTGATCCAGGGCGTCCGTGCATTGGTCCCACCGGACCCGCAGCATCCACTGAGGGATTCTCATGTGAAGCCTGGCCAAAGGAACCGAAGCAATGGCCATGAGGCCTATAAGTTGCAGAAAAACCCTTGTGGGGACATGACAGCTGGAGTAAAGAATGGCGGGCCTGGGCCATCGGACGCTCTGCTCTGCCTGTGGGCAACAAGGCCATCCCATGAGCCAGTGGCTAGCACTGCCCCTAAGTAGTGGAGGTGGCAGGGGGTCAGAAATTATTTTGTCATTTTTATATTGATATCCAAAGCCTGGAACAGGCTGCAGGTATGAGTCAGAGTTTGAAAGAGACATTCTCTGGACAGTGCAGCTACAAGCCAATCATTCAGGTAGGGGAAGAGTAGAATCCCTGCCATTTCAAGGCAGCTGCCATGACCGCCAGGCATTTGGTAAAGACCCTGGGGACTGAGGACAAACCAAAAAGCAGAGCTCTGAACTGGTAGTGTGCTCCCTGGAAGTGGAAGCAGAGGATGTGCCGGTGGGAAGCGAAAACCTTGATATGTAGGTAAGCATCCTGCATATCCAGAGAGCAGATCCTGTCCCCCTGGTGTAGTGGGGCAGTAAACCCTGAAGAGTGACCATCCTGAACTGTCTGTACTCTACAAACAGATTCAGCTCCTTTAAGTCCAGGATAGGGCAAAGGTCTCCTGTACACTTAGGGACCAGAAAGAACTGGAGGCAGACCCCCCCCCTGCCCTGTCGAAAATGCGGGACTGGCTTTATGACTATTTTTTCCTAAGGCCTGAATTTCCACCCGGATGAGGGGGACCTAGCTGGGTGGGTACAAGGACTGTCGGAGATTTTTCTGGGGCCACTCTTTGAATTCTGAAATGTGGCTGTGCTCAATGAGCTGCAGCATCCAGTTGTCGGTAGTCATTTCCCTCCACCTGTCCAGATGAAGGGAGATGTGACCCCTTACAACTGCCTCTTGATCTATGACTGGATTTTGGGGGCCCACCTGCAGGAAGAGCAATGAAAAGACGCTGCCCTGACTTTGGCTGGGTATAATGCATGGTATGGACGGATCTGAGAGCCTGTCCAAAGGCCTGGAGGTCGGAGGTGATATCCTGAACATCTCCCCTGAAAAGTTTGAAAACTCTGAAAGGGGCACCCATTATATTAGACTGAACATCCTGGTGAAGCCCGATATCCTGAGCCAGGAGTGTCGTCTCATACAAGTGCATATAGCTGCTGCTTGGCCAGAGGTGTCTACCACATCATAGGCAGCCCTTAGGACGTGGGTTCCGACATCCAAGCCTGTCTTGAGGGCCTGCTGCTTAGCAGGGTCATCCGGCATGGCTAGGACTGCATCCCTAGCCTGGTCCGGGAGGAGATTTTGCTACTCCACAATGTGGGCCAAGTCATTAATGGCCCTAATGGTCACAGTGGCAGAAGTGAAAGCGCGCTTGCCCATCTGATCCAGCTGTCAAGACTCCCTGTCAGGTGGGAGGGAGACGAGGTGTTTAGGCCTCTTGGTTTAGTCGTGCACCCCATTAATGATGATTAAATCAGCCTTGGCCTGTTCTCCAAAGTATGGTTTGCCAGACAGTGCGTGGAAAAGTCGGCTGGCCTTTTTGGACACTGCCGAGACAGTGTTGGGGCAGTCTCAGGCAGCCCAGTTAACATCCTCATAGGAATCTATGATTAGCGGGACCACCAAAGGACAGCATTGGGCTGTTGTAGGTAAATCACCAGCAGATGCTGCTCTGGGTCCTGCTCTTCTGTCTCCCACCCCATAGTGGCTTGAATGTGCCTTGATATGGCCATGAAAATGGGATCATGGGGGGGATTACTTCGAGCCCCCTCCCCTTCTGAGGATTCCACGCCTAGAGAGAAAGACTCACTGGCTTCACTCTCGTCTGTATCATCTGCGCAGTCATCCCCACTAGCATCGAGCTAACAGTCATCTGTGCAGCCAGCTGTCCTCAAGTCAGGCCTACCCCTAGGGGTACGAGGAGAACTAGGGTCTGGAAGAACAGGGGTCGGGAAGGGGCTCCAAAGAGGCCCCTGAGGGGTGGCTGAGGTCGGTCCTCTTTGGGTAGGGACCTGCGTCTGCATAAAAGACCACAAGGTCGCGAGCAGACCTTGGTAATCAAAGGGGACAGGTGCCAGTCCAACAGGCATTAGGTAATTGTAGACTGGACCTGGTCTCGGGCGTCTGGTATGGTTACTCTGGCACAGGTCCAGCAGGTGCAGGATTGGGGTAGGCAGGTGCCAACATCGGGTACCCCAGTGGAGGTCCTATGGGTGCAGGTTGCAGTAGGACAGCCGCCGGCCCCACTGATGCAGGCTGTGGCAGGATGGACACAGGCCCAACTGGCGCCAGCTAAGGAAGGGCTATAGCGGGCCTGGCGGGCACTGACTGCGGAAAGCCAGACGTAGGACTGCCAGGCCAGGCTGGCATGGGTCCTGCGGGCTGCAGTGGACGGAGAACGGGAAGAACAGATGCAGGCCCGACAGGTCCTGGCTGAGGTAATACTGGAGAGGGGGTCCACGGGCACCGGCTGTGGAGAAATGGGTGCCAGAGTGGAGAGCAACCCCCTGGGCGAAGACTAAGGAGAGACCGGGCCCAAGGAGGTGCCGGTGTCCTGCAGCATCTGCTCCCAATAAGGAAGAGCAGAACTGGTGGCCGTCCCAGAAGTAGCGCCGGAAACGCAGGTGCTGGGGGTACAGCAGTGGGGAGACCAGTTTCTGACAAACCCGCACCAGCCAAAGAAACTCCGCCGAGCCACCGACCGCGTGTCAGCTGTGAATAAGGGCCGGAACAGTAGGGATAGGAACAGACAATGGCACCCAGATCCGAGAAGCTTCGATCAAGGGGGCAACCCAGGCGGGCAGCTGGGGCGGAGGAGGTTGACTCACTGAGGGAGGGAGACTGTTTTGCAATTGTAGACTTCTTGTGGGGAGACCACGAGTGGGAGGCAGACCGAGGTCAGTCCCAGTCTTTATCCTTGTGTTTCCCGCTAGCCTTGTCCCAGGTTTCTAGGACGAAGACCCCGAGGACTGGGCTGGGGAAACAGAGGAGCTCCTGGCCTGCAGGTTCCGTTCCACTGAGACGACCTTCTGCTTAAGGAGGGCTTAAGGAGGTGGTTCTCCAAGATCTTCCGCCAACGTCTATGGGTGGCCTAGTTGAATCCCTGGCAGACCTCATAGGCTAGGATGTTGTGGTCTGGGCCTAGGCACAAGATGCAGGCAGAATGGCCATCCTTGTCCGGGATCCGTTTGCCGCAGGCACACTTCATGGAGCGGTTGGTTATAGAGAAGGTTTAGAAGGCATAAACTGTCAGGACAGAACACCAAAATTTCGATGTTAACACCGTTTCAGAATCGAAAAATAATAAAGCACGGTAAATGTGGAAAATAGCGGTCGACTGTAGCTGCGGCGGTTCCAGCAGTCTGACGTGCACTGGTTGTCAATGGAAAAAACTGAGGAGGGTATGGGGCCGCCCACCTTTATAGGGTTGGTTGACGTCAGTGGCAGAAGTCAGAGGTGGGTGGCTCCTCTGGTAGACTGCTAGGTAGAGAGTTTCCGTGTCGTCCTAGTGCCTGGCGGCTATAGTTCTACCAGTGATGACCTGCTGCAAGAGATACCCTCAAAATAAGATCAACACTTCCACAGTGATCTTATAAATGCCATGTAAAGTGGGGGGCATAATTTCCCTTGACCTACTAACAACATTTCCCCTTATACAAACTAATATCTAAGTTACCTTAATTGCTGCTGATTCACATTGTCACCCTCATTCATAGTTAGATTCATAGTTAGTCCTAGACCCTTTTCTTCGGACCGTTAAAAGTTGGATAACATTTAGGAAATATTCTGCTCTTCATTTTTCTTTCCCAAGTGTAGTACAGACCATTTTCTTACACTGAAATTCATGTTCCATCTTTCTGTCAGAACAGCAACCCTACCTAGGTTCTTTAGATACCTTCTATCTTCTTTTGACCATCAGTGACCCTCCAGATGAGCACTAAGGATAGCCGCTGCAGCCAAAATATGTGGCTTATAAAAACTATCATATGGCCAACGAAAAATCTTGTTCACTGTAGTGCGTGGCTACTTTTTTTGCATTACACCCCCAGCATTCACCCAGCTCCTCCCAGTTTAGTGTGCTCTGCAAACTTAATTATCCAGTTTTCCACTTCATCACAGAGTACTTCTACGAACAGCTTAAACAATACAAGTCTAAAATTATTAGACTGCACAGTGGGACAAGGATTTAATGAAATATCTTGTCCAGTTCTGTGTAAAGTAACAGATTTTCAGAAGGGCCTCTGATCTGCACACACTTTATCCAGACTTTAGAATGGAATTGGTACTGTATTGCACTTCATGTTTTAATTTGTGTATTTATGTATGGAATTTTATGTTTGGTTGTTTTTATGTCTATTTTAATATGGTCTGTGTTACTCACTGTACAAGCACGCCGAGCTTTGAAGAGGTGCCTTCTAAAAATATAATAAACCAAACCAACTAACTTCATTTATGCAAGAAATCAACAGAGTTTACTTTAAAGGAAAAGTAAGACACCACAAGATTTCATTGCTGTACACTTTAGAATGCCAGTTAGTTATTTTAGACTTGGACTATATGTGAAACAGTGGGACTTGGGCAAAAAAAAAAAAATCATAATTTGCAATAATGGTAATGAAAACAAAGAAACAGACATCTTGGTTCCTACATTAGCTTGAAAATCCTGGGTAGGTATTAGCTCATGGAAAACCAAGGCCTGAAAGCTTATACTGGCTTTGACACAGGACCACAAAATGAAATCCCCACAAAGATTCAAGCAGTTATGCAATACTACTGCAAGTATCATTCTCCAGAATACAGATGAGTAACTGCTTTGCCTCTCCTAGGTAAAAGTACTTTACTGAGGGGCTTTGTTTCTAAGCCCTGCATTTACCATCTACCTCACACAACTGGCATGAACAATCATGTACTGCAGGACAATGTACTTGAACTTGGTAAGTAAGACATGCAGAGACAACAGTTGATTACCTTACACTAAAACTGGACACATTTTAACATGATACAGACACTGTTGAGGATTCATTCCTGATCATTCTCTAAATTCTGTTTTAAGGCAGCTCTGCCTTTCCTTAAAAGCTACAATTCTGCTCATTTAGGAAAATCTTCCCAAGTCCCCGGTTGCCTTGACCTCACTAGGACTTAACAGTCCTTATCCAGTAACTTTTTTTTAGAAAAATTTTGGAAGGGGAAGGGATTGTAATTTCAAGCCGGCTGGCCAATCCCTTCCCCTTCCTGGTACCAAGAGAAGCAATTTCCTCCCTTTTACTCCAATGTTTTATGACGTAATTCTTTGTTGAGAATGGGGGTGTGCTACACTGATACTGTATGAATGGGGGTGGATTTTCTTAAATTTTAAAGTCCCCTGCAGTCAAACCAAAGCAACATCCTTACATCACAAAGGGTGCGAGTATGGGGGTGTGGTTCAGTATAGGGAAGTAGAAGGGATCAGGCTTTTGGCTCCAGAGAGCCTTAATACAATCCATTCCTCCCTAAAACCCAGCAATAGAAATTGTTTTACATTCTTAGACTCTGGGGCAGATGCACTAAAGGTGCTCTTTACAGAACAGCTTCCTAGTAGTTGCCTGCCCCAGCCCATTTGATGACTTCCCCCTCAGACATCTCCCTACAAAGTGTGGCAGAAAAAAAACAGGTAACTCACCTGTAACAGGAGTTCTAGGAGTGGAATATGTTGTTCATCCACACTTATTGTCAGGTTCCTTGCCACTTTAAATCTTGCCGGAAGGTCTTCAAGTTGGCTCCTCCCACCCACCCGGGTGGTAAAACTCTCAGCTCCGCCCCGTGGCGCCAGATCTAGCCCGCTGGAAGCCAGGCTGCACGTCAAAGCCGGGGAGGTCGGGTGGGTTGTGTGGATGAACATTTACCACTCCTAGAACTCCTGTTACAGGTGAGTAAATACAGGTTACTCAACTGTAACAGGAGTTCTAGGAATGGTATATGTTGTTCATCCACACTGTCTGGCAGGTATCCTTGCTGCTTTAAATCTTGCCGGCAGGTCTTCAAGCTGGCTCCTCCCACCCACCCGGGTGGCAAAACTCTCGGCTCCGCCCCATGATGCCAGATCTGGCCCGCTGGAAGCTCAGGTTGTGCGTCGAAGCGGGAGGTCGGGTGGTCGTGGTGGATGAACAACATATACCATTCCTCAGAACTCCTGTTACAGGTGAGTAACCTGTATTTCTAGGGACATGGATATGTTGTTCATCCACACTGTCTGGCAGACTCCAGCAGTTCTCCGGGAGGAGGGAGGCAAGGTGCACACCCCCGATACTTACTTGGGAAAAGAGACTGGAGAACCGAGGCCCCAAAACCAGCATCCCGGCGTGACTCAAGGTCGATGTGGTAATGGGTGATGAAGGTGTGAGCTGACTTCCAGGTAGCAGCCCTGCAGATTTCCTGGATAGGGACGTCCCTGGAAGCAGCCACCGATGCAGCAGTATGGCGGGTAGAATGAGCTCTTATCCCTCTGGGAGGCTCCATGCCCGCCAACTTATAGCAGAGATCTATGCAGGAGGTGGCCCACCTGCCTATCGTCTGCTTGGCTGCAGGTCTGCCAGATGCGGCTTCAGCGTAGGTGACAAACTGCTGGCGAACCTCTCCCCGAATTTCAGCCGTGTGTTCCTTATAGTAAGCGAGCGCCCTTCTAGGGTCCAGAGTATGGAGCCTATATTCGGCCTCCGAGGTGTGACTGGGGTAGAACACCGGCAGAGTCAACACCTGGTTAAGGTGAAACTCCGACACCACCTTCGGAAGGAATTTCGGGTGGGGGTGCAGGACAACCTTGTCCCTGTGGAAGACCAGGTAAGGAGACTCGATGCAGAGCACCTGGAGCTCTCCCATCCTTCTGGCTGACGTGATAGCCACCAAGAAGGCGGTCTTCCACGACAGGTGAGAGAGTCACACCTGTGCATTGGTTCTAATGGCTTGCCCATGAGCTTTGCCAGTACCAGCAGTAGATCCCACGGAGGTGGAGGTTCTCGCACCGGAGGGGAAATGTGATCAAGGCCTTTGAAAAAGCGCCAGACCACCTTCTCCTGCGCCACCGACTGCTTCCCGGCCCGCGCCCGGTAAGCAGAGATGGCTGCCAGGTGCACCTTAAGGGTTGTCGACCTAAGCCCTTGCTGAGAAAGGGACCACAGGTAGTCCAATATGCTCGCCAAGGAACAGGAGGAAGGGTCCAGGCCCTTGCCCTGACACCAAATGGAAAACCTTTTCCATTTGAAGGCGTAGCATTTTCTGGTCGATTCCTTATGGGACGCCTCAACTACGTTGAGGACCTCATCGGAAAGACCCAGGGCCTGGAACTCTCGCCGCTCAGGAACCAGGCCGTCAGGTGCAGTGATTGAAGGTCCGGATGGAATACCTTCCCCTGATTGACTGAGAGCAGGTCCAGGCGAGCTGGAAGCTGCAGTGGAAGCCTGGAGCTGAGGCTGAGGAGATCTGGGTACCAGTACTGGCGGGGCCAGTCTGGAGCTATCAGAATCACCTGCGCCTTGTCCCTCCTTGCTTTGAGCAGCACCTGGTGCATCAAGGGGAACTGGGGAAAGGCGTAGAAGAGGCCCGGGGTCCACGGCCTCGAGAAGGCATCCCCCTGCAGAGAGCCCTGCTGAGGGGGGCGGGGCCGGCATGGAACAGCCTCAACTTCGCATTCTCCCTGGAGGCAAACAGGTCCACCTGAGGTGTGCCCCAATGGGAGAATAGATCTTGTACTACCTCCGCAGGAGAGACCACTCGTGGGACGCAGCCCTATCCGGCTCAGGGCATCGGCCAGGGTGTTGGAGGCTCCTGCCACATGAATGGCTAGGGAGATCCACCTCCAGGCTGCGCAGTGAGTGACCAGATGCGAGAGCTTCCTGCATAGGAGCACGGAGCGCTGTCCCCCCTGGCGGTTTAGATAGTACATGGTCGTGGTATTGTCCGTCTGGACCCGGACCACTTGACCCCGAAGAAACAGAGCAAAGGCGGTGAGAGCTAGGCGGACCGCTCGGAGCTCCAGCAGGTTGATGTGGCATCGGGACTCCCGCGGGGACCAGAGGCCATGTGCTCGGTGTTCCCCCAGATGGGCACCCCAACCCATCAGAGAGGCATTGGTCGATAGAGAGACCGTCGGCTCTGGGCGGACAAATGGGATGCCCTCCTGCAGATGAACTGGAGAGCGTTCCACATCCCCTGGGTCACCGTCACTAGCTGGTCCAATGGATCGCAGCGTTGGGACCACTGGCTGGCCAGCCCCCACTGAAGAGGGCGCATGTTCCAGCGGGCCCAACGGACCAAGCTGGTACAGGCCGCCATGAGACCCAGGAGGCGCAGGAAGTCCCGGGCAGGGCGCAATTGCCCAACCAGAAATGATTGGGCAAAGGAGGAAAGAACCTCGGCCCTGTCCGCCGGGAGCTGTGCTCTGGCTCGAAGAGAGTCGAGCTTTGCCCCGATGAAAAGAATCACCTGCTTCGGCACGAGTTCCGACTTGGCCTCGTTGATGAGGAGGCCGACCTGAGAGCAAACCTGGAGGGCCAGATCTCTGGACCGCTCCACCTCCTGTCTGGAGGGGGCTGCTGTCAGCCAATCGTCCAGGTAAGGGTAAACCGGACCCTCGGCGCCACGAGGGAATGCTGTCACCACTGCCATGCATTTGGTGAAGACCCTGGGAGTTGGAGATAAGCCAAGGGCATGGCTTGGAACTCGAAAAGGAACCCTCCACTCGAAGCGAAGGAACTTTGATGGACGGACGGATAGGGACGTGAAAGAACGTCTGTAGGTCAGAGAGCAGAACCACACGCCGTGTTCCAAGGATGGGATTATCTGAGCCAGAGTGACCATCCTGAAGGTTCGAGACCTTAGGAACTTGTTCAGGTGGTGTAGGTCGAGAATGGGGCGCCAGCCCCCCGTCCGTTTCGGAACCAGGAAGTACCTGGACACAAACCCCGGGTTTGAGGGAGGGTCCGCCACCTCTCTTATCACCTCCTTCTCGAGGAGGAGAGCGATGTCGGCTCGGCGAGCTGACAGCAAGGCTTCGGACCCCGAGCCCCTCCGAGGTGCGACGGCTCTGAAGGGTGGGGCCTGCTCGAACTCCAGAGGCAGGCCCTTTCCTACCACCTCCAACACCCGCCTGTCTGTGGTAATAGCAGACCAGGCGGAAAGGAAGTACCGGAGCCGTCCCCCCACGGTGGGAACCTGGGGTGAAGTGACAAGGTTGGGGGCGACACCCCTCAACCCGTCACTGTGCAGGCTTGGAGGAGGGACCGGCCGAGGGACCACCTGGGCCTTTACCTCCCTGCTTCCTGGAGGAGGAAGCCGCAGGCTTGGGTTTGGGACGCCAAGCGCGAGCCTGCTGGCCCTGGTGTTGCTGGGCCGGGCGCGCCGGGGGAGCAGACTGACGAAAGGGCTTGGGTTGAGGTCTGCGCCCTTGTCCCTCTGAGCGGATGAGACCGAGTCCAAGGTGGCATTGGACTTTTCGATCCTCTGGAGGTGGCCTTCCACTCCAGGGCGAAGAGGTCGGTCCCCAGGAAGGGACATCCGCTGTTGTGCTGGGTATCCACTGTGAAGGTGGATATCCTCAGCCATGCCCGACGGCGCATAGCCACTGCAGCCGCACTGACCTGGCGCATGAATCACCGATGTCCAAAGCAGTCTGAAGTTGCTGCTTGGCCACTGCCCTGCCCTGGTCCCGCACCTGCTTAACCATGGTCTGCAGGTCGGCCGGGAGATGAGGGACCACCTCGTCCAGGGAGCCCAACAGGGCGTGAGAAAAATGTGCCATCAGTACTGCCGAGCTGGCCTGACGAAGGCCAAGGGAAGACGCAGCGCAGACTATTCGCCCGGCATAGTCCAATTTCTTGGACTCCTTGTCGGGAAGTTTGTCCACGTCCCTAGCGTTTCCGGCACGCCGGAAAACGCTGTCGGTAACTAACCCCTCGGCCGAGGGATGTTCCGAGAAACCGGACAGGGAACCGGTAGGGACCGCATACTTCCTGGCCATCCGCGAAGGCGCTGGGCAGGAAGAGAGGCCACCAGAGCTCCAAGGCGGGCCCACAGTGGCCTCAGCCAGGGAAGGCCTCCGTAGGGGAATCCCTTGGTCCAATATCTCCGTGAGGGGATACTTGGCCCGCTTGGATACAGGCTTGAGCTGCATCCCGGTGGATTCCGAGATGAGTCTGAGCAACCCAGGAAGGACGAAGGGCTGTCGTCCAGCGACTGACCTCCAGAGGACTCCAAGTCCACTCGCTTGGAGAAAAAGGAGGAATCGTCGTCGGACTCAGAAGAGTCCGCAAAGAGCTGCCTCGGGCCTGAGCCACCCTCCACCTGCCGAGGTCGATCGGGAGTGAGGGTGACCGACAGCCTATAGGGCAGACCCTGAGCCAACCGAGAATTCTTGGTCGGAGCCCCAAACCGTGGCTGTGGAGGCGGAGGTTCCACTGGAATCGGTGGGGCAGCTGGTTTTGGCCGAACAACCGGCCTGATAACAGGCTCCTCGGGTAAAACAGGGGGTTGTTTCAGCCGCTCCGGTGACAGCCACTTAATGGCCGGGGAAGGCGACGGCGTCGGCTTGTTCCCAGTCAGAAGGAGCTGTTACCACATGAGGTCCTCGTATCGTCGACGCAACTTGCGTCGAAGCCTCCCCTCATCCAAGGAGGAGGAAGAGGACGAGCAGCGGCACCGCAGTAGACCGAGACCGCCTATGATGGCGGGATCGGCTGGACCGCGAAGAAGTCCGAGACCGAGAACCTCGGCTTTTCTGAGGACGGTGTGGGGAGGGGACGGGTGGAACCGGCTCCTCCCTCGGCTCGGAGGAACACCCAAGGGCTCCGAACCGGAGGCACTGGCAAGCCCACGGATCCTCAACTCCCACCGGGGAATCGGGATTTTCGCCCGTTGACAACCCGCCCAACGGGTCGAAAGATCTCGACGCGCCGACGGAGTCTCGTCAACTGACCGACGGGGACACCGTGAGACCAGTGGCAAGCCTAACAATCGACCGAAGTCGATGGTCGACAACCTCGGGAGAGGATCTCTCCCTCCCAAGAGCCGCTGACAAGAGATTTACCTCGTCTTTCTTCTTGGACCCAGAAGAAGGTCCAGCAGACGTTGGTCTCTCTTCCCAGTGGAGAGGACAGACAAAGCTCCTTAAAGGAAGCTGTGTAAGAGGAACCCAGGGAGAGCCGGAATAAATGCCACGGTCGAGGAAGATGTGGTTCAAGGCCGGGCTTCCTTCAAGGGGGCGATCATCTGCTCTAGCTGATCTCACGAGCTCGCCGGGGCCGTGAAACCGCCAACCGGGCCTCTTTGATCACCGAGGAAAACGCTTTTCTTGGGCGCCGATGTAAACGGGCGCACGGTCTCGAGGAATGAGGCTGAGAAGGAAGAGCACAGGTCGCAAGCCTGCGGGTTGTGCTCAAGGCCTAAACAGTACACACACGTGGAGTGCGGATCCGTCCGAGACATCTTCTGCCCGCAAGGGCACCGCCGAAAACCGGGAGTCGATTTGTCCATCGCAGCTGCGAGGGATAGAAGACCAAAGTCTTTTACAAAAACTTTTAAATTCGGAAAACCAAGAATTAGGAACCAGTCTTATACGCAGGCGTTAAGGAGGGAACCTGAGCTTCCAAGCGGTAAGGAAGATCTGGGCGTCATGGGGCGGAGCCGAGTTTTACCACCGGGTGGGTGGGAGCCAGCCGAAGACCTTCCGGCAAGATTTAGAGCAGCAAGGATACCTGCCAGACAGTGTGGATGAACAACATATCCATGTCCCTAGAACCTGTATTTCTAGGGACATGGATATGTTGTTCAATCCACACTTGCTGGCAGACTCCAAGCAGTTCTCCGGGAGGAGGGAGGCAAGGCGTGCACCCCCTACTTAGGGAATAAGGACTGGAGAACCGAGGTCCCAAAAACCAGCATCCCGGCGTGACTCAAGGTCGATGTGGTAGTGGCTAATGAAGGTGTGTGCTGACTTCCAGGTAACAGCCCTGCAGATTTCCTGGATAGGGACATCCCTGGAAGCAGCCACCGAAGCAGCGGTATGGCAGGCAGAATGAGCTCTTATCCCTTTGGGAGGCTCCATGCCCGCCAACCTATAGCAGAGATCTATGCAAGAGATGACCCACCTGCCTATTGTCCGCTTGACTGCAGGTCTGCCAGGTGCGGCTTCAGCGTAGGTGACAAACAGCTGGCGAACCTCTCCCCAAACTTCAGCCATCCGCTCCTTATAATAAGAGAGCGCTCTTCTAGGGTCCACAGTATGGAGCCTATATTCAGCCTCCGAGGTGTGATCGGGGTAGAACACCGGCAGAGTCAACACCTGCTTAAGGTGAACCTCCGACACCACCTTCGGAAGGAATGTCGGGTGGGGGCGCAGGACAACCTTGTCCCTATGGAAGACCAGATAAGGAGAGACTCGATGGAGAGCGCCTGGAGCTCTCCCATCCTTCTGGCTGATGTAATAGCCACCAAGAAGGCAGTCTTCCACGACAGGTGAGAGATGTCACACCTGTGCATTGGTTCAAATGGCTTGCTCACGAGCTTAGCCAATACCAGCAGTAGATCCCACGGAGGTGGAGGTTCTCGCACCGGAGGGGATATGTGATCAAGGCCTTTGAAAAAATGCCTGACCACCTTCTCCTGCACCACTGACTGCTTGCTGGCCCGCGCCTGGTAATCAGAGATGGCTGCCAGGTGCACCTTAAGGGTCGTCAACCGAAGCCCTAGCTGAGAAAGGGACCACAGGTAGTCCAGAATGCTAGCCAATGAACAGTAGGAAGGGTCCGACCCTTTGCCCTGGCACCAAATAGAGAATCTTTTTCATTTGAAAGCATAGCATTTTCTGGTTGACTCTTTACGGGATGCCTCAACAACGTTGAGGAACTCATCGGAAAGACCCAAGGCCTGGAACTCTAGTCGCTCAGGAACCAGGCCGTCAAGTGCAGGGATTGAAGGTCCGGATAGAGTACCTGCCCCTTGTTGACTGAGATCAGGTCTGGGTGGGCTGGAAGCTGCCTCGGGAGCCTGGAGCTGAGGCTGTGGAGATCCGGATACCAGAACTGGCGGGGCCAGTCTGGGGCAACCAGAATCACCTACACCTGGTACCTCTTCACCTTGAGAAGCACCTGGGGAATGGAGGGAAGGCATAGAAGAGGCCCAGGGTCCACGGCCTCGAGAAGGCATCCCACTGCTGCGAACCCTGCTGAGGGGGCGAGCGTGAAAGAGCCTCAGCTTCGCATTCTCCCTGGAGGCGAACAGGTCCCCCTGAGAGGTGCCCCAGTGGGAAAACAGATCTTGTACTACCTTCGGCAGGAGAGACCACTCGTGAGATGCAGCGCCTATCCGGCTGAGGGCATCGGCCAGACTGTTGGATGCTCCTGCCACATGGATGGTTAGGAGATCTGCCTCCAGGCTGATCACAAGAGACCAAGTGCAAAGAGCCTCCTTGCACAGGGGCAAGGAGTGCTTCCCACCCTGTTGGTTGAGGTAGTACATGGTCGTGGTGTTGTCCGTCTGGACCTGGACCACTTGACCCCGTACAAACTGAGCGAAGGCGGTGAGGGCTAGTCGGACCACTCGAAGCTCCAGCAGGTTGATGTGGCATCGAGACTCCTGAGGGGACCAGAGGCCGTAGGCCCTGAGCTCCCCCAGATAGGCACCCCAACCCATCAGAGAGGCGTCGGTCATCAGAGTGACCGTCGGCTTGAGGCGGACAAACGGGATACCCTCCTGCAGATGAGCTCGAACAAGTCAGCACTGGAGGTCGTTCCACATCTCCTGGGTCACTGTCACTGGCTGGTCCAGAGGACCTGAGCGCTGTGACCATCGGTGGGCCAGCGCCCACTGCAGGGGACGCATATGCCAGCGGGCCCAACGGACCACGCTGGTGCAGGCTGCCATGAGGCCCAGAAGGCGCAGGAAGTCCTGGGCAAGGCACAACTGCCCAACCAGAAATGACTGGGCAAAGGAGGAAAGGACCTTGGCCCTGTCCGCCAGGAGCCGTGCTCTAGCTCGAAAAGAGTCTAGCTCTGCCCCAATTAACTGAATCACCTGCGATGGCATGAGTTCCAACTTGGCCTCGTTGGAGAGGAGGCCAATCTGAGAGCAAACCTGGAGGGCCATATCCCTGGACTGCTCCACCTCCAACCTGGAGGGGGCTGCAATCAGCCAGTCGTCCCGGTAAGGGTACACCCGGACTCTTTGGTGCCGCAGGAATGCTGTCACCACTGCCATGCATTTGGTGAAGACCCTGGGAGCTGGAGAGAGGCCGAAGGGCATGGTCCGGAACTCGTAAAGGGATCCCTCTGCTCGGAAGCGGAGGAATCGCTGGTGAGATAGACGGATTGGGACGTGAAAGAACGCGTCCTGAGGAGCCAGAGAACAGAACCACATGCCTCGTTCCAAGGATGGAATGATCTGTGACAGAGTGACCATCCTGAAGGTGCGAGACCCTAGGAACTTGTTCAGGTCATGTAGGTCGAGAATGGGGCGCCAGTCCCCCGTCCGTTTTGGGACCAGGAAGTACCTGGACACAAACCCTGAGTCTGGAGGAGGATCTGCCAGCTCCCTAATCTCCTCCTTCTGGAGGAGCAAGGCAATGTCGGCTCAACAAGCCAACAAGAGGCTGCAGACCGTGGGCCCCGTGGGGCAACAACTCGATAGGAGGGGAACTGCTTGAATTCTAGAGGCAGTCCCCTGCCTACCACTTCCAACACCCAGCGGTCCGTTGTGATAGTGGACCAGGCGGAAAGGAAGTGGCAGAGCCGTCCCCCCACGGGGGGGGGGGGACCCAGGTAGGAGTGACAAGGTTGGGGGCGACACCCCTCAACCCATCACTGGGCAAGCTTGGAGGAAGGGCCAGCCGAGGGGCAGCCTGGGCCTTTTCCTCCTAGCTTCCTGTTGGAGGAAGCAGCAGGCTTGGCTTTGGGGTGCCAAGCACGAGCCTGCTGGCCCTGATGCTGGTGTTTCTGAGCCAGACGTGACGCAGGGGCTGAAGGATGAAAGGGCTTACGTCAATGCTGCTGGCGGCCTTTGTCCTTCTGGGCAGACGTGACCGAGTCCAAGGTGGCGTTGGACTTCTTGATCCGTTGGAGATGACCCTCCACCCTGGGCCCGAACACGTCGGTACCCAGGAAGGGGACGTCTTCCAGCTTGTGCTGGGTATCAGCCGTAAAGGTGAAGATCTGCAGCCAAGCTCTGTGGCGCATGGCCACTGCGGGCCGCTACTCACCAGGCAGATGAATCAGCAATGTCCAACGAAGTTTGGAGCTGCTATTTAGCTACTGCCCTTCCCTGATCCCGCACCTGCTTGACCGTCATCTGAAGGTCAGCGGAGATGAGAATCACCTCATCCAGGGGCCCAAAGGCGTAACGAAGAAATCGCCATCAGAATGGCGAGCTAGCCTGGCGAAGGCCTAGGGAGGAAGTGGCGTATAGCTTCCGCCCCGAGTAGTCCAATTTCTTGGACTCCTTATCGGGCGGCTTGTCCACATCCCAAGCGTTCCCAGAACGCCAGAAAATGCTATCGGTCACTAACCCCTCTGCAGAGGGGTGCTCTGAGAAACTGGAGAGTGAACCGGTAGGGACCGCATACTTTCGAGCTATCCTGGCCAAAGGTGCGGGACAAGATGCTGATCGCTGTCACAGCTCCAGGGCTGGGCCAACAATGGCTTCGGCCACTGGAATGGCCTCCGTAGGGGAATCCCCTTGGTCCAGTATCTCCATGAGGGGATACTTGGCCCGTTTTGAGACAGGTTCGAGCTTCATCCCAGTGGACTCTGAGATGAGTCGAAGCATTCCTAATAAAGTGGATGGGCTCTCGTCCACCGACTGACTCCCTGCAGACTCCAGGTCAAGCAGCCTGGAGAACAAGGAGTCGTCGTCAGACTCCGAGGAGTCTGCGAACAGCTGCCGAGTACCTAAGCCACCCTCCACATGCCGAGGTCGATCGGGAGTGAGGGTGACCAACAACCTATGGGGCAAGCCCTGACCCGACCGAGAATCCTTGGTCAGGGCCCCAGTCTTCGGTTGTGAAGGCGGAGGTTCCACCACAATGGTTGGAGCAGCCGGTTTCGGATGAACAACCGGTGCTGGTTTCGGCTCCTCGACTACGAGGGGTTGTTTTGGCCGCTCAGGTGACAGCCCTGCAATGGCCGAAGAAGGCGACGGAGTCAGCTTATTCCTGGACAATAACAGCTGCTGCCACAACTTGTGCCAGAGCCTATCCTCCAAAGAGGATGACGAGGATGAGCGCCGCCGCCGCTTTCCATGGTGCTGAGACCGCCAACGTCGGCAGGACCTGGAAGAGGTCTGAGACCGAGACCTCGGGATTCCGAGGGTGGGTCAGAGAGGGGACGGGGGAAACCTGCTCCTCCCTCAGTTCAGGGACCTTAACCAGGGACTCCAGCACAGGAGGCACAGGCAAGTCCTCAGTTTTCACTGGAGGAACCGGTGAAGTAGGGTTGTTGGCATCACCAGTCAACAAACCGTCCGATGGGTCGAGAAAAATCTCGACTGCGTTGATGGGTGTCTCGGCCGGCTGACCTAACGGGGACACCGTGAAGCCAGCGGCCTTAGCCGCAACCTCGACCGAAGTCAACCATCCAGTGAAGGGGATCTCTCCCGCTCCCACGAATGCCAATGGTGGGACTTACCATTTGAGTCCTCCTTCCTGGATGGACTGGAATGTCCAGATGGTCCTTCTCCCTTGGTGGAGAGGGATTGGCAAAGCTCTTTAAAAGAAGCTGTATATGAAGAGCCCAAGGAGAGTGGGATAAATGCCACGACCAAGGAGGAAGAAGATGCTGCTGGGCCACCTCATCCTCAAGAGCGATCATCTGCTCCAACTGTTCCGCAGAGCCCGGCGCCGCGGACACCGCCCAACGGGCCTCCTTTGACTTGACCGGCGGATACCGTTTTTCAGGGCACCCCAGAAAAAGTCGAGCAGTGCGGTCCTCCAAGACCAAAGCTGAAAAGGATTTGCACAAATCGCAAGCCTGCGAATCGTGGCCGAGCCCTAGGCAGTAGATGCATGTGGAGTGCGGGTCAGTCCGGGACATCTTCTGCCCACAGGGGCACTGATGAAATCTGGGAATCAATTTGTCCATCGCAGCTGCTAGGGAAAAAGAAGACCGAAGTCTTGTAAATTTGAGAATTAGTTTCGGGTTAACCGAAGAGTGTGGATCCAGGCCTAAAACGCAGAGCGCTAAAGAGGAACCTGAGCTTCCAAGCGGTAAGGAAGATCTGGCATTCATGGGGCGAAGCAGAGAGTTTTACCACACGGGTGGTTGGGAGGAGCCAGCTTGAAGACCTTCCAGCAAGATTTAAAGCTGCAAGGAACCTGCCAATAAGTGTGGCTTGAACAACATATCCATGTTCCTAGAAATTCCTTTTCTTGTTAAAGTTATGTCCCTCGTAAAATTAAAATATGGAAGAAACAAGATTACTATGGTAAAGTAATTTTTTCTTCTCACCCCAAGACTCCCTCAGTACTCTTGACTACAGCAGATTACAAAGCAGTGCAGTTAAGAGGAGAAAACAGCACCTACTTCGGAAACAGGTTCTGCAGAACTGGTGTGCCAAATCGGTCGTCCGATCTAGATTGTACATCTAAGAAGTAGTCCTTTGTGAAAGTGTGCACAGTTTTCCAAGTAGCTGCTTTGCAGGTATCAAGCAAAGGAATGTCTCTCTGAGCAGCCACTGAGGCTGCAGTGCCCCTGGTAAAATGGGCCCTGAGGCCTTGGGGAGGCTGCTTGCCAGCTTTACTGTAACACAAAGGGAACTATCTAGCGAGAAATAATTCTCTTAGAAGCTGGCCTACTTCATCATAGGTAAGGAAAAGCTGGGTATGAGAGGCCCCGAGCTCCTTAGTGTGCTCCAGATAGGTTTTACAGCTTGGACGTTAAGATTGCACTGACCTGCGTTCACCTGGGGTACATCGGTCTGTAAAGAAGACAGGTAGGGAGATTGATTGGTTGAGATGTAGCTCTGAAATTCTCCTGGCAGAAGTAATTGCTACAAGGAATACTGTTTTCCAGGTAACATACTTTAAGTCTGCTGTAGCCATAGGTTCGAATGGGGCATCTGTTAACATGGCTATACACAGGTTCAAATCCCAGGAAGAGACAGGTTCCCTAGGTAGGGGCTGAAGGTGCAGCAGGCCTTTAAAGAATTTCTTAAAAATGGGGTGAGAAATAATGGATTTCTCTTTGCCTACTGAAAGAAAAGCTGAAATTGCTGCCAGGCGAACTTTCAGCGAGGAGGCTCTCAGGGCCGAGGTCTGCAGGTGCAGTAAGTAATCCAGAACAGAGGACAGGCTTGACTGCACGGGATCATTTTGTTTATCTTTAAACCAGAAAGAAAATCTCTTCCATTTGGAGACATAAGTCTTTTTGGTGCTAGGCTTTTTAGCCAGTCTGAGGATTTTCAGGACCTGCTCTTATTACTGAGAGTCAGGGAACGCTAGCTCCTCAAGTATCTGGCCATGAGGTGAAGTGACTGCACGTTGGGGTATGGGACTGCCTTCTGAGGCAGAGTCAGGAGACTGTGACTGGGAGGCAGACAACCAGGCCGCTGGACTGATAGGTGGAGAAGCTGGGGGTACCAAGGCGGTCTTGCCCAGTTTGGGGCTATTAGGATCACTATTGCAGGCTGGTTCCAGAGTTTGAGGAGTACTCTGAGAAATCAGGGGAAATGGGGAGAAAGCATACAGGAACCTCCCCGATCAGTCAAGGTGCAGGGCATCTGCTTGCCTAGTGCCGGGGGCCTGCAACAGTATAGGGGGAGCTGATTGAGCTCAGAGGCGAACAAGTCTATTTCTGAAGTGCCCTATCATCTGAACACTGTAGTTAGTATCTAGCTGTTCGGGGTCAACTTGTGGTGGCGCTGGCTTATACAGATCAGAGAGTCTGCAAGGACACTGACCTTGCCTGGCAGGTGAATGACCAAGTACACAGCTCTGAGCTCAAGGAGGTTTATATGACAGCTGGATTCTGTGGGGGACCATACTCCACCTATGGACTGGTCTTCCAGATGGGCCCCCAACCTAGGAGGGAGGCATCTGTTGTGAGGACCTTGGAGGGCTCCCTCTGCTGGAAGAGAACCCCTTCCCTGAGATTTTTCCCACTTTCCACCAGTACAGAGCTTGCAGAAGTGTCTGTGACTGGAATTAGCTTTGAAAGGGAGTCTCTTCTGAGACCAATGCGCCCTGAGGTGGTACTGAATGTCCCTCATTTGGAACCTGGAACCACTGATGTGGTAGAGGCCATGTGGCCTAGGCCTAGTAACCTGAGGAAGTGACTGTCTGGCCTTGGCTAACCTAGCACAAATAAATCTTCCAGAGACTAGAGATTATGAATCCTGTCCAATGGAAGCAAAGCCCTTCCCTGCTTGGTGTAGAGTTCTGCTCCAATGAACTCCAGTATTTGGACTGGTTCCCACTGAGACTTCTGCAAGATGATCAGGAACCCCAGGGACTCCCAGGTGAGCTGAGTGAGCTTTAGGGAGACTTTGAGCTTTTGAGGAAACTTGCCTACCCCGAGGCAGACATCCAGGGAAAACTGAGACATGCTGTCTCCTGAGGTAATCTACCACTGCAGTCAGGCACTTTGTGAAAACCCTGGGTGCTGTGTTAAGGCCGAAAGGCAGGACTGTAAACTGGTAATGTCCACAAGGCCGTCTGAATTTGAAGTACTTTCCGTGTGAAGGTCATATTAGAATGTGAAAATAGGCATCCCTGAGGTCTAGGGAGGCTACCCAGTCTCCCTGCTGCAAGGAAGGAATGGATACTGACAGGGTGACCATTTTGAACTTTGGTTTGCATAGATGCTTGCTTAAATATCTGAGGTCCAGAATAGGTCGCCAGTGGCCACTTTTCTTCAGGGCGAGAAAGTATCTGGAGTAGAGGCCCTTTCCCCACTAGGAAGGGGGTACCCTACTGCATTTTGTGACAGGAAGGACTTTACCTCTAACTCTAAAAGAATCTTTTCTGTTGGGGGTGAGAGGTTTGAAACTTGTGTCCCTGCTGAGTGGGGAATTTTTGGAACTGCAGGGTAAGACCGTGGCCCACCACCTCCAGCACCCACCTGTTTGTGATGATGCTTTGCCAATTGCGGAGGTAGTGGGTGAGTTTTTCTCCTACTGGGAGAGGAGAGGTGATCTGGACATTCCAGTCAGGAATTTTGTTTGGACTGGGTTTTTGTAGAAGGGGCAGTGTCAGCATGCTTCAGGGTTCTTCTGCCTCATCCCCTAAAGAAACCTCTCATTTGATTTATTATTCCTTCGGAAACAAACTTTGAGCAGCTCTTCTACAAAGGTTCCACATCAAGCAACACTATACAGGGTACAAACTACCAAAACACAGATCCACAATGGGTATGGTTACATCTGAACTTTAGCAAAAAATGAACGATACAGGCAGCTAAACTCAAAGGAAAAGCCTGTCAAGTGAGGGGAGAAAGAGAAGGGAATATGCCTCAAGGTAAGACCTTGTCATCAGTTAGGAAGGTTGGGTGGGGTGTGATGGGAACAGAAGAGAGGGAGAATCAGCCCAAGATGAGACCTTGTCAGGAGTTAGGAGGGGCTGGGAGGGGTGTACAAGAGACAGGGCAAGGGTGAAGGGGGGCTGGGGAGGGGAGGCAAATAGCAAGGTGGAGTAGAGTGGGAACAGGGTGGTAGGAAGTGGAGAGATGCAGGGTTAGTGGGGAAGAGGGTGTAGGGGGAGTCTAGATAGTAGAGAGAGTTGGAAGGTCAGTCAGGGGTGGGGGGGAGAAATTGTAACTGAGGAGTAATTAAGTAAGAGCACACCAATTTGCGAGCTAGGTCAAAAGGACAGGGGGCTGCTGAGACGTACCTTCATGTGCCCACCCGGCAATCACAAATGCGCCTGAGGATTAGGTGCTGTCCGAGTTCTGATTTGAAGGCTAGTAGACTAGTTGTATTGCGCAAGACCTCCATGTTCTCACTGAGCCAGAGGGGGGCTCTATAGGAGAAGGATTTTGTCCGAGTGTTGTTCTCTGGAATGGGACAGCGAGCACTCCTTGAGTGCTGCATCTGGTTTCGTACTTGGAGCTGGACGGGGAGAAAAGTTCAGAGATGTAGGGGGAGCACAGCCCAGCAGTGCCTTCTTGCTGAGGAGATAGGCTTGGTACTTTATTCTGTTTCCAAGGGATAACCAGTTTGCCTGGGTATATAGAGAGCAGGTGTGAGTGAAGCAGTCTGCAACAGTGGTGAGTCTGCACACCTTTTTAAGGGCGGTCACCATCCGACTGGGTGCCGTGTCCGTGGCTGCTCCATGTGCCTCCAGCCCGTAGTCAATGGTTGACCAAACTGAACTAGTGAGAGAGACGGAGCGCCACAGATGTGAGTTTTTTTCAATGTCTATATAGTACACCAAGCTTGGCATTGACGCCTTGACCACCATTTTGATGTGCTGCACAAAGGATAGAATGTCGTCAATGGTAACCCCCAGATACCTAGAGCTGTGGACCTGTTCCAGCAGAGCATTAGCATTGTTAATGATGTCTAGGACGGGGAACCTCTTCTTATGCTGTGCTTAAGTATGTGCATGTGGGAGTAGTCCACTTGCACAGGCATGGGCATTGGAAAGAAAGCTCTGGAATAGTAACCCCTGCCTCTGGCTCTCCCTGAGGCTTGTAGGAAGTGGAGTTTTTTTTCCTTAGCAGCACTGCTCTTGCAGGTATTTTTCTAAATTCATCCACCTTTTTCATATAGGCCTCAGTTTTATCCCCAAAAAGTGAGCTGTTCTTGCAGGGAAAATCCATGGCTTTATTCTGGGTATTCTGAGAAAAGTTAGTAGTCTGTAGCCAAGCAAATCTCCCAAGAGAGACAGCTTGCGCTATAGCCCTGGAGGTGGTATCATTTGTATCCACAGCCTTGTGAAATTTATACCTGGTGGCAACCAGGGCAGTCCGTACAGTTTCAGACAGGCCCTGAGCAATGCTGTCAGGGAGCTTCTGGCTAACAGCCAGAACAGCATTCCACAGAACTGTTTGGTACTGTGCTGAGTATGCCATATATGTGGCCAGGCGAATCACCAAGAAGGCTGAAGTATAAGATTTCTTGCCCATGACATCCAGTTTTCTAGACTCTGTCAGTAGGCTGCAATTATAAGGGTACTTTAGCCTTGTCACAGGCTGCCGCTTGCACCACACCTTCGTGATCAGGATGTGTATAAAGAGAGTCAGCGTTATTCTTATGAAGCTGGTACTTTGTCTCTATTTTCTTCTCCACCCCTGGGATGGGCACTGGGCTTTGTAGCAGTTTAAAACTCGCCTTGACTTTGTGGACTGGCAAGAACTATTTCTTGGGTGGGGGGAGACCCATCATGTCTAAAAAGTCTGCCTCATCCTCTTCAGAGGCTTCTTGAATAGTGAGGTTAAGGGTGTCCACCATCTGTTGGACAAAAGCGTAATGAGAGGTGAAATCCTCCTGTCCTGGTAAGGGGTAGTCAAATTCCCAGTCAGGGGACTTGCCTAGCTCTATCCCATCCTCCTGCTCCTCTTCATTTTCATCATAATAAAAACAATGACCTAGGTCAGGGTTAAATGGAGCAGAGGCAGACAGACCAGGTGGGTCTACGAACAGGTGGTCCATAGCCTGGAACATCTTACACATTTGCAAAACCTCTGTCAACTCCTCAGAAGATGGCATATTTTGATTTGTCACTGGTGTCTCCCTTTGCCTTTTGGCGAGAGGGGCAACGGTATGTTTCTCTTTTTGTTTCTTCTTGGCAGGCACATAATTGGAAACTTGCTAAGAATGACTTACGCTTGGCTTGGTCAGCATTATTTTTATCAGACTTATTCTCACTGGGGTCCTTAGAGGACCTATCTTTATATCTATTATGGGAAGAAGTCCCTTCCTCAACAGGCCCAGTAGACAAGGAGGGAGAGTGAGAAGCCATAATTCTGGCCTCTATTCAACTTTTGTTTTTAAAACTGAATACCAGGCAAATAATAAAAAGCCTGGACCCACGGGAAAAACAGCAAGGTCATGGCAGTCAGCAGTGACCACGATTAAAAACAAATTAAGCAGATTTTTTTATTTAAAAAAAAAATGTAGGTCCAGCTCAGTTTACAAGTCTGACAGAAAATAAGTCAGAAGACTTCGGGTGGCGGGGAACGAGAACGTTTCCCAAAGGGAGCTAAAAATGTAAAACAATTTGTCCCAAGTGCTGGTTAAAAAACAAACAAAAAAAACCCCTAAAGGCAGTATATACTGTAAACAGAGAAGAACTTCCTTCGGGGGGGCAGAGAGAGTCAGTCAGTCAGTGTCTGGAGCCAACTGTCCACTGCAGGCGGAGAAAAGAATCGGACTAGCAAACAGCACAACCTACAGGCAGTAATTTTATTTTACAATCTGACTGACAGTTTACTTTTAATGATTTACATAAACTCCTCCTCCGGGGCCAGCTGGCTAACAGTAATAGTCAAGAATACTGAGGGATTCCTGAGGTGAGAATACATTTTACATTAAAAAGATCAGAATTCTTAATAACTATGGATGACTTACCAATAAAAATAAAATATCGTAACAGGATTATTCGGAAAAAAATCAACAGATAAACAAAGACCTTAAACAGAACAGTCAATTAAAGTATAAATAAGTTCACATACCCTGCAAACTGACATCTGATTGGTTGTAAGGGTCCCAGTCTTGTCAGAGCAGATAACAGAGGTGCAACCCAAAGTTTCCACAGATGGTAGACTTCGGACAATAGCGTTTTTCTTTGCCATCCGCCGGGTTCCAAGAGCCAGGCAGGTAGTAATGACAGCGGGAAGACCTTCAGGAATAGCAGCAACAGCAAGAGCAACAGCAATTTTAAAGTAGTAGATTGCGGCTCGGATCCAAGAGCCACCATGTACTGGGTCATTGAAGTGGCCAATGTTTATTATCCACACAGCAATGCAGATGAGGGAGATAACTTTGGATAACTGTTCACCAAACTCGTCCAGTTTCTGCTGCAGAGGAGTCCTCTCTTGTTCAGTAGCAACCATCTCATCACGAATCTTGCCGATTTCAGTGCTTACTCCTGTGGCTACAACCACACCAACGGCTTTACCAGAAGAGATATTTGTTCCCTGAAATATGGAAAATTAGAGATTCTGCAAGGCAAATTTCAAACAGCATTACACTCACCTGCCCTGTTGAGGAGTCCCCCTCTAAAAAAGTGCTTGCTGTACAAATATCAGACAAAGTGTGTCACAGTATTAAGTACTCCTGGGCAACACTGCACCATTCTTTTTAAATGTACAAAATCTAACAGTATGTAGTCAGGGGTTGTTCTGTTTTGGAAATCTATACACTCAAAAACCACACAGTCATGACACAGCTACAGTGGTACAACCACTTCTCGTTGTACCCCACAGCAGCTACATCACACTGTGCCACTGTAGGTACAGAGACAAGCATGTGTGGCACAGCTTGAGGACTGCATGAAACAAACATCCTGGACAGCAGGAGCTTGGGCACCACGTTAACTCTGTTGATGTGTCAGCAACAGTAACTAGGTGGCAGCAGTGAGTAACTAAAGACAGCTTTTCATTACAGAAGATCAAATACTATATAAAATATTATATATTGACTACCATACCCACTCACCCCGTGTTTCCGTTTCAGGGATTGTGATGACATTAACGACCCTTCTAGGATATCATCACAACCCATCAATGAAAACACAGCCTTGCTGTGTATGGTTACCCATACATTATGCTACATATTTAGCACAAGAAATAGGTAGGCACAAACTGTCAATGTCCCCTTTTAATATTATTATAAATTATGACATTGTTTTTAGCCATTAAGTATAGTTTATTTCTAAACATTTAAAGAGCAACTGACTCATTCTGGGCAGGCAGCTCATACTATGTATTGTAGCTGCCTGCCCAAGGAACTAATTAAGCCTATTTTGAAATTTTTCCATTCAGTAACAAAAAAGAAACTTACAGTTACATGCCCGGCTTGAAACTTTCAGAGTACGGGCTGAGCGGCCACCAAATGCTGCAGCTCTACCCCCAAAAATAGCATTTTGATGACGTGAAGCAGGGGATGGGGTTGCAGTTGCGTTACATGTAGAAAGAATGAAATCAGGGGAAGAGGGTTCTTTGAACATGCATAGAATTTCTTTGCTACCAGTTACACATATGTGGTATGTATTAAGCCCCATACATTAGCCCCATTCATGTATAACTTGTAGCAACGAAATTCTATGCATGTTCAGAAGGCCCCCGATTTCATTCTTTCTATATAATGTCAGTGACTTAGTAGGTAGCAGGCTAACCTCTTGGGCTGGAAGACTGGAAGGTCCTGTGTTCTAGCCCCACACCAGGTACTTGAAATAACGTCCATAACTGACACTGTAGAGTGTAGTACAAGGGAAGTACTGCACTGTTGAGGTGTGTTAATCAGAGGAGAAGTGAAATCAAGATCCCTTCTGCCCACCTGTTATCACTTTTAGGTGCCTACCTGGTGCCATGGCCCGGAGGGATGCAAAGCAAATCCTGAGGATCACTTGGGCAACAAGATGAGAGGGAGAGCTGGATGTCATTGTCATCCTGGGCACTAATGACCTGGTTAGGGATTACGCTGGCATAGTGCAGGGTGAGTTTAGAGACCTGAGGAGGGATGTTAAGACAGGTAGCTCGCTCAGTGGCTTTCGCTGAAATCCTACCTGTCTACGACAGGGGACAGAAGAGGGAACTATGCACCAGGAACATCAACTCATAGCAGAATGAATGGTGCAAAGAGGAAGGGTTCAGCTACACTGGGGACCCACCTGGGAGGATAAAAGCCTGTACTGGGGTGATGGCCTGCATCCATCCTGGAGGGGAATCGCAGTCTTCGATGGACGGTTTAAATGTTACTTCGATGAACATTTAAACTAGCTAAGGGGGGTGGCAGAAGGAACTGAGAGTCAGAAACTGCCTCCTCCTCCCACAGGCTGAAGCAGAGAGTAAGGAGAACCCGAGGGGAGAGGAATCCCCTCATCTGGGTGCACATAAATAAAGGGAGCAGGTTGGTAGAGATAAAGGAGGAAAATAATGGAAGCATTAAAAAGAGAGGTGGGAAGGAGGGAGGGTAAAGAGGAAAAAAGGGGGAGCAACAAGCAGGGTGGAACCAAAATCTGGAAGGTCATGTGTGCGAATACTCGAAGTCTAGGAAATAAGATTCTGGACCTGGAGGCCATCATGGTAGAAGCCAACCTGCATAATACAGCCATAACTGAGTCATGGTGCACTGGAAACCATGACTGGAACATAGCCATACTGGGATATACTCTGTTCAGGAAGGATCAGGTGGAAAGGAAAAGAGGAGATGTGGTGCTTTATGTGAGGAAATGCATAAAAGCCGTGGAGATACAGGGAATACAGGAGGAAGCAGAGATATCGTGGGTCACCCTGGAGACAGGGAATGGAACCACTATTCGCACTGGAGTCATCTACAGACCTCCAAGTACTGAGGGAGGAATTGCATAAGGTACTGGGGAGAGCCACTGGTAAGATGGCAAAAAGGAAGAGGTGTTGCTGGTGGGGACTTCAACCTGCCTTATGTGGACTGGAGCCTCCAGCACAGCTTCAACTTCATTTAAAATTTTGGTAACCGAGAAAGGCACACTGAGCTAAGGCTCGTCTCCAGGTGCAACCTGGGGTAGGAGATAGGGACAATAATATAACATCATATACAGGAGAATATACATAGGAAATGCCATAAATACAATATTTTCATAGATGCGGAAACATTATGCCTAGTGGCTAACAGTGTGGCTAAAAAAGCAATAAAAATAATATTTACATTGAAGTGAAGACACTGCACAATGTGACAATATGGCAATCGAATATAGGCATTAAGTGGCATTAAAGGCAGGCGATGGCTATATGACAAAACACAGAGAAAGACGGGTAGGTATGTAGGGGTATTAATAATGGTTAGACTAGATTAGCAAACAGGAGACTCCATGCAGTGGAGCTGAAGTCTATCGATTGTGCCAAGGGGGGGGAGGCAAAGCAAGAGAAAAGCTGCTGAGGGGTGTATGAGGGAGGTAGGATGAGTGGGCGAAGGGTGTTTGGGGGACGGTAGGGGCAGCTAGGGAGGTTGGAGAATGCGGGGCATGCTGATTCAGGTGCAAGGAGTAGGACAGCATACACGGGGGGGGAGGGAGAATACTCTGAAGTGCTTTTTTAAGGGATGCTGCGGTCGACAGAATGCGGACCGGGAGAGGGAGGCTGTGGGCAAAGGATAATCTCCCCAAGAGTGAGGTTGGGGCATAGCAAAGGAGTGGTGGTTGCAGTTGCGCAGCGAGTATCCTTAGTTGGGGGCCATCACCGATGGAAGGCAGGAGGGAAGGGTGCCAAACCAGTACTTGGTGATGAAGGTGGCACAATGAGCAAGACAGTGGCTGAAGTGAGAGGTGAGAGAGAGAGAGGGCTCAATAGAGGGAGCAGTGATGAGTGTGATGAGAGGTTAGTAGCAAAACGGCAGAAGTCATGGAAAAGAGGGTCCAACTAGGCAAGGGATGACTGAGGCGCAGAGCGGTACACTACGTCAGCGTAGTCAAAAGATGGGAGGAAGAGCCTGGAGACGAGTTCCATTCTGATGGGGATAGAGAGGCTGTCCTTTTGTCTATGATGCATGCCTAATTTAGGACACATCTTGCTGTGGTTAGCATTAAGGTGACAGAAGTCCAGTTTAGGGACCACCCAAACTCCCAAGTATTTACAGGAATCAACTACCTCAATTTTTGAGCCATCTATGGCATGGAAGGAGGGGGAGAAGGCAGTATGGCCAGTTTCTGAGCAGAGCCAAATGTTACGTTGACTTTTTTTGATGTTACATCTGAGTGAATTTGCTTCATACAATCGCAGCATATTATTAAAGTTGGCCTGAGTTCGACATGGGGAAGGGCCAGATGCACAGATCACGGTATTTTCAACGTATATATGGACATGCGAGGCAGAGCTGAAGTGGGGTTTACAAATATTGAGAAGAGTAAAGGCACCTAGAAGCAGGGACATCCTGGACTCCCTGCAGGGGGCATTCCTCAGGCAACTAGTCAATGAACCCACTCATGATGGGGCAATACTGGACCTGGTACACACCAACAGGGACAGTGTTGCAGATGTCAAGGTGGGAGGCCACTTGGGAACCAGTGCTCACCATACAGTGTGCTTCAATATAAGAAGAGCTGCAGAACTGAACCACACAAGGGTGGGTTCTGGACTTGAGCAGGGCAGATTTTAAAAAGATGAGTGAATGCCTCGGGAACGACCTAGTAGGGGTGGGTGACCTGGGTGGAGTGGAGGAACAGTGGGTGAAGACAAAACGGAGCATAGTAAAGGCAACAAACCTCTGTATCAAACAAGTGAGAAAATGCAAGAGGAAAAAGAGACCAAACTGAAAGGGCCGCATTCAGAAGGCATAAGGAGAGACAGAGGGAGGAAGATAGGGAGGTGAACCAAGGAAAGCAGTAAGGAGCACAAAGGCACAAACTGAAGGGAGAATAGCCCTGGAGGGAGGCAACAAAACTGGACAAGACATGTTTTAGATATACAAGTGAAAAGATTAAGACCAGGAGTGGGATTGTAAGATTAAAAAGAGAAGGGATGGGAAGGGGGAGGGGCTCTGCAAAAGTAAACCAGGAAAAGGCAGAAATCCTGAACAAATACTTTTGTTCAGTGTTCATTGGGGGGGGGGGCACAAAAAAAGCAACAAAAGCTTTCAAGGGAGGGCGGGAGGTGGACACTGGTCCATTTTTGGAGGTGGGAGTCTTGAAGGGACTTGCTAGAAGGCGGGCAAAGCGATGGTGCCAGATGGCGTGAATCCAAGGGTACTGAGGGAGCCCATGGAAATACTAGCTGTACCTCTGACAGTTTAATTTAACAGCCCACTGGCAACAGGGGTGGTTCCAGAGGACTGGAGGATGGTGGATGTAGGCTTACTACACAGAAGTGGTAGAAGGGAGGAGGCTGGCAACTACAGACCAGTCAGTTGGACATCAGTGGTGGGAAAGTTAATGGAATCGCTGCCTTTTTTTTTTTTTTAAAGACAGTTTATCCTCAGTCACTGGAGCTCCAGCCTCTCTCCAGTGGGACACATGACCAACCTGATCACGCCCACCTGAAAGCCCTAGCCTACCTACTGGATGGCGGGCAGCTCCCCCACACGTCCCCGGTCCACCGACCCCCTGGACCTAAGCCCCCAGGGCGGGACTGCCAACTCCTACCGGAGACCTTTCTGAATATCTAGTAGGTGGCCAAGACTCTGGGCAGGGAGCAGGCTGCAGGATCCGATGTTGGGCATGGTGGTCGGTCCCTCGACTCACCTTCGCCTACTGAGGCTCCAGGGTTTTTCCTTGTTCAACGTTCCCCAGAGCACAGATGTACAAGGATGCCCTGCACACAATGGGCGCATCCCCCCCCCCATGTATAAGTCGTCTGCCGCTGCTCTACCCAAGTATGTGTGCCACAAGTTGCGGCAACTCCCAGCCACTGCCAGGAGCTGCTCTAACTAAGACAAGAGAACCAACCCTCCCACAGGAAAGGAGAGCAGTCCTTCAGATGCTCAATCCTTTCCTGCCCCTGCCGACCAGAGTCTGTTCCCGAACCCGGGTTGCCGGCATAGCATGAGATGTGGCACACAGTGCCTCAACCCTCAGTGCCACCGGGCGGGCATGGAATCACTGCTTAAGGAAAGGACTGTGGAGTATCTAGAATACACTGGATTACAAGACCCAAGGCAGGATGGCTTCACAGGTGGGGGAGGTATGTCAAACGAATCAGACAGATTTCTTTGACTGGGTGACCAAGGACTCGATCAGGGTGGAGCAGCGGACATGGCCTACCTAGATTTCAGTAAGGCGTTCAACAATGTTCCACACAGGAGACTAGTAAGCAAGCTGGGTAGCTGAGGAATGGGACCAAAGGTGGTGAACTGAATAAGAAATTGATCAGGAGATGGGGGACTAAGGGTGGTAGTAAACTGAGTTCACGCCAAGGAAGGGAGGGCAACCAGCATTGTGCCTGAAGGATGAGTGCTGGGACTGGCCCTCTTTAATGTCTTTATAAGTGACATTGCAGAGGAGCTGGAAGGGAAAGTCTGCCTCTTTGCGGAGGACACCAAAATCTACAATAGGGTGGACACTGTTGGGGGGGGGAGTGCAAAGGATGAGCAGAGACCTCTGAAAAACTAAAGGAGTGGTCAAGGGTATGGCAGCTGGGTTTCAATGGGAGGAAGTACAGAATAATGCACTTAGGGCACAGAAACCCAGGTGGGGGCTGGCCCGATGGCGCAGAGGGCCAAGGCACTGGCGCCTTACTTCGAACCACACCAGTGACCCGTGTTCAGGAATGAGCACGGGCCGCAAGGGGTCGGCTGGAGAGAAGAGGGACTGAGTGCCAGACAGCTGCTCTCCTTCTCCGGAGTGGGAGATTCGCAAGCCTCGCTGCTTTACCGCCACCTGGGGGAACTCTGGTGGTAGGTGCAGTACAGAGGTAGCACTGTGGTGGAGTGAATGTCAGCCGAGGACTGACGCGGAGGGCACATCTCCGAGTGCTTTCAACTCCTTGCCCTCCTAGCGTGCTAACGCCCAGGGGCAGGAGGGGAAAAACAGTAGGAAGATTGCCTGCTTTGGCGCTGGTAGACGGGCTTCGGGAGCTTGCAACTGGGGGAATCCGAGGGACCGAGGCGCAAGGTGCACACTCAGCATAGGCTTGGAGGACGCTCAGGGGTCCCCTCCGCCATGACCAGGGGATTATCCGGATACCTAGGGTTCACGGAGTGGGGCACCCACTTGCGCGGTCAGAAGGAGATCAGACACAGGGTACCACAGAGCCCCGAAGAGTGGTGCGAAAGCTGGCACAGGTAGGAGGATAAACAGAGATTAAAAAAAAAAGGAAAACGAAACCCAACTGGGGGGAGTACAAGAAGGGTGAGGTAGTACTGATGACCATCAGGCAGGAAAAAGACCTGGGGGTAATAATTTCAGATGACCTAAAGGTGGCCAGGCAGTGCGGCAAGGCAGTAGGGAAGACAAGTGGCATGCTGGGGTGCACAGGGAGAGAGTACCACACTCACTTCAACTCAAGTGTGGTACATAACCTTTTCTGTTAGAAAAACTGCAGACAGACTCTCCTCTTTTACAGTTTACTTACAGAGAAGAGCATATTCTTTTTGTCCTGGTTCACAGCACGAGGGTCAGGCACTGGGTCAGTGTGTTTAATAACAGAAACAGATTCACCTGAAAAATAGAACAAACATCACTGCAGCATTAGCGTCTTTATAAAAATTATTCCCTCAGATGTTTAATGAGACACAGATCAACAATGGGAAAGCAGAACCCTGCTCACTATAAAACAGGCTCAGAAGTGCCAGGACTTCAGAGGCTACTAGTGAGGTGCCTCCCTCATTTACTTCACCCTTGGATGAGGCTTAAAAATCAGCTGTGAATGAAGTACACCTATAGCCTCCATATTACGTAATACTGTGGGAAATGTTTTATTCCATGGCAACAATGTTATGAATCGAGTCAAGTGAACACATATAATGCTTGACACAGCAGTATTAAAGAGGGAGTCCGGCCAAACATACTACATTACAGAATTAGAATCCGTATACCCCAATAAGCATCATATCAAAAACTGGATCTCTGCATTAATTCATTTAAAAGTTACAAGCCGTTTTGTAACCCTAATTTTGCTCACTCTTCAAAAAAAAAAAAATCTAGTTTCAGAGAAGAGCTACTGATGCCATAAATGAAAATTACATACCTACTGTAATTCGTGATCTTCTCTTGTATCTTCACCATTCATTACTGCTGGGTGTAAGCCGGAAGTGCGCACCGCCTCAGTCCCCCACAGAGAAGTCTGCGCCGGGCCCAGCCCCGAGATTGACACATCATGATGTGAGAGGGCGGCCACGCTGCAGACTCCTCCTCCATCCCAGTTTTGTTAGCCGGAGAGGCGAAATAAGGATAAGAAAAAAGCGAGGCAAGATAGCCGAGGGATAGAAAAAGGAAAGGATATAAACTGAAAAAGGATTAAGCCAGTAGAAAACAGACAAAAAAGAAGGAAATGCCTACCCTAAGGGATGCAGGGCCTCACTTCTGGGGCGGCTCCAAGGGAGGAGCAGATACAGGAGAGGAGAAAAAGGAAGAAGAGAGGAAAGAGGACAAGGGATGTTGGGAGGGGAGAACTCTGTCCATTGAGAGATTGGGTTTAAAGGTTTATAAGCTCGAACCAAAAACAAGGGAGCAAGGATCCCACTTGATAGGACTGAAGAGAAGGTTCAACCAAACCGCCTGCACAGATTGGACACAAAAGGCAGATTCTCTATACCTCTCGCCATCACAACCCCTTAAACTCTAGCTGACAGCACATAGACTGCCAAGGCAGAAATTCTGTTCCGAAAGGAGAGCGCCCAACTAGGAAGGGGAAAGAAGCCCCCTAGCACCCTGTTAAGTGCTAACACAGATGTGTATAGGGAGGGGGTAAGCTCTACAGAGGACACCCTTTTATGTAAAGGATAGAGTGGGAACTCAATCGGACTCCCTGAAGGCAAGGCAAGAACATCAGCTCATGGTAACTGTAGTGCCAGGACAGCGTCAACCAGCAGAAGCTGACCAATAGGAGATTAAGACCTCACAGAGGGACCTGGAAAAAGGGGACCGAGCCATAAAAGGGACTGTCTCATTGACTGTAAATTGTACAGCATGGCTAAGGAACAGCCAAGAGGTCACTCCTAGGGGCGATCAGAAAGAGTTCCCTCAGGACAGAAATAAATCCTACTCGTTACCCCTTACCTTCAGGAAATAGGATACGTCCAGAGAAGAACGGAAAAATCAAGACAGTTTTTTTTTCCCCTGCTTAAAGGCCAACAAAGAAGAGGGAAGGAACGAGCAGGAAGGGGGAGACACCGAAGTAGGAGGCCCTTGAGGGGAAGGTGGGCAGGAATCAGTAATGAATGGTGAAGATACAAGAGAAGATCAAGAATTTCGGTAGGTATGTAATTTTCATATGCCAAACATGAGATCTGTAAGTTACATTGTTTAAAAGTTATGAGTTATTTTGTAATCCTCTAATTTCTACCTGTCCAGAAAAGCCAGTTTCAGTGAGGAGCCACTGTTGATGTCATAACCAGAATTCACAGCCTAGTCCTCCCTGCAGGCCACTTTATGGGATTCATTTATCTTATATAAATATACTTTATAAATATATACTTAACTTGTCAATCTTCACCATTCATTACTGCTGGGTGAGTACCAAGCCCCCCCCGCGAAGTAGGCCTGGATAGACCCTGAGAGAACAGATCTCAGCCTCCTACTGGTGGAAAGTAGGAGGGGGAGACCCTAACCAGTAGACTGGGGCAGTCTAAGGTTGGTGAGGACGAGGAGGTGTCCCCCATGGGTGGGAGGAGGGAGGGTGCTCCTGAAGAAGCCTCCTCGCCCTGCGGGAGAACAGGCAGGTCCCCCAGAAGGCAGAGGCAGTCACCCTACGCCGGGCAATGGGTGACAGTCTGGAGAGACAAAGCCATGCCATCCGCCTAATGCAGATCGCTGTCCCTGCAAGTCTGGACGCCACCTCGCTGGTGTCGTAGGATGCCCTCGCTTGGTGCCTTGCAAGCTCCAGACCTTGAGCAGAGAGGGCAATGGCTTGTCTAGACTGCTCTGTGTCAGGCAAAAATGCTAGGACCTGAGAGAGCATCGACCACAGATGCCTGTTGTAAGCACCATGGTGTGCCTGATGCAAACTTATGCACATCAACACACGACTTGAAGAGAAAACTCTTCGTCCCCACCGGTCAAATTCAGCAGAATCCGGATCCGGGGGTCTGCCGTGCACCAGGCGCCGAGACCCGGAAGGAGTGTCTGGGGACATCAAGCCTGAAGCTGGGTGAGGCAGAGAACCTAGAGACTCATGGAGGCACAATACCATCTCCTGCAGTCTGCCAGGGCTGGAGAAGGAGTGGCTGGAGACTGCTAGGTGCGGATAGACGCTTCCTGGAAAGGAATCGGCCAGGAAGGCACCACCTGGTGGAAAGCACTGAATTTGCTAAGGAATGCAAGCGTCTGCCGCTCGATATTGTCCCTACGGATGTAGGAGATTCGAAGCTCTGAAACCAGCCTCGAAAGGAACCGCTCATAGTCAGTGAAATCAGTGTCTGAGGAAAGGGGGACAGAAAGTTCCTCTTCCTCAGGAGAGGAAGTCGAGGAAGAAGTGGAGCTCGAATGTTCAGAGGACTCCTGCAGTGCAGGGGACAGGCAGAAAACCTGTTCATCCATGGCCCTGATATAAGATGGGAAGGCCACCGCAGTAGCTCTGAATGTCTCCCAAGTTAACGGTCCCGTGGGACCCACATGGCCTGGGAGAGAGGAGGGTGGTGGTTGCAGAGGGATGGGCGAAGGGCACCTAAAAGCACGTGTCTGGCCTCTGCCAGGGCTCTGAGATTCAGGGAGCGACGACGCCAGGATTGGGGACCATGAGATCATGCCAGGCTGTGAAGAGGAAAGAGAGGGAGGCAAACACGGAAAGAGCCCAGAAGGGGAATCTCGCCTGTGATGCGCCTGGGATTGCATGAGTCCAGAAGGGCAACCCTGAGAACCGCCACTAGAAGGAGCTTTGGAGACCTTGAGAGAAAGGTGGGGATCAGCACTGCGACTCCTCCCCACACCCCGCAGAGCAGTGGGGATATGCCGCCGCTCCTCACCCTGACCTCTCAATCCCTCAGACTCCGAAGCAGCCCTCTTCCTCGATGTCAGTGGGGGAGGTCCATGCTGAGCGAGCCCCTGAAGGGAACCCACTGTGGCAGGGTCCTCCACCCTCTCCCGAAGGACCCCAGCAGCACCAGAGATGGCAGCTGCCCGGGACCTTTGAGAAGAGGGCATCCCCTCCCAATCTCCTGAAGGGTCCGCAGCAGAAGACTCTAGGCCACCCCTAACCATGGAATCCTCTGGGCTAAGCAACTCCGGAGACTAGGGGAGAGGAACATTGGATCGTCTGGCGCTATGGCCTATAGGAGGTTCGGAGTCAGAAGACTCAGGTTGCTAGTCCAGGCCCCCCCCCCCCCGAAGAGGGGTCTAGCAGAGTAGATTCCAGTGAGGTGACCACAGGAACCTCACCCAAAACGGAACCAGACTCAGCACCGCAGAAAGCCGCAACGCCAACGGCACCACTGGAGTCGACCGTACCACTGTCAGCACCGGAAGCCCCAGCGGCATCACGAAACAGCGCCGCCCGAGTCACCGGCACCGCAGATGGCGCTGAAACCCAAAACGGCACTGCCAACAGCGCCACCCAAGTCCCTGGTGCTGGAACCCAAAGCGACACCACGAACGGCGCCATGGATGGTGCTGGCACTCAAAGTGGCACCGCCAATGGCGCTGACCAAGTCCCCGGCACCACGGATGGCGCCGGACCCCACGGTGGCATCGTTAGGCAATATTGAGGGTCCACCAGAGCCAGGCCGCGACACTGGGGAAGCCTGCACCTTCGAGGAGGTGACTGCCGGGACGGCACAGACGGTGCGACCCCGGGAAGGATCACACCGTTCCTCCAGCACCGAAGAAGAAACCTCCTCCACAGCAATGCTAGAAGTGGAGGAGGTTCCCTCCTCACCGGGCCGTATAGACCCGGAGGGGACCCGGAGGAAGGGTTGAGATATCTGGCCTGGGAAGCCCGCGGATGACATTGTCCTCTGAAAGTCCGCTGAGCCCTTCCGACTTTAAATGTGTAGATTTCTAACACACGGCGATCCATGGAGAAACAGGCGTCGCAGTGGTCCATATCATGGTAGGGTCCCAGGCATTGAAGGCAAACATCATGCTGGTCCGTGACGGAAAACTGCCGGCCAAAGGGGCACGGCCCGTCATAGACTTACATTTTGCCCCCGAACCTGACATGATGCGAAAACAACAATTTAAACAGCAAAGCTCCCAGCGTCGTCAAAAAATAAAATAAAAGGAACGGTCTTACCAGCAGACGACGTCGGAAAATGAACCAGGATGAAGTAGCGGTGTTGAAAATCGACACGCGGCCTATGACACAGGTACTAAACACTATTACTCCGCGCAGCAGGTGCAGTTTCAATGGCAGGAGAAACAGAGCTGGGATGGAGGAGGAATCTGCAGCGCCTAACAGCCGCCCCTCACGCATCACATGATGCGTCACTCTCGGGGGTGGCTCCGTCGGTGTAGACTCCCCTGGGGGGAACCTCCTGTGGCTGGTGAGCGCCTCCGGCTTACACCCAGCAGTAATGAATGGTGAAGTCTGACAAGGGAAGATCCAGAACTCCCAGTCTAGTCCTCCCTGTAAGCAACCTTACTTGTCTTACTTCTTCAGAGTTTAAGAAACTGTAGTTGTAGTAATCATTTTTAAAAAAAATGACAGTTGGGTGCAGTACATGCGTTTCCTGAGTGTTTAGATGCATGGTATTGTACTTAGAATGCAGCAGTAGGTGGTTTTGCATGGCTCTCGGGAATGTAGTCACTATAAATCCTACCAAGAGCACTGGTTTTGAAATGCAGCACTGGACAAAGTGAATAAATGCAAAGCCACTGCACAATTTTAGAATGTTGAGGGGACAAGCAATCTCAGAATGAGTCAGGGATGTGCAGTCTTGAAATGTGGTGGTGACCCTCCGTCCTGGAATGCAAAAAGGACATACCATACATCTAGGAATTTGGTGGGGATGGACAATTTTGGAATATGAGACTGCACACTGTGGGCATGTGACAGGACTCACCATTTTATTCTGAAATTGCTTATTCCTGCCACATTCCAGAACTGCACATACCAACCACATTTCAAAATTGCACATTGCTTTCCCAGCATATTCCAACATCCTGCATCCTTGGCCCTGCCACATTCTGACATGGTCTTCCTGCCACATTTCAAAAGTACAGGTACCCACCACATTACAAAACTGCACCTCCCCGCCACATTCAGAAGTTACAGTATGTGTCAATGCCGCATTGGGAAATTATGCCACACCTACATTCCAAAATTGTGTCACCGCCACATTCTGATATTGTGCATCTCTGCCACATTTCAAAATAGCATGTCCCCTCTTCTTGGTGTAATTGATCCGTAGTTTGCGTTTGTATTATTATTTCTGTAATGATCTAGTAGCGGTTAATAAGTTTACCTACTAATATACCATCTGTATTAAGTTAATATCATATACAATTATACCTGATACATCTATGTACCTCTATATGTAACTATTGCAACATGGTAAGCTAGTGCTTGCATATGTGCATTTATATATGTTTAAAGATAAAACTGAATAAAGAAATAAATGATATAAAAAAAATGGCATGTCCCCGTCACATTCTGAAATGGTAAGTCCTAGAAACATTATGAAATTGTACATCCCTGCCGCATTTGCAAATTGTGTCACCACAGCTTTCAGAAATTGTCCATTCCCATCGCAATTTGAAAATTCTTGTCTCCCATCTCATTCCAAAATGACGCAATTACACCACATTCTGAAACTGTTTCTCAGCCACATTCCAAAACTGGTCATCACCTCACCACCAAATTCTAAAACTATGTGTCTCAGCCACATTCTGGAATTGTACCTTCTCAACACATTCCAAAACTGCCCATCTTACTCACATTCCAGAAGTGTCCTTGCCACATTCCAAAATTGTACTTCCCTCCCACATTCCACAACTGTGCATCTGACATATTCTGAAATTATGTGTACTCACATTCCAAAAAATGCATTTTCCCTACCATGCTCCAAGATTATGCATCCCAACACATGCCAAAAATGTGTATCCTTGCCACACTCAAATTGCTTGAGACCGCCATTCTAAAACTTCGCGTTTTCGCCACACTGTGAAATTGCATGTTGCCACCACAATCTAAAATCAAACATCATCACCACCACCACGTTCTGAAACTGTGTATGACCACATGCCAAATTTACACATCTATGACACATTACAAAACTGCATGTAATGTACCTGCCACATTCCTCGACTATGTGTCCGTTACATTTTTAAAATTGCATATCTCGGCAAAATTCTAAAAATTTATGACACCACTACATTCCGAATTTCAGCATCCCTACCACATCCCAAAACTGCGTGTCCCTACTATTTTCTGGGATTGTCTCACTGTTGCATTCCCCTATTGCAACCTGGTGGTATTCTGAAATCTCATCCCTACCGTATTCTTAAAACTGCACACAACTTTGGCATTCTAAAGGCATGTTTGCTGCTGCATTACAATCCCTTCCCGTCACATCAGTAAATATCCTGCATATACGCATTATGGAAATGCATTCCCTGTACCCACCCAATGTCAGTTTTCCTTTTTCAAATGTTTACAAATGCAGTTTTATGTAACGTGAGATAAATAAATCCCATAAGGTGGCCTGCAGGGAGGCTGTGAATTCTGGTTATGACATCAAAAGTGGCTCCTCACTGAAACTGGCTTTTCTGGACAGGTAGAAATTAGAGGATTACAAAATGACTCATAACTTTTAAACAAAGCAACTTATAGATCTCATGTTTGGCAAGAGGCTGGTTGTCGATATGCTGATCTAAATTTTAAATTTATTAATGCTAGAAATTCTGACAGGACTCCCTCTTTAATGATGCAAGTGACAAGAGTGTGGCTTACAACGCCAGCGACATGGGTTTGGGAACAAGCCTGGGATGAGAAGTACTGAGCATTCCAGAGGATGTTCTCCTCTGAGGAGAGAGGCTAGTGTGTTCCACTACACTACCACCAACTCGGTGATCATGCTACAGGACACCACCCAACACTGATGCATCGTAGCTGGCAGCATTCCTAAACTGGGAAACAACCCTAGCCGATGCAAGGTAGTCAGCTGCCCCCTCCCCCCCAACAAGCCCCACACTGCCTGTTGTACACTCCTTAATCGATCATGAACCGCAAACGGGTTTCAGGTATCCAAACTGACAGAAGGGGGCAGGTCAAGAGAGTAACGGCATAAATAAAAAAAAACCAAAAACAAAGCACTACGAGCCAGCCTGGTGGCGTTAAGGGTTGAGGCGCGGGACACCACACCTCACACCAAGCCAGCGAACCGTGTTCGGGAACGAGCACGGTCTGCCAGGGGTCGACAGGGGAGGGGAAGGGTTGAGCGCCCAATGGCTGCTCTCCTTCTCCAGGAAGGGAATCTGCAGACTTCGCTGCGATACCACCACCTGGGGGAGCCCCAGTGGTAGGTGCAGGAGGAAGCAACACTGATCAGGGGTGGAGCATCAACACAGAGCCAGAGTAGAGGACACGTCTCAGTGTGCCCCCAACTCATTGGCTCTCACTGCACGCTGATGCTCAGGGGTGGGATGAAAAATGGAAAATGCTCCCCATGTCGGCGCCAGTAGACTGGCCTCGGAGGACGGCGCTCGGGGCTTCCAGGAATTCCACACACAGGACCATGCTCCATCAGTGTCTGGGAGAGTTTACGGGGGACTCCGCCACCCCAGCCGGGGGGTTATCCAGAGGATCAAGGATAATAAGCGGGGCACCAATATGTGTGGGCGATTTCTGGAACGACTCCGAGGTGGGTCATCAATGAGGCCTTGAAGAGAGGGGCCAACTGGGGGGGACAGGTAGGAGCATAAACAGAGTTAAAAAACAAAACTAAACTAAAGCACCACTGCCAGCTGTCAAGCTGGTGACCCCAGTATGGGAATGAGCCTAGACCACTGTGTGACTGAGGACTGTGTGTCCTAGAGGATGCTCTCCTCTGCGGAGGAAGGTTTCTGCTGCTGCAATAGTGCTACATGGTGGCCACCGATGTCAGCAATGGATTCAGAGTGGGTGAGCTGACATCAGTTGTGTCCAGAGACATGTAAGTCATTGTGCGCTTGTATCCCTTCAAGTTCCATGCACAGACATCTAAAGGGAGGGTGTATAAAAGTCAGAAAACCCCAGGACACTTGAGCACCATGCAGCCTCCCTTTGCCTCCTGTTGGGGAAGGATGCCTGACCCTCTCATCCCATCCTGGGCGGGGAGACAGTGGGGTCTCTAGAGCCACAAGTCAGGGCAACAGGTCTGCATGATCACCTGAGAGAGGAAGGTGGCTGGGATGGCAACAAATGGGGTCAAAGTTACAAAAAAAAACAACAAAAAAAACAGCATAACAAAAACAAACAAGAACGAACTTCCAAGTGGCTGTCAAAACTGAAACAATCACTGCTTAGTTCATCCCCATATGGTAGTTCCAAGAATTGTTACGTGTGTGATCTCTCACACCCACCCTTACCCCATTCCCAGCCTGTCTGCTACTAGCATATTCTACCATTTCTTCCAGCTACCCAAAATGTTTAACTTTTTATGGGAAAAACTATTACCCCAACCACCGAACCACCAAATCCACCCCCTCTGATCTTATACCTTATTAGTTCATAATGTGCCACTGCTGACTGCAGTGCATCGTTAGGACCACACAACTGCTCTCCTTCAGTTCGCAGTCCTCTGTTCTGCAGAATACATGAGGTGACACTCATATCCATAAAAGGTATTTCAAATGGACCCATAAATTTATAACGTATGTACATTTCAGCGGGTAAAGAGGTTCATCTATGTCGATTGTTTTACAACCACCCAAGTCATGCATATATTCCATAATAACTCCACACCCTGTCGGGTGTTATCCCTTACTTAAAGCCCTGAAAAAGCACCCTTACTAGCAAGGGCCCCACAACTACAAAAGAGTATCTGAGAAGATTCTCTTCATGCAGTGATGTCAGATGTGCAACAGCATCCTAGGGTTCAAAGTGTCGCTTTTCTGAGTGACCAGTTTTTACAATAATATATGTTATTACAAAAATTAAGGCTGGACAAGAATGCAGCTGTGTTTTTTTTTTTTTAACTTTATTTTACTCGGTTTTCAAAAATCACGGAAAGATAAAATACATGGCTGTGAGATAATCATTAGATGTCACATATGAGTATATTAGAAACAATTTCAGACACTTGTGTTACTTCATATTGGATGATATCTACCGGATATCCCCTAGATATTGTAGTCTTTGTAATGAATCCATGAATGAGCCGGCCTAGCATGCCACTGGATTAAACTTGAAAAATCTACATAGAGTCTTTTGTATTTCAGCTCTGAGTTTGAGTGGTTAGACCCAGACTAGCACCATAATTCTTGTAAACAGATGCTAAAACTACTATCTTATGTAGTGCTGCTAGGAACCTTATTTAAACAATAAGCATTAGATTGATTTTGTTTAATCTATAACATATAAAAGTACCTTTTTCAATTTTACATCATGTTTGACCAGTTATTGGTGCATATGAAGTAAAAAAATTCAATCAAGCTGTTTACCTTCAATCTGTACAGTAGCTGCTATATGCTGGGAGACTACAGAAAGCTTTGTGCTGTGAAAACGAATGCCTCTAAAATGGCATCTCCTGCCCTCCTAGTTCCCTCAGACAATGAGGGGGGGACCATGAGGCCATTGCCATTTTGATTCCATCCAAACTCTGGGTCCACGAGCAGTTAGGATCAAAAGACCAATGGTCTAAACAGTATGCAGCCCTTCCACAATTAGCATTAGCCATAAATTCAGACTGCTACTGTGCACTTTGTAAAACCCACAGGTAAAACACGCAACTTTTTGCAGAAAAGCAAGAGAGTTACACAGTATACAGATCTATACCATGCTTCCCATTTTCTCTCCTCAGTGTCCGATTGTCTATGTAAAGTCTCAGCTGCCAATAAGTCCTGATTTATTTCATCAAGATTTATTTATTTATTGAATTTTGATGACCGGGTAGGCCCACTGGGCCCCAGAGGTCCCTTTTTCAGGGGCGACCTGGGAATAAAAGTACAGGAGATTATAGACAGTTGAACATATACATAAAAGGTCATCATGAGTACACAGTATTCGGCTGTTTACACAAAGCAGTTGTTCAATGGATTTAAATATCTTGTTTGCAAGTTGTTGTTCATGTGATCCTACATTTCTATTTGCTTCCATGGGATCATTGAACAAGAACCATTTTTCAGTGTAAGAAATTTTTAATTGGACTGGAAGCTGTAATGAATGACTGATCCCCAATTCTCTCAGTTCTGCTGAATGCTCACTCTGATTGAGACATAAGGGTTACTCACCTATAACAGTAGCTCTAGGAGTGGTAAATGGTGCACATCCATACTTTAACAGTACTTCCTTCCCCTTTAAAGCTTGCCAGAAGGTCTTCAAGCTAGCTCCTCCCACCCACCCGGGTGGTATCCTCCTCGGCATCGCCCTGTGATGTCAGATCTTGCACACTGGAAGCAAGGATTCGTGTGTCACTTGCCAGGGGAGGGTGTGTGTGTGCGTGTACACACACACACACACACACACACACACACACACACCCTCTCTCACACACACACTCACACCATATACCACTCCTAGAACTACGGTTACAGGTGAGTAACCCTCATTTCTATGGACGTGGATATGGTGCACTATCCACACTTTTGGCAGATTCCTAGCTGTTCTCTGGGAGGAGGGGGCAAGGCGCATAACCCTACTTGTGAAACCCAGCATCCCAGTGTGACTCAAAGTGGATGACATAATGTGAGATGAAGGTGTATGCTAACTTCCAAGTAGCAGTCCTGCAGATTTTCTGGATGTGGACATCCCGGGAAGTAGCCACCGAAGCAGTGGTATGTCTGGTGGAATGTGCTCTAAGCCCAACAGGAGGCTCTCTACCAGCCAACCTGTAGCAGAGATCAATGCAGAAGAATACCCACCTGCCAATCATCCGCTGAGCTGCCAATCTGCCAAGTGCGGCTTCAGCGTAGGTGACAAAGAGCTGGTGAACCTCTCCCTGAACTCCAGCTGTGTACTCCTTACAGTAAGCGAGCACTCACCTCAGGTCCAACGAATGGAGCCTATACTCAACCTCTGAGGTTGGTTTGCTGGACTACTTCGGAAGGACTTTGGGTTGGGGCGGAGAATAACCTTGTCCTTGTGGAAAACCAAATAAGGAGGCTCTATCAAGAGCACCTGGAGCTCACAGACCCCTTCTGGCTGAGGTGACAGCCCCCAAGAAGGCAGCCTTCCACGACAGGTGGGAGATGTGACACCTGTGCATGGGTTCGAATGGCTTACCCATGTGCAATGCCAGTACTAACAACAAACCCCAAGGTTGTGGTGGTTCACACACCAGCAGGGCAAGTGGTCAAAACCCTCATAAAGCACTGACCACCTTTTCCTACGCCACTGTCGGCATACCAGCCTATGCCTAATATGCAGAGATGGCTGCCAGGCGCACCTTGAGGGTCATCAACCTCAGGCCTGACAGAAAGGGACCACAAGTAATCCAGGATGTTTGCCACTGGGCAGGACTGGGGGTTTAGCTCTCTGCCTTGACACTAAATGGAAAATCTCTTCCACTTGAAGGCGTAGCACTGGCGAGTCGATTCCTTCAGAGAGGCCCTTAACAACCTGGAGGACCTAGTCGGAGAAACCCAAAGCCTGGAACTCTAGCCACTCAGGAACCCGGCTGTCAGGTGCAAAGACTGAAGGTTCGTGTGGAGGACCCTCCCCTGAGAACAAGAGAGCAGGTCCAGGCGGAGAGGCAATCACCACAGAAGCCTGCTGCTGAGGCTGAGGAGATCAGGGTACCAGAACTGGTGTAGTCAGTCCAGAGTCACCAGGATTATCCGTGCCTTGACTCTCCGAACCCTGAGCAACAGCTTGTGGATCAGAGGAAAGGGAGATAGGTGTACATGAGGCCCAGGGTCCAGGGCCTTGCAAAGGCATCCCCCAGCAGTCTCCCGCACTGAGGGGGGCGGGCACAAAACAGCCTCAGCTTTGCATTCACCCAGGAGGCAAACAGGTCAACCAGGGAGTTGCCCCACTTGGAGAACAGGCAATTGACTACTTCCTGGTGAAGACACCACTCGTGAGATGCCTCGTCCACTTGGTTGAGGGCGTCTGCCAGCTGGTTGGAGGCATCGGCCACATGGATCGCCAGAAGATCAACATCCAGATGGTGTATGAGGGACCAGATGCGGAGAGCTTCCCAGAACAACCGGGGGGGGGGTGTCCTGTCCTGCATGTTGAGACAGTGCATGGTCACTGTACTGTCCATATGGATCTGAACGACCTGACCTCGCACAACTGGAGCAAAGGCCATCAGAGCTAGATGCACGGCACGGAGCTCCAACGAGTTGATGTGACATCCGGACTCCTTGGAGTCCAGAGCCTGTGGCCCCCCCAGGCGAGTACCCCAACCCAGAGACGCACCAGTCGGAAGAGTGAATCATCTATGGGTGGAAAAACAGGACGCCTTCCTGTAGATGTTCTGGGATGAGCCACCACTGGATGGCATCCCACATCAGCTGCCTCACTGTGGCCAGCTGGTCAAGGTGATCGGGGCGTCGTGACCACTCACAGGCCAGCTCCCACTGCAGGAAGCATATCCGCCAGTGGGACCATTGGACCATGCTGTTGCAGGATGCCAGGTAACCCAGCAACCACAGGAAATCCCGAACAGAGCGCGATTGCCCAACCTGAAATGAACGGGCGAAGGAGGTAGGATCTTCTACCCTTGTCTGCTAGGAATCAGGCCTTGGCCCAAAGGGAGTTGAGCTCTGCTCCAGTGAAGTGGATGACCTGTGAGGGGCTGAGTTCCACTTGGCCAAGTTGACCAGAAGACCCTAGGCCGAGAAGGTCTGGAGGGCCAGGTCCTTGGACTGCTCCACTTCCTCTCTGGAGGAACCTGCGATCAGCCAGTCATCCAGGTAAGGGTACACCCAGACTCCTCGGGGCCGCAGGAATGCTGCCACCACAACAATGCACTTGAAGACCCTGGAGGTGGAGAAAAAGTTGAATGGAATGGTCAGGAACTCGTAAAGTATCCCTTCTGAACTGAACCAAAGGAACAGCTGATAGGATGAATAGATTGGTATGTGGAAGGCGGCATCCTTAAGATCTAGAGAGCAAAACCACATATCTTAATTCGAGAGGGTTCCTGCAGTATGTCTTCACAATAGAACTGCACCCCCTGGCATCAGGCTTGCACGGCAAACTTCTAGCTAGCAATACATAACGGGGGACCACCCCCAGTGTCACATGACAGGACAGCAGCTTGACAGAATATAGGGGGTGGTCCCCACGTCTGCCTTCCAGTTCTTTCTCGCCATCCACCTGTTTATGTTGAACCTCGTGGTGAACTCTGCTACAGTCAACTGCCACTTTCTAAGTATTTTTTATTCTTTATTTTGTCTTTTTTCTTGTTTTGCATGTCTTCTCAGTCGCGTAGAACCAAGAAGAAGTGCTCACAGTGCCGCGCACAGATTCCACACGGGGACGACCACTCCCGCTGTGTCCTCTGCTTAAGCCCCAAACACCGAGTTAATGACTCTGACATCTGCCAGTCCTTCAACAGGGCCATGCGCGTCAGGCGCCAGAAAGCCCTCGATGCCCACCTGCTGAAAAAACACCCAGCATCAATGGAAAAGGAGCTTCAGGAGCTGCGGGAACGTCTTCACCAATCTGAGTGCAAGAAAAAGAAGCAGCAGCATCAGGACCAGTCCCCTTCTACCCAGCGTTACCAGGCAGTCGGCGCTACTTCAGGTGGGGCATCTACCTCGGCGAATACACCTCCTCCTCGGTCTCCATCTGCCCCGGCGGATCAGTCGCTGACCCCCCCCCTTAGCCAGAAGGCAACAGGGGTGTTCCTCCCAGGAGGATCTTGCTTCGGGGCCTGTCAACATTTCCCAGGCCGATAAGTCACCCTCAGGCTCTGCTGCAGGGCACACGGCCTCGGCTGATAAGCCAGACTCCAGCTCTGCTGCTGCCTGCTCGACCAATAAGTCAGACGCCAGCTCCTCTAACGTCCGCTCAGTCAAGGCCGATCAGTCTGTCACCGGCCTGCCCGATGACCGCTCAGTCGAGGCTCTCCCATCAGGCTTTTCTATTGTACCAGACGTTGAGCAGAGCCATCTTTCAGACACCCTCTCGTCTCATGAGGGTTCTCCCTTCCGGGACTCTGACTCAGCCTGACCCCTCATTTTCCCCGGAACTCCGGGACACAAGTGCGTCTGGCCAGGGGATTCCTTCTCTTATCTCGGGCCTTCCTTCCGAGCTCCCCGTTTCCTCAGTGGGCCTGTCAACGGGGGTCTCTATTCCTTTATCCCACTCGTCTTTCTTGATAAAACGTGGGTCCTCTCAGGCCACCCAACGCCAGGCCACTCCCGTCTACGTCCCTCTCGACTTGGGGATGGCCTCTGGATCGTATGCTCTGACACCGGAGTCCCCGCCTTGCCCTTCCGGGGTTCCAGCCGGGACCCCAGGCCTGCCAGCAGACCCACATGTTCCTAGTGGCCCTGCCTTCTTCCAAGCCTTCAGCTCCTGCACCATCCAGTCCTATGGGCATGAATCCTGGCTACCCGCAGCCACAGTTCCCCTTTCACTTGGCGCCGGGGGGGCATCACCAGGTTACCTGTCGCATGTTCCGATGTCAGGGTACTCGACACTGGACCATCTGTATCAGTGGTACCATCATCAGCCTTACCCCTGTTGGTACCAAGCTCCTGGTTACCCCCCCCCATACTCTTCCTCAGGGTTTCCAGGCTATCAGCCTCCACCGCCTCCTTCTCGTCAGCTGGAACCACAGGGGACAACTCCAGCTTGGTAGAAGGACACCAAATTGCGGCTCCTGCAGGAGCTGGCACACCTGCAACCGGCCATTGTTTTCACCCAAATCCCCAGGGCAGTTCCTAGGAGCCCCTCCCCAGTTGATCAGTTGTCGGATAGGGACTCTAGCAGGTATCCAGCTAGGGCCCTCTCCAGCATCAGGATCACAGAGAAGGTTCCGGACATAGTCTCCCTACCTAGCAGACCAGAGTGTTCTGACTCCGACATTGTCTCATTCCCCTTTGGAACCACAACCCAAGGAGTCTCCCAAATCTCTGCCGGAGGACCCATCATTTGCAGCGCTTTTTAGATCCATCCAGCAGGCTTGCGGCTGGGCATCCCAAGAGATGAATCCTAAAAGGAAGAGGCTTGCAGAGAACCTAGATTTGACAAATGCGGACTCCCTAAGCATCCCAACTTGGACGGGGGCACACAAGGATCAAACGTCCATAATATGGCAACAACCATCCTTAATTCCGGCAGTCTCTAAAAAGGCAAACAGGACCCATCATCGCCGGAAGGGTTCGCCCACCTCATGAGTCAACCTAAGGCCGATTCGATAATCATCACAGCGGCTCACGATAGGTCGGCTCAGCCAAAGCATCTGAGTGCCTCACCTTCGGACAAAGAGTCCAAGCAGATGGGCAATATAGTTGCAAGGTCTACGCTTCCTCCGCCTGCATTATCAGGTCTCTTAATTATGTGGCCCACATGATCTCTTTCCAGAAGTCGGCTTTGACTGACCTAGAGACAGAGCTCCAGTCGATCCCGGATGTGGAACTCAGGAACAAAATGTTGAACAAGGTGATAAGTCATCCTGCCCCCGAGCACTGTGTGCCATCTATGACTCAGTGGCCCGGTGCACCACTTCCGGTGTCTGCCTGAGACATCTGGCATGGCTCCATCTTGCGGGACTGGCGCAAGACGTCCAAATCACTCTCCTGGACACCACCTTCAGGGGCTCCATCCTGTTCGGCGGCGATGCGAAGGATATAACAGAGCTACAGGAGAGCAGCAGATGCCTGCAGGACATCCGCTCCATGTACAGGCCCAAAACTCAAGCAGCCTTTTCATCGCCTGCAGAAAAGATGGGAGTAGACAGAACCAGACCAGATGCCAGGGAAAGCGCAGCACCACTGGTTCTGGCACCCAGACCTTTCAGGCAAAAACCCTAAAGGCCACTGGATGTAATAAACCTCCGCCTCCACATCCTCCCATTCTTCCAGTGGAGCTGGTGGGGGTGGGGGGGGCCTCCAACTAGATGGGTGGGAGGCGATAACTGCAGATGCTTGGGTCCTCCAACTGATCGCAACAGGGTACTCAAGAGTTCCAGGACAGACCCGGGACAATCTTCCAGGCAGGTCTCACTAGCCATCAAGCCATCTGCACCTCATTCAGCATGAAATACAGGCTCTATTATCAAAGTCAATCATCGAGCCAGTTCTTCTCAGGCAGACAGGAAGGGGGTATTATTCCCATTTCTACCTGGTACCCAAAAAGACGGGAGATCTGAGGCCCATCCTGGACCTCAGCCTGCTCAACCTCTTCATGGAATATAAGAGGTTCCACATGCTTACTCTCCAGGGACTCTTACCCCTACTCCAACAGAACCAATGGCTGTGTTTGTTGGACATACTGGATGCTTACCTGCACATCCCTATCCTCCAGGCCCACTGCCGTTTTCTTCGCTTCACCTTCCAGGGGAACCACCATCAATTCAAGGCCCTCCCTTTTGGCCTTTCATCGGCATCTCGGGTTTTTACCCTCAGCTTTCACCCTCTCAGCACCGCCAATTTACTGGAGTAGTGCTGGATACGATCCAGGGCAGGGCCTTCTTACTTTTGGACAGGGTGGAAACTCTGATTCAACAAGCTTTGTCTGTGTCCAACTCTTGTTGGACCACAGCCTGCTCTGTCCTCTGCCTGTTGAGATTAACGGCGGCTGCCATTCCCACAGTTCCGCTGGACAGATTGCATATGAGGGTGACCCTGAGGACCCTCAGGGTCCAGTGGGACCAATGCTTGGACAACCTGGATCACAGGGTCCTGGTCTCCAGCAGTATGAAGATCGATCTTCGCTGGTGGCAGAAGCCGTCCAACCTCTCCTTGGGAGCCCCCTTTCATCCCTAGTCTCCTTCCATGACCCTCACAACAGATGCCTCAAGTCAAGGTTGGTGAACCCACTTAGAAGACCATCGAACTCAAGGGAGGTGGTCCCCACAACAGAACACACACATAAATGTTCTAGAGATGAGAGCTGTGCTTTATGCTCTCCAGGCATTTCAGACCCTCTTACAACCGGGAACATTTCTAATCCAGACCGACAACACTGCCATGGTCTGGTACATAAACAAACAGGGAGGCAATGTGTGCGGTACTGAGCAGTCTAGCATGGCCTATCTCTGACAGCAGTCCATGTCCCGGGAGTTCACAACGTCCTGGCGGACAGTCTCAGCTGCACCGTCGCGCGGGCCTACAAGTGGGAACTAAAGCAGGAGGTAGTGGAAGATCCTTTTCGATCAGTGGGGTCAGGCAGAAATATATCTGTTTGCCTCCCCATCCAACGCAAAACTACCACTGCTCATTCCCAGGCATGGTGTTTTCTGGTGAGACGTGCTGTCTTTTTGTTGGACAGGGAGGTTTCTGTATGCTTTTCCTCCCTTTCCAATTCTGCAGAAGGTACTGCTGAAGCTTCAAACAGAGAGTGCTCGCATGATTCTCATAGCTCCCCTCTGGCCTCGGCAGATCTGGTTCCTCTGCTACAGCAGCTGGTATTGTAACCCCCAGTACCTCTTCCTCTCCTCCACGACTTTCTGTCACAGGAGCAGGGCAGCCTGGTGCATCCAAGCCTCAAGTCTCTCCACTTACATGAGCAGCACCTTTGGACATAGCGGTCTCACGATTTGGCGTCCCCTCGCTAGGTGCCCAGGTCTAAGTGGAGGCCAGAAAACCGTCCACTAGATCAACATATGCGATGAAGTGGAAGAGATTCACCATTTGGGCCACAGCCAAGGGCCTGGACCCCCTTTCTTGTTCGGTGCCCCAGGTCCTTGAGTACCTCTTGCACTTGTCTGATTCAGGCCGCAGTTACTCATCCCTTAAGGTCCATCTCTCAGCGGTTTCTGCCTTCCGGTGCATGGCAAAACTCCCGTGCAGTTGGATGTCTCCAAAAACCTTTCTCAAGGGGATCCTCCACTTAAAACCTCCGGTCTGTAGTCCGGTTCCCCACTGGGACTTAAATTTTATTTTAGAAAAACTTACTTTGCCCCCTTTTGAGCCGGCAGCAAGTTGTGACATGCGCCATTTGTCTTGGAAAGTGCTCTTTTTAGTTGCTATTACTTCAGCTTGAAGGATTTCAGCACTTCAGGCCCTCGTTTGCAAGGGGCTTTATTTAATTTTCCACAGAGACCGGGTGGCTCTGTGGACTAACCCTTCTTTTCTATCAAAAGCAGACTCAGAATTTACGTTGAATGATGTTCAACTGCCGGTTTATTTTCCTGAATATTCCAATTTGGGAGGGGGGGGGGTTGAATACCTACTGCACATGCTGGATGTGCACAGGATCTTCAGATACTATATCTCTCGTACCAAGAAGATGCTCAAGTCTGACCAGTTGTTTACTGCTTTCGCACCCAGACATCAGGGAATGGCCATCTCTAAACAGGGCCTGTCCAAATGGTTGGCTAACTGCATTTCGTTCATGTATGAGAAACCCCTTCCAGGAGAAGTGAAAGGCCACTCAACTCGTGGCGTGGCCGCTTCGACTGCCTTTTTACAGAACATGTTCGCATCAGATATCTGTGCTGAGGCCACGTGGTCTTCGTTCCATACTTTCACCAAGCATTACAGTCTGGACATTGCCTCTAGGTGTAGGGCCTGTTTTGGACTTGCTGTCCTGCAAGGCCTCTTATCCTAACAGGCTCTCTAATTGGTAGACATTTCCACCTCCCAGACGTCAGTCTCAGACTTTCTTTTTCTTGACTGCTTGGTATTCTGTCCTGTCTGTGAAGACCTACTGCAACCTTTTCTAAGAAAAAAAATATTACAGTTACATAAGAACTTACCGTAACAGTAGATCTTCGAATGAGGTTACTGCAGTAGGTCACCTTTTCCCTCACACCTTCCACCAGCTCCTGTTTTCCTTTCCCTTTTCAGGGCAATTACCAGCAGCTCCGGGCTCTAGGTGTTATGTTCCTTTCTCCCGTCACCCTTACAGGGATCTTCCGGCAGGAGAACTGGGGAGCGGGCGTGGGGACCGCCCCATATTGTCACGCTGACATCCCGTCATGCGACGCCGGAGGCAGTCCCCCGCTATGTATTGCTAGCTAGAAGTTTGCCATGCGGTCCTGACACCAGGGAGCGCAGTCCTATCTGTAAAGACCTACTGCAGGAACCTCTCTCGAAGGTCTACTGTTACAGTAAGTTCTTGCTAACTGTAATGTCCCGCTCTAGGGATGGAATGATCTGATTCAGAGTGACCATCCAGAACTTGTGCTTCTTCAAATACTGACTGAGACCGTGAAGCTCCAGTATGGGGTGCCAACCCCCGTCCATTTTGGAACCAGAATATATCTGGAGACAAACCCCGGACCGGCCATGGAGTTCAGGACACAGCTTCCATTTGAAGAAGCTGGGCGATGTCCACCTGAATGGCAGACAACATGTCCACAGACACCACATCTTCCCATGGGGGCATTGGCTCTGCTGAGCAAAGAGCCTTGAATTCCAGAGGCAAACCATGACTCAACACTTTTAGCACCCATCTGTCCAATGTGATGATGGACCAGGCTTGCGCAAAATGGCAGAGCCAGCCCTAAATGGGAGGTCCCAGGCCAAACAGGACGGACATAAGAATGACATCCCCCAACCCGACACTGGGCAGATTTAGTGGCGGCTCAGGAGCTGGCTGCCAAGTGAGCCATGGCCTCTGGATTTCTTGGGGCCAGAGGAGGCTGGCTTAGGTTTGGGCTGCCAGGTTTGATGTTGCCCTGCTTGGGGCTGCGTCAGTCTAGATGGAGACCCCGAGTAGAGTCGAAACTGAAAGGGTTTCCTTAAGACCCGGCCCGGTGGCGCTGAGGGTTGTGGTGCTGGACACCACACCTTGCACCACACCGGTGACCCGGGTTCAGGAATGAGCCAGGGGCGCCGGGGGTCGACCAGGGAGGAGAAGGACAGAGCGCCCAACGGCTGCTCTCCTTCTCCCGGTGGGGAATCTCTGCAGTCTCCCGCTGCAATACCGCCATCTGGGGGAGCCTGGTGGTAGGTGTGGTACGTTGGGGCAGCAGTAAGGGCACTGGGTAGATGTCAGCAGGAGGCGGAGCAGGAGGCGCATCTCAGCGCGCCTCCTAGCTCATGGCTCCATTGCACACAGATGTCTAGGGAGAAAACCAGGAAACACCCCCCTCGGCCTCTCCTAGGCAATGACACCACCTTGCGCTTCTCTGGTCCTCAATGGCAGACCCCGCTGTACGAGGATCCACAACTCAGAGTGCTGGTTCTGAGGAGGTAAGCGCTAGGGGCTCCTCCTCACCCCGTCCGGGGGGTTATCTGGGATACCTAGGCTAGTGGATCAAGTACTCTAGGGGCAGACCGCAGCGGGACTCGGGGGAGCAGTTAGTGTGGATGTCAGAGAGTGGAGAGGGAAGGTAGTTGGGGGATAAACATAAGGTTAAAAAAAAGAAACTGAAAGGGTTTCCTTCATTCTTTCTGGCCCTTATTGTCCTTCTGTGAAGACGTAATGGTGTCCAGGGTGGCAATGGACTTCTCAATAAGGGTGAGACGACCATTGATACCTGGCCCAAACAAGTTGGCACCCAAGAAGGGGACATTTGCCAACTTGTTTTGGGTATCGGACGTAACTGTCGAGATCCTCAACCACGCCAGATACCGCATCACCACCACTGCTGCCATGAACCTTTCACAGGAGTTGCCGATGTCCAGGGACATTTGGAGTTGTTGCTTGGCAACTGTGTGTCCCTGGTCCCGGACCATCTTAACCTGCAAGCTGCAAATCTGCAGGAAGGTGGGGAATAACTTGGTCCAAGTTCCCAATACAACATGAGAAAAGTTGGATATCATAATGGGCAAACTGGCCTGCCGAAGGCCCAGGGACGAAGCAGTGTAGACCTTCTTCACTGTAAGGTCTAGTTTTTTTGATTCCTTATCTGAAGGCTTGTCATTATCCCCGCTGTTGGCCATGTGTCGGAACACAGAGTCTGCTACCAAACCTTCGGCCAAAGGATGGTGAGTGAACCTGGGCAGAGACCCAATGGGGACCACATACCTGGGGACCACATGGGTCAATGGCATTGGACAGCAGGCAGGGCGCTCCCACAAGGGTGCGATCAAGAATGATCTTCAGGACAGGAAAGGCAACCCCAGGGGAGTCACCACCGTCCAGAATCTCAGTCAAGGGATACTTGGCCCACTTCTGTTCCGGTTCCAACGGGATCCCCATAGAGTACAAGATCAAGTGGAGAAGGGCCCCAAAAGAAGCTGTCCCTTGCTCTGAAGAGAGCTCCTCGAAGTACTCCAGGTCAAAAGCTGTAGTCCAAAGGGAGTACACAGAGGAGTCCTCAGAGTCAGAGAACTCTTCAAACACTGCCCTTGACCCCAGCTCCCCAAGGGCAATCAGCAACTCACCTGAGTGCGAGATCTGCATGGAGGGCCTGCCAGGAAGTGCAGAAGTGGGGCGTGCAGCCTTGGACAGGGTTCCTTACAAGCTAAGTGTGGCTCAGCCGTGAGAACCGTCACAAGCCGCAGCAAGGGCAACCAGGGGAGTGCTGGGGGCTGCTGTGGAGCACAGCTGTGGCCAAGAGTCCACTGTTGCCAGAGAAGCTCCTCATATTGGTGCTGCAGTATACAGCTGAGTCTTTCCTCATGGAAAGACGAGGAAGAAGACAAAGAGCATCAACAGCATCTCTTGGCCAACGGTCTAAAGCAGGAACATCGGGAGTCCCGAGATCTTGACCGAGAGCCCGATTGGGACTTTGATCAGAACCTCTACTGGTGATGGGCAGGTTGTTGGGGAGGAGACACAGGGGAAGGCGCAGTACACCAAGGAACCCCTAAGAGGTCGATCTCCTGAGGGGAGACAGCAGAATCGTCCAGCTTATCCTGCCCCTCCTGCAAGAGGGCCATAAGGACCAGAGTCCTCAAAAGGGAATCATCATCCCCACTATCCTCCAACAAGGGGTCGACCGGCTCGAGAAAGATCTCAGCCAGCTGACTGGCCTGTGTCTAGGCCGGCATGCCTGACGGCGATATTGTGAGGCCAGCGGCCTGGACTTGAGCTACAGAGGTGTCGGCCGAAGCCACTGAGCCAGAGGCAGAATCACGGGAACAGGACGAGCAAGTCTGCTCCTGATCCAACAACCTGCGATGGGACCTCTCAGGCTTAGAGGCCCACAAAGATTTGGGCCCTTGGGAAGGGTCCACCCCAAGAGTAGGTAGGGACTGGTGATGGGCAGGTTGTTGGCAAGTCCCAGAATGCTCCCGTAAATGAAGTGCCCAAGTCCACTGGTAGCAAGAAGGATGAAGCTGTGCCGACGATCCAGTCACTGCAGAAACCGCATTCTGGGCATCCTTGGACCAAACTGGCAGGTTCTGTTTGTCCAGGCGACCTAAGAGGACGCGGGCATAGCGGTCCTCCAACGTGGAGGGCTGAAGGGTCCAGCACAGGCCACAAGCCTGCGGGTCATGCTGTGCCCCCAGGCAACAGATGCACAAGGCATGTGAATTAGTGCACGACACTTTCTGAGAACAAGCGGTGCACCGATTGAACCCAGTACCAGATTTGTGGTCATCGCAATCCATGGTTAGCAGAAAAAAGGGGTGGTATACCCAAAATAAAAAACAATTTCACCGGCCTGAAGACTGGTAAAGTTAGGCCTACACCAAATGCAGAACTGCAAAGGAAGGAATCTGATGCTTCCAGCAAAAAGGAAGATCTGACACACTGGGCAGTGCCGAGTAGGTTACCACCCAGGTAGGTAGGTGGAGCTAGCTTGAAGACTTTCCAGCAAGTTTTAAAGAGGACAGACGTACTGCTAGAAGTGTGGCTAGTGCACCAATCCACATCCCTAGAAACTTAAAGAGCAACTGAAATGGTATGTGGCAAGAGGCAGGCAACCCATACCGTTAAGTTGCCTGCCCTGGGAGCTGTTTCGTCCATATTTTGATTGTATTTTGCAGTTTAAAAAGTATGTTATATGCTCCATAAAGCCCGGCTCGTAACTTCCTGGTATGAGTCAAGCAGCTGGTGAGCGCTCAGCCAAGCTCCTGAAAACTGCACCATGATGATACAAAGTAGGGAATGGGGCTGCAGGTGCTCTATGGATACCGTAACAGGATCGGGGAGGGGTGCCCCTAAATGCACTTGGATTACCTTTGCTGGCAAGTATACATGCATGGGGCTAATAACAAGATCTGTGAGAGGGGCCGCCTAAATGTACTTAGATTAGCATCTGCCAGCAGATAATCTAAGTACATTTGGGTAGCACCCTCCCTCTATTAGTATCCATAGAGCGTCTGCAGCCCATTCCTACTTTAAGGCCATCAAAGTGCAGTTTTTAGGGTGTGGCTGCAGTGCTCACCGGCCGCTCAGCTCGTATCAGGAAGTTACGAGCCAGGCTTTACGGTGCATATAACTTTTTTTTTATTATTACAGAAAACAATCGAAATATGGACTAAAAAGCTCCCAGGCAGGCAACTTCACTGTATGGATTGCCTGTCTGGATGTTGACAGTTGCTCTTTAAATCTGTATAACAATGAACAGTAACAGTATAAAAGTTAATGGGCTGCATTTCCTTAGCTTTTTGTAAAAGTTTATCTCACTGGTGCCTTCCCCAATAACCATTAAGATAGCATGAAGCGGTTCGGTGTTGGTAGGCTTTTCTCCTGGTGCTGATGCAGTACACTAGCAGCCTCTGCTGCTCACCAAACATAGAACATTTTTTCCCACAAACTGGACTGGATTCTGGCCTTAATATTTTGTTCTCCTTAATAAGGCTATTAACTGTGGTAAACATCTTATTCAATGATTTTGCCATAAGCTTGTTCTCTTTCACCACCAGCTCCCGTTTCGTTTCTAGGGCAGTTACCTTGGAGCTCTTGAATAGCTCCTAACACCGCACCCCCCACTGCCTTGGGAGCTGATCTGGCCTCCACTGTCATGTCTAGTTGCAGATTGTCTCCTGTAGAGGTTCCTGCTGGCATGGTTCATTTCTCCTTCCCCTCACTGGATTGCCAATTCTAAGGCTGTCCCATGGAGCAGACAGTAAAAAATACACCTCGATGTGTAGATCACAACACTATCCAACTGGTGAGTTCATTAAAAGAGAAGAAACTGCACTTTTAAAATATATGTTTGTTCAAAAAAGGGTCTCTAGAGACAGCTCGCCTGAGAGCATCTGGTCGGCCACTAACTCTGCCCAACACCCCCACCCCCAAAAAACAATACTAGTCGCTCATTTTAAGAATGCCTTTGCATCCTTACAATCTGATGAGTGAAGCTTGTAATCTGTTTTCTCATGCCATGAACTGAAGGAGTAAACCTATATACAACCTGATGGAGAACAGTCAGCAATATCTACAAAATGGAAAGCATTAATTTCTACACTTCTGTTACACAACAGTATTGTAATACAGGTGTACACAGGTTTCTACATAAAATGTACTCTTGAGATGCAGTGGTTTTACATCAGTCAAGCAAGAAAACAAAAACAGAATCAGCTCAAAAGGTACAGACTGAAATGCACCAAAATGGAAACAATTACCTGTAAGGATAGACTGATCTACTCGAAGTGTTGTGGATTTGATTGAAGTAAGTCTTATATCTGCAGGAACTTTGTCTCCAACTGTCAACAGAAAAAAATCATTAGCTTATAACTCTTGTTTAGGAATGACTGAAATCATGCTATGTCATGCTATATATCCATGTATCATTTGATTCATTATAAGTTCAGATACCACCTTCGGCAGAAACTTAGGATTCATATGGAAAGAGACTCTATGAAAAATCAAATAAGAAGGCTCACACATTAAAGCCAGAAGTTCCGAAATCCTTTGAGCAGAGGTCACTGCAACAATAATATTTTCAATGACAGGAAACTTAATCCACAACACGCGGGAGGCTCCAAAAGAGCCAACATCAATTTCTCGAGCACAAAATTCAGGTCCCAAGGCGGGACTGGATTACAAATAGGTTCCAGATGAAGAACCCCTTTCAGAAATGTAAGGGACGCTGGCCCGGTGACATTGAGGGCTGAAGAACTGATCGTCTTACCTCCTGCCACTGTGGCAACCAGTGTTCAGGAATGACCACGGACTGCTGGGGGGTCAGTAGGGTGGGAGAGGACTGCAGGTCCCAGGGACTGCTCTCCTCTCCCAGGGAGGAGTGGCCATTTGTCTTGGCCCTTGACTGCCAGCAGGTGGAGGCCCGCTGGTGGTGAAGGTGCAAACGGCTCGAAGGGAGGGGCCGTGATCCCGCAGGGCGTGCATGCCTCCAAGCATGTCCTGACGTGCTGTTGTGGCAGGGGAACCAGGGAGAAAAGTCACCGGGCGGTTGTGGACTACATCACGCCCTGCCTGCCTACCTCCACCTCGCGGAGTCAATCACTCTGCCCACAACTGGATGTGCGTCTCCAGGTGCCACAGGGGGGCAATCCATGGGGGATCTCGGGCACGGAGGGCCAGTGTGGTGAACACCAGGCAAGAGGAGATGGGGACGGGCTAAAAGCTCACCCATGGCAGAAAAACCTATGTGGGGGGGGGATGTACAGGACACCTCCAACTGGGCAACCGTATAACCGTCAATAGGAGCATGGACAGCTGATATAGCAGCCAAATTCACCTTAAAATCGAGGAATACTGCAGGCCAAGAGTCAAATAAGGAAAGCAAGTATTCCAACACAGCATTCACAGGACATGCAAAAAAGGCCCATATTCCAGGAAGCAGCCCATAAAGTGAAAAGCTTCCATTTCAGGAAATAACATGTCTGGTAGACGGTTTCCTAGCTGCAATCAAGACAGTAACCTAAGGGGCTACCCCAAAACGTGAAATGGCTATGTCTTCAGGAGCCATGCGTGCATATGTAGGGACTTCAGGTCCAGAGTGACCAGAGTTCCCTTGTCCTGGAACAACAGACTCAAGACACTGAGGTTAAGGTGAAAGGAGGCTCCGCCGCTAGATGCTGAAGGAGTGGAAACCATATCTGGCAAGGCCTGAACGGAGTAATAAAGAGAGCGTCACTCTCTACCCGCAGCTTGGGCAGAACCCTCTCTGTATTAGAGGAATGCAGGTAAAACTGTACAGGAACTTCCCTTTCCAGGAGAGGGACTTGTGTCACTAAAAAACCCCAGGCCCGGAAATGAATGAGCAAAAACACAGAAGTTTTGTATTGTGTGGGAACACAAAAAAGGTCTGGACAACCACATCTTGCGAATAGGTCGTTTACCATGGAGGTCAGCAGTTCCTGTTTGTGAACCACTGACTGGGATCTCCTTAATCTTGTCTGCCAAGATGTTTTTGATAATCACTTCCTGATTGTCCAGTACTGCTGCCTTAAGGAGGGGAGTACTTGGATTATTTTTTTCAGGATTATAACAACGTGCTCCAGGATAAACAAGAGTTCAACACTGTCACAAGCAGCTACAATCCAAAATCTCTGGTTCACGCCCGTTCCCATCTAGACTCCAGGAGGATCGCCCTGGATAGCCACCTTGTTTCTTTACAGACGTGAAGAAGTCAAGAGATTATTCTTGGGGGTCACTGTAGTGAAGGGAAGAAGTGGCCCCAGATGACCCCCAGCTACCTGAGCACTTAGCTGGGATGGCAACAGTAATTGCGGGGCTCTAAGAATAGGAAGACTGAAGAGTGGATAGGCCTTATGATTACATACAAGCCGTGTTTTTTTTTTTGCGGGGGGGGGGCATTAGAATTTAGGACCGTATTTAAGTTCTGTTCTATCGACAGGTCAGTTCTTAAGAACTGCATTTCAGTTCAGACACTGCTGGCCAAAGATCTCTTAACTAGTGACTGTTTTTAACAATCTGTCAACTGTGGACTCAGAGTGACAAGTTTACCTATTGCTACATCTGTGTGGCATGGACTGGGAACTCTGGCACTGAAGTGCTTAATACGCCACATGAGTAAACTCCTGCAGGAACACTAATCTGGGAGGCCTCGGACCACAAGCTTCCAAGTCTCACGTCTTGAGGCATGGTGTCAGTTATGATCAGGGATGATGCAAGTGGCTGCTTGGGGGCACGCATATAGGAACAGAAAGTATGACTGTGGAAACTCAAATGAACGAATATTACACATCTGTCCTCTGAGAAACTGAATTATTTACTGGTCATTCAGTTGCATGCTCCTACGAATTGGAGCCTCCACAGCAATCCACTGGGGATACTGGAACAGCATATGAACTGGATGAGATGAAGGCCCTTGTTAGTTGAGCAGTGGCTTAAGTTTTTTTTTCCAAACTGTTCATCTAAAATGTTGAGAGAAAAAAAAGTAGAACGAAATACGCCCCTTTACGGTCTATACAGCCCGCCCCCACATGCTCACCAGATTATTACATCATAAAAATGCTAACGAGGGAGGTGTCACTTATAACTGGGACGTGGAAGGGATCAGGCTTTTGGCTCCACAAAGGTGAAATACTGTCCCTTCCCTTCCTAAAATTTTATTTTAAGCAGCAAATAACTTTAGCGAAGGTAAGGTTCCTTTGTGGGGGAATTTTGGGCAATGAGCATGATACGTGTTCTAACGTATGGGAGCCAGCAGAAGTGCATGTTGTAGTCCCCAAGGACAGATTTCAGAGCAGTATAGGAGGAGGAGGAGGAGCAGATAAGGGGTGGGGTGGAAGGCCAAACCAAACAAGAAGAAAAAAATCAAACAATATAAAATGGTAAAAATCACATCTGATGAGACATGCCAGTAAAGAACACTGCTACAAAAAATCCTATAGTTTCTTTGCAGTGTTAGCGACTCTTCTGTAAGCTTTGGCTAGTTTTTTTTGTTTCTTGTTTTTTTTTAACTTAAAATTGTATACCTTTTATTCTCCATCTTCATGCTGCTGTCCAGGTCTGCTTTCTGTATGTTCAGGGATATCAGTTCTGCTGTTTCGCAATGCATACTGAATCATATACAGCATGCCAAAGAAACTAGAGAAACGGATGGTAGTAAGGGATAAACAGGAGGAATAAGGGAAACTCAGCAGGGCATCATTTAGGGGGTTAGCCAGGGGTTGCGACTGAGACCCCTATGATTTCTTAAAACCACTATTATGTTCACTGCAACTCCCTGGGAACTTAGTGAGTGGGGAAGTTTTGTATCCCATATGATTCTGGTGAAATAAAATTAGTAAGGCTCAGTAGTAGCCTTGTTCCAGACAGCAATAACTAATCTGAAATGTGGAAACCATTTATTTAAAAGTTTTTCAATTTATAGTAAATGCTTCCTCTGTGAGGAAACCTACAATGCAAAAACCGACTAGTTAGATCTGACTATTTTTTTTGCACCCCCTGTTCTTGTGGGAAGGGATCATGTCTTTGCTCCGAGGGATCATCCAACTGATACCCCAACCCTTCCTGGTGCTCACCCCACCCCCGAGCTGGTATATACTCTCATGTATGTACAGAACCACTGCCCCGTTATAGTCAATGAAGCGAGTTTTCAATTTCCTTGTGCAACTGGAATTGCTCCAATTCCTAACTTTTTTTTTTTATAACATTTTTTTATTAAGAAAATCATTACATTTAAAACTGAGCATATACATATGCATAGTTTTCTAGCAATGTGGGTACATAAAGAGCTTTCAATGATCCAACATTTCACAGGGAATTCACAGGTGGTGTGAATTAATTATTCCTTTTCCTGTTTAGTTTGTGTGTTTATGGTGATGAGTGTCTGTGTGGTGAGTGTTTGTATGGTGGGTAAGAGCAGGGCAGATATGAGCTGCAGGTACACGTTATCTGCAATGATGCCAGGGGTAGCAAAGGCAGACACACATGGGAATGCAATTACATTTTTACACGGGAAGGATTCCCTCCCCTATTGCCTCCTCCAATGGCAGCCAGATTTTTTCAATTTGCTTGCTGGTACCGTTGGCAGTGTGTTGTATCTTTTCTAAGGGGAGGCACTGTTTCAGATTATTGACCCATTGTTGAATTGTGGGGGGATTCACTGACAACCATATTTGAGTCAATATTTTCTTAGCGTTGGCCAAGGCTATTACCCATAATGGGCAAGTACTCTCTTCCTGGGTTGTCACCGGGTCAGCCCCTAGTAGTAGCTCTAATGGAGAGCAGGATAAACATTTTGCAAGAACCCTCTCCATTACTCTGTGGACCTTGTGCCAGAAAGGTGCCACCCCTCGGGCATGTCAAAGCCATGTGTAATAAGTGTGCCTGGTCCATCTGACATTTTGGGCACTTATGTGAGCTTTCAGGGTACATGGCATGGAGCCTATTGGGTGTCAAGTAAGTTCTATATAGGAAGTTAAGCTGAATTTGCCTTAATCTGTTGTTCCTGGAACATGCGATAAGGTGTTTCATTGCCAGACCCCAGGTGTGACCATCTATAGTGATACAGAGATCTTTCTCCCACTTCTGCCTAATGCATAGTGAGGCCTCTGAGCAGACTCCTAACATGGTACGATAGTAAACAGACAATGTTTTAGTACTGGGGTGGGGGATTATACAGCCCCTCTTCTAGTGGGGTAGGGTCTGCTCATTTTGTCTCTGGGCACAGGCATTCTCCAAGCCTCGGTCGCAGTGTCTGCTATACGAAGTAGTCCCCAGGCTCTTTGGACCATTTAGCCTTCACCTCTACAAACTCTAGAATCCTGCCCCCTTCGACGAAAAGCTGCAGGACATGCTCTAATCCCTTCAGTTTCCAAAGTCTCAGTCTCTGATGCATATATATATATTGTGCATTTACCTCTGGTTTTCATGGCCATGACTAGGTCAGCGTATGGTGATTGACCACTCCCTTCTGCAGACCCCAGCTTGCTATGTGCAGACTTCTAGACTTTGATCAGAGTTAGGTGCAGGAGTTTACTATATTAGTCTTTCCATTCAGTCCCAAGCCTCTGTACATGTATTGAAACCGCAGAGAGCCTCCCATTTGTTTCTCCTCCATAGTAACCCAGACCACATCCAGTGGCCCATGCCATTGTGGAGAAATGCTAGCTGAGCAGCCAAAAAGTACAGATGGAAGTTGGGGAGTACCAACCCCCATTTACTGGGTGGTTGTTGGAGAACTGACCTTTTAATCTGTGCTGTTTTCCCTCTCCAAATGAAATTGTGCACTACTGTATCTATTTGCTTGGAGTGCAACAGAGGTACACTTAATGGTAAAGATTGATATGAGTAAACATCTTGGGAGGATCATCATTTTTACTGTATTGCTCCTTCCTATGAGGGTCAGGGGTAGATTCTGCCATTTCTCACAGACTTCTCCCAGTTTTTTAGTTAAGGTGCCGTAACTGATGGCGTACGATGCTCCTAATTTTGCTGACAAGAGAATCCCCAGGTATCTTAACTTGTTTACCATCACCACCAAAATACCTGTGACAGTTGGGGTCACTCCAGTTGTCCTACAGGAAGGGGTTCACTCTTTGTCCAGTTCACTTTGTGCCCTGATAGGGAACTACATTCTCTCAGGAGGCCATGTACTATGTGCAAGTCCCTAACCGGGTTTTGTAGGTATAGTAACAGATCATCAGCATATAGTGCTACTTTATGTTCTCTTCGCCACCCCCTCCCTGAAATCCTTGGATCCCATTATGGACCCAGATAGCAACAGCTAGTGGTTCCAGTCCCAGTACATATAGGAGCAGGGATAAGGGGCAGCCCTGTCTGGTACCTCTCCCTAGGGTAAACAAATTGGTCAGAGTTCCATTTACTAAAATTTGGGCAGCGTGTGCAGTGTATAACATTTTACTCCATTTTAGGATCCCTGGTCCCAACCCTGGTGTTTGAGGGATTCAAACATGTATCCCCATTCGACCCTACCGAAGGCCTTCTCAGTGTCAAAAGCCAATACTGCTGCCTCATGCTTGGTAACCGTCCTTCCCCAAGTGTAAAGGACATTTAATTTTATTTATTTATTTATTGGATATAATCGGAATTACAAACCTTTGAGTCGGAGACTCTTTTGCAAAGGCTCCACGTCGGTAAATGTCGGTTAATGTCCTTCTAATGTTATATTTCCCCTGCCTGCCCTGTCCAATTGCTAACCGACAAGGAAATCTGTGTAGAAAACCTGCTCCACTGACAATGTTGAGGCACGTGGTCTTGCAACTCCCTGTGCATATGTCAGAGAGTATGCTAGCACGGGGCCCTAACGCGCACAAAGAAGGGATCAGTTGGACAGCCCCTCATGGCAAAAATATGATCCTTTTCCACAGGAACGGGGCAGAAAAAAAATGATCAAACCTAACTAGATAGGCTTTCCCTGTTGTAAGCTTCTTCACAGAGGCAGCTTTAGTGAAACTTTTTAAAATGCTTTACATGAAGAAACAAAATAACACAGTCTCCTTTAAGGCTGTGAGTTTCTGTCAACTCTGGAGATTGAGACAAGGTAATTTACAGATTCTCAAATTTACATGCATTTAATAATCTGAACTGGAATACAAGTAGTCAGATTGCTGAATCAGTCAGATCCATGTAAATTGAAGAATTCTTACTATAATGAGATTACTTAAAGAGCTACAGACATGTTTGGAAAAACTTTGGAAAACATAATATTTAGACACCATTCTGCTTGTATTTCATACATCTACAGATTTATCCTCTCCATTATCTTTTACTGAAAAAATTCCTACAAAAACAAATTCTTTATCCCCCGAGAGGTTTACCTGCTGCTGTTGCTTATTCCCTACTTGAAATAATAATACTCTGCTGTGACATCACAGTTTGTTGCTATGGTAATAACTGTGATGTCACAAGCAGAGTATTATAAGATAAGGTTAGGAAGAAGCAACAGGAGCTGATGAAGCTTCAAGAGAACTACAGCCTTGTTTTCATACATATGACCTCAGTAATAAATGTAGGCGATAAGAAATACAGAGCTAATGAGAAATATAAGCTGCTCTGTGTCCAAATATTATGTTTTTCAAAGTTCCTCGAGGCGTCAGTGGCTCTTTAAACTTTTAAGAAATCTGATTCACATACCTTGAGTTTTGTTTTAATCTGGTACAGACTAGTAAACACCTGGTAGTGTTTTCATGTTTGAACGTGGCAGGTTACAAGGAATTCTGGAGTGCACAAAATCAACATCATGAATTGACAGGGTTTAAACAGTACTGTTTTTATTGGTATCTTCTGAAGTTTTTACAGGCAAAGCATGCAAAAAAAATAAGACAGACTGGTATTACTTGGAGTAGGTGGAGGGAGGTGAAAACATGTTTGCAACATGATTACAAGTACACGATAAAAGCGTACAGTATGTAGAGGAAACTATTCTAGACACTGGCTGCACTGCCTGAAAAAGAACAAAACAAGTTTTCAAAATTATATTTATTTTTATTTTAAAATCATTATGGAAATTGAATAATTCATCAATAAAATGTACCTGACAATGCACTTTTGATATCTGCACTGTGACATCTGCTCACTCCACATCCATCATCCATCACACCGTATCATCATGAGTTTAAAAAACACACATATTATAGTTTCTTTTAATCAGTAGAAATGCCACTTTACATTAGTGATACTGGTTACCTTAAATTAGGCATTGAAAGGAACATTTTGACAAAATCCTTTATGGGTCCTAGCCCCCACACCCAGCCGATAAGTGATTCCTCCTGTTGACAAAGTGATGCCCACTGAAAAATATCCCTGTAGACAGGTTTTCCCACCTATGTATGGAAGTAGTGGCTCAATCTTAGGGCCCCATATTCAAAAGTCCCAGGCAGCATCGCGCAAGTGCCCGCGGCGCACAACTGAGATGCATCAGCACAAAATAATGGTACATTCAAAACTTGCGCCATAAGATGCAATTGCGCATGTTCGTCTGAATATCCCTAAGATACGCAATCGTGCAGTGGGAGATGCGCGGCAGGTGACCTGGGACCTGTATGAAGCATAGGAAATGTGCGATGCAAAACCACTTGCACGGTGCTCAAAATTACAATATTCAGCCCGGGATATGCAAATGACCTCATTGCACATTCTAAGCCCATTTCCCACATGCACAGCTCAGTACTGGAATGTATTCAAGCCATTTGCATACTCAAGGCATGTGCTTATTCCAGCTTTGCAGGGCTCTCCACCACTCCACAAAGGTGAACAGGAGGTACTGCAGCCTAGCAGGCAGGTGTGATGGAATGTTTGTGGGTGGGTGGACTGCACTGGTCTGGGTACAGTGCTATTACCCATAGCCCAGTACAGGGTTGGACTGGGGTACAGGGGGCCCACTCGGACAGTGGCCACAGGGGCCCACCTGGACAAGCAACAGGGGAGGGCACGGGGTGACACAGTCTGATTGGTATACCACATGCATGTGATACACCAGTTCCATATGCAGCGTACAGTCACCTGCAGTGCCCCAAACACGCCCATATGACAGGAACATGGTGATAACTGCAAGGAATGGCAGTGTGCAGAACATGGCCAGGTACCCGCGAGTGGGTGGGTCTCACTTGTGTGCACCTATGTTGTACCACTGTGGGTGTGTGCCACAGGTCAGTCCCTGGACCATACCATGATGCCACTAGTACCACCAGGCTACCTGGGCATTGCTGCCCCAGACGTCACCCTGGGTACATGCCACGACAGAGCGGCACCCTGCAGGCCACATGGGTGCAGACCATGGCCCCTGGTACATGTGCTGCAGTGTGACCGTCTGCTGCACTGGTGTGCCTGGGGGGCACCCAACAGCACTGGCATGTGGCAGCTGGGTGTCCACGTCCTGGGAGTGGTGTGGGGGACGGCTCTCTGGGCAGTGCCCATGGTGTGCCAACACCTGTGGCTTTGGGTATGTTCATCCTGGCATGACTGCTGTGTATGGGTGCCTGGAGCACATCCTGGTGTACCGCCGAGGGCTGTCTCAGGGTCGCCTGTCTGAACTTCTGCAGCCTGCCTGTGGGTGGCTGGCCGATTTAGGCCATCCCCTGACATGCCTACTTTGCACGGAGCATTTTAGAGATGCACAGCAGATGTGCCGCACGTTTTGGCTGAATATATGGATGCGCGGCATATTCATATACATGCCCCCTTTTTTGTGCTACATTTATTTATGAACTTGTTAACTGGGTAGGTGCACTGGACTGAAGGACCGTTTACAGGCACAACCTGGGCCAGAAGGCACAATACAGACAATATTCACGGTGCAGGTACAGGCAGATTACAGTGTAATAACAAGCAATTGCATACAGCAATAATAAAACAAAATGGTCACAGCAGGGTATAGTAAACAATGAAAAAAGTAGCTAACACAAAATGGCTACAGAAAGTAAGGTAATAAAATAAATAATACATTTGTCTACATTATGCAAATAATATCTGCAAGCAGGAGTAAGACGAACACCTTGAGGAAAAACTAGAGGATCACAACCCCAAGACCCCCCACGGAGATAAGCCCAGGCAAATCCAGAGATCTAACAAAAGAAATGGAGAGGAGGAGGGGAGGAAAGGAAGGTATTAAAGGCTAGAAGGGCGGGGTGCTACTGATGAAAACAAGTGCAGGTGTCATGGGCAAGGAGCCAGGATTTCATGGCGACTGCACATTCAGAAATGCGTGACCTATCTCTCCCCTTCAAATATCGCGGTTCCACGCAGTTTATGGGATGCTCCGCGGATCTCCATTTTGGGCCGTGCATCTTTGAAAATGTGGGCCTTAGTACTTAGCATTGCTGAAGACCCACATCTCACCACTGCATCTCATCAGTGCCATGCTAGACCCAGTCCATGCATATTTTGGGCCACATCATATCCCAGACTGCAAATGTTTGATCCCTCAACCGCTATATGTTTATAAAGCTAATTTGTTGTCCTCTATAACAGTGCATTACATTTGGAGGAATGTTTGATTTAGTTAGCAACGGGGTGCACTGCAAGCCACTGTGGCGACTGTTGAAGTTCTCGGACACTGTTTTTCGATTTAGGGCCAATGACCACTATGCGATTTTTGTCCATGTTCAAAACGACCTTACACTGCAAGCAGATACATTCCTAGTCACCCTGGGTTTATTGGACCTGACATTTTGCACCATCAAGGCCCCGTATCTCACAAATGTGACTTATAATTTCCAGTTGGGGTTCTGTTCTAGTCCCATTTGAGCTCCTTATCTCCCAGACTCTGAATGTGTATCCCCTTAACACGTATACTGTTTTATAGTAAAGACTGTTGATAGGCTGTAAATGCATTACACTGGTGGAAAAATATGTTCTTCAGTTGTTAAAGGAGCCCCAAAAAACATTCTTGTGGATGTAAAACATTATCAGTTTAATTTTATTAGTAGTGTCTTGCTAGTCGAGCCATTTATGTAGTGAATACTGTTCATATATTTGCTAAGAACTCCAGTGTCATGTACTCTGTATATACAGTCTGAATACTCTTTTTAAATACCTTTTTTTATTGTATGCACCTGTTGTTGACGCTAACCTTTTGAAACCTCCATGGCCATGCCTGAAAATAGGCAATTGCCTAGTGCACATAACTGGCTAACAAAAACTAAATACATATACATGGGGCCCACAGTTTCATAGGTAATTTTAACCTTTGCTCCAAGTGATTTCACTGGTACGTAATACCATCAGTTAGCTTTTCAGCAACATACATATTTGTGAGTTGGACATGGCATTTAGTGCCTTTAAGCCCCAGGATAGAACAGTTACTCACCAGGACAACATATCTTCGAGAAAATTTCCGCCACTGGCCACATCTTTGGAACTGTAAGTCATCGGCATCAGGACCACTTGTAAACGTTTTCTAACCCGGGGCCACCCTGATGATGTGTAACGTTGATGCCTGTATAATTGTGGGCAGCCCCATTCTACTCAGTACCCTGCCAGAGATAAGCTCAGAAGGTCTTTTACCATGACGAATCAGGAGACCAGACCCCGTACCAGACACCTGAGGAGAAGCATAGGAAGTAGTAATAAAGTATACATAAGGCACTTATGGACACCTTCAAACATGGCAGTGGACAAACCTGCCAGTTTATACCTCAGAAAGGGGAAAGGAGGCTGGTCTGGTGGCATGAGGGCTGAGGTGCTGGTGCTTTACCTCCACTCACGTTGGCGACTTGGGCTCAGGAACGGACTCAGGTCACCGGTTGTCAGCCAGGGCGAGAAAGGACCAAGTGCCCGAGGGACAGCTCTCCTCTACTTGGGAGGAGAAGGATGTGGGCCCTGCCTTAGACTGCCACCAGGTGGAGGTTGGATGGTAGTACCATGCAGGCTGCATGAAGGGAGGGGGCTACAGGAATGTCATGAGTGTGCGCCTCCATGAATAGACTTAACATCAGGCAGAAGGAGCAGGAAGAAAATCAGGAAAAAGGAACATCAGGGACTTAATGATGACTTGCTCGCTCGTCCAAGTCCACACCATCACCTGGTGGCTTACTTTGGTCTGCTCTGGATTAATCGTACCAGAGGGGCCTCCTCCCTCTGGCCCCACCATGAGGGGGATTCATGGGGGAAATAAATACAAGACAGAAATAAGTCCCAGAGGAGAATGAAACCGCCTTGTGGAGGTGGGGGCAATGCTTATTAACTGCCTCTTGGACTGAGGAGTATAAAGATCTTTGAATGCGAGGGAGATGGAGTAAAGAAGGGTGGGTGCATGGTGGCCCAATAGAGGAGATTCTCTTGAAGACCTTCTGTTCCAGTGAGTGAGTGTTCTGCCTGCAGATGATATCTCCTCCACTGGGCCACACCTTTAGAACGATTGCCTAGTACACAAGGTGCTCAGAAAGGTGGTCAAATGCAATATGTCTGATATGCAATCAGGACAGAAGGCCTTGCAACACCGCAAGACCAACGCCAGCACATCTATAAGACATGATGTCTAGACTGCAGTGCTTATTTCAAGTATGCACAGTGCTGCATGGGACAGTAACACATATGTCAGCTGCAGAAACATTCTAAAAGCAAGCAACTAAAGTGGCCATACCATGTGAACAGTGGCCATGCACAGCACCAGGAAGTTATAACAGAACACAACACAGTCAGCCAGCCATTTGGACATGTACGGTTTAGAAACAGGGGCACCCTCTTTGCCAGGGCCAACAGAAAAAAAAGCTGACAGGACTTTCTGCAGTTCTTAGTGTGATCAAGATGGAAATATAGTGTTTTATGTACATAAAGGATGCAGTGGGCACCTCCATAAGCTCCATTAAACTTTAATTACTGGAGTCGTCCACCTCAACACCAAATCCCAAGAAATTCTGGGTTTGTCCGAGTAAACCCTGAAGACAGGGATCCACAGGAGGAGAGGTGGGGGTATACACCATGGAGTCCTTGCTGCAGGAAGAGGGTAGAGCTGAAAGGCAACCCCCCCACCGAGGGACCATTATTCCTTTCATCATCCTCCAAATCTTCCTCCCTATTAGAATCATCACGAATGATGATGGGAGCAATCAACAGAGACTGTGATGGAGGACTAAAAGATGTGCATCTGGATCCTGTTGACAACGAAGCAGGGGAGAGACTCGGTTGCTGGGACAGCCGTTATAGTCAGCAGGAGAGACGGTAACAGGCATCAAAATAGTTCAGGGAATGATGCCAGCATAACCTAGGAGTGGACAGCACCCTGCAAAGAGCCCAAGACAACCAGTGTCGAAAGGGGAGAGCCATATCTTGAACATGATGACCTCACATCCCCGGCTGAGGGGGGCCTGTAGTTGTCGCTGCTGGAGTGGAGGAGGAGGACTTGCCCTCCTTTAATAGAGACCTTGACCTCACCAGGGAAGCAGAAGCTTTATCCTTATGCTTGTGGTGATGGCAAGAAGAGGAGGAGGAGGATGACTTATCATTGTCGTTGTCCTTAGTCCTTGATGACCGTGGCAGTGACAATGTTGCTAAACACCAGCAAGTATCCTTCCCAGAGGTAATCAAGTGAGAACAACAAGCCGTCTTGGAGCCTGCAGCCGTGGCTTGAGCTTCCATTACGTTAAAGGTGATGAAGGTTTCTAGAGCTTTCTTTGATATCTCCTTGTGGCATGGTTAAATCCCTGCAGATCCTGCAGGCCCTAATGTTGGGGGACAGGCCCAAACTGCAAACACAAATCTTGTGAGTGTCGTCCTCGCAGATCTTGTAATCGCAGTTCCAAGACCTAAATAAAGATTCTTTTGACAGCTGTATAAGGACATTGACAAGGTAAAGTTTAGAAAATAATTAAGTGGAAGAAACTATGACATTCTTTTTTCTACAGGTCCGAGGAGCAGTTGATGGCAGGAGAAGAACTGAGGAGCAATGGTGCCATCCACAATTATACAGGTGCCGATGTTGCAAGTCACAGTCAGTGGCCCCTAGCTAGCAAACACTTCCGTGTGGTCCTAACACCAACAGCTTACAGTTCCAAAGGCATGGCCCAATGAAAGAGATATCCTTGATGAAGATCTTGCACCCACGTCCAATTATTTCCATTCCGGGCCTTGTCCAAGTCCCCTTTGGGGCTCCTTAGCTCCCAAACCCTAATAATGAACCAATCACAAGAGACTTTTTTTTTTTTTTTTTTAAACGATAACTAGTTGAACTTTGTCAGTGCATTACATTTTGGGAAAGGTGTTATTTGGTAGGGAAAGGAACCCTCCTAAGCCACTGTAAAAAACACTACTGTTTAATTTTGTGGTGAACATTGCTGTTTAATTTCATTTTTAATTTTTTTTGAATTTCATGGTTGTGATCCACATGGAGTACCATTTCCCAAGATTTGGTATTACGTCTCAAAAAATAGTACATCAATCCTATTTTTTGTATATCACTATATACTGAGAAATCTCACACTTCATCTTGTACTTAAGTTTTTCTTAAATTAACAGCACAAGAAGTTTTAAGTGTCCTATGGCAAAGTGCAATAAGGCACCCACATTTTAAACCCAGAGTATGTACCCCCAAAAAAAACTCATGGTACAACACATTAACAAGCACATAACAAATGTGTCTCTCAGTACACACAGGGCAGTCAAATCAACAGTGCTACTGTGAATTTTTATACTACAAATACAGCAGGCAAATCAATACAGCAGCAATTGCAAGAGCACCCCCTGCTCTCTCTAAGCGCTTCTCTTGGCGCCCCCCACCCTCCCCATCTCCCTCTGCCTTAACTGTAAAAACATATTTCTCTCCCACCCCCTACCTTGCAAGTAATTTAAATCTCTGTAATTACTCAGGAAAGACTAGCGTCACAATCTAGCACCCACAACCTTCCTGTCTCTCTAATCCTGATTCTCCCGTCCCTTTTCTCCAACACCCCTGCTTTTGTCTATCCCTAGTCCAACCCCTCGCTCTCAATCCTGCTTTTAACTAATCCCCCCTGCCTCCTTCAGGACACAGACCCACGGCGCCTGATGTGCTTACAAGCCGGCAAGGAACTACTGGTGAAGCTCTCCTGCCCGCCCACCCCAAACCAGATACGCCACCTCAGGAATCAGGCTGCTCGGTTCTGAACATCCACAGGCTGCCTACAGCTGAGTGATGCACCACTATCGTTTGTAGCCACTCCTCTGCATCCCCCTGATTGGACCCTCCTTCAGTCTCAGCAGAATCAGCATCTCTGGCGTTAGTTTTTCAAAAGATTCACTGCTAGAATATTTTAGCTGGTCCTGCTGTATAGCAGCTACATTTTTCTGCCGCCCACCCACTCCAACCCTGGCTGCTATTAAATACTCCTCCTCCCCAACAAGGCACCATCTCCTTAGCTCCTCTTCCCTGTCACTCACCCTTTGTGCACTCCCCTTAAAGTAACTCACTAGCTTATTTTACTCTCCGTGTCTCCCCCCCCTACCAAAGACGCACTTGTATGAGCTTTCTTTCGCTGATAGCTGCTCTACAGTCTACGGCTCAAATTATAACTATTCCCCTTCTAGCTACCCCTGTCATTTGCTGTATCTGCAATGTTTCAGCCTACGGCTTTACCCTTTCTATTTTTTCTTATTATTTATCTTCTTCCTTTACTGTGCCCCCACCCCACTGCTTAAATGCATCATACCTATCATAGGCACTCCATCAAGCACACTGTGCTCTTTCACTCTACTGGGCTAACCACTGCGATCTCCCATTTGAGACTATGAGAACCCGCCCACTGGAGTACTGCAATCTCCTATTGCTGCTCTCCCCTATCAACAACTCACATCCTGATAGAATCCCCAAACGGCAGCTGCTTAAGCATAATAAACTCCTTGCTCATTACCGTCTTAGGATTATTCTGCTATCATTACTTCTCTAAAGAAATATCCACTCCAACTCAGGTCCCCAAGCAACACCCACTAATTCCCTATATTCCCTCATTTTAACCTCAATTAACATTAGGACCCCACTGCCCAAACTTGATGAACTCCAAGTCTGGGTATCTATACATAAGCTGGACATCTTAGCACTAAGTGAAACCTGGCTATTCCCCAAGGTGCCGGACAATGCAGCAGCAATACCTAGCTATGCCATCTTCAAGCTCAACCATGTTGGTAAGTGAGGAGGCAGCTGTGCCATTTATGGAACTGAAACCCTCACGAGCCATGTCCTCCCAACAGCACCACCTGCCAGCTCATCCCAAATGCTTGCAATCAAAGTTATCCTTGGTCACCAAAGTAAATCCCTGTCATATCAGCCTATATTCCTCTGCAGGACCAGGCCTCTGGTATTAACCCTTAGGCTGCCAGAAGATTTAGAACGCGTAGGTTTTTAGGACAAGATATCTCGTCTGCGGCAGCCTAAGGGTTAAAATGATTACTGAGTACCTCAATAAACTCCCGCATCGCACTGAGACAGTGATGTTGGGGGACTTTAACAGTAATTGGATTGCCCCAGAAGCCGATCCATTTAAAGATGCTTTTGACTCTAACAACATCACCCAAATGGTTACCTGCCCTACCCGGAAAAACTACAAAACTGGCTCCAGCTCCCTACTGGGCTAGTTCTCACCACCACACAGTAGTCTTCAGCATTCCATTGTCTTTCTGACACCTTAAGCAATCACTTCCCTGTACTCCGTCAGTGGTCCAATAAAGTGCTCAAACCTAAAACCAAGTTTGCCTACCATGATATACTAAAAAAAACGGAAGCTCCCAGAATTTTTAAACACGTTCTCTATGATTGACTGGTCCCCCTAAACTATATGACAGTCATTTCAATTTGGTGTGTGACCAGTTTGCCCCCTTCAGGAAAATAAAAACTAGGGGGAATATCAAACGCATGGATCACCCCCTAACCTACTAACAATGAAGAAGAATAGGGACAATCTTTGGCACACTGCAATAGCCTCCGGACTCCACACTCATATGCATCAGTACAAAACTGCCAGGAACCAATGCACTCAGGCAGTACGGAGCGCTAATCAGGTGTATTGTAAAGGTGTCCTAACCAACAGCTGGGGTAATAGTTAACAATTTTGGGAAAACATAAAAAACCTAATGGGAAAACCCAATAAATCCCCTCTTACAATGTTAGAGTTCAACAGCACTCTTACTCAAGACCGTAAGCTAATTGCCGACTCCCTTAATACCGCATTTGCCGATCTCAGTGGAATACTCCCTCCAGATTTCCTTACTGGCTCCTCCCTGCCTGCTGGCAATATAAATTCTACCCCTCCTCCCATCCCCCCGTTCTATTTCACAAAGATATTCCCACATGAAGCTTGTAGACATCTAGGGAAGGTGCTATGCAAATCCAGAACAAGCAGTGACATCCTCAACCTAAAACTTCTTCATCTTGCACTTGAAGCTGTCCTACACCCCCTCAGCAAACTCCTAAACCTCTCACTCACCCTCAGGCAGTTCCCCCAGGCTTGGAAATCTGTTACTGTTATGCCCCTGCACAAAAGTGGAGACTGTACACAGCACTCCAACTTCTGCCCCATATCAATTCTCCCCCCACTTTCTAAAGCCTTAGAGCGTATAGCTGCTGATCAACTGACTGAATACCTGGACAAGTACAACATCCAGTGTCAACAACAGCATGGCTTTAGGAAGGCACATAGTACAACCACTGCCTTGGTTGATTTTACAACACACATTCATAAGGCCTTGGACACCAGACAGCTGCTTGGGGAAGTGTATGCAGATCTAACTAAGGCATCTGACACTATTAATCACCAGCTACCTCTACGCTCGCTCTGTTACTTAGGCCTATCCGCCGATGTTACCTGCTGGTTCGAAAGTTATCTGGTGGGTAGGCACGAATGTGTTAAATTTGGGGACTCACTCGCTGACTGCCTCCCAGTGCACTCTGGGGTCTCCCAAGGTTCCATCCTTGGTCCGCTGCTTTTTAGACTCTTTTAAAACCATCTCCCTGCAGCATGCAACTCTAATATGATCCTTTATGTGGATGATGCCACCATTTTCTCCATTCATCACAGCCCAGGCCCACTGTCCTCCAACCTGCAATCCAACTTCAACTGTTGTTGAACTACAAAAAAAAATAAAGGCCATACTGTTTGCCAACACCCACAGCAAATACAAAATGGCTGACCTACACATTCTGAATAAACAATGCCTCCCACTTGATCAAGTCCATGAGTTTAAATACCTAGGTGTTACCCTGGACAGCCCACTCTCCTACACTACCCATGTAAAATTAATCTCCGGAACTATAAACTCCAGAATAGACACCCTCTATCGCCACTGCAACTGTCTTACTCAAGAGGTGATGCATGTAGCTGTAAACAGTTCAGCCCTATCTTTAATCGATTATGGACTGATCTTCTATGGAGCTGCCACAGACACCACTTTAAGCAGAATCAGAACAGCCTTGAATAAGTGCTGTTGCCTGGTGACAGGTGCTGGTAAAAGAACCCATACCTGTGAGCTCTACAGTCAAGCTGACTGCACCTCCAAGGCAGGACAGCGTACCAGACATGCCTCCTGGCTAAGAAAATCAGCCTCGGCCTTACTCCCCCAGCCACGCATGGCCTTCTGCCACCAACCACAGTCACAGGCTGCACTTGCAATTCTGACAAATTCTCTTTCCAGATTCCTTTCTGTCGCACTTCTCAAGCACTGCACGCCTTTCTCACTAGGGCCCCCACCCTAATGAACCATCTACCTACTGAGGTTTTGTCAGAGTCTAGGCTTGGCCCTTTCAAACACAATCTACACCAGCACCTCAGGAGTCTCAGCCACTGTGATTGCTCTTGCTAGCTGCCCTCTGAGTGCCTCTCCCACTGTGCCCTCCCTCTCATCTCCCCCGCCCTTCTCCTCCTTCCCCCTTACTTCTCTTCTCCTCAAATATCTCCTTCCCCCCCTCTCTTCCCACCACCCCGTTTTTCCTATACCCCACTCCCCTCCTGTTATACCTGCACCATTCCCACTTTACCCACCCCTTCTGACCAACCTTCCCCTGCCTCTATTACTATCCCCCTCTCTCTGCCTTATGTCCCAACAGCACTTACCTCTGATACTTGCACTTTATGACAAAGTCTAATTTCAGGATCGCCTCCCTTTCTACTGACCTCCTGACTCTAAACCCTACTTTATTTTCCTTAAATCTATGTAACATCCTCCATCTTCAAAATCATGTATTAAGTTTGGTAACTGTTTTGGTCAATTTGTCCATTGCACTCTACATTTGGAATGTTATGCATCTTGTCTTATGCCACTATTCTTTGTCTTTTTTTGTCTCTCTGACGTGAAACTTTTGTAAATGAACCACTGGTTCAAAGGTATTTTGTAATCCCAGAGCTCAGTAAATAAATAAAAATATACACATAAGCCATTATGTTCCCCCTTTTCATAGCATATAGGAACTCATTTTTCTAAGCCTAAAAGCTACTGCAATTTAAATAGGCTACTGCAGTTTAAATTTCTCTTAACTTTGCCACTGATGATTAATTGGCCCAAAATGTTCAGTTGTTTCTCACAGGGCACTTCTCAACATCACATAAACAAGTTCACTTAAATTTCAGACTAAAAAAAATCATAAAGGTATGGAATATCAGCAGTTACGCAGAAGCAGTTTCCCTTACCCTGCCACTAAAGTGTGCAAAATCCAAATGGCAACCTTGCTGGCCTGAGAAGCAGGAAGGTGAACACAGAAATAAATGTCACATACTGAAAGGTTCTTAAATGCGGATATTCCATACCTTTATACTATGCATTGCAAGGTGGTGCATTTTATTGTGTTGGCTTGCCTGGAGTGGAGGAGCGGAGGAGGAGACGGACGTGGCTGGGGGAGCGGAGGAGGCAGAAGACGTGGCTGCTGGCGGGTCTGCGGTCTTCTGACTGCCCTGGACTGCAATGGTGAAACAGGAGCATGCTGCCGGGCCGCAGCCTGTGGAGGTGAGGAGCAGAAGGTGAGGAAGTCAAGACAGACACTGTCTGGGGGCGAGTGACTCAGCGAGGGGCCGGGAGTATTTTTTATTTTCAGTCTCGGGCAAGGGCAAACTGAAGCGGAGTGGAGACTTAGGAGAGTGGAGAGTCTGGAGAGGTTGGAAAGACACGCGGCATTCTAGTTGGCTGGAGCATCTTACAAGGCACCAAATCGTTTCCAGAACTACAGAATGAATGGAAAAAAAAGGGGGGGGGGGCCCCAAAAAAATTAAAAAATGGTGGCTACTTGAACTCAACTTGGCTACCTTAAAGCGGCATACACTGTGTATTACCAGGGATCCGATTCTGGTGTTCCATGCTGGTTTTTTGGTGTGCACAGAGACCAAATAACAGGGAATTTCGAGCCCTATGTACACTGCATCCTTGTGGAATAAATGCATCAGTCATCCAATGCATAAATGAAGCAGGCCTGTGTGACCTCCACAAATCTCTGCTCCTCTGAAGTCTACTTTCTAGATCTGGAAGGTTGCAGTCTCCCACTGAAAAATGGAACCACTGTGGGGCAGACATCTGGATGCTGGGTAACCAAGGGGCATGTACGTGTATGGTAGTTCCCACACTCCAGTGTCTACCCCTCACTTACCCAACAGCACAATATTTGTCCAGAACTATCAGAGACTCCTGATTCTGCTCACAACCACCATCATACTTCAGTGTTTAGTTTACAGCTATCCTTACCCTAGTTTCCAGTTCACAGCCATTACACCCATATAAGTCATTATATCTAGAACAGGCCAACACCTCAATAGTTAAATTCCTCCAGATATGTGAGAGTAAGTTCTGGAACACAAAATTGGTATGGAGTAGTTGTGGGGCAAATATTTGGGTGTGGTGGTAGTTATGGGACAGATACTGATGTATGGTGTGGTTTAGGCAGTTAATAAGGTGCATGGCAGTTGTTTAGCTGAGACAGGGATGAAGGGTAGTTTCTGGTCCGGTACAATGACGCAAGATTAATAAAGGGCAGAAATGGTGATGAGTATAGGCTATAGGTAAATACACTGATGGGGTGGTTCAGTGCAGATACGAAGATGTAGTGCAGTTAGCAGAGTATTTCACAGTTCTGAATCCAATACTGGAGTGTGGGTATTTGTGGAACATATATTGTGATTTGGGGGTAGATACTAATATGCTGTGTGCGTTGGAGCAGATGCCAGGATATGGGGCAGCTGTGAGACATAATGGCGAGGGATAGCTGTTGGCATGGTATATGGCAGCTATGGGGCACGTACAGTGGTAAGGGCTAGTTGCAGGGTAGATACAGCAGTTGAGATAGCTACAGGGCATATACACTGGTATGGAGTAGTTGTAGGGCACAATATTGAGTAGCTGCAGGAGTGTTTCTGGACTGGAGATAGTTGTGGGGCAGCTGCAGGGCATAACACTGGGTAGCTGCATGAATATTACTAGAGTGGGAGCATATTTTTGGGAGAGACTGCTGCGTGGGGTGGTTGTTGGGCAGAATACTGGGTAGCTGTGAGGGTGTTACTAGAGTGGGGTAGCTGTGGGGCACATACTGTGGCGTGGGGTAGTTGTGGGACAAACAGTAGAGAGTGGTGTAGTTGCAGGGCAGAATATTTGGTAACTGCGAGAGTGTTACTAGAGTGGGGTAGTTGTGGGGCCAATACTGGGGTGGGGGTAGTTGCAGGGCAAAATACTGGGCAACTGCAAGAGTGTTACTGGTGCGGGGATACTTGGGCATATAATGGGGGAACCTTCAGGACAGAATATTGGGTAGCTAGTTGAAAGGCATTCCCTGACTGTAGGTACCAGTGAGGCAGATCTTGGGGTATGAGGTAGCTGAGGGAAAAAACTTTTCCTGTGGACAAAATGCCTTTTGTAAAAATGCTAAATGTATACTATAGACAGAACAATCATGTTACAAATGGACCCATGTAAAAGAAACCAGACTACTCTCAGACCTGAAAACAGGCCTACCGCATCAGATTAAGAGTCCTGCATGTAAACGGCACCACACAAAACTCAGATTTTCAAGTAACTGGATTTCTTCAGAAATCGTACAGTCAGACATGTAAACGTGAGAAGGAAGGACTGTTTCACTCATTTAAAACAAGTACACACTACCTGCCATAACATGTTCATCGCCACGTTATCATAAACCTCATTTTATTAATCTCTCCAGAATTATTTTCCGTGATTTATGGTGGTGTACAAGAGGACGAGAAGAATCTAAAGAGACAGTTCTACTCCTCCCTCCTTAATCTCTTGAAGTGTCACCAGTTGCATGGAAAAGTTAATGTCTGTGTGTATTTTAAGGTGGCACAAACTATACAGTCCTTCTATCCCCTTTTAATATGGGGGGGGAGGCGGTTTACAGACACCAGTCAAAAAGAAACAGAAGTAATCAGCATAATTCATTTTCATAATCTAAAAAGATTTTTTTTTGCAGTTAATGTTTTTTAATTAAACAAGAAGCTTAACACAGTGGCATATATAGAGTGTACATGTAGAGATACGTGGTATCCAGTAAGTTGGTGATATAATGAACGAAAACAGCATATTCAAATGGTAATGCCCTCATAGTGAATGACATAACTATGCATCAATGTAAAGTTAGTCAATGTGCCAATAAAATCAATCATAGTGGCTGCCACTCTATTAAGTGGAGAAGACCACCATATCAATAATTTTAGAAAACATTATTATGCTAATCTAAACTTAACCGGAGAGACTTAGTTCTGCAATTAAACAAACTAAGGTAAAGTAAAGAAGAATGAAGTACTTGAGAGACCAGAGAAGTAAAAGAAAGAAGGTGGGTATGGGTAAACATAGCTTTGAGTTCAGGTAGGTAAAGTATGGCTGCCAGCATGCAAGGAAAACATCTATTTTGTTCTTAGCCAGATACGATAAATGCCCAAACTGAGCGGTAACAGATAGTTTGGTCATTAACTCAGATATGCATGGAATATATTGAGATGTCCAGCGTGAAAGTATTAAACATTTAGCCTCCATGCATAACAGAGCCAAGCCATCTGAGGGCATGATTGGAGAGATAATCAACATTCTTTATAATGCATAGCATCATTAAAGTAAATGAGAAAGGTACATGCCGAAGCAAAACATTTACAGCTAAACTGTGCACCTGCTTCCAAAAAGGGTGTACAAGATGGCAGGACAAATTTCCACCTGGAGTGTTACATCTCCAGCAATCATCTGGAGAAAGTTTTAAACGTTTTAAAATTGCGGGAGTTCTATACCAAAGATGTAGTATTTTGTTTTGAATAAGTAAGCTTCTAGTGTCTAAAAAGGTTTTATGGCACAAAGTCCAGCACTGAGTCCATGCTTGTTCTGAAATGTCAGTTTGAAGGGTCGATTCTCATTTATGTTTAGAAGCTAGACAGGGGTTAGGAAAGTTCTCTCTAATGCAGTTATAGATAGGGAACGGAGGTTAGCACAGGGGATCAAAGAAGGAGAAAAGGATTTCTTCAGATATATCAGAGAGAAGAGGAAGAACGAGGAACAAATTGTTATGATCAGAAGGATAAGTGGTTGGATAGAAAACGGGGCTGAGCAGGCAGAAGTACTTAATGAATACTTCTGTTCAGTCTTCACCAAGGAGAGGGGCGGGCCCATACCTGAGAAGAAGGGTGAGGGGGGAGGAAAAGCAACCACGGATGGGGAAATCACAGCGGAAAGGGTGAGGGAGGGCCTAAAGTCCCTGAAGGTGGACAAGGCACCTGGCCCAGACAGAGTCCATCCCAGGATGCTGAGAGTTAGCAGAGGCCCTGGCAGGGTCATTGGCAGACCTGTTCAATACCTCTCTGAACTCAGGGTGCACGCCTAGGGACTGGAGAGAAGCACATGTGGTACCTCTCCACAACAGTGGGCCCAAGGATGAACCAGGGAATTACAGACCAGTAAGCCTTTACTGCAATTGTGGAAAAACTGATGGAGACAATCCTCAAGGAAAAACTAGTGCAATTTCTTGAGCATAACAATCTCCAGGACAGCAGGCAGCACGGATTCGTCTCAGGCAGATCCTGTCAGATGAACATGGTTGATTTTTACAGCTGGGTTACGAGGGCACTGGACAGGGGACATGCAGTGGATGTCCTCCACTTGGATTTCAACAAGGCCTTTGACTCGGTGTCACACGGTAGGCTGACCTGCAAGTTGAAGAGTGTGGGAGCAGGAAGGAAACTGGTCAGATGGAACGAGAACTGGCTACAGGGTAGACAGCACAAGGAAGTAGTGTTGGGGAGACATCTGAACCCAGGGCAGTAACAAGTGGTGTACCACAAGGTTCAGTGCTGGGACCGGTTCTGCTTAACATTTTCATAGCCAACACTGCAGTGGGGATTAAGAGCAAGATCAGTCTCTTCACAGATGACACAAAGATTTGTGTCTAGGTAGATAGGGGGAGGGAGCACAAGTACTTCAGGAGGATTTGGTAAAACCGGAGGAATGGTCTCACACTTGGCAGCCTGGTTTTAATGCCAAGAAGTGCAAAGTGATGCATTTAGGAGGCAAGAACCCAGGACACAATTACTGGCTCGAGGGTGTCCCGTTAACAAAATCCAAGGAGGAGAAGGATCTGGGAGTGCTGGTAACCAGGGAGATGAACCACTCTGCTCAGTGCAGGAAGGCAGCGGCAAAGCCAAACAGGATGCTAAGGTGCATAGTAAGGGAGATTACTTCTAGGAGTGAGGAGGTCATTTTGCCCTGGTGAGATCACACCTACAGTACTGCGTGCAATTCTGGCGCCCCTACTTAAAAAGGGACATCAAACTACTGGAGGGGGTACAGCACAGGGCAACAAAAATGATCCTGGGGTTGGGGGACAGACCATATGAGGAGAGACGGAGAGCTCAATACGTATACCCTGGAGGAAAGAAGGGAGAGAGGGGATATGATTGAGACCTTTAAGTACCTGAAGGGTCTGAACAAAGTAGACACCTGGTACATGTTCAATCTGAAAGGCGGAAGGGAAACCAGGGGACACTCTATGAAGCTGGAAGGGGCAGGTTAAAGAGGGAACTGAGGAGTCACTATTTCACAGAAAGGGTGGTGGCAGGGTGGAACGCTCTGCCAGAGAAAGATGTATCGCTACAGAGTGTTGTGGGCTTCAAGAGTGAGTGGGACAGATTCAAGGGAGGTACAAATCGGGAGGTGGTGGGAGATGGGGGAATATTGGGGGGCAGCTGTAGTCTAATGGACTGAAGTGCTGCACGCTCGAGCAGACTAGATAGACCGAATGGCCTGTATCTGCTGGCAATTTCGTATGTTTGTATGCAAGTCCTACCTTGCCTTTCTTGCATTAAGCCATTTATAAATATGCGTGGGCTTGCAAACTTAAGGGAGGAAATTTTGTTTGTAATTTTGGAAGGCTGTTCGAATCTACAGATATTTCCAAAAATCTTGTTGTTGAAGATTCCATTTTGTTTGAAGGTTGGCGTAGGAATCTATCTGAAAAGAATCCTGCATCATAAGATCGCTAATAAATTGTATACTTCTATTTCTCCTTGTACTACAATAAATAGGATTCCCCTCAAGGGTGAAGTTTGCATTGCCCCACAGAGGGCTCAACGATAATGGTTTAGGGTTAGTTCGCAGGCGTTTATGTAGCTTGTTCCAATAAATTATCGAAACATTTATTATGGGGCGTTTTATTTGTTTAGGTAAGAGATTATATAAAAGAGACCTGTGGCCACATTGCCCAGTAATAAAGATGCCTCCTTGGAAGTCATTGTGGCATTTCATTAGATATTTTATTGAGCCAGCACAGAGAGTCTCAGATGCACAAAAGGCCCAAATATAACCTAGAAACCATGGAAGGTTAAATCCTCCCCTAGTCCAATGAGCCCAAAGTTTAAGGAGACTATAGCGAGGACATTTGCCCTCCCACAAAAAAATCTCCAGTTAGATGGTCACTTATTTGTAACAAAGTAGGAGGAAATTTTAATGGAATGTGTGAAATGAAATATAGAAGTTTGGGGACTAACTTTTTTTTTTTTTTTTGTAGAGCTGTATGGTCCCCATCGCCTCCTTTCGCCAACTGGCGACGGGGACACACGGGGTTTTACAGGTTTTTCTCCCCAAGGCTCCGGCACACGACCATGCGAACATATAGAGGCACGCTACACACCCCCTGGCACCAGCCCCTTCCACCTCCCATAATTATTTGCCACCCCCTCTCCGCCTACGCTACTCACCAGACCTCCACCTGGTGGGAGCGGAACTACAGGAGGGCACCATCCCACCCTCGAGAGAGGAGAGCTGCCCATTAGCATGCTCGATCCTGCTCTGCCGCCCCCCCAACTTCGACCCGAGGTCATTCCTGAACCTGGGTCGCCAGCATAGAGCAAGGTGCGGCATCCAGCGCCTCAACCCTCCGCGCCACCGGGCCGGCCTAACATTTTTAAAGCAGACATTTTTCCATTTAAAGTGAGTTGTAAAGTTTTCCACCGATCAAACATATTTTTCATTTCTTGCAATAGAGGGAGTAAATTCTCCTCATAGATTTTGTTAAAGTTAGATGAGATTCTAATGCCGAGGTATGTAATACCACTGGAAACCTGAAACTGTAGCGATAGTAGAAGAACATAATCCATTCAAGGGAAGAATTTCAGATTTGGCATAGTTAACTTTAAGACTGGCCATCTTAGAGAAATGATTATGTAAAGAAAGCAAGGGATGGATGGAGGTGTGGGCATCTTCTGGCAGTATTAGTATATCATCAGCATATGAAAAAGATGTATACTGAAAATCTCCAGAAGAAAAACCTTTGATATTAGAGGACTGGCGAAGAGCTGCTGTTAGGGGTTCCAGAGCTAAAATAAAAAGGGGTGAGTGGGCAGCCCTGCCTAGTACCCCTCGGTAATTGAAATGGGGGAGAAAGTGGAGAGTCAGTAAGGACCCAAGCGGTGGGGGAAGTGTACAACACTTTGATCCATGAATAAAATTGAATTCCCAGTTCCAAGTGGGATAACACTGAATATAAATAGTTCTATTCTAAAGAATCAAACTCTTTTTCAAAATCAAGAGCGACTGCAGCAGAGGGGGATTTGGAAGTGCTAGCTCTGTGCATCACGTTCAAAAAGGAGCATATATGGTTGCCACTTAATCTACCTTTAACAAATCCCACCTGGGACTGGTAAATCAATTGTGTTAATGGCTCGAGGCGTGATGCTAGTATTTTAGAATATATTTTACTGTCTATATTAAGAAGCGATATAAAAATAATTTTGACTGGATCACGGTGTTCTCAATACTAAAACAGATATCCAGGGTGGAACATACCTAAACACAGCTGTTTGAACGTCACGACAGATGGTATGTGGTGAAACTGGATGGGGGGCAGTAAGAGGGTGAAGGGAACAATCAGAAAGCATTATTTCACATAGTAGGGGTCAGCATGTGGAATAGCTTCCTGGTGAGGCTGTGAAACTTTGTACCAGTTTGAATGCTGTCAAAAATTAAAATACCACAATCACCGACGAGACGCAGTGTTTACAACTCTATGCATCAGGGGTGCTCACAAGCTCTTAACCTCTACTGTCTTATGGTGTCTTTCAGAGTAAGGATCCAGCAGCAAGAGGAAATCTGCATGATAACCCTGTTATACCCATGGGGAACATAGCATGCTGACGTCACGGCAACATCAGGAGGACACTAGGACGCGTCCACTGCTATGTAACCGCTGTGCAGACGCAAACAGAGTGTGCAGTCTGTGCCTTTGCTATATGCGCGTAACCATCTGTGTGAAAGTGCAAACCGCACACTCCACCTGGGTCTCGGTATAAGAGTGATGCCCTGTGACATTTTTATTGTCAACAACATTTGCAAATATTATCGCCACAGGCGAAAAGACGGTTACATACGCCAATACACAGTTAAAGGTAGTACTATAATAATTGGAAGAAGAGTTTGCTTTACAATTAATGAGGCTATGTAATCACGTAAGGTGCCACTTGCCATTTCTTTTCATTAGAAAGAACCACATACATTTTCACTGCTGGTAACATGTATAAGGTGCAATAAATACAGTTACTGAGCACAGAAAGATATCTACTAGCATAACAATATTTTATCTTTGCCTGAATTCATACACTAACAAAAAAATATTTAGTATTTATTTGGAGACGTATTTGGCTTGTAACAAGTTTTATTTATTATTTTGCAACTCGCAGATTTGAACAGAGTTAGAGTGAAATAAACCACAGTCTTCAGCCAATAAAGTGGAGATTCTTTAGCAACTGGATCCCTAAGGTATGGCAATGTAAGTTTTAGGTGCTTTAGCCTCATTTACTTTGCCACAAAATCAACTGGATAGTCCCACGTGTACTATATTTAACATTAATTTTGATTTCAGTAACCAGTGCAATACAGCAAAATATACAGACTAACTAAAAGCACAAGGCAGCATGGACATGCTTCTCCTCCTCGGCCCTGTACCAAGGAGGAATGACAAGTGGCAGAATTGGGACCCTGAGGAGTTCCAACTGCAGGGTGACAGGTTTGCAACTGGTATTAAAAGTAATGTTCAATGCTTGCACCCCCACCCCCCCCCGAATCACTGGAACAGATGAGGCCAAGTGTAAAGAGGATGAATTGCATTCTTTTGTGAGGAACGAAATTGGGCCATCACCACCTCAAATGTAAAGTCTCAACGGCTTAAGAGTTTCTGGTGCAAAAATGCAAATGTTCTGCAAGTATCTGAATTTATTGAGAGTATCCCTCTCCCAGTGCGGCTTTGTGTATGTACAATTAATTGTACTCAGAGGGGGGAAGAGATGTGGAAACAGCCTGGGTGACACACTGGAGAGGGGGCCCTACTGAACTCCCAATACCAGGCCTCCACAAGGTTATGTTTCCATGTTAAGGACCCTGACGGCCTGAAGAACGACGGTGTCCCATCAACCCCCTCCTGAGACACTTGAGGCAAATACCTAAAGGAGGATGGGACAGCCTGCTTTGTTGTACCATCCATGTCTCAGGAAGGACCTTTAGGCTCCGGTGACATCCTCACCCTAGGAGAGGATTAAATGGAGGACACCAGCTACTTACACTCCTATGACTGAGGAGGAGAAGAAAGGAACAGTTACATACTTACAACAGAAGATCTTTGAAAGAAATCTCTCCATTAGGCCACACATTTGAAATTACACTCGCGTCAACACTAGGACGACATAGAAAAGTACAGTTACAAAAGAACTTACCATAACAGTAGATCTTCGAGACAGGCTCTTGCAGTAGGTATTTAGACATAGGACTCACCCGGCAGGAGTCGGGACCTCACAGAAAAATTTCTAGCTAGCAAAGGGACCATCCCCACATCAGGTGACTGTCAGGCGACATCAGTATAAAGGAGCGGTCCCCCACTTCCACCTTCCAGTTCTTTCCCACCAAAGGCCAAAAGAGGCAAGATGAGAGAGAAGAGGATATGCCCCCAAGGAAAGAAAGAAAGAAAGGAGACTTAGGGGGACGGCAGGCGGGAAGGTAATACCTACTGCAAGAGCCTCTCTTGAAGATCTACTGTTACGGTAAGTTCTTGCATAACTGTACTATCTTACTTTGAGAGGGCTCTTGCAGTAGGTGTTCACAGACAGGACTGAGTCCCAAGCAGTCTGGAACAAAGAGAAAACCGGGAGGAGGATTGTCATCCACAACATAACCCTCAGGGCTGAGCGGGTCTCATGAAAGGAGACCCTGCAGAACAGCCAACCTGAAGCCTGCTCTACGGCGAGAGGCAATGTCCAAGCTGCACTGTTTCAAAAAGGTATGGACTGAAGTCCAGGTTGCAGCTGCACAGATGTCTGCCGAGGACACATTCCTTGAAACAAGCAGCAGAGGCAGCTACTCCCCTAGTGGAGTGACCTCTGACCTGACCCGGGAGGGTCTTGTACTTGTTGTAACAGAAAGTGATACAATTGGCCAACCATGTGGAAAGGCATTGCTTGGAAACAGCACTGCCTTCTCGTTTGGGAGCGAAAGAAACAAAAAGCTGATCAGTCTTCCTGAGATCCTTGGTCCAATTGGTGTAGCATCTCAGGATTCTGTGAACATCCAGAGTTTGTAAGAGGTATTCCCCTTGATTGGAGTGTTGCGTAAAGAAAGCTGGTAACTCCACAGCTTGATTCAGCATAGACTCAGCTACCACCTTAGGAAAAAATATAGGGCTGGTGCGCAGAACCACACATTCCTTATGGAAAATCAAATACAGGATTTTACACATCAAGGCTTGAAGCTCGGAAATGCGCCGAGCAGAAGTGATGGCCACTAGGAAAAGTGTCTTCCAAGAAGGGAACTTTAAAGTCTGCTTCCACTGCTGGCTCAAAAGGAGGCAGTGTGAGCTTCTCTAGGATAAATTTCAAGTCTCATGGAAGGGCAGGATTGCGGACGGGGGTCTCAGGTGGAGAACCCCTTTAAGAAAAGTCTTAGAGACTTCCAACTAAGCAAAAGTCCTGTCTCCAAAGGGAATGTGGTAGGCTGAAATAGCTGCCATATAGACTTTTAAAGAGGAATGGCTGAGACCCAGGTCTAAGAGGTGACGCATGTAACCCAGGACTTTGTTGGCTGGGCATGTGAAAGATTCAAAGTCTTTAGAATATGCTCAGATGGAACACTGTTTCCACTTCATAGCGTAGGTGGACCTGGTGGAAGGCTTCCTGGCCTCCACCAAAATGTCCGCTACTAAGGGAGAGACTCCAAAGCGGGCTTTGGCTACATCTGCAGGAGCAACGCATGAAGATGAAGTGATCTGAGGCCTGGGTGAACAAGGGTCCCCTAATCCTGGGTCAACAAGTGCTGCGACAGAGGAAGAGATAGTTCCTCTGAAAACTGTTGCAGAAGAGAGAACCAAACTTGCCTGGGGCAGAAGCGGGTGATGAGAATCACTTGAGCCCCTTCTGATCCAAGTTTTTAGGACCCTCAGAATCAAAGGAATGGGAGGAAAGGCATAAACTAATGTGTTCCTCCAACAGAGAGACAGAGCATCCCACCAGAAAACATCTTGCCCTGGAGCAAGCGAGCAAAATGAAGGAAGTTTTTAATTTTGGGGGGAGGCGAAGAGGTCTACCTGAGGTGTCCCCCACTCCTGAAAGATGTTGTTTATGACCTGTTGGTCTAACTCCCATTCCTGAGCCGTGGTTGAGGATTGACCGAGTTCATCTGTCAGGGTGTTTTCCACTCCCAGAACATGAACTGCAGTCAGGTGAAGGTCATGATGGGCTGCCCAATACCAGACTCTCATCGCCTACCAGCACAGGGGATAGGGACGGGTTCTTCCCTGTTTGTTGAGGTACCAGACTACCCACATGTTGTCTGATTGGATGAGAAGATGACCGGGAAGAATGAAGAGAAGAAGAGCCTGTAGGGCATATAGGACTGCCCTCGGTTCGAGCACATTTATGTGCAGTTTCTGCTCGAACAGGGACCAGCTGCCCTAAGTACTGTGAGACCCTAGGCGGGCACCCCAGCCCTCCCTTGACGCGTCCGTTGTCAACATCTGGGAAGGAGGAGTAATGCAGAATGGAACTCCTAGACACAAGTTCTCCTGAACCATCCACCAGTACAAGTCCCTGCTCATGGCATCCAACACTAGCACCTCTTGGTCTAGATTGTCCGTGGTTTGGTCCCATTGCGACTGAAGCGTCCACTGAGAGATCCTCATACGAAGCCGGGCAAACAAAACTGTCGGAATGGCAGCCACCATGAGCCCGAGGAGGCAGAGGACTGACCTGGCTCCGATCCGCCTGCGACTGGACAGAAGACGAGCCTGATTCTGAAGGCAGAAAGGCTTTGCCTGTGGTTGTGTCCAGTATCGTCTCTACAAATTGGAGGCATTGGCAAAGGACCAAGTGAGACTTGGCCTGGTTGATGGTTATACCCAGGCTGGTAAAAACCTGCAGGGTAAGAGAAAGGGAGTGCAGGAGTTCTTCCCTGGACGGGGCCACCAGGAGCCAATCATCCAGGTACGGGAAGACTTGCACATTCTGGGTAAGCAGATGGGCCGCTACCACAGGCAGGCATTTGGTAAATACTCGGGGAGCCAAGGAGAGACAAAATGGGAGGGCCTTGAACTGGTAGTGGTCCTCCTGAAAGCAAAAACGGAGGTATTTGTGATGGGAAGGGCATATGGGGATATGCACGTACGTATCCTGCATATCCAGAGCACATAGCCACTGTCCCGGCCAGAGTAACGGTAGAAGGCTCTACAAGGTGAGCATTCTGAAGCATTTGTACTCCATGAACATGTTCAGGGAGCTGAGGTCTAGGACTGGCCTCAAGTCTCCCATCTTCTTTGAAACTAGAAAGAAATGGGAATAGTAACCCGTCCCCCAAAGATGAGTGGGGATTAGCTCTATTGCTGCCTTCGAGAGAAGGGATAGGATTTCTTCTAGAATCAGAGGAAGATGTTGCGGGGAGTAAGATGACTGAGGGGTGGTTTTCGAGGTTTCTGCAGAAACTCTATCAAGTGTCCAGCAGATATTAGCTGGAGCACCCAAATGTCCGATGTTATCCTCTCCCAGTCCGGCAGATGGGAGAATCTCCCAAATACCCGTTCCTCTGGAATGGCCAGAGGTAGAGAGAAGGGAGAGGCAGGGAGTCAGGAAGTGTGGGGCAGTGCAGCAGCTGAGGCTCCAGCTGACTTTATGCTGGGGGAAGTCTTGGTTGCCGGAGGGGCCTCACGTTTGTTGGCGCGCTTTCCTTGATTGGGCTTTTGTTTTTGTCGGGTTTGACGATGAAAAGGACGTCACTGCCCCGAGGGGGCCTTTACAAAGTCTGGACCGACTTTAGTGCAGTGTCCTTCCCCTGCAGTTTGGTTATGCTGTCCTTGACATCACCTCTGAACAACACCGAACCCCTGAAGGGAGCATCCTGTATAGCGGACAGTACTTCAGGGACCAATTCTGACACATGGAGCCAGGCATGATGCCATAGGCCTGTGGTGAAAGCTGAGCTTCTGTGAGCTGTGTCAACCATGTCGTAGGTGGCACAAAGCATGCGCCTACAGGCCGAACCAGCGGAACGGACCAGGTCTCCCAGTTCCTGCTTAGTTTGTGAATCAGGCAGGGAGTCCAACTTGGATTGCACCTGGCTAAGGATAGACTTCTGGAAATCCCCCATGTGGCCAACATAGTTGAGGGCTCTGATGCCTAGGGGCAAAGAGGAGTAAATTTTCTTCCCGTACTGATCCAGAAGTCAGGATTCCTTGTCGGGCGGGGACGAGCTCAGATGTTTGGGGTTGGCGGAGAGACCCTGGGCGTCGCTAATCACAACCTAATCTGCCTTGGGGTGAAAACTAAGGAAATCTTTACTCTCCGGAGCCTGGTATAGCCTTCCTCGAAAGGGGGGCTAATGCAGATGGTTATTTCCAAATAGTGGAAACAAGATCGGCGTGAGTCTCTATCCAGGGTGGAATCACTGTAGGAGTGGTCTCTGGCAGATCCAGATGAGAAGTGAACTTCTTACGCTGTGGGTCTGGCTCCACTGATTGCCACTGACATGTCCCCGGGATCTTCCACAAGAGCTCCAGAAAAGAAGGGTCCTCCGGAGGGGAGTTCAGAGGGTCCCTCAGCCTTGGGCGTTCTGGAGTATGGGGCTCATCTCCATGATCAGAGTGGTCGGACTCAGAATCTGAGTCAGATGGCTCGGAGGTAGGAGACTCCTCCTCCTCCCTGGGAGGGGGAGGAATGACCCCTCTGGGGAGCCCCCAGGGGTGCATGTCCTCCCCACCCTGGGTGCCAAAAGGTTTTCCTCTGGCGTCGGCTAAAAGGGAGGGAGTCTCCCGTCTTGACTCACCATGTTAATGTTCCCTCTGTGTGGCTACAGACTGTAAAGGGCCAAAAATTATTAATCAGCAGCTGCTACACTGCATGTGCCCTATTTCTGATTTTGCAGCTATGGAATATTTGTCTCTAGATATAGCGCATGGCACCCTTACTGTGTGTTCCTCAGGGATATAGAAGAAATCATTTTGTTTGTTCTCACTGCCCTAAAAGGATATAAAAATATTATTAAAAAAAAAAAAATATGGCCTTTGATAAAAAAATTAGTTGGAAAAAAATTTGACTTACCAGTACCTGCCATGGACTTATGGTGAAAAAAGTATCATAAGTCCTGGACTTAAGGCCTTGCAAAAATATTTCAATCCCTGAAGTGACTGCAACTACAAATAACGCTTTCCATGATAGGAAGCATAAGCCATAACTCACGGCTGGCTCAAAACAGAGTCTAAGTCAGTTTTTCAAGACACAATTCAAACCACAAGGTGGGACCAGATTACAAACAGGAGGTTTTATTTGTAAAATACCCCTCAGGAATGTATGAGAGACCTCAAACTGGGCAACCATACAATCATCAACAGGGGCATGGAATGCGAATACAGTGGCACAATGCACCTTGAGGGAGGAATATTGTAAACCAGTGCCTGACAGGAGCAACAAGTACTACAACACTGCATTTACCAGACAGGTGAATGGGTCCAAATTCCTAGAAGTAGCCCACAAAGTGAACAGTTTCCTCTGGCAGCAGGGTGGCAAAAGGATTCCCTGCCACGACCCTTAGCAGGTGTGGAATAAAAGGATCTGACAGACCTTAATGTCATTTTTGATGCTTGCAGGCCTCTCAACACCTCTGCAATGCCATAAGCAAACAGCTTGTTGCCTCTATAAGGTTAATTTAAAACGGTTTGCTGTACATCATTAGCAAAATCAGCAACCCTTGGCCAAGAATAACATCTCACACAAATGACAAGAGGCAGTTGCCCTGGCAGAGGCATCAGAGACATCACATGCTGAACAAAGCACGTTTGCCAACCTCAGCACCAGGATTTAGTGTTTTAATTCATTAATTCTTGGTAGTACCTTCTAAAAGAGCCTAGGCTGCAGATCTGGCAGCCTCCCGCAGACCATTTTGATACTCGATAATATGGGCCTGGTGATGTGCAATACAAAGGCCTAATGAAGCAGAGGCATATGTACATTTACACATCCAATCTCCTGGATTCCTATCAGAAGACAAAGTACTCGTGAGTTTGGGTGCCCTGGGGGCAGACACTATAACCACTGAGTCGATCCCTGTTTGGTTAACATAATACGATCTGGCTGAGGGAGCAGGGTACTGCTCGTCAGCCTTTCTTGGTACAGCAGGTACTGAATTAGGCCTGTACCAGGCTGCTGATGTAGCATCCTCCAGCGCAGAGTAAAGAGGTGGAATAATGCCGAGGGGAGTACAGGTCACCTCCAAAACCTCAGATTCTTCTCTGTGGAGTCCACTTCCTCCACAGCAAAGCCCACTGCAGTTTGTATTTCCTGCATCATGGATTGGAAGATACAGTCTTCTAGAGGAGATATAGGCACATAAACCACAGAATCCTCACTACAAGATGGGGTGGAACACGTGAGACATACTGTTCTCCATAACCCTTCTCCTCTTCATAATTCTCTTGCATAATGAGGTCTTGTCTATATTTCACCTCGTCATCTATGCCCCTGTTGATGACAGCAGCTGAAGACCTTGCTGGCGATGCCACAAGCAGCAGAGCAGAAGTTACCGACAGTGCACAGGCAGAAGTCGACGACAGTGCCTGAGAGCTGATAACACCCATCAACTACAACAGACTGCACAAGTAAGCCTGGTAGAATAAATCGTCATTTCTGAAAACAAGCCTACTACTGCCTGCATGTCGACCGCAAGTACAAAATGAGAGAGGGGCCTTTATCTTTGATGACTAAGGCACTGCAGAAAATAATAAATCAAGAAATAAAACAAAAAGGCAAACTGAGGCAATGTGATCTTCTCCCATGGTATGTATTTGACGGTGGGAAAAACAGAACTGGAGTAGGTGAGGGGACCACAGTGGTTACTGGCAGGCGCACGTCACCAAGCAGTGACACATAGGTGCCCTGAGCCAGTAGCCACTGCTAGCCCCCGGTCAAAAAAGATTTGCTACACTGGGGTCCTAGACTCTCCAGTTTAAACCCAAGAGTGGGACTCCATGGAGAAGACCGATTCAAGGAAGATTCTCAAATTATCTAAATATGAACTACAGCCTGACCAAGTGGCGCAGTCTGGTGGAACTATGCTCACCATGTGGGAGACTCAGGATCAAGTCTCTGTCCAGACTCCCTTGCCTCAAGCTGACGGGGCCAGGATGTGATGTGGAAGCATCTTGTAGTGGTCCAGGGGAGGGGTGGAGGTTTCCCTGCTACTCATGCGACACCTAGAGTAGGGTTGGGGAAAGCACTGACATTGCTGACCATGTGACGTCAGCCATCCCCATCCCCAGGACAACAGAAGTACACAGCAAGAGACTTGGACTTCTAACAGAGTGATGTGAGGACCTACACCAGAAAGAGGTAACTGCCCGACATTCATACAGGACACTGGCTGCCAGCATGCCCACTGCAAGCCACTGAAGTCTAGGCCCCTCCTCCCTTCCTTCGTGGTTAGATGTGTACAAAATAAATATGCCAACTCAGAGAAGACACCAACGACTACACATTACTCTGGCTGGCACACAGTATAGCTTTCAAAATGCATTCTAAATCTTTCTGAGACAGCCAGTTTGCACCATGGTTAAGCAACAGGATGTTCAGTCTTCTAAAAGTGCTACTGAAAAGGATGAGGGAAGTTTTCCTGGACTCCTCTAAACAAAAGCACAGAAAGAAGCATTGGAGAGAGATTGAAAAGGCTGATACTACAAAAAAGTCTCCATTTCACCTTAATGACAGCACCACACAGTATTTTAAACTAACAGCTTTATACCTCCCTTCCCCCAACCCATTTATATAGGAAAAACAGCCAAATGACGTGCAAAGCATGTCAGTACTTGCCACTAATTCTTTCTGCTCTAGTCTAAACCTGTAGAGTGTGACATTTTGGAACAGCCATCAACACAACTTGCTTCACATGAACAGATTTCTTAAAACACTAGTGTGGAGATTCCCTGACGGAGTAATGAGTCTAGTATCTAAAAAATGTGTCGGGTTAAATTATTTTAAAGAGAAACACAAGGTGTCTGTTACAAAATGCCCATCACACCGATGTTTATTCCTATAAACATTTACACTACTATCTTGTCTCCTGAACTAGATAATAATCCCACTAGGCCCATCCAAAAGGACAACTTTTCCCCTCTCAACTCTGGTTATCCTGCCTACGCCACTGGCTAGCACCTTCTTCGGCTAACTCCTGGCGCCTGATCATGCCCCACCAAGATCCTCCCAGGCCTGTGACCCCTCCTCCCCCCAACACACACACCACGTGACTCACCTACTTGGGTACCCTTTGGGCTTATACACCCCCAAGGCAGAGCCACTTTCAGCTCCTCAGCATTCCCATACAATTGCCTAGTGCCCATCAGGCGGAGGTTAAGGCCAGAGGGATGGCAGGGCCCACAAGGGCAGATCCAGTTGTGGGCGTGGTGACAGAGAGCACAGTCATCTGCCCAGCCAGCAGGGTTATCCACTTTACAGCTCCCTGGAGAAAAGGATGTGCAATGACACCCTGGTGGCATCAGACATGCTCCCGTGCCCGATGCACCAATGTCTGCCTCCCCTACAGTCTCCTTGAATTTTGTGGTCTCTGGCTCACCAACCCCCAGCTGTAGCAAGGAGTCAGACTTTCAAACGCCGCACCCCACTTGCCCTGGAGGAGAGCAGTGCCTGGGATGCTAGAGTCTCCTCCCTTCCAGCCAACCCTGCAACGCTTCTTTCTGAACCCGGGTCATCAGCGTCGCAAACAGTAGCGCTACCACTTGTGCCAGTAGGCCTGCAACAATCGTCTCACTGAGCAGAAATGTTTATACACAGCTGAAAATGTGGGTTACAACTTGCCATGTTCAACCTAACTTATAGAAAGTGTTGTCCTCGCCCCCTAGTCTCTTTAGGGAGTTTGCCACTTTTGACAAATCTATGAAAAAATTTATTATATAAGCACAATTCTTATTTATTTTAGTTTTTGTTGACTGGGAAAGGAAGGCAATACAACTCTATTTCTTTTTTTAAATAACATAGAAGTTGACGGCAGATAATGACCACAAGGCCCATCCAGTCTGCCCATTTCTTTTTCTACCTTATAAATGTGCCATTGGTCTTTGCTCTATCAATGGCCTATCTACTCATACTCATCTGCATTGCTCCCTTATGCCTATCCTATGCCTGTTTGAAGCCCTGCACTATATTCATATCCACCACTCCCTGAGGTAGGCCGTTCCATGTATCCACCACCCTTTCTGTGGAAAAGAACTTCCTCACATTACCCCTTAATCGGCCTCCCTCTAATCTCATGCTGCGTCCTCTTGTCCTGCTATTTTTCTTGTATTGAAACATGTTATACCCTTTTCACCTTGTTAATGCCCTTAAGGTGTTTGAATGTTTCGATCATATCACCTCTCTCCCTTATTTGCTCTAGGGCATACATATTGAGCTCCGTTAATCTGTCCTCATGTGTGTCTATTAAGAGTTGTCATTTTGCAACAAACAGACATACAACAACAATAACAACGTGGCATGGTGGATATGTCTTCGTCTCAGAAGCAAAGAGTCATAGGTTTGATTCCCAGTGAGGATATTTATTGTACTCCGGTTGCTGCCTTAAAAGAGTGTGTGTGTTACAGAAAGGATTTGGAGTTTTTTTTGTAACAAAATAAGTGGGGTAAGTTGTGGAGAATGTTGCTGAACTTCAATTTGTCTGTAAGGTAATTTGAAAGCACAGTAGCCCACATTTCAAGGGCCTTAAACTAGAGCCGTGTTTTTGCCATGTAGTTTACAGAAGAAAGCCTTTGGTTACCAGACTGTACACACAGAGTACCAAAGGAACAACTCCCCACCCACCCCCATTCCCCAATCACCCCCAGGTGCTCTACCTTTATAGTGGAAGCCAAGTCACACCTACTTAAAGACGCAGGGAACAGTTAGGCAGCACAAGCAATAGCCTAGCTGGTATATAGGCAGAATTACAAAGGGTGTAGCTAGCAACTAGGTAGACAAGGGCATATACAAGAAGGAGAGAGAAGCTGTAAGTCCCTACAGGCGAGAAAGACAGGGAGAGAAGGAGAAGGGGGGGGAAGGGTTAAAGCGCAGGATGATGCAGGGAATGGTGCAATGCTCTGGCTGTGGTGCAGCAGTTTTCAGTAAAACATTCTGGTTACTGTGGTGCTGCCCCATTTGCAGGCACCTCTCTAGGCTGAGGGCAGAGGTCATCAGTCTCCGGGCCGAGTAGGGAGGAATACTGGGGACCTTTACCCCACCCAAAGGCCACCAGGTCCCCAGCCAATGCCACAACGGCCACCCAGGCAGATGGCAGGATGGACTACGGTGGGCTCAGGAAGGTTCAGGGGAGGGGGGCAGAGACACATAACCCATCCAGTCCAGCTCATGAACCCCTACACATTGTTAGAGGAAAAGGACAGCCCTGCAAAGGAATCAAGGCTGAAACCAGGGAGGAGGTGAGGGTCCGCCAGCAGGGAGACCCTGTGGCGGGAGGAAGAGAACCACATAGAAAGAAGTTACTCCTGTTGGGGTACTCAATTGGCCAGGGAATGGATTTGGGCACAGATAGAGAGGAAAGGGAGGTAAAGTGCCTTCCAAGAGGCACGGCTCAGATGGAGGGGGAGTGCATCCAGAGCATCACTGAAGCTGTGGCAAGGAGGGGAGGGCTGGAGGTCATTATCCACTTGGGGACATATCACCTATCCAAGGTTAAGGCAAGCTTGGAACAGGTAAAGGTCGACTTTACGGAGTTGGGAGGGTGCCTGGGGAAGGTAGCAAGCTCAGTGACATTTTCCGAGGTGCTGCCAATCCACGACGCGGGGGCGGGGGGGGGAATCTCTGCGTTAGTAACTTCAATACATGGTTGAAAGGCTGGTGCAACGAGACAGGGTATGACTTAATTGGGAACTGGGGACCACCTGGAGTGATGCAGCACTGTACAGTGGGGGCGGACTGCATCTGTCCAGCAAGGGGAAGGCAGTCCTCAATGGATGGTTTAAATGCTTTGCAGATGGGGGGGAGAGACAACAGGAGCAGGGATACTCAGACAGTCCACCACTACATGGTAGAGAAATCAGAGCAATGGAGCAGGAACAGTAGTTGATAGTATGGTCATCGGGGTTGGGCAGAAAGGAGTAGTAAAGGAATCGAGAACACAAGGGAAAAATATCAGGGGGGGGGGAGAGATGCAGGGGACCAAAAACAGGGAGAGAGAGAGGTCAGGCAGTAAAACTTGGAAAGTCATGGTGACAAATGTGTGGGAAATAAAGTCCCAGACATGGAGGCCTCAATACCTGAAGGAGACCTGGACACAGTAGCAATAACTTAAGCGTGGTACACAGCTAATCATGAGTGGGAAACAAATGTACTAGGATATGTTCTATTCAGGAGGGATAGGGAGGCCAAAAAGGGAGGGGGAAGCAGCCCTGTGTGTCAGAGAGGGTATAATGGCAACACAGGTACAGGGTAGGCAGGGGGAGGCCAAGACACTGTGCTTCACCCTTCCACCTGGAAACGGCACAGCAATACGCATAGGGGTGATATACATGCCTCCAGAACAGGGACAGGAACTGGACAGTGAGCTAGTGGAGGAAATACACAAGGTGGCAATGAAAGGTGAAATTCTACTGATGGGGGATCTAAATATGCCAGACATGGATTGGAACACCAGTGTGACTGCTTCAGCCAGAAGTCGAGGCATCCTTGATTTACTCCAGGAGGCTGGACTCAGGCAGCTTGTGCTTGATCCCACTCTAGAGACAGGGCAATTCTGGATCTAGTAATGACCAACCGGGATCGAATCACAGGTATCCAGGTAGAAGGGCAACTGGGGTCCAGCAATCACAACATTGTGTGGTTCAGCATAGCCTAGGGACAGAGACTCACTTAAGTCATACTAGGACGAAGGTTTGGGATTTCAAAAATGCTGACTTTGCTGAAATGGGGAGGGGGGTCAGAAAAGAGCCCTGGAGAGAACGGGGGCAGGAGGGGGAGTGGAAGAACAGTGGAAGCATCTAAAGGAAGCCTTACTGGAAGTAACAAACCAATGCATCAGATTGGTATCCAAAGGCAAGAGAAGGAGAAAGCCACTGTAGTTCTCAAGAGAGGTAGTGGAAAAGATCAGGGCAAAAAGGAAAGGGTTCAGGAAATATGAGGAGACCCAAACGGAGGAGGACAGGGAGGAGTACCTAGAGTGTTTAAGGGAAGTGGGAAAGGCACGAACTGAGGAAGGTTTAGTACAGTCAGTTAAGAAAGGGGACAAGACATACTTCAGGTAAGGCAAGGCAAATTTTATTTAAAAAGACACCATCCTGGAGGCTCTGGGTGCCGTACATCAATCATATAAATACAGCACAGCACAATAATCATCAATCAAATACACTGCTCCAAACAAATTAAAACAAAATTTGCTACACAATTTGCTACCCTCAGCTACAGCTACATTTAGAGTCTCTAAAACTAAAGTAAACATCAACATTTTAAAAACAAATACAAACTATAAAACATAGTCCGAGAATGCCTGATTGTACAAGAATGCCTTGAGGTGGACCTTAAATACCTCAACAGACGGGGCCTCCCTAACAACTAAAGGAAGCAAATTCCACAGCACGGGGGCAGCGACACTAAATGCTCCGTCGCCAGCAGTTCTTAGCCTCGTCCCGGGAATCACGAGGAGGTACCTAGAGGAGGAGCGGACCGAGACAGCAGGTGTAAGAAGGTCACTCAGGTAGCCAGGGCCCAGGCCGTGTAGGGCCTTAAAGGTGAGCAAACCCACCTTAAAGAGGACCCTCCATCTAACTGGCAGCTAGTGCAGTTGACGCAGCACTGGAGTAATATGACAGTATTTAGACTGTCCTGTCAACAACCTCGCTGCTGCATTCTGCACCAGCTGCAGTCGGCGCAGGGTACCCCCCAGAGACCTCGAGATAGAGTGCATTACAGTAGTCAAGCCTGGACGTCACAAAGGCATGCACCAAAGTGGTGAGGTCCAGTGGCAGAACTAAGGGCTTGATCCTGGCGATATTCCTCAGATGATAAAAGCTAGTATGGACAACGGAAGCCATCTGAAACTCAAGTGTCAAACCGCTGTCAAGAATAACACCCAGATCACACACCCTAGAGGAGGTCTTCAATGGTATAGAGCCAAGGCAAAGTCCTGTCTCTGCACCAGAGGCCAACCTATCACACCCTCTGTTCGACTCCACCACCAATACCTCAGTCTTACTGGGGTTCAGTCGCAACCAGCTGGAGGCCATCCAGTCACTGATTTCAGCAAGGCAGCCGTTAAGCACTTCCACTGCACAAGATATTCCAGGGGCAAAGGAAAAGTACAGCTGGGCATCATCAGCATAGCAGTGAAAACCCAAGCTGTACTTCCTAATGAGCTCTCCCAGGGGTAGCATGTACACGGCAAACAACATCGGTGACGAGACCGAACCCTGGAGAACTATGCACAACAGGTGGTCAGGGGAGGAGGAGAAATTCCCCATCACTACCCTCTGCCTCCTGTTAGATAAAAAAAGACTCAAACCAGCAGATGACAGAGCCAGTGAGTCTGCAGAATTCCCTTAGGTGGTCAAGTAACACTCGATGGTCCACCGTGTCAAATGCTGAATAGAGATCGAGGAGAACAAGAATTGTCCCCTTCCCTTGATCTCTAGCCCTACGGAGGTCATTGTGGACCCAAACTAGTGCAGTTTCTGTGCTATGCCTCGCACAGAACCCAGACTGAAGCGGCTCATAAAGATTGTGGGCCACGAGAAGCTCCTCAAGCTGAAGCGCCACCACCTTCTCGACAATCTTACTTAAAAATGGAAGACTGGAAATAGGACAGTAATTTGCCTTTACGTCAGGGTCCAATGATGTTTTTTTCAGAAGGGGTCTCACCAATGCCTCCTTCAAGACATCAGGAAAGACCCCCTCCGACAAGGAACACCGGACAATCAGGGCAAACACCGGGCCAAAGGAGTCAACACATCTCATTATGAAACGAGTTGGCACTGGGTCCAGTTTACAAAAGATGTGCCGAAGCTTGGAGGCAATCTCAATGACCTCAGCCACCTCCACCAGTCTAAACTCACCCCAAACAGGCGGCATGCTCTCCAGTCATCCATGACGACCACTGTCGGCCAGATTCTGGTCCACTGGCGGAACCCTCTGCCTGATGGCAGACACCCTGTCCGAGAAGAACCGAGCAAACTCATTGCACAATGCGTTCGAAAAGGCTACCTTCGGCTGTAGACAGGAAGGATGAATGAGCCTGTCCACAGTCTGAAAGAGCACAGTTGGTCGGTTCCTCCCTGGACAGCAATTCTGCCTTCTTACAGTTGATTGCCCCCTGGTACGTAACATAGTGCATAAGTAGGGCCAGTTTGTCTACCTCCAGGCCAGACTTCCGCCAGCAGTGCTCTAATCTCTGACCCAAGGTCTTCATCTCCTTGAGCTCTCCGTCTTACCAAGGGGACCTCAAGTGAGAAGACCTGGGTTGAGACCTGGACTGGTGCGAGGGAGTCAGCACACCAAGCATGTATTATAGGCTTCCACTACTGCGCACACCCCCCACCGCATGCACTGTCCACACTAGATAGGTCAGCCACCGCCAAGAAACCCTCAGGGGTCAACCCCCTCAAAGGGCGACAGACTACCATCTCTGCTGGGGGAGGGCTACCGAGCGGTGGCCCGAACTGGAACTTCACCGTGCAATGATCGGACCAAACGACCCTATCAATGCTGAGAATATTTAACTCAAGCCCCAGTGAGAACACCAAATCCAACATGTGGCCACCCTGATGAGTCGCAAAAGAAACTCCCTGCGCAAAGTCCAGAGATGACATCATCTGGAGGAAGTTATGACCAAGCCGAGAGGGTTCATCCTCGGCCCAAACACTGAAGTCCCCCAGCACTAAACATCTGGGTGCCTCCAAAGTTTCCGGGATGATGAAATCAGCCACTTCCTGCAAAAATCTCCCACCACCCCAGAACGGCGGTAAATCAGCGAACGGAGGAAAAACAAGGGAGGAATTGCAAGGCTCAAGGGAGAGGGAGGGGAATGCAAGGAGGGCGACATTGAAAAAGCAGAAACACTGAATAAATATTTCTGTTCAGTATTCACAGAAGGGGGGAGGGACAAGGCACACAGCAGTACAGCAGTTGCCAAGGAGGTGAAGTGGTGGACAGTAGTCCATTCACAGGAGAAAAAGAGTCCTGCAGGTGCTCACTAAATTGAAGGTGGACAAAGCGATGGGACGAGATGGCATACACCCAAGTATACTAAGTAAACTGCAAAGGGAGATCGCAGAACCTCTGGCAGCCATGTTCAGAGAGTCATTCAACACAGGGGTTGTACCAGAGGACTGGAGGAGGGCATGTGTGTTCCCTCTACACAAATCCGGCAGCAGGGAGGAGGCAGAAAACTACAGGCTGATCAGCCTCACCTCAGTAGTGGGGAAGATCATGAAGACATTGCTTAAAGAAACTACAGTGGGGCATCTAGAAGCCACTGGAGCCCAGGACCATAAGCAACATGGATTCACAGCGGGGAGGTCATGTCAGACAAATCTGGTTGATTTTTTTGACTGGGTGACAAAGGAAGTAAATCAGGGTGGGGCAGTGGACATCACCTACCTTGATTTCAGCCAAGCCTTTGAAACCGTCCCACACAAGAGGCTGATAATCAAGCTGGGTAGGCTGGGCATGGGAGCCAGTTCTTTTCAATGTCTTCATTAGCGACATTGCAGAGGGGCTGGAGGGAAAGGTCTGCCTGTTTATAGATGAGATCAAGATCTGTAACAGAGTGAATACCCCCGAGGGGGTGGAGAAAATGAGGAAGGACCTAGAGAAGCTTGAAAAATGGTCTGAAGACTGGCAACTGAAGTTTAATTCAAAAAAGTGCAAAATTATGCACCTGGGACACAGGAACCCTGGGGAAAGCTACAGGATTGGGGGGGGGGGGGATTTGCTGACAGTCACGAAGAAGGAAAGGAACATGGAGGTTATTATTTCAGACGACCTTAAAATGTCAAAGCAGAGTGCTAAGGCAGCTGGGAGGGCCAGTGGCATGCTGGGGTGCATAAACAGGATATCACCAACAGAAGGAGGGAAGTAGTGATGCCATTATATAAAACCATGGTCACATCAGGCCACACATGGAGCACTGTGCACAGTTCTGGAGGCCGCACCTTCGTAAGGACATTAGCAGGCTGGAGACAGTCCAGAAAAGGGCGACTATGATGGTACAGGGCTTGCAACACAAGGCTTGTGAGGAGAGATTAAGGAGCCTCAATATGTACTCGCTGGAAAGGAGGAGGGAAAGAGGGGACGTGATAGAAACATTCAAGTACCTCAAGGGTATAAGCAAGGTGCAAGGGGGAGACATTTTCCAATACAGGAGGAGCACAAGAATGAGGGGGCATGACACTGGAAGGTGGGAGGTTAAGAGGGAATGTGAGGAAGTTCTGTCTTCAGAGAAGGTGGTGGATGCATGGAATGGTCTGCCTCAGGCGGTGTGGGAGCGAGCACTGTGGATGAATTCAAGCATGCTTGGGAAAGGCATAGGGGAACCAGAGAGGTACAGCAGCGGGCAGGGCGGAAGCAGTAATCCAGTATAAGGGCTTATGGGCAAACTAGATGGGTGAGGCGGTTCTTATCTGCCAACAATTTCTATGTTTCTAAGGGTGTCTTAGCTACAGATGAGTACCAAGTCAGTAAGTCAAGCTGTCCTATACATAGATAGTACTGTCTAAATACAATCTCCAGTTAAGGAACAAAACCCAGCTCTACATCTAACACGTAGTTTATCCACCTTTGCCACATAGACTGAAACTTATCAGCATTATGGTTTAAGCAAGCAGTTATCTTTGAGTTCAGAGCGAAATCAGGTCCGAAAAACAGTTTGCAGGGCACCTGCTAATTGGGCCCAGAAGTGTGTCAGAGCTGGGCAGGCCCAGAAGATGTGTCCATGCGTGATGTTGGTGGTATTACAACCTCTCCAACAAGAAGATCCCCTAGCAGGATAATATTTAACAACACTGTGTGGTGTTCGTGGGGTGGGAGGGCAGGAAAATTCTTTCCAAATATAGGATGAGGTTGGCTGGGGAATATAAGTAATATATTGTTTCCATTCTTTGGACTCAATCTGTATATGTAAATCTTTTTTTCCACGCAAGTTTGGTCGTCTCCACCATATAATCTTGCATCCCCAGGAGAGCCTGGTATAGGGAAGAAATGAGGGGAAGAGGATCTTTTATTACTAAAAAAAAAAAAAAAAAAACTTGCAATAAGGGGAGGTCCCTGTCATCGCAGGGTATTAAATAAGCTGAAAAAATGATTGCAGTTTTACACATGACCGTGCTAATTGGCTGTAAAAATGCATAGCGTTTGACACAGAATGGTTAGCAAAGTTTAAAAATATATATAATTGGATTAATTTTGTCTACTGTACCACAGACTTGCTGAAAAAATGGTTTGCAGTCTACTGCTATGCATTTCTGGAAAAGGTTAGCATTACCCACTGGTTTGCGTAGCGTTTTGCTATGCTATACCACATATTTAAAACCCTGCATCAGGCCAATTTCGTTACATCACCTCAAAAAAAAAAATAAAAAAATTAAAAAAAGGGCAGACTTGCTTGTATCTAAAAATCAGTAATTGTTAACAGGGGAAAAGCCTGGATGAATTCCAGTAGTGGAAGCAGTTCTCGGTTGCGTAAACACTGTGCTGGAATAAGTAGCCCCAGGCGCTCCCATCATTTAAATGTATGGTCCAATTTGCTGGGTAAGAAAGCACCATTTTGAGAAAAGGGTATAATCAGGAATTGGGTAGAACCGAAGACCTCACGCATAAGGGTTTTGTGCCAACATAACAATGTGGCATGGGTGAGATGGTTGGTAGTTAGTTGCATGGGGGGATTCAGATGATGTAGTTAACAGAACCGTATACAGGGAAACTAGACCTTCAGTTATTTCTAGAGCCTTCCAGTGGGCATTATAAGATGGCATTAGCTAATACAGTGCTGTACGAAGCTGCACCACAATATAATACAATTCAAAGTTGGGTAAGCCTAAGCCACCCAGTGTTTGGCCAGCTGCAAGGCAGTGAATTTAATTCTAGGTTTCAACCCCAAAAAAATATATACCGGGAGATCAGTTTATTTAACTTTCTTAGATGTGCGAGGTGGCAGCAAGGTCAGAAGCATCTGTGCCAAATAAAGCATTAGAGGAGAAGCATTATCTGGACGCTATCAATACACTGCATTAAGGAAAGTAGAACTGTGGGCAAAATGTTGAAGTCCTTTATGAATTGTTCCGTTAACGGAGTATAATTCAAGGTATTTAGTTAGGTAAAATCCATTGGGATAATGAAGCCCAAATATTTTAACGTGGTCAGATTCCACTGGAAGTTAACCTGAGTTTTTATATTCACACTAGGGTGATAATGAATTTGTAGGACTTCCGTTTTGTCTCCGTTGAGTCTGTAGCCTGAGGGGGAGCTGAATGTTGTTAAAGTGTGCCATAAAACAGGTAAAGATGTTTCAGGATTTTGCAGATAGACAAGCAAATCACCCATGTACAGAGTAAAGTGTGATGCCGTCCTCCCCACATAGGACCCTGAAAAGTGGGATGGAGTCCGAGGGTTTGCGCCAAGGGCTCTAAATAAACTGCAAATAAGGGTCAAACGGGACAGCCCAGACAGGTTCCCCTAAGAAAGGCATCTGAGACATAATCATTAATTTTAATGTAGGCTTTAGGTTCCCGATATATGGATCGAAGTTCCTTAATAAATGGGACAAACAGAATTAGTTAGTTGCTGTATTGATCCTTGTAAGAACAGATCCAGAAACAAATGATTTGATACCTTTTACTGGACCAACATAGATGTAACAAAGGAAAACGATGCTTAAGTTTTCGGACCCACCAAGTCCTTCCTCGGAAGCTTATGTCAGGACAGATATATCCCCAAACTGTCCTATGACATTGTATCTTGCACGCTGGAAGCAGGCTCAAGTGCCACTTGCCAAGGAAGGCCAGCTGGGTTGTGTGGATGTAAACCATATACCACTCCTAGAACTACAGCTACAGGCTAAGTAACCTATTCTTCTAGGTGTATGGACATGGTTCACTTATCCACACTCTGGCAGACTCCTAGCAGTTCTTCAGGAGGAGGGGGCAAGGCATGCACCCCTACTTGGCACACATAGATTGGAGAAATGAGCTCCCAAAGCACACATCCCGGCATGTCTAGAGGTTGATGCAGTAATGGGAAAAGGTGTGTGCTGACCTCCAGATGGCAGCTCTACAGATCTCCTGTTTAAGTATATCTCTGGAAGCGGTCACTGCAGCGGTGGTATGGTGGAATGAGCCCTAATCCCAATGGGAGGCTCCCAACCAGCCAACCTACAGCAGAGGTAGGTGCACAATGTAATCCACTTTGCAATCGTCCACTTTGCTGCCAGTCTGCCAAGCGCGGCTTCAGCATAGGTGACAAAAAGCTGGCAAGCCTGTCCCAGAATTCCAGCTGTGCACTCATCATAGGAAAGCATTCTCCCCAGGTCCAAAGTATGGAGCCTGTAGTCTGCCTCCAAAGTAGGGCTGGTAACGTATACCGGTAATTTAATCACCTGGTTAAGGTGAAACTCAGATTCCACCTTCGGGATTGGCTGGAGCAAAGGACAACTTTGACCCTGTGGAAGACCAAATAGGAAGAGTTCACCAAAAGCACCTGGAGCTTTCCAATCTTTCTGGAAGATGTAATGGCCACCAGTAAGACAGTCTTTCATGACAGGTGTTACAATTCACATCTGTGCTTCAGCTCAAATGGCTTGCCCACGGGCACGGCCATGATCAGCAGTGTCCCAGGGTGGAGGTGGATCATGCACTAGAGGAGACAGGTCATCAAAGTCCTTGAGGAAGCACCTGTGTAACCACCTCCTGGGCCACCATCGGCATACCAGGTCATGCTTGGTAAGCAGAGATGGCAGCCAAGTGCACCTTAAAGGTCGTCGCTCACAGTCCCAACTGGAAAAAGGGACCAGAGTCCAGGATGCTAGCCACAGGGCAGGCAAGGGGATCAAGCTCCCTGCCCTGGCACCAAATGGAAAATCTCTTCCATTTAAATGCACAGCACTTACAGGTCGACTCCTTTCTGTATGCCTCCACAACACAGAGGACATCTTTGGAAAGTCCCAAGGTCTGAACTCTAGCCGTTCAGGACCCAGGCTGAGAAGTGGAGGGACTGAAGGTCCGGGTGTAGGACTGTCCCCTAAAGTCTGGTCAGCAGGTTTTGGGTGGAGAGGCACTCACCATGGAGACCAGCTGCTAAGGCTGAGGACATCTGGGTACCAGAACCACCTTAGAAACATAGAAACACAGAATCTGATGGCAGATGAGGACCGCTTGGCCCACCTAGTCTGCCCATTTTCCTCCTACGAACATACGAAATTTGCCAGCAGATAAAGGCCTAGAGGTCTATCAAGTCTGCTCGAATGTGCAGCTAGCACCCCTTATTCTGCAGCTGCCCCTCCCCCCACCTTTCCCCTTCATTAACCCTCCCCCTTGTCCCGTCCCATCCTCGTTTGAAGCAGTCCACAGATCTACTGTATACCACTTCAGCAGGTAACGCATTCCACCCAGCCACCACCCTCCCTGTAAAAAAGTGTCTCCTCATCTCCCTCCTGAACCTTCCTCGCTCCACTCTCATATCATGGCCCCTGGTGGCCCTCCCCTCCCTTACTTTGAACAGCCCCTCTGTACCCGTCTTGTTTATTCCTTTCATGCATTTAAAGGTTTCAATCATGTCACCCCTGTCTCTCCTCTCCTCCAGTGAGTACATGTTCAACTCCTTCAACCTCCTCTCATATGATAAGTCCTCTAGCCCCTTGATCATCTTTGTCGCTCTGCGATGCACCCCCTTCAGTAACTTAATGTCCCTCTTCAGATACGGACGCCAGTACTGCATGCAGTACTCCAGGTGTGGTCTAACTAATGACCTATACAGTGGCAGAATCATCTCCTCCCTCCTCGAGGATATACCCCTTGCAATACAACCCAGCATTCTGTTGGCCTTTGCAGCTGCCTTCCTACATTGTGCCAAGTTGTTCATTGACCCTGTAATGAGCACACCCAGATCCTTCTCCTCCTGTGTCTGGGCTAGATGCACTCCCCCTAGCTGGTAACTCCTCCTTGGGTTCTTCATCCCAAAATGCAGCACCTTGCACTTTTTGGCATTAAAGCCCAGTTGCCAGGTGTCTGACCAGGTTTCAAGCTTTGCCAGATCATCCTGCAGCCCCTGCCATCCCCCTAGGTCATCTACCACCACGCCTACCTTGGTATCATCAGCAAACAGACTGATCTTGCTCTTGATGTCCCATGATATGTCTGCAATGAATATCCCAAACAACACTGGTCCCAACACTGAGCCCTGTGGAACACCGCTCGTCACTGCCCTTGGGTGTGAGAGCTCCCCACCCACCACCATCCTCTGTTGCCTTCCCTGCAGCCAGTTTCCCACCCATCTCACCAGCTTTGCACCGCCCCTGTGCCTACTAACTTCCTTCCCAGCCTTCCATGTGGCACTGGTGGAGATGCCTTACTGAAGTCAAGATACAGGACATCCACTGCATGGCCCTGTCCAGTTGCCTAGTTACCCAGTCATAGAACTCGACCAGGTTGGTTTGGCAGGATCTGCTGCACGTATTAAGCCATGCTGTCTGCTGTCCTGTAGTCCTTTGGCCTCTGGGAGGGCCACCAGCCTCTCCTTCAGGATAGTCTCCATTAGTTTACCCACGATGGATGTGAGGCTCACCGGTCTGTAGTTTCCCAGTTCATCCTTGGAGCCACTCTTGTGGAGGGGCACCACATGAGCCATCCTCCAGTCCTGAGGTTCACACCCCCAAATGTGATGAGGCATTAAATAGGTCTGCCAAAAGGACCTGCAAGGACCTCTGCCAGCTCCTTCAGTACCCTGGGGTGGATGCCATCTGGGCCTGGCGCCTTGTCCACCCTCAGTGCCTTCAAACCCTCTCGAACTCTGCTCTCCATGATTTCCCATCTGTCACCACTTCCCCCGCTTCTGCCATTTCTCCCACCTTGGGTGTCACCCCCCTTCTCTTTAGTAAATACTGAGCAGAAGTACTCATTTAGTGCTTCTGCCTTATCGCACCTGCTTCCACCCAACCCCTCCTTCTTAATCCTTACTATGTGGTCCTACAGCTCCTTTTCTCCTGATGTACTTAAAGAAGTCCTTCTCCCCCTTCTTAATGCCTTGTGCCAGCCTGAGTTCCGTGAGATGCTTTGGCTCCCTTACTGCCCTTGTCACCTCCTTGATTCTGTCAAGTACTCCTCCTGTCCTCCCCTCCCTGTTTTCTTGTACTTCCTAAAGGCAGCTCTTTTCCTCCTTACCTTTTCCATGACCTCCTTGCTCAACCAGATCAGTTTCTTAGCCCTAGCCTTCTTGCTCTGGGCTTTGCAGCAAGTTTTGGTTGCCTCCACTATCCCCAGCTTTATGAGCTCCCACCTCTGGTTAGTGTCCATACTAGATTGAATTCTGGCCAGGTACCCTTTAACCACTTCCCCCATCCTCCCAAAGTCGGCCCTCCTGAAGTCCAGCACTATTATGCCAGATTCCAACCCTTCCTTGCCCATATCCAATGTGAGCCATACTGAGCGGTGGTCACTTCCTGACAGCGGTTCCTCCACTGTAAGTTCTCTCACAAAGTCCTCATTTGCCAGCACAAGGTCAAGGGTATTTTCTAACCTGGTTGGTTCACTGACCATTTGCAGCAGGAAGCTGTCCTGGAAGGCATCCAGCAGTACCTGCTCCTTCTGTTCCTGGTTGTTGGGGTGCTCCAGTCCACTCCTGGCATGCTGAAGTCCCCACAATCACCACACTACCCTTCTACTTGAGTCTTCCTGATCTGTCCGCTAGTTCCCTGTCTAACTCCTCCGTCTGAGATAGTGGCCTATACACCACTCCATTTCTAAGAATCCTATTCTTGGAATCCTGGATTTGCATCCAAAGTGACTCCGTACTACCCTCCTCCCCTTCCTCCCTTACAAACTTCAGTCCTTCCTTCACATATAGTGCCACCCCCCCCTCCTTTCCCAATCACTCTGTCCCTACGAAATAATCTGTACCCTGGTACAGACAGGTCCCAGTCATTGTCTTGGGTGGCCCATGTTTCCGTGCTGACTGCAATGTCCACCTCTCCCTCTGCCATGGGAACCTGTAACTCTGCAGTTTTCCTCCCAAGGCTCCTAGCATTAAGGGTAACCACCTTCCACCCCCATCCTGCCCTCCTTTCCTAGCATCCTAACAGTACTTGCCATTTGTCCTTTGTCACTGTTATGGGGGTAGCTCATATGGTTTCCCAACCTGTGGTCTCTGCAAATCTCTTCCCCAACTCCACCCCCACTCTACTTTAAATTCCCAACTTCCTCTATGTACTCCTCCATCCTCTGTTTCAACACTTTCTTTCCCTCCTCACTCAAGTGTAGTCTGTCCTTGGCATAGAGACTACTGTCCTCCCACGCCCCAACAGCCCTACCCTTTAGCACACCACCAGGTTCTTAGCCATCCGTTAAATTTCTCTATTCTCAGCTTTCTTGTTGTGCTTGCCTTTGGCACAGTAAGTATCTCTGAAAAAGTTATTGATCTTCCTGCCCCCTCACATAATTGTGCTAGTTCCTCAAACCTCCTCTGGACTTTATCTACTGTCTTGTCAGCCAGGTCATTTGTCCCAAGATGTATAATTAAATGAGGCTTGTCCCTACCCCTTCTAGCATATTTCAGAACAGACTGTCCCACCCTTTCCGCTGTCATTCCTGGCATGGCCTCCACCCAAATGCGACTATGCCTCTCCCCCTTGGTACCTCACCTAACTCCTCGTAGTAGTGAGTCCCCCAGCACTAAGATTCCACCCTTCTTACTCCCTGCTTGCTTCCATTCATCTCCCTCTCTCATTTCCAGCTCCTCTTCCTCCTCCTGCACATTATTTCCCCCTTTTACCCCTGTTGCAATTCTCCCAGCAGAACTTCCCCCCACTCCAGTTTGGTCCAGGCATTTATCAATTACTCCTCTAATTTCATCATTTCCCTCCTCCACCTTCTTCCTCTCTAGCAGTGCACAACTATTTTCTGAAGGCCCTTCACAAATGCCCGCTCCCCTTCTCTTCATAGTAACCGGTTCTCTCCTTTCCACTCCATGACTTTTGCCACTTCTTCACTACCCAACAGATAAGCTGCAGATCCTAGTTGACCTACAGCTTACTTCCCCCTACCCCCCCCCCACTAGGACTGCCTTATATCTGTCCCATGCATTCTTGAATTCCCCCACAGTTCTTGACTTCACGACCTCCTCAGGGAGGCTGTTCCATCATCCACAACCCTCTCAGTGAAAAATACTTCCTCACATTACCCTAGAGCCATCCCCTCTATCTTCAAATTGTGCCCCTTGTTCTTGCACATCTCTTTTCTGGAAGATGCTACCCTCCTGGACTTTGTTGATTCCTTTGAGGTATTTGAAAGTTTCTATCATGTCCCTCTCTCCTTCTCTCCTCAAGGGTATACATATTAAGCTCCTTTAGTCTTTCTTCATTATGTCTTCTGGTGCAGACCCTGCACCATTTTGGTTGCCCTCCTCTGGACAGCCTCCACTCTGTCTATGTCTTTGTGGAGATGGGGTCTCCAGAACTGCACAGTACTCAGATGGGGTCTCACCAACTGTCTGTACAGAGGGATAACAACTTCCTGTTTTCTACTACTGATGCCTCTTCCTATGCATCCCAGTATCCCCAGCCTTCCTTACTGCCCTCTCACATTGCTTGCCCATCTTTAGGTCACCTGATATAATTACCCCAGGTCCCTTTCCATTTTACTGTTGTCAGTATCTCGCCCCCCATTGTGTACTCTTCCCCTGGGATTTTGTTTCCCATGTGCATTACCTTGCACTTCTTTGCATTGAATCTGAGCTGCCATACATTTGACCATTCCTCCAACCTTGCCAAGTCACTTGTCATCCTTTCTACTCCATCTTGTGCATCAACCCTGTTGCAGATCTTTGTGTCTGCAAAGAGACATACTTTTCCTTCCAGTTCCTCTGCTATGTCACTTATAAAGACATTAAAAAGGATCAGTCCCAGTACTGAACCCTGCGGCACCCCGCTAGTAACCCTCCTTTCTTCACTGTGTACTCCATTTACTACTACCCTTTGCGTCCTGTTGTCTAGCCAATTTTTTATCCAGGCTACCACCTTAGGGCCCACTCCAAGGCTGGCTAACTTGTGTATTAATCTTTTGTGTGGGACTGTATCAACTGCCTTGTTAAAATCTAGGTAGGCCATGTGCACAGCCCCTTCCTGGTCTACTACTTTGGTCACCCATTCAAAGAAATCTATTAGATTCATCTGACACGACCTTCCCATCGTGAATCCATGCTGCCTTGGCCAGTATAGAGTAATCAGGATCATCTGTGTCTTGTCCTTCCTGACTGTGACCAGTACTCTGTGGACCAAGGGGAAGGGAGGAAAGACTAATGAGGCCTAGGGTCCAGTGCTTCACGAAGACATCCCTCATCAGTGTCCCGGACTTGGGGGGGGGGCACAAAACAGCCCCTGTTTGGCGTTCTTCCAGAAGGCAAACAGGTCCACCATGGGTAAGCCCCAAAGAGAGAGCAGGTGGTTCACCACCTCCCAATTCAGAGACCACTTGTGTGGCATCTTTCCTACCCAGCTGAGAGCATCTACTAACCAGTTGTTCTCCTCTGCAGCATGAATTGCCAGGGGATCATCACCCAGGCTGTACAGGAGGGTCCAGGTGCAGAATGCCTCCTCAGATAACAGAAAGAAGTGTGTACTGCCCTGTCTGTTCAGGTAAAACACAGTCGTGGTGTTGTCCATCTGGATTTAAACAAGCTTAAATCTATGGAGCAATTTTGTCAGAGCCAAGATCACTGCATGGAGCTCTAGCACATTTATATGGTGAAAGAACTCCCTGTGTGACAAGAACCTCTGAGCCATGTGGTCTCCCAGGTCTGCTCCCCATCCCTTACCAGAGATGCGTCTATCATCAGTATAGCGGTCAGCTCTGCACAGACGAGGATTCCTTCCTCCAGATATTCCAGGACCAGCCACCACTGGATGGTGTCCCACATCGGCTGGGTCACTGTGACTGGCTGGCCAGGTGGTCTAGATGCAGGGACCACTGATGACCCAGCTCGCAGTGAAGGTGCACATCCACCAGCAGGCCCAGAGGAACATGCTAGTGCAGGATGCCATGCACCCCAACAGCTATAGGAAATCCCATACAGGGTACAAGAGCCCAACCTGAAATGACTGGGCAAAGGAGGCAAGATCCTTTGCCCAGTTTCCCTGAAGTGGGCCTTGGCCCACAGGGTGTCTAGTTCTGCTCAATTAACTTAATTACCTGCTTTGATACTGGTTCAGACTTGCCCGGCTTGACCAATAGGCCGAAGTCTCAGCAGGTTTGGAGAGCCAGGTCTGTGGATCTCACCACAGCCTCTCTGGAGGGCCCAGCTATCAGACAGTCATCCAGGTAGGGTACACCCTGAGCCCTAGGCACCGCGGGTGGGCCACCACCACTGCCATGCATCTGGTGAAGATCCACAGAGCTGAAGAGGGGCCAAAAAGTATGATCTGGAACTGGTACAGGACCCCTTCCGCTCGAAACCAAAGGTACAGACAGTGGGACCTGAGGACAGCAATGCAGATGAACACATCCTGGAAGTCCAGGGAGCAGAACCAAATGTCTGCTTCTGGGATAGTATAATCTGGCTCAGAGTGACCATCTGGAAAGTACAGTTATGCAAGAACTTACCGTAACAGTAGATCTTCGAAAGGAGCTCTTGCAGCAGGCTATAACCATTAGGACTAACGTCACAGGCCTTAGGACCCACCAGAAAAACTCTTAGCAAGCAATATTCAGCAGGGACTGCCCCGACGTCGGCGCTACCCTGAAGTCGGTCACAGTACAAAAAGGGGGTACCCAGTTTCACTGCTAAGACCCATGAACGGGCCCCAACGAGAGAAGGAGGCGAGGCCTGAAGATGTCCTGAATACCTCACTCGGGGGATGGAGGGTGGGAAAGCAGCGCATGCTGCAAGAGCTCCTCTCGAAGATCTACCATTATGGTAAGTTCTTATGTAACTGTACTATCTTACTTTGGAGGGGAGCTCTTGCAGCAGGCTATAATCTTTAGGACTGAATCCCCAGCAGTCCCTGCACCAAGGAGGTGCCTAATCCTGGGAGGAGGAAGGGTGAAACAATGCTGACCGCTCGGCCAGTCAGGAAAGAAGCCCCTGAAGGACTGCCAAGCCAAAACTGGTACGGCGCCTGGATGCAATGTCTAGGCTATAGTGCTTCACGAGGTGTGCACAGAATTCCAGGTGGCGACCACGCATATGCCCCTTATAGAGACATTCTTCAATGCGGCGAAAGAAGCCGAAACTCCTCTGGGTGGAGTGACCCCTAACCGGACCTGGAAGGGGGGTTTATTGTGTTTTTCATTGCAAAACACGATACAGTGGACGAGCCACTTCAAAATAGTCTGCTTGGACTCTGGGTTGCCCAAATGCTGTGGCGCAAAAGCCACGAACAGTTGCTCCGATTTACGGTGTGCAGCTGTGCACTTGAGGTAATGCCTCAGCGCCCTGTGAACATCCAAAGTGTGAAGGAGAGCTTCTCCCCTATTAGGCAGAGAAGGAAAATAAACTAGAAGGTCAACAGACTGGTTGAGGGTCAACTCCGAGACCACTTTGGGAAGGAACTTAGGATTTGTTGTGAGGGAAACTCTCTCCCTGTGAAAAACTAAATAAGGCTCTTTACACATCAGAGCCTGGAGCTCGGAAACTCTTTGAGCCGAAATAACAGCAACTAAAAAACAAACCTTCCACGAAAGGTAACGCAGCTCACACTCAGTTCAACTAGGGAGAGCATGAGCTTCTCCACACAAACAGGAGGTCCGAGGGAATGATATGATCCCTGATGGGAGGTCTCATATGCAAAATTCCTCATAAAAAGGTGCGAGCCATGTCCAATTGGGCCAAGGTTCTATCCCCCAAGAGGACATGATATGCAGAGATGACCCACGTGTGCACCTTTACTGAAGAGTAGCTCAAGCCTTGCTGGTATAAGGAAAGGAGATAATGTAATGCTGAGTTCACCGGACAGGTAAGGGGGTTTAGACGGTGAGACGAAGCCCAGAGACAAAAACGCTTCCACTTTACAACATAAGTAGAGAGCGCTTTCTCGCCGAGACGAGGACGTCTGTAACCTCCTGGGAGACCCCATACCTTGACCTTACTATGTCTGCAGGAGCTAAGCATAATCCGGATGGACCAGCGTGCCCTGATCCTGAGACAGCAACTGCGAGCAAACTGGGAGCAGAATTGGAGGTTCCGAGGACAACCGCTGAAGTAGTGGGAACCAAATCTGCTGAGGTCACAACGGGGCAATTAGAATCATTTGAGACCCCTCAGCCTGCATCTTCAACAGGGCTCTCTGAATGAGAGGGAAGGTGTAAAGAAGCTTCCCTGCTCAACAAAGGGACAACGCATCTGGCCAGAAAACACCATGCATGCTCTCTCACGAGCAGAAAACTGGCAGCTTGGCGTTGCGTGTGGACGCAAAGAGGTCCAGTTCTGGACAACCCCATGTGTCGAAGAGCTGGTCCTCTACTGACTGTAGCAACTCCCACTCATGTGCCTTAGACTGAAACCTGCTTAGGCTGTCTGACAAGGCATTTTGGACACCTGGAACGTGCACTGCAGACAGGTAAATGTGACGCTCCAGCGCCCAGTACCAGACTCTCATGGCCTCCCTGCATAGGTGGTAGGAGTGTGTTCCCCCTTGCTTGTTGATGTAAAAAACGACTGCCATGTTGTCCGTCTGAACAAGGTGAGAGCCTGGGACAAGGTCCTCTTGAAAGGCAATCAGCGCACTGAGGACGCTTGCATCTCCAGTACACTGATGTGGAGGTCGTGCTCCTCTAGGGTCCAAACCCTTGTGTTTGGCTGGTCCTTAGGTCGCCCCCAACTCCAATCTGATGCATCCATCGTTAAGGTCTGATTTGGAGGCTCCTGACGGAAAGAGACCCCATTCTCTAAATTGAGAGGGTCCAGCCACCAAAGAAGTGTCTTCTTGATTGGCTCTGTGACTCTGACCACTTGGTCTAAGTCATCTGAGCATTGGTCCCACTGCACCCTGAGCATCCACTGTGGGACTCATGTGGAGACAGACCAAGGGAGTGACAGGAATGGCTGCCGCATGTGCCCCAGAAGCCTGAGGAATGTCCTGACCTGGACCTGAGAGGTTACTAGAACTGATCCAGCTATCTCCCACAGGCGATCGCTTCTCTCTCTGGAAGCAGAAAAGCCATCCCCTGGATCGAGTCCAGGACCGCCCCTATAAAGATGAGTCTTTGGCTGGGCTCTGGGGATGACTTTGGAAGGTTCAGGGTGATCCCCACCTCTAGAAACAGAGTATAGGTGGCTCCAAGAGCTTGAAGTAGGCACGCCCTGGACGGGACCGCAAACAGCCAATCGTCGACATAAGGGAAGACGTAATGCCCCTAGCGCCTTAGAGCCGCAACAATCACTGCCAAACATTTGGTGAAGACTTGAGGAAAGGAGCAGAGGCCGACCGGAAGAACCAGAAACTGATAATGCTCCCCCTGGAAGTGGAACCTCAAAAACTTCCTGTGAGGGGGAAAGACTCCGATGTGCATGTACGCATCTTGCATGTCTAGGGAGCAGAGTCAGTCTCCCTGGTGCAGCAGAGGAATAAGACCCTGAAGTGTCACCATCCTGAACCTTCAAGGGTCACCACCCTGAACCTTTGGTACTCTATATAGTTGTTCAAAGAGCTGAGGTCCAGGATGGGCCGAAGATCTTGCGTCTTCTTTGGAACTAGGAAAAAAAAATCAGAGTAAAATCCCTTTTCCCACTGCTGCAGAGGAATTGGTTCTATCACCCTTTTTTGCAAGAGGACCTGGATTTCTCCTTCTATGAGCAGTATGTGAGAAGGAGAATATCTTGAGGACCTTGGTGGAGTATCTGGAGGAATTTCGGTGAACTCCAGCATGTGTCCCCTCCTTATAATGTCTAGGACCCACTGGTCCACTGTAATGGAGCTCCAACCCTTCAGATGAAGGGAGAAGCGACCCCCTACAGCCTCCTCCGAAGGAGGAGGAGGGGGGTCGGGAGGGAGTCATTGGGCAGAGCCGGGAGTAGGCAGAGAAGCTTGGGAGAACTTGGGGCCTTGAAAAGGGGCGCTTCCAGGTTGCTGGTTGCCGGCTCTCCTTTTGATGCTGCCTTTTAGGCCCTGTTGGTTTCCTCGGGTTTGAGCACCTGAGGGATTGCGAAAAGGCAGTCGTCTAGCTCGTCTCTGGTCCCCTCTGTACATTTGCCTGATGGACCAGATAGACTTGCCAGACTCCTGAAGACGAGATATCAGAGACTCAGTCTCCTGCCCAAAAAGGATGGAACCCTGGAATGGGAGATCCCGGATTCCGGACTGCAGATCCTGGTGAAAAGCAAATCAAATCAAATCAAAATTTATTTATAAAGCGCTTTTCAAAAAAAATCAAAGCGCTAATACAAACAGAGATAAAACATCAACATGATAAATAAAGACATAAAACAATAAAATATTCATAAAATAAACTAATCATATGCCAGCATAAATAAATAACTTTTCAGGGATCTCTTGAATACTTCCACGGACTGGCACTCTCTAACCTGCGAGGTAGAGAATTCCACAGGGTCAGGGCCATAAAAGAAAAAGCCTAGCCCCAGATGATTTATAACAAACCCTGGGAATCTCTAGCAATCCCTCGCCAGTGGAGGCGGAGTGGGCGGAGAGGGCGATAAGGCAAGGAGATCTTGCAGGTAGCCTGGTCCTGGCCATGTAGGGTCTTATAGGTCAGCAATGCGACCTTGAAGGTGATTCTCCATCGCACTGGCAGCCAGTGCAGTTCGCGCAGCACAGGTGTGACATGACAAGTTCTTGGTAGCCCTGTCAACAACCTAAGCTGCCGCGTTCTGCACCAGCTGCAGGCGACGGAGATCAACCCCGGCAACCCTAGATATAAAGCATTGCAGTAATCAAGACGGGAAGAAACAAAAGCGTGAACCAAAACAGGAAGGTCATCATGTGGAACAAGGTGTTCTATCCGGGCGATATTCCTCAGATGGTAAAAGGAAGATCTGACAGTGGCCGACACCTGCTTTTTAGTGTCAGCGCACTGTCAAAATAGCCCAGATTTCGCACCTGTTCAGAAGGTCTCAACTGGGTATCCCTAATAAAAGATCAGAGGAGACCCAGGAGTCAACTTCTTTACAAGATGACCGGGTCAGCGATTGAACCTCAGTCTTGTCCGGATTTAACCTCAGCCAGTTTGCACTCATCAATTCTGAATTTCAGCGAGACAGTTGTTAAAAATGAGACAGCATCATTTTGTTCAGGTGCAAAGGACATATAGAGCTGAGTATCATCTGCATACCAGTGAAAACTCAGCCCATAACGCCTTATAATGTCTCCCAACGGTAGCATGTACACCATGAACAACATGGGAGAAAGTACTGAACCCTGCTGCACCCCACAAGACAGAGCAAGGGGGGGCAGAGGAAAAAATCCCTGAGACTACCCTTTGACTTCTGCCTGTGAGGAAAGAATGGAACCATCTGAGGACTGTCCCTGACAGTCCACAAAGTAGCTGCAGGCGATCCAGCAACATCCCATGATCCACGGTGTCAAATGCTGCAGAGAGATCAAGAAGAACCAAGATCGAGCAGCTCTTCTGATCTCTTGCAATTAGAGATCATTAAGAACCCGAACTAATGCAGTCTCAGTACTATTCTTCCTGAAACCAGACTGGAGAGGATCATAGACTTCATGGGTGGTAAGAAAGTCATCAAGCTGTAACCGACTACTTTCTCAATAACCTTGCCCAAAAAGGGCAGGTTGAGATCGGTCTGTAGTTAGCAAGGCAGTCGGGGTCAAGGAAGGTTTTTTCAAAGGGTGTCACAACAGCCTCTTTCAGAGACTCAAAACACCCTTGATCCAAGAACCAAACTATCCTCATGAGTTGGTCCAATCGCAGCCATGCATCCCACAAGGAGCGCGTGAGAACCAGGATCCAAACTACAGCAAAGTCGGTCGCAGACCTGAAATCTTCATGATATCTATGATTGCTGGCTGGTGAAGTCCGTCCAGACAGGCGCCGCGACATGTAACCCCATGTTGGTCACTGCAATGCTCGTTTGAACGCATGTCGTGGATCTTCAGTCTGATTGGCGACACCTTATCATCAAAGAACCGAGCAAACTCATCACACTGTATTTGTGAAAAAGCTCTCCGATCCCGCAGACAGGCTGGATTGCACAGTCTGTCGACGGTCCGGAAGAGCTGAGCAGGTTGTTTCTTGATGCAGTAATCTCCTGGACAGGAATTCTGCCTTCTTATGGGAGATTACTGATTGATAGTCCGCATAATGGGCCATCAATCTAAGCTTGTCATCTTCAGGCCCGATTTCCGCAACAGCGTTCCAATCTTCGCCCTTCCTCCTCAACTCCCTCAAAGTCCCATCAAACCAAAGGGATCGAGGCGGAGGGAGAGGGGCTACAGGACAGGCGCAATGGAATCCAGTGCCCTCAACACCATATTATTATAGTGCACTACTAAGGCATCTGGTTCCCTGCACTCCATCGGCCAACTCGATAGGTCCAGCACCGCCATCAGACCCTCTGGGGTGACTCCCCTCAAGGGGTACTGGACCATCTCCAAAGGGTGGGTCTCATAAGGGGGTCGGAAATTGAACTTACAGAGTGGTGGTCAGACCACCAACTGGTTCCACCACCAGTTCAGTGATCTCCATCCCAAGGTGAACACTAAATCCAGAGATGACCATGAATATGGGTAGCAGCGGTAACCACCTGTGTGAAGCCCAGCGAACTCATAAGTTGGAGAAAGTCTTGACCAAACTACGAGAGTTCATAACTACGACCAAGGCATTAAAGTCCCCAGAACCAACCACCTGGAGGGCTCCAATACCAGATCGACAATGAAGTCCGCGACTTCTTGCAGAAAAACTTTCTCGCCACCGGGTGGACGGTAAACGAGCAGAATCCTGCAGCCCACACCTGCTCCCATAATACACTCAAAGGATTTAGGGGACACCATTGGAACCTCTACAAGGCCCAATTCCGATTTAAAACAAATAGCGACCCCCCCACCCCTACGATCCAACCTCGGGCGATGTATTATCGAGTACCCAGCTGGAACAGCTGACTCCAAAATGGGGCCAGCATTTTCGTCCAGCCAGGTCTCGGTAATGCATGTCAGGTCAGATGATTCCACAAAATCAGCAATAATTGCCGTTTTGTTTTTTATTGACCTGGCATTGCATAATAATGCCCGGGTTGGATGAGAGCCCCTGGAGGAGCAGGCTACGTGCCACTACTAGTCGTGAAGCCCTTGGGTATGGGAACCAGCAGCACTCCCATATCCTGGACCCATTACGCCCAGGCGTCTCCTTGATCTCACCGTCTCAATTCGCCACTCGTTCACCCCCATAGCCGAGGCACCCTCCCTCTTCGCCTCCTCCGCACAATCCCAAGGCACCGCAACGCCTATAAACTTCGGGCTGTAGCAGAGGGGCAATCAAAAGCGCAGGTCCTCAGCCTAGAGGAGAGTAGTGCCTGTCCATGGCTGTTCGATCCCAACACATGGCTCTTAAAACTACTTTAATATAAACGATATCACCCCTAACAACAAATCCAGGATAATAAAAACAATAATACACTTTGTCATTAACCAGTTCCACAAATAAAAAGAAAAAAAAAAATTCTAAACAAATTTTTCGCAGATTCCACCAAAAAGAAGTCTATAGTAGTTCAAAGCAAGATCACAATGCTTCTCATCCATGCTTTTATTAGAACAGTAAAAAAAAAAAAGAATCCCACAGAGCTCTCACCCCTGGGAAAACTGTCCCATGGCCTACCTCTCACATAGGCCAAACGGAAGTAATTTAAAGTTCTACCATATACTCCTAAAGTAGAAACAGTCTGCAAAAAATTTAGGTCTGACTATTTCAGGGGAAGGGGAGGGGGGATATAATCTATCAGTCAATAAAAGGAAAACTCTCCCTATAATCGTCCCCCAAATATATCTTCCGGGGAGAACAGCCTATAATTGGACTTGTATAAATAGATTCTCCAATCCACTCTAACAATAATCCATCCACCATAGGTCCCCCAGGCCCATCCTCCGATAGCGCTCTCTGAGCTAGGTATGGCAGCTGCTCACCCGGAAAAACAACCGGGTTCAGATTGATGTTTTAATAATCAGAGAGAGTCCTCCTGATTGTCCCCCAAGACGCCGCTGGAGAGATAGATTAATATCTAAAATTCAAAACTAGCAAGCTCTCCAGCCTGCCAGCTAAGAAACAGAGAGCACAGATACCCTGGGGCCATCCTTCGACAGCACCCCCTAATCTGCCCAACCACCCCAACGGACTACCCTGAGTTAAGATCAAAAACAAAAGACTGACAGACTCACCCACTTCTCAAAAATCCATAAATCACAAAAGCCAGATTTTCTTATTCAAAAAGGTAAGCCCAGTCTTCAGTTTCAGGCACACAAAGGCATAAGCAGATCCAGGAGATAATAAATAACAGAGTCAGATTTATTCCAAAACAAATTCCTCGCTGAAATGCCTCCAGGCGAGGGAGATTCACTTGACAAAAATCACTATCTCTCAGCAAGTCCCGAAGAAGAAAAGTCTAAATCATCTCCCTCTCCAACTTCAAGTCAAATCTCATATATCCCATGAAACGGCGGGACGCCAAGAAATACAGAAATCCAAACCCAAAAGTCTGGGTCAAACGGCAGTCCCAGGCCACAAAACAGCTGTCCACCAACACCAGTACAGTCCCGAAGAACAGATTAGAGGTGCAGGTTCCACGGCCAAAAACACTCGCAATCCAGAAAAGAATTCAGCGAATTTAAAGCCCAAAAAATAGATCCTCAGGCAATCTCTCCCTTGCTCCGTATCAAAGTCTGAGCTTATCTCAAAGGAATAGCTTCATTACCGCAAAGAAAACATATAGGGGTTTCGAGAGACGCGACAGTCACAAATTAAAAACATCCCCAAAGTCGCTCTCCACCAGGCGATCTATCGGCATCTATGAGCATCAGCAAAACTTTCTGAAGATCCCGAACAGGAGAGCCGCATGAACCGCGATGCCGAACACAGTACAAACAACAAGCCGCATCCCACGAAACGCAAATATACAAAATAAAATAAAAATGGACCAAACGAACTGGCAAAAACGGACCAAAATAAAACAAATAGCCAAGTTAAAACGCTACTAAATTTCAGCGACAGCTACCGAGTTGCTGCAATAGCCAACAGTACGCCCAGCTTGGCGGCCATCTTGAATCCCAATTTATCCCGATTTATGCCGAAAGACCCTCAACCAGGCATGGCGCCGGAGGCAGACACCTGACGCTGACGCTCTGGCTGCCGTATCTGTAGTATTGTACTAGACAAAGAGAATATGAGTGCCTACGTCCGAACCTGACTTTAATAAATCTAGAAGCTCCGTCTTTTGTGCAGAGTCTGACAAGGCATTGGCTATCTCCTGTCCTCTCTCCCATAGCGCATTCTGGAACTGAACCATATGCATGAGGAAGATGAGCGACCTAATGGAGCAGGTGGAGGCAGAATAAACCTTCTTGCCCACCTGATCCAAATAGCGCAATTCTGGATCAGGAGGCTGGGAGCTTAGGTGTTAAGGCTGCCTTTTTTATTTCTTTTTTATTAAAATATTTTTGTTACACTTAGTCAAGAGTACATTTCAGACATTTTCTTGAATTGCCATATATCTCCAGTCAGTTTATATGATTGACAGTTTATATAATTTTACCCAAAGGGTTGAATGTTTAGTGTGATAAGTATACAATGTTCTAGTCAAAGATCATTCAAAAGGTAAAGCTCCAGCTCCATTTCATCTAAATATTACCTTATTTACCCCTTATGTTTTATTTATTCCTTATTATTTTTACATTTGGGTAAAGCATTTCCTTTCTGAGATCCCCCTGCTTAAATTAAATTCTCTTTTCTCTCAACTCTTCTATCATTCAATCCTTCCCTCCTGAACCCTCCCATAATACTTCTACTAATACTAGGGTCAAAAATTTGATTATACCACCCCTGGTAGAGCACCCATCTCTGTCATCTCATCATGTATGTTGGAGCTTTACCCTGGATTTCTGCATTAAGGGATTCTGTAACATACATTTTAGACATGATAGATCTCCATTCTATTGTATTTATTTTTTTTATTTATTATTACTAGGATTACAAATACCTTTGAACCAAGGGTTCTTTCACAAAGGTTCCGCGTCAGCAATGGGTGCAAGCAAAACAGTGGTAAGATATAACACAGGTCATGAGGTTAACTTAGTAGCAAAAGACAGTACATGTATTCTAATACTGTTGGAATGGTGCTAGTCATCCATCTGTGAGTTACTGACTTTTTGACAGACAACAAACTGTGAGGTAAAAGAGTTTGTTCACATGGAGGGGAATGGTCTGGAAAGATCCCCATCAGTACCTGCTCAGCTGTTAATTCTTCCCCTTGTTCGAATAAGCTAGTTAATTCTGTTTGTAGGGATATCCATAAGGGCATCAAACAAGGACAGTGCCAGAAAATGTGTCCCAGTGACACCCTCAGGCACCCACATTTTCACAGTGTCTAGGCTGCTTTGACTTATTGTGGGCAGCCGTACTCACCGAACAGTCTGCCTGAGGGTGTTCCACCAGAAAGAGCTCGTCCCTCTGGGCTCTATACAGCCTGTCTGATTTTTTCGGAACTGCTGGGACTGAAGCTGGATGATTCCAAATAATCCTGGTAAGGTCCTGCAAGGTATCCACCAAAGGAGGTACCACTAGAGGCTTGGGCTCCTTTTGCCTCAGGTACTTGCCAGTCGGTGGCGTTCCAGATCCAGATTCTCCGTCTCCCATTCACTGGAGGCCTGGATGTGCCTCATGACATCCATGATGATCAGAACATCGGGAGGTGAGCAGGGTTGGTCCTTTTCTCCCAAGATGGATGGGTTAAAAGGGGTGGATGACCTGCTACTGGGCCCTGAACGACCTTAACTGCGTCTCGGACTCCTCCCGCTCAAGAGTCGGTAGCTACCGAACCGATGTCAGTCTGAGGACGCGGCGGCTGTGGAACCGACAAGAGCAGCGACCGACGTTGGCCTGGGGACAGACGTCAGGAGTAGGAGCGGGCCCGCCTACATGAGCAGGAATGGCTCCTGGACTGGGACCGAGACAGCTACCCGATCAAGAGGGGTGCAGACGACGGGTCTGAGACCGGGACCGAACCTTGGAGGGCAGGCGCAGCAGCGGCCACTCAGGGGTCTTCCATGGGGAAGGAGAGGGAAGGCCCTCTTGTTCACTGCTGTCTGAACGGTTAGGGTCTGGTGTCTAGTCTAGCTTCGGAGACTCTTTTCTCACCTGACTCCACCAGAATGAGAAAAGCTCCTGCAGTTCGTCTTTGTTGGAAGACCGTGGCTGCTGAACCTCGAAATGGGAAACAGTGAAGCCGGATCAGGAAGGTCGTGGGAGGGTGAACCGCCCACAGAACCCTGCGAGGTGGAGGATTTCAGGGTACCCGAAGCCACCCCTGCTGCAGGTACTTCCACCACAATCGCCTCCATCGGCGTCATTATGCGGTTCAACGTTGGCTTGACGGGCGTCGGTGCTGGGGTAACCTTGTCGCCCGGCAGTTTGCCCGAAGCAGGTAAGGCAGAGACCTTCTTAGGCACCGTAGCCTGTTCCAAAGAGGTCAGGGGAGTAACCTTAAGAGGAGCCACCTTGGGTTTAACCGGCTTCTCCCACGACGTTCTTGCCTTGGCTGGCGCCGGTTTCTTAGCAGGAGGGCTCGGTACCTTGGAGCCTTCTGGGCACTCATGGCAGTCCCCTGGGCTCAAGGACTTGTTGGGGGAAGAGTGAGAGTGGGACCAAGATCTGGAGCGATGGTGGGACCAGCTATGTCCTTGTCACGGGAGCATTTGCGGGACTTGTCTCGATGCTTGCCCTTGTCCCCAGAGGCATGTAGGATGTCCATTTTTTTCTCTAGAAGGTGGGCCTTGAGAGCCTTCTGGCACCCGATTCTGGTCCTGCTAATGAAGCCTTGACAGATGGTGCAGGTCGCACTGTTGTGGTCTGGGCCCAGGCAGAAAACGCATTCACCGTGGCCATCTTTGGAGGGAATTTGGTGGCCACAGCGGCACTTGTTCCTCTTGGGCCGGAGGAGACCGATGAAGGAGACGACATACATCGGACTGGAGTCGGAGGAACCAAAGGCGATGAAACGGTCGACTGATGCCCAATGAAGGATGAAAATCTCTGAAGAACACACTAACTAAGTTCTTTGCTGGGCTAGAGTAGCCAGAACTTCCCCAACGTGAGCGAGTCGCGACGGGAAAAGAACTGGGTCCACCCCCTTCTGTACTGTGACCAGTGTTGGGGTGGGGGGGCGGTCCCTGCTGGGTATCGCTAGCTAAGAGTTTTTCCGGTGTGTCTTAAGGCCTGTGGCGTTAGTCCTAATGGTTATAGCCTTCTGGAAGAGCTCCCCCTCGAAGTAACATCTTGCACTTCTGCATGTACTGGTTGCGATTGTGAAGATCCAGTATGGGGCATCAGCAACCCGTCTGTTTTGGGACTAGGATGTACCCAGACAAGTAACCCTGACAGGTCAGGGCGTCTGAGACAAGGGTTATGGTTCCTTTTGCAAGGAGCTGAACAATGTCCTTCCTAAGGGCGGACAGCATGTCCTGAAACACCCCGGACTCTTGAGGTGAAGAGAGGTAGTAGGGCAGGAGACCCTCTAAATCTAAAGACAGTCCTTTGCGAACTACATCCAATACCCACTTGCCTGCTGTGAACGTGGCAAGAAGTGACACAGCCGGCCTCCAACTGGGAGAGCAGTGGGGGACAGGACAGATGGAGGGATGGCATCCCCAATCAATAACTGGGCAGCTTGTGTTCAGGCACCAGCAGCTGCTGCTGCTGCTACCGTTACCCCACCCGGTTTTTGGACCTCAGACCCAGACTTCTCGGGACGTCAGGCCTGAAACTGACCCTGCTGCAGCTGCTGCCTGGGAGGCTGTGACTTAAAGGGCCTGAACTGGAAAGCCAGTTTCTTCAGCTTCTTTTTCTGGTCCTTCTAGGACGAGGTCACTGAGTCAGGGGTGACACAGGACTTCTAAATTCTTATGAGATGCCCTTCAACCCTTGGGTCAAACAGGTCAGTGCCTACAAAAGGGACATAGGCCAACCTCAGTAGGGTGTCCATCGTGAAGGTGGACAAGTACAGCCAAATCCTGCGACGCATGGAGACAGCCACTGACACCGCATGGGTGCAAGAGTCGCCCATGTCTAAGGCTGTTTGGAGCTGGTGTTTAGCCAGCCACCGACTGACCATGGTCCTGAATGAGCTCTACTGCCACGCACTGCTTTGAATGGAGGTGGGGAGGACCATATCAAACATTCCCATACAGGAATGCCCACAACTAGACATCATAATAGCACAGTTAGTCTGACGGAGACCTACGGTAGTCGCAGCGTACACTTTTTTGCAGTGTGGTCAATCTTCCAAGACTCCTACTCTGAAAGCTTCTCCACGTTCCCCTGGAGTCCAGATCTAAAGAACACTGAACCGCTAACCAGAGCTTCAGTTGAAGGGTGGTTGCAAAATCCAGAAAGGGAGCCTGCAGGGACCACACACTTGCAGACCACACAGGCAGAAGGTGCCGAGCAGGATGTTGGATGCTGCCAGAGCTCAAAGGCTGGTCCCATGATGGCCTCTGCCATCAGGAAGGCAACCCCCGGGGATGTATCCTGGTCCAAAATGTCTGAGAGGGTACTGTACTTGGCCCTCTTCTGGACTGGCTCCAATGAGACTGATGTGGACTCTGCAATCAGCTGGATGAGCACACCAAAGTACACCGATTCCTGGCCGGTGGAAGACTCCTTGACCCAGTCATGGTCGAAGAGCAAAGCCCCAGAGTAGGCCATGGACTCTTGATCCAAGTTAACCAAGGACTCCTCACAGGCGGACCTTCACCACTGTTCACCACAGGCCTACCGGGATTCATCAACCAGTGAAATCCTTACCAACAACCGGCCTGGCAAGCCAGGAGCCAAATGTGGTATCACGTCAATTCAGCGCAAACAACTTTGTGCAAACAAATGAGTGAAAATCATTCCATCGCAAACATCACAGCGCACAGCAAATTCAGTGTATTATGCACGGTTTATAGCAGCACTTAAAAAAAAAAAAAAACTTCCTGTAGGAATTCAAGGAATGGAGGGAAATAAACTGGGGCGGGGTATCTATGACATGCAGGGAGGGGAGAGTGCTCCCCAGTAACATTTGATGAAGAATAAGTTGAGGGAGCATATTTGCATATACAGACGGGCGTGCTTGAGCTGTGCACTCCCACCCCCCCCGCAGAACATCAGGATAAATACAGGTTACTCACCTGTAACAGGAGTTCTAGGACTGGTATATGTTCTTCATCCACACTGTCTGGCAGGTATCCTTGTCGCTTTAAATCTTGCCGGAAGGTCTTCAAGCTGGCTCCTCCCACCCACCCGGGTGGTAAAACTCTCGGCTCCGCCCCATGACGCCAGATCTAGCCCACTGGAAGCTCAGTTGCGTCGAAGCCAGGGAGGTCAGGTTGGTCGTGTGGATGAACAACATATACCATTCCTAGAACTCATGTTACAGGTGAGTAACCTGTATTTCTAGGGACATGGATATGTTGTTCATCCACACTGTCTGGCAGACTCCTAGCAGTTCTCGGGGAGGAGGAAGGCAAGGCGCACCCCCCCCCCGATACTTACTTGGGTAAGAGAGACTGGAGAACCGAGGCCCCAAAACCAGCATCCCGGCGTGACTCAAGGTCGACGTGCTAATGGGTGATGAAGGTGTGTGCTGACTTCCAGGTAGCAGCCCTGCAGATTTCCTGGATAGGGATCGCCCCTGGAAGCAGCCACCATGCAGCAGTATGGCGGGAAGAATAAGCTTTATCCTCTGGGAGGCTCCATGCCCCCAACTTATAGCAGAGATCTATGCAGGAGGTGACCCACCTGCCTATCGTGCCCGCTTGGCTGCAGGTCTGCCAGGTGCGGCTTCAGCGTAGGTGACAAACAGCTGGCGAACCTATCCTGAATTTCACAGCTGCCATCTTTATAGTGCTTAACGCCTCTAGGTCCAGAGTATGGAGCCTATATTCGGCCTCCGAGGTGTGACTGGGTAGAACACCAGCAGAGTCAACACCTGATTAAGGTGAAACTCCAGACACCACCTTCGAAGGAATTTAGGTGGGGGCGAGGACAACCTTGTCCCTGTGGAAGACCAGGTAAGGAGACTCGATGCAGAGCGCCTGGAGCTCTCCCATCCTTCTGGCTGACGTAATAGCCACCAAGAAGGCGGTCTTCCATGACAGGTGAGAGAGTTCACACCTGTGCATTGGTTCGAATGGCTTGCCCTTGAGCTTTGCCAGCACCAGCAGTAGATCCCACGGAGGTGGAGGTTCTCGCACCGGAAGGGAAATGTGATCAAGGCCTTTGAAAGCGCCAGACCACCTTCTCCTGCGCCATCGACTGCTCCCTGGCCTGCGCCTGTAAGCAGAGATGGCTGCCAGGTGCACCCTTAGGGTCGTCGACCTAAGCCCTTGCTGAGAAAGGAACCATAAATAGTCCAAGATGCTCACCAAGGAACAGGAGGAAGGGTCCAAGCCCTTGCCCTGACACCAAATGGAAAATCTTTTCCATTTGAAGGCGTAGCATTTTCTGGTCGACTCCTTACGGGACACCTCAACTACGTTGAGGACCTCATCAGAAAGACCCAAGGCCTGGAACTCTAGCCGCTCAGGAACCAGGCCGTCAGGTGCAGGAATTGAAGGTCCGGATGGAATACCTTCCCCTGATTGACTGAGAGCAGGTCCGGGCGAGCTGAAGCTGCCTCGAAGCCTGGAGCTGAGGCTGAGGAGATCTGGCACCAGCACTGGCGGGCCAGTCTGGGCTATCAGAATCACCTGCGCCTTGTCCCTCCTTGCTTTGAGCAGCACCTTGTGCATCAAGGGGAACGGGGGAAAAGGTGTAGAAGAGGCCCAGGGTCCACGGCCTCGAGAAGGCATCCCCCTGCAGAGAGCCCTGCTGATGGGGGAGGGCATGGAACAGCCTCAACTTCGCATTCTCCCCTGAGGTGTGCCCCAATGGGACAATAGATCTTGTACTACCTCCGGCAGGAGAGACCACTCGGGGGACGCAGCCCCTATCCGGCTTAGGGCATCGGCCAGGGTGTTGGAGGCTCCTGCCACATGAATGGCTAGGAGATCCGCCTCCAGGCTGCACACGAGTGACCAGATGCGGAGAGCTTCCTTGCATAGGAGCATGGAGCGCATCCCGCCCTGGCGGTTTAGATAGTACATGGTCGTGGTATTGTCCGTCTGGACCCGGACCACTTGACCCCGAAGAAACGGAGCAAAGGCAGTGAGAGCTAGGCGGACCGCTCGGAGCTCCAGCAGGTTGATGTGGCATCAGGACTCCCGCGGGGACCACAGGCCGTGCGCTCGGTATTCCCCCAGATGGGCACCCCAACCCATCAGAGAGGCATCTGTCGATAGAGAGACCGTCGGCTCGGGACGGACAAACGGGATGCCCTCCTGCAGATGAACTGGAACGGTCCACCACTGGAGAGCATTCCACATCCCCTGGGTCACCGTCACTAGTTGGTCCAATGGATAGCAGCGTTGGAGCCACTGGCCAGCCAGCCCCCACTGAAGAGGGCGCATGTTCCAGCGGGCCCAACGGACCACGCTGGTACAGGCCGCCATGAGACCCAGACGGCGCAGGAAGTCCCAGGCAGGGCGCAATTGCCCAACCAGAAATGATTGGGCAAAGTTGGAAAGAACCTCGGCCCTGTCCTGGCTCAAAGACAGTCGAGCTCTGCCCCGATGAAAAGAATCACCTGCTTCGGCTCGAGTTCCGACTTGGCTTCGTTGATGAGGAGGACGACCTGACAGCAAACCTGGAGGGCCAGATCTCTGGACCGCTCCACCTCCTGTCTGGAGGGGGCTGCTGTCAGCCAATCGTCCAGGTAAGGGTAAACCCGGACCCCTCGGCACCGCAGGAATGCTGTCGCCACTGCCATTTGGTGAAGACCCTGGGAGCTGGAGATAAGCCAAGGGCATGGCTTGAACTCGAAGGGAACCCTCCGCTCGAAGCGAAGGAACCTTTGATGGGACGGACGGATAGGGACATGAAAGAACGCGTCCTGAAGGTCTAGAGAGCAGAACCACACGCCATGTTCCAAGGATGGTATTATCTGAGCCAGAGTGACCATCCTGAAGGTTCGAGACCTTAGGAACTTGTTCAGGTCGTGTAGGTTGAGAATGGGGCGCCAGCCCCCTGTCCGTTTCGGAACCAGGAAGTACCTGGACACGAACCCCGGGTTTGAGGGAGGGTCCGCCACCTCTCTTATCACCTCCTTCTCGAGGAGGAGAGCAATGTCGGCTTGGTGAGCTGACAGCGAGGCTTCGGACCCTGAGGCCCCCCGAGGTGCGACGGCTCTGAAGGGTGGGGCCTGTTCGAACTCCAGAGGCAGGCCCTTTCCTACCACCTCCAACACCCACCTGTCTGTGGTAATAGCAGACCAGGCGGAAAGGAAATACCGGAGCCGTCCCCCCATGGGGGGAGAACCTGGGGTGAGGTGACAAGGTTAGCGACACTCCTCAACCCGTCACTGTGCAGGCTTGGAGGAGGACCGCCGAGGACCACCTGGGCCTTACCTCCCTGCTTCCTGGAAGAGGAAGCCGCAGGCTGGTTTGGGTGTGGCCTAGAGCCTGCTGGCCTGGTGTTGCTGGGCTGGGCGTGCCAGGGCGCAGACGGATGAAAGGGCTTGGGTTGAGGTCATGGCCCTTGTCCCTCTGAGCCGGATGAGACCCGAGTCCAAGGTGGCACTGGACTTTCGATCCTCTGGAGGTGGCCTTCCACCCAGGGTCAAGAGTCGGTCCCCAGGAAGGGACATCCGCCAGTTGTGCTGGGTATCCGCCTGAAGGTGGATATCCTCAGCCATGCCCGACGACGATAGCCACTGCAGCCGCTACTGACCTGGCGCATGAATCACCGATGTCCAAAGCAGTCTGAAGTTGCTAAATGCACTGCCCTGCCCTGGTCCCGCACCTGCTTAACCGTGGTCTGCAGGTCAGCCGGGAGATGAGGAACCACCTCGTCCAAGGAGCCCAACAGGGCATGAGAAAAATGTGCCATCAGTATGGCCGAGCTGGCCTGACGAAGGCCAAGGGAGGATGCAGCGTAGACTTTTCGCCCGGCATAGTCCAATTTCTTGGACTCCTTGTCGGGAGGTTTGTCCACGTCCCTAGTGTTTCCGGCACACCGAAAAACGCTGTCGGTAACTAACCCCTCGGCCGAGGGATGTTCCGAGAAACCGGACAGGGAACCGGTAGGGACCGCATACTTCCTGGCCATCCTGGCCAAAGGCACAGGGCAGGAAGCAGGGCGCTGCCAGAGCTCCAAGGCCAGGCCCACAATGGCCTCAGCCACAGGGAAGGCCTCCGTAAAGGAATCCCCTCGGTCCAATATCTCCATGAGGGGATACTTGGCCCACTTGGATATGGGCTCAAGTCATCCCGGTGGATTCCAAGATGAGTCTGAGCAACCCCAGGAAGGACGGAGGCTGTCGTCCAGCGACTGACCTCCAGAGGACTCCAAGTCCACTCGCTTGGAGAAAAGGAGGAATCGTCGGCGGACTCAGAAGAGTCCGCAAAGAGCTGCCTCGGCCTCAGCCACCCTCCACCTGCCGAGGGCGATCGGGAGTGAGGGTGACCGACAGCCTATGGGGCAGACCCTGAGCCGACGAGAATTTCTTGGTCGGAGCCCCAAACCGTGGCTGTGGAGGCGGAGGTTTCACCCGAATCGTGGGCAGCTGGTTTTGGCCGAACAACCGGCCTGATAACAGGCTCCTCGGGTAAAACAGGGGGTTGTTTCGGCCGCTCCGGTGACAGCCACTTAATGGCCGGGGAAGGCGTTGGCTTGTTCCCGGTCAGAAGGAGCTGTTGCCACATGAGGTCCTCGTATCGTCGACACAACTTGCGTCGAAAACTCCCCTCATCTGAGGATGAGGAAGAGGACGAGCGGCGGCGCTGCTTACTGCGGTGCCGAGACTGAGACCGCCTATGATGGCGGGATCGGCTGGACCGCGAAGAAGTCCGAGACCGGCATCCTCGGCTTCCAAGGACGGCAGCGGGAGGACGGTGGAACCGCCCTCCCTCGGCTCAGAGGGAACACCAAGGGCCCGGAACCGGAGGCACTGGCAAGCCCACGGGATCCTCACCCACCGGGGAACCGGGAGATTAGTCATTGCCTGACAACCCGTCCAACGGGTCGAGAAAGATCTCGACCGCGCCGACGGGAGTCTCTGTCAACTGACCTGACGGGACACCGTGAGACCAGTGGCCAAGCCGAACGAGCAGATCAAGTCGATGGCCAACGGCTCGGGGAGAGGGACCTTTCCCGCTCCTAAGAGCGTCGACGAAGAGACTTACCCTTGTCTTTCTTCTTGGACCAAGAAGAAGGTCCAGCAGACGTTGGTCCCTCTCCCCTAGTGGAGAGGGACAGACAAAGCTCCTTAAAGGAAGCTGTGTAAGAGGAACCCAGGGAGAGCGGAATAAATGCCACGGTCGAGGAAGATGCGGCTCGCGCCGCCTCCTCTTCGAAGGCGATCATCTGCTCTAGCTGATCCGCCGAGCCCGCCGCCGTGGAGACCGCCAACCGGGCCTCTTTTGACTTTACTGGAGGAAAATGTTTCGAGGGGCGCCCTAGTTGTAAAACGGGTGGCACGGTCTTAGAGGACGTAGGCTGAGAAGGAAGAGCACAGGTCGCAAGCCTGCGGGTCGTGCTCAAGGCCTAAACAGTACACACATGTGGCGTGCGGATCCATCCGAGACATCTTCTGCCCGCAAGGGCACCGCCGAAAACCGGGAGTCAATTTGTCCATCGCAGCCGCAAGGGATAGAAGACCGAAGTCTTTTAAGCAAAAAACTTTTAAATTCGGAAAATCGAAGAATTAGGAACCAGTCTTATACGCAGAGCGTTAAGGAGGGAACCTGAGCTTCAAAGCGGTAAGGAAGATCTGGCGTCATGGGGCGGAGCCGAGAGTTTTACCACCCGGGTGGGTGGGAGGAGCCAGTTTGAAGACCTTCCGGCAAGATTTAAAGCAGCAAGGATACCTGCCAGACAGTGTGGATGAACAACATATCCATGTCCCTAGAATCTAACATTACCAGCTACCTTCCCACAGCTAATTACCCAAATTCCTATAGACAAAATAAGTGACTACAAAGTAAAAAGATACTGTTTCTTCATGCTCTCACAGTAGCACCTTGTTGAAGCTTCTTACACACAAACCGGCAGCTCCGTAGCAGTCACTTTAAGTCCTGGTAAGTGCTGTCACTTCAGCAAAGGATCCTGTTCACCTGAGATTACACACTCGGTGGCAGTAACAGTCCATAATGGAGATTTTCTCAGTTAGTGTTGCTCAGGATGAGGAGTCTTGTTCTGGGGATGCCTCTGCTTTCCGTTTTGCTTGCTCTGCGGCTCTCCTGCTCAGCTGTAGTGGCCTCAATGATTCTCTGGCAGCTTTCAAGGGAGTGGGGAGGGGATGCCAGCGTGGCTTCTAAATGCAGCTGTCTTGGACGCAGCTTCTGGATCCAAGTGTAATGGCAACTCTGATTATTTGATCAGTTGCGCTATTACTACATACATGATCTGCGCTGAACTCATTAGTGCTGAAAACTTTGTGCAAGGAAAATGATTCGCTATAAAGTAAACGCGGTAAATGACTGCGTTGAAAAGTTTTGTGCGCAAATGACATGGAACCACCAAATGGTGATCAGTGAAGATGGGTGTGGGGAGCACTTGCAGAATCTGGACCAGTGGGGTGACCACAGGCGGCTGCCTGGGGACCAAAATGTCTATGGAGTAAAGCTCTACCCTGCCAATCAATGGCCCACTGCTGCCACAGGAACTCCTCATTGCACCAGCGCATCTTCTGTCAGTGCCTCTCCTCACCCAAAGACGAGGACGATGAGTATCATCAATGACAGCACCTCCTGGTCAAGCAGGATTGAGAGCACAAATACATCAACCACAACCTTGACCATCAACAACCTGGGCAATGGTGAGTGGGGTCTTCCTGAAGTCGGCCATAAATAATGCACTTACCCATAGCAATGGCGAAGACCAGATTTCCGGTGAAGGCTTGTCCCTGGCAGGGTGGACAGGGGTCACAAATCAATCCATGACCTCCTGAGTGAGGACTGGGAGCACCAGGGTCTGCAAAGCTGACTCATCAGCCTCATCTAATGATGGTTCGACTGGGTCAAGAAAAATCAACACCTTGGTTGACCAGAGTTGAGGTTATCTGGCTAACCGACAAAGCCAAAGAACCTTCGACCTGCCCGCCCTGCCCCTCAGCCGAGGGGCACTCGACAACCACCAAGCAGTCAGGCAAATGTAAGGACCAGGAGGACTACAATCTCTCCCCCTCCCATGACAAGCACCTGTGGGAGAAGATTTCTTGGTTTTGATCTTGGACCTAGAGCCACAGGGTAGGCAGGGCTCTCCCTCATGGTCTACAGGGACCTGAACATATCATGGAACTGGTACATGAATGTCTCTCCAATATTGGCCCCAGGTGAGAACAGTACCAAGGCCGAGGAGGTGCCCGACACAGCAGCTGCCGTTTCCACCTCAAGGGGTGCAAGCTGTGGCACCAACCCGGCAGTCACAGAGACTTTTTGCTACTATTAGGGCAATCCTTCTGATCCTGCTCCGAAGGCCATCTCAGCATGAGCCGGAGTTTCCTATTCTCAAGGAACTGAGGAAGTATGAAAAGGCAAAGGCCGCACCCAGTCACATCGTATCACTCACCCAGTCAGTACACACGTGTTGTGCAAATCGGTGACCAATATCTTCTGGTTGCACCGAATGCAAAATTTAAATCTAGGTTCCTTGCGATCCATCATTGGTTCAGAGACAGAGTCGAAAGAACCCTGAAACAATACTAAAACAGCTTCAAAAACTTCGAAAACAAAGGTTCACCTATGGCACAGAGAAAATCCTAAGCGAAGCGTGAAGAAGGGGATTGTTCTTCCAGTGAAAGGTTGATCTGATATCATACGGGGAGTTGATGGATAGATCTGCCTGGGTGGTGAGAGAAGCTCAGCTTAAGGACATCCAACAAATCATCGCATGCCAATGGAATTGCCAGAGTGTGGGTAAGTGAACCATAGCCACCCCACCACAAGTATTTCTTTACCGAGAGGGTAGTAGTCAAGTGGAACAGGCTGCCAGAGACTCTGATGTACACCAAATTTGAGGAGGGATGTAAAGTGAAGTGGCAGCAGACATATGGAGCTGGTGAATATAGCAGGGAAAGATGATGTGTGGGGAAGAGGAGTGAGTGACCACAAGGGTATTCACCAATGGGCCGGTGGAACTTTTTTTGCCATTAATTTCTATGTTACTATTTACTTTCAAAACAGGATCCATGACAGTTGCAGTTAATCCTGTTTAGTCTTTTTCTGAAATCACGGTCCACTGTTTAGGTCATTATAATCGTTTCCACAGCAACCAACTGTGATGTCACAGAGGATTATGACTTCAGCAAGGACTGAGCATACTAACATACTAAAATGTCAGCAGAATAGGCCTAACGGTCTTTCTCGTCTGCTCGCTTGGTCAGCCCCCACCCTGGAAGCTGACCTTGCTGCCCCCCTCCCCTTTTCTGGCTTCTCTCTTCCAGTTCCGGATATTCTCTCTGCATTGGATTTTGCTTCCAGAACCCTTCCCTGTACCTGTCCCACCCTCTTGAACCCTCCACCGCCTCTGCCTCCACCAGCCCCTAGGCAGCGATTCCATGGCTCCACCACCCTCTCAGTGAAGTATCACCTCCTCCTTTCTCCCTGAATCTTCCTCCTCCAGCTTCCACCCATGCCCCTAGTGGCCCCTCCTCCTTTCTCAAGCACCCTGACTGTTCCTCCCTATTTACCCCTTCATGTACCTGAAGACCTCTATCATGTCCCCCCGGTCCCTTCTCTCTTCCAATGTGTACATATTTAGCTCTTCGAGCCTCTCCTCATAGGTCCTGTCCCCCAAGCCCCAAATCATTTTGGCTGCCCTCCTCTGGACCCTCTCCAGGAGTTTAATGCCAAAACGGCATGCAGTACTCGAGGTGTGGCCTCACCAAGCAGTTATACAGAGGGAGTATCACTTCCTTCCTTCTGGAGGTGATCCCCCTAGCGATGCATCCCAGCATTCTGTTGGCCTTGGCTGCTGCCCTCCTACAAGTCTCCGAGTCATTCATCTTGACATCCACCACCACCCCCAGGTTCCTCTCAGCCATCGAGACTTGTAGCATCTCCCCCCCCCCGGTGAACACTTGGCCTGGGTTTCTGGCCCCCAGGTGCAGTACCTTGCATTTCCCTGCACTGAACCTCAGCTTCCACTTTCTAGACCATCTTCCAGAGCCTCCAGGTCCCCTGTAGGCCACCCTCCTCCTCCCATCCACCACCGCCTCAGTTTTGAGTCATCCACAAAGAGACTCATCTCACTCCAGATACCTGTCCTTATGTCAGAGACGTAGGCGTTGAACAGGAGGGGCCCAAGGACTGATCCCTGTGGGATCCCACTAATGATCCTCCTTGGGGATGAGACTATCCCGCCAACTACGACCCCCGGCCTGGAGCCAATTTCCTATCCATCTGATCATCTGGTTCCCCAACCCCATTTCTCCCAGCTTATCCAACACGCCCTCATGAGGAACAGAGTCAAATGCCTTGCTGAAGTCTAGAAAGAGGACGTCCACTGGTCTACCCAGGTCCAAGGCACTCGTCACCCAGTCATAGAACTCCACAAGGTTTGTCTGACACAATCTCCCCGGGACAAATCCATGCTGTCTATCGTCCAGGCACCCTGACTTTTCCAGGTCCCCCCGCCTCTCCTTGACAATGCCCTCCATCACCTTGCTCACCACCGATGTCAGGCTGACAGGCCTGTAGTTCCCTGCCACCTCCCTTTATCCCCCCTTGCGGCTAGGCAATATATGTGCCACCTTCCAGTCCTGGAGCACCCACCCTGTCCTCAGAGAGATGGTGAAAAGCTCCGCCAGGGGTTTTGCCAGGACATCCGCAAGTTCCTGTAGCACTCTGGGATGTAATTTATCCGGCCCCGGTGCTTTCTCTGTCTTAAGGGACCTGAGGGCTTCCCTCACTCTCTCTCTCTGCTGTGATTTCCACTTCCGCTACCTCTTCTCCCTGCTTAGCCTTCCCCCCTCCTGCCAGTGATGCCTTCTCCTCTCCCCAGACCCGCCGATCGGTAAGGGCCCCGCCCCTCCAGTATCACTGTCTCCTCCCATGTATGATGCAGCACTCCCATTTTCCTTGGTGAAAACTGAGGTGAAGTACTCATTTAGTACCTCAGCCAGCTCCCCCAGGTCTTGTGCCCATCTCTCCCTTGTTTTAATCCTGCTAATCTGCCCCTTTACCCTTCGTTTTTCCCCAATGTATCTAAAGAACCCCTTGTTCCCTCTCCTAATTTCCCTGGCCAGGTTCTGCTCCTTCCTTGCCTTAGTCGCCCTCACCACCCTAGTAGCCCTTCTAGCCATCAGCTCGTATCTCCCTGATCCCTTTCACCCTGAGCACTTGAATTGCCTATAGGCTGCCCCTTCTTTCCCCAAGACTACCTCCTGGACCTACTTGAGCAGCAGAAGTAGATGCCCTTTAGGTAACAAGACGATTCAGATTCCATACAAATTAACCTAGTAAGGAATGACAAAGGGAAAAGAAATGCAGACAATATCTAAAGTACAAGCTCAATTCTGTCTAAATACTTTTACCAACATTTTCTTAAAAGTGACAAATGCCCTTTAATTGGCAGCCAGTTGTAGAGACCAAATGGTTTAGTAAACAGAGTCACTGCTAAAAAAAAAAGTTGCAATATGGATTTATGAACCAGTAAAGGTATGTGAAAAGCTATACAGTTTTTAAAAAAAAAAAACTGAATTCCTGAAGCAGAGTTTTACTAAATGCAAAACGGTACAACTAAACAAGCCTGGACCTCTCTTCCTGTAGAAAGGGCAATCTAAGGAAGCTAATATAATGCAAGAGTAAAAAAAAAACAAATGTCCAGCTGGATAAAATTAAACTAAATCAGCTTCTGCACCAAGTACACAATTATTAACAGATTATTCAGCATTAGAACTGCTATGAAGTATAAACCGTATAAACATGAAGGACCTTGTGGGAGAATAAAAGCCCACAACTCATTTGGTCTTCTGTACCAGTGTAGTACATAAAACTTATCTAACCACAATGCCCTTGAGCAGTGAGAGAAAATAGCATTAGACAAACAATGAGCAAGGCCAAAAATGGGAAAACTATTTGAAAATGCTCCCCTGATGTCGTGAGGAGGTTTAAATGTGGACATATGATAGCAGCTGGTTTCTTGCTATCACAATTCCACAGAAGCAACAGGCTAATACCTCAACACAATGTGCCGCAGGTCCTGTCAATCTTTTTTTTTTTTTTTTTTTACCCATCAACAGCTGAGTATCCAGCAGTACTAAACTACAATTTTAATTTAAGTTAGTAAGTGCATAGCTCTTCAACTGCACAGGCATCAAGTTTATGCAGCCCTGCAAAATTATGTCTAGTTTTATTTCCTTTGCTAAGTTGTTTTATCAAAATGCAAGAAGCATAAGCAAAGGAAGACCCTATACAAAATGTCAGTATGTTTGTGTACATTGGTCATAGTCTAAGTTGCATGCTAAGTTTAGTGTGCATGACATTAGCAGTAAGACATAACAAGGCATGCGCTATGCTGATCCAACTGCATACCCAGGGTCGTGGCAAGGTACAATGCCACAGGCAGGTGTGGTATCAGCTTAATGCACACCCTTAAAGTGTTTTACTGCACTTATAAAATGAGTAAACAGAAAACATTTAAAACAAGGCATTTTTAACAGTTATTTTCTTTTGCTAAAATCAACTAACAAAAAATTAGATACAAAATCACACATGCCCACACAATGCAAAGCATCACTGGCTGCATATGCAAATCACCACAGAATGTTATGCTGGTCCAACTTTAAGCAAAATTGCATGGTGCCGAAAGGCCTCTCACACAGTTTGCAAAGGATGCTAACAGAAGACAGACACGTGTTTCGTCCTACCAGGACTCATCAGTATGCCTCGTCTGTTTGACACCCCAGTGGAATGGACCAGCTACCCTAAGACAGTGTGTCTTGGATATGTTGTGGTGAACCCATTAAAATAAAAAAACATTTAAAAGACAAAGAACCTCTGTGCGCAAACACTGAGGCAAGGGTTACCCCAAAGGGCATTTGGCTGGGAAGCCAAGTTTCAAGAAAATACAAAATCACACATGCCCACACAATGCAAAGCATCATGGGCTGCATATGCAAATCACCACAGAATGTGGTGACAGAACTAACAAAAAAAAGTAGCCCCTCCCTAGCTGTCAAGTATTTGTCGATCCACACATATTCAATAGCTGGAATGTTTAACATGGAATGCAGGAATTCAACTTCTGCAAAATTCTACTGACTGAAAGTCCCCACCCCTTCAGACACCCACACCCACACCCCTCAGTAAAGCCAGGGATTCCATTTTATATGTGGCAGGGCAAGGAGCTTAGGATGATATTTTTTTTTTTGGGATTCCATGGTCAGAAGAAAAAAAAAGATCCACAAAATATAACTGAGTAGTACTTCATTTTTTTCTAATGTGTATATGAAGGGAAATATAAAGGGAAAGAAAGTACAGTTGTGTAAGAATTTGCAGTAACAGTAGCTCTTCAAGAGAGGCTCTTGCAGTAGTTAATTACATATAGGACTGCAGCCGGCAGGCGTCAGGACCCCATGGAATAATTGCTAGCTGGCAGTCTCTGGCGGGGGACCGCCCCATGTCAGGTGACCGAAGTCATGTGTATAAAGGGGCAGTCCCCCACACCCGCCTTCCAGTTCTTTCCCGCCAAAGGTCAAAAGGCGAGACAAGACAGAAGCGGATATTTCCCATCCTGGAAAAGGAGCTGAAAAGCTAAGGGGTATGGAGGGATGATACATTGCAAGAGCCTCCTCAAGATCTACTGTTACGGTAAGTTCTATGTAACTGTACTATCTAACTCGAGAGGGCTCTTGCAGTAGGTAATTACACATAGGACTGAGTCCCAAGCAGTCTAGAACAAAGAGAAGCTCATGGGAGGAGGAAACTACTCATACACAGGCTGTGAAGGTCTTAGGAAAGAAGACCTTGCAGAACCGCCAACCCGAAGCCAGCTCTATGGCGAGAGGCACTGTCCAAGTTGCGGCTGCGCAAATGTCAGCTGCCAACACATTCTTGAAACAAGCAGCAGAGGCAGTTATACTCCTAGTGGCGTGACCTCTGACTTGACCTGGCAAGGTCTTGTGATACTTGTCATAACAGAAAGTGATACAATGAGCCAACCATTTCGAAAGGCATTGCTTGGAGACAGCATTGCCCTCTCTTTTGCGAGCAAAAGAGACAAATGGTTGATCAGTCTCTCTGAGATCCTTTGTCCTGTTGGTGTAGTACCTCAGAATTCAGTGAACATCCAGAGTATGCAAGAGGTACTCCCCTTGATTGGAATGTTGCGTAAAAAAATGAAGGCAGTTCCGTGGACTGATTCAGCGTAGATTCCGCTACCATCTTAGGGTTGGTATGCAGAGCCACACATTCCTTGTGGAAAATCAAGCACGGGATTTTGCACTAAGGCCTGAAGCTCAGAAATTCTTCGAGCAGATGTAATGGCCACCAGGAAGAGAGCCTTCCAGGAAAGGAACTTAAGGTCTGCTGATGCTGCCGGCTCAAAAGGAGGCAGGGTAGGCTTCTCGAGAATAAAATTCAAGTCCCAAGGAGCGGCAGATGCGAAAATGGTGGGGGGTCTCAAGTGGAGGACCCCTCTAAGGAAAGTCTTGGCGACTTCCAGCTGCGCAAAATACCTGTCCCCAAAAGAAACATGGTATGCAGAAATGGCCGCTATGTGAACCTTCAAGGAAGAGTGACAGACCCAGATCGAAGAGGTGACGCATGTAATCCAGGAGCCTCCCAACAGAGCAGGAGAATGGCTCGAAAGCTCTGGAAGAAGCCCAAACAGAGAACCTTTTCCATTTCATGGCGTAAGTGGAATGAGTGGAGGGCTTTCTGGCCTCCACTAGAATCTCCGTCACCTGCAACGAAACCCCGAACCGGGTTTGAATCACGTCTGCAGGAGCCACGCATGCAGCTAAAGGAATTTGAGTCCTGGATGGACCAGGGTCACCTGATTCTGGGTCAACAAGAGTTGCGGAAGAGGAAGAGGAGGCTCCTCCGAGTACTGTTGCAGAAGAGAGAACCAAACTTGCCTGGGCCAGAACGGAGCGATGAGGATCATGCAAGCTCCTTCCGAACAGGATTTGTGTAACACCCTCGGGATCAACGGGATCGGGGGGAAAGCATAGACAAATCTGCCCTTCCAGTTTAGAGACAGAGCATCTCTCCAAAAAACTCCACGCCCTGGAGCGAGCGAGCAGAAGACGTGAAGTTTTGCGTTGAGAGGAGAGGCAAACAAGTCTACCTGAGGGGTTCCCCAGTGTAGGAAGACATCTTCTACTACCCCCTGATCCAGTTCCCATTTGTTCACTTGGACGGATGACTGGTTGAGGTGGTCTGCCAAAATGTTCTCGACCCCCGGAATGTGAATCGTCATGAGGTGAAGGTTGTGAAGTATCGCCCAATCCCAAACCCGCATCGCTTCCCTGCAAAGAGGGTAGGAACAGGTTCCTCTCTGTTTGTTGATGTACCACACTACGCACATGTCTGTCTGAACGGCCAGATGACCGGGAAGCAGATACAGATGCAGAGCTTGTAAGGCATACAGGACGGCCCTCAGCTCGAGTATATTGATGTGAAGAGTCTGCTCGAGCCTGGACCAAGAGCCCTGGGTCCGTTGAGATCCCAGGTGGGCTCCCCAACCCTCGCCCGAACCGTCTGTCATACGCGGGTGGGCCACCACCACAGAAAGGCATTTGGTAAATACTCGGGGGCCAAGGAGAGACCAAATGGGAGGGCCTTGAACTGGTAGTGGTCCCCCTGAAAAGAAAACTGAACATATTTGCGGAGGGACGGGCGGATGGGGATATGCAGGTAGGCATCCTGCATGTCCAGGGTGCACAGCCACCATCTTGGCTGAAGGAGAGGCAGAAGACTCTGCAGAGAGAGCATTCGGAACCTCTTGTACTCTAAGAACAGGTTCAGGGAACTGAGGTCCAGGACTGGCCTGGCTTCACCAGACTTCTTCGGAACCAGGAAGAAATGAGAATAGTAACTCATCCCCCTGAGATGGAGAGGGGATGGGCTCTATCGCCACCTTCCGAGGAAGGGCAGAGATTTCTTCCCAAACCAGAAGAAGGTGTTCCGAGGAGTAAGATGACCTTGGAGGGGTTTCTGGGATGTTTCTGAAGAAACTTTGAGTGTCCTTCCGCTATCAGCTGGAGCACGCAAATGTCTGACGTGATCCTGTCCCAACCCAGTAGATGCAGGGAGAACCTCCCCCGTACCGGTTCCTCTGGAAGAGCTAGAGGCTCTGGGAGAGGAAAGGAGTCAAGAGGTGTGAGGCAGAGCCGCAGCTGGAGCTCCCACTGCTCATTTGGGTGGGTGGGGGCTTCAGCCTGAGGGGCCCAGCATTTATTGGCCTGCTTCCCTTGTGGTTACCCCTTGCGAAAGGGACAGCGCTGCGGTTGAGGGGCCTTGTACAAGTCGTCGACTTCCTTGAGGGCAATGCCCTTCTCTTGCCATCCGGTGATGATATCCTTGACATCACCAGCGAACAGCACCGAACCCCTGAAGTGCCCACCCTGGATGGTAGACTGCACTTCAGGGATCAAACCCGACACTCTAAGCCAGGTGTGTCGGCGCAAACCTGAGGGTATCCGTAGGGCGCGTATCTGTACCCTGATGGCAGGTAGCCCGGCATCGGGTACTGAGGCACCATGTACTGCGGTGTCAGGTAAGCCGTGTCGGGTACTGGGGCGTCAGATACAGCGGACCTGGGTATGACAGTGTCTGATACACGGGAACCGGGGGGTCTGCCGGAACAGATGGTCCCGGCAATGGCCCAGCGGGCGGACCTGGAACGAGTGATCCGGCAGGCGACAGGCCCGGCGTAAGGACAGCATCCGCAGGAGGGATGTAGCCCGGCATCTGCAAAACCGGCGGCAGTGTCCGAGGAACCGATGTCAGGTCATCCGGCCCAGTGGAAGGGAGACCAGACAGGAGCATGCCCACATCTTCGGCATCCCCCGAAGAGGGTGGATGAAAATCCCAGGGGTCAGACCGGGGAGATGCTGGATCCTCGGAGGGCAGCAAAGGCTGCAGGGAGCCGGGGACGGCGGACAGGATGCCGGGGTCGACAGTTGCCTTACCATTGCGGTCCGGGCGGACAGAGAAGCAGTCGACCGGCTTAGTGGACTCAAGGCACGAGGCAGGCCATGAAGGAGGAATGGCCTGGTTGGGCGGAGGAGTGACCGTGCGCTGCCCCGAAGGGTCGAGCGACTTAGCGGCCTTCTCTGGGCGGACGTTAGAGGAGCCGATGTCCGGCTTACCAGAGCCACTCGAACTAGAAGGCCGTGCGCTGGCGGCCTTGCCATGAGTGGGAGCCTCCTTTGATCCGGAGGCACCTGAAGGGCCAGAGTGCGAGCCAGACAGGTGGGTCGACACCAGCTTGGAAGGCTCCAAGATGGCCATCGAGAAGCGGTCCCGTGGGGGGGGGGGACGTTACCTTGAGCACAGCAACTCCAGCCGAAGTTGCGATGACCGAGGAAGAGGAGTCCCGGCCTCGGTGTTTCTCCTTGTCCTCCTTTTTTCAGTGTCCCTTGGACGAAGTGGAGGCCTGACGAAGCTTCTTCAGCTCCTTTTCCATGGAGGTCATTTTCTTTTTGAGGAAATGGTCCTCCAGGGACTGCTGTCTCCTTCTGTGGGCAGCGGCGCTGAATTTCAGGCAATGCTGGCACTTCTCCACAGGGTGATCTGCGCCCAGACAGAAGAGGCACTGGGAGTGACTGTCCTTGTACGGGAGTTGGGCCTGCAGCAGTCGCACTTCTTCTTGCTCGGAGGGTGTGGGAAGACACACACGCTGCGATGACCAAAGTGAATTTAGTAGAAATTCGGCAAATCAAGAAAAACAATGGTAAAACCATCGACAACAGACTGACGAAAGAGGTGAACTTAACTCGCGAGGTGCTTTAAGCAAGCCAACGGGCGGAAAGAATTGGAAGGCAGGCGTGGGGGACCGCCCCTTTATACTGACGTTGCACGATGTCTGTCACCTGACGTGGGGGCGGTCCCCAGCCAGAGACTGCTAGCTAGAAATTTTTCCGTGGGGTCCTGACGCCTGTCGGCTTCAATCCTATATGTAATTACCTACTGCAAGAGCCATCTCGAAGTAAGATCACCTTATCAATTTGTTCCTTTTCTTTTGAGGGAGTTATTTTTTAAGGCCTAGAATTAGTAAATGGGCAGCCGTGTTTGTAATAGCAATCAGGAATTTTGGGAAAAAAGGATGGATTTTTTTTTTTTCTTAAACAACTTAATTTCCCAGGAAAAATGACAATAGACAAAGTAGCAGTATGAAATATACAGCAATTGCCAAAAGAGTTATTTTCTGAGGCATGGATATTATTAGTGTGCTGTGCCCAGACTGTCAGCAGTTTTTTTTTTTTTGTTTTGGTGTTTTTTTAACCTGTGTACTGTGCTGTTCCAATGCACAGGCTCTAAATCAACCAGGATGCAGTATTTCCCCTATCCAATTTATAACCACCATTAAAGGGAATGAGTATGATTCTCCATAAGATTATTCCAACAATTACGATAGTAGTCCAGGAGCTGGTTTGCTAGAAAACTTTAAGCAATTAACTTTACCAAAACATTGAAAAATACTTTTCACCAGGGATATAAAAGCATTCATTTTGCGGACAAGAAGGGTGTAGTGATGATGCGTCTGCCTCAACAGCTGTAACAGTGTGAACTGCAGCAGGTGAGAGCAATCTACCTTTGCTGATTGGGGTTCTATTACTCAGTGAAGAAAAGCCTGGGTTTCATAGTTGGCATAGTGTAACAAAAGAAGCCACACCTTTCTCTCACAATTTGATCCCTATTTGTTTTAACTCATTTCACTGCATAATGTTATGGCTGGTGAGTCATTGACATCATCACAGCACCCTTCCTGTTCACAAATTGGATGCCTCCACATCAGGACTGTAAAAATCTTATTCCATTTTATCAAATACATTTCCTAGCCAGCCCCGTGGCACAGAGCAATGGCCAGCAAGGAAGGAGACTAAAGTGTCCTTCGAGGGAGGGGTTGTGCACTGCTCTCGTAGTGGCTCCTGGTGGTGGTTAACGGAGGCGTTCTTGACTGCGTGGGTGATCACATGCTGCCAAACATCCCCACTCCTAATGGCAATGGCGCACACACTGCGGGAGGTGGGTGGGTGCCCCAGAAAAGAAAACATGGCTGCTCTGCAGCGCAATATGACAGCTTTCAGTAGGCCTCCATCATGCCACCGACCACACCGCGCAACACACCTGGCCCCCAACTGACTTCTCTGGTGTTAACAAATGCTTCCTCCCTCCGCCATACCTGGAAAAGGGGGGAAGGAATAAACCAGACCACCAGTAGGGAATGTCGGCAGAGCTCAGGGGAAGCAGAGACAGGCACGGCAGTGGGGGTTAGGTCCGAAAGGCGGAGAGAGTGAGTCAGCATGCTAGAGCCCAAAGGAGTGGAGCTGCAGATAGCCTCAGATGAGCAAACAAAAAACATTTAAATGTAACCCAGCAGTTTACATACAAGATCTAAACAATAACCTTTATTTTTATTGAGCTATTTATCACTTCTTCTCCCTATTGCCCCTCCTTCCCCTTTTTCCTGAACTGTTCATGTACATACCGTATAATAATGTATATTGACAATATTTTTTCTTAGCCTCTTGCATATTGCCTGTATAGACCTTGCCTAATACTGTACTATGTTTATGCCCTCTTCCACATTGTATTCCTTAATTGTACACCCCTCTTTTTCCTTTATATAATGTTTACTTTTATGTGCACTTGTCCAGGTCCACCTTGCAAGTGAGTTTGCTCAATGGTGCTTCGCCTGGTAAAAAAAAAGATTGGCTGACTGATTTAAAATTTTGGCACCTGGGAGCAGTCTTCCGGGGGACGTTCTGGAGGATGCAGCGTTGTCCCATCTGCAGGCACCTCTCTGGGCTGAGGGAGGAGGTAGCTCATCTACAGGCTGAGTTGGCCAGGATTTGTGGGACCTCCTCTGCCACCCAGGGACAACCAGGGTCACTGCCGTTGCCTCAGAGGTTGCCAAGAAAGAGGAGTGGTTGGACCACAGTGGGCTCAGGGAGGGTGAAGGTGGTGGAACAGAGGCGCATCTCTCCAGTTGTACCTCTCCACAATTTCTATGCCATTCTGGAAAAGTGTGGCTCCTCTATGCAGGCACCCACAGTGGAGACCAAGGAAGATGTTGGGAACCTCCACAAAGGAGACCCACAGGAGGGTGGCATGGAACCCCACAGGGGAAGGAAACAACTCCTGGAGGGGGACTACATTGTTAGGAAGGTAGAACTGGAGGAGGAAGGGGAGAGGTAAGGTGCCTGCCTAGCACCATGGCTCGCAGGGACAGGGAGCGAATCCTCAGGATCACAGGAGCAGCTGCACAGGGGAAGGAGCTGGATGTCATTCTCCACATAGAGACAAATGACCTGGCTAAGAAAGGGATCAGAGCAGTGCAAGAAGCATTTGTGGAGATGGGGAGGGGACTTAAGACAAATAGCACACACGGTAACCTACTCGGAGGTGCTGCCTGTCTAAGGCATGGATGACGCTAGGGTGCTCCACACCATGGGATTCAATCAGTGGTTGAAAAACTGGTGCAGAGCTCAGGGATTTGGCTTCACTGGGGACTGAGGGGTCCACCTGGACGGATGCAGACCTATACTGGCATGATGGTCTCCATCTGTCCAGGAGGGGAACCAGGATCCTAGGTGACAGGTCTGAATACTTCACTGGCAAGCACTTAAACTAGCCAATGAGGGAGGCACTGGAAAGGAGCAGGGAAATCCTAAGCGCCCCCCACCCAAAAAAAAATCAGGGTACTAAGTGAAGTAGACACCAACATAGAGATGTCAATAGGGAGATGCGCTGGGGTAAATGGAGAACGTGACAAACACAATAAGGACAGGGATGGGGCTAAAAGGGGTAAGGCCATCAAGAAATGGAGGGTAATGAGTACCAACGCCCGTAATCTGGGCAACGAGCTCCCTGAACTGGTGGCCTTGATAGAAGATGGATGCCTGGATATCGTAGCAGTCACAGAAACATGGTACACAGAGAACCATGACTGGGCTGTTAACATACCAGGGTACACAACCTACAGGAGAGACAGGGAGGGCATAAGGGGTGGGGGGAGTAGCTCTCCATGTAAGGGAAGGGATAAAAGCAACTGAACAAAAGAGTAAACAGGGAGGAGAGGAGGCACTGTGAGTCATCTTAGAGACTGGAAATGGCACCACAATCCGCACAGGGGTTGTATACAGACCTCCATGTCAGGGGGAAGGAATGGACAAGGATATGATAGAAGGCATACTTAGGATGGAAGAGAAAGGGGAGATACTGTTGATGGGGGACCTTAATATGCCAGATGTTAACTGGAGCACCTTTGCTGCAGCCACATCCAAAAGCTGGGCCATTATTGATGCCCTTCAGGGGGCATGCCTCAGACAGCTAATTTTGTAACCTACTCGTGAGGGAGCAATCAGACCTCATACTCTCAAATGGGGACAGTGAGAGGATCTCAGATCTAGAATTGGGTAGCCATTTGGGAACAAGTGACCACCAAACAGTGTGGTTCATGATAAACTCAGCTACAGAGTCAAGCCATACAAAAGTGAGGGTTCTGGACTTCAGGAGGGCTGACTTTAGCAAGATAGGATAGTGCCTTAGAAAAGCACTAGCACACAGGCTAGAAGGAGGGGTGCAGCAACAATGGGGAACTATCAAAACTGCCATCAAAGAGGCAACAAGCCTTTGTTTGAAGCAAATAAATCAAAATGAAAGAAAAAGCCACTATGGTGCTCAAAAGAAGTGGCAGTGAAGGTTAGGGAGAAAAAGATAGCATTTGGGAAGTATAAGAATACACGGAAGGAGCAGGACAGAGAACTGTACCAGTTAGGGCAGAAGGAAGCAGGGAAGGTAGTCAGAATAGTAAAGGCACAAACTGAGGAAAAGACAGCCAACTCGGTTAAGAAGGGGGATAAAACCTTTTATAGGTATATCAGGGAGCGTGGAAAGACAAAGGGAGGGACAGTGAGGCTAAACAGAATGGATAGTGGGTGGGCAGAGAGTGACAGTGAAAAAGCAAGGATACTGAATGAATACTTCTGTTCAGTATTCACAAAAGAGGAAGTGGGGGGGTGCCTAATCCAATTAACAGAAGCACTCTGGAAAGGGGGGGGGTAGATTCCTGTCCTTTCACAGAAGAAAGGGTTCTGAAAGAACTCCTAAAACTGAAGGTGGACAAAGCAATGGGGCCAGATGGAATTCACCCCAGAATTATAAAGAAATTAAGCAGAGAACTAGTGACACCACTGACTACCCTTTATAACAAATCATGGGAGGATGGTGTGGTACCCGAGGACTGGAAGAAGGCTGATGTGATTCCCCTTCACAAAAGTGGGAGCAAGACAGAGGCAGGAAACTACAGACCTGTCAGTTTGACCTCTGTGGTAGGAAAGTGATGGAATCACTTCTGAAGGAAAGAACTGTTGAGTACCTAGAGGCCAGTGGGGCACGGACCCAAGGCAGCATGGGTTTACAGTGGGAAGGTTATGTCAGACGAATCTAATTGATTTCTTTGACTGGGTGACCAAAGTAGCAGACCAGGGAGGGGCTGTGGACATGGCCTACCTAGACTTTAGCAAGGCATTTGACACAGTCCCACACAAAAGATTAGTAGTCTAATTAACCAGCCTTGGAGTGGGTCCCAGGGTGGTAGCCTGGGTAAAACATTGGCCGAACAACAGGACACAGAAGGCAATTGTAAATGGAGTCCACTCTGAAGAAAAGAGGGTTACTAGTGGGGCACCGCACGGTTCAGTATTGGGTCCAGTCCTGTTTAATGTCTTTTAAGTGACATTGCAGAGGGACTAGAAGGAAACGTATGCCTCCTTGTAGATGACACAAAGAACTGCAACAGGGTTGATACACAAGGAGGCGTGGAAAAGATGAGAAGGGACTTGGCAAGGTTGGAGGAATGGTCAGAAGTATGGCAGCTTGGACTCAATGCAAAGAAGTGCAAAGTAATGCACCTGGGAAACAAAAACCCAGTGGAAGAATACACAATGGGGGGGGGGATAGTAACAACAACAAAAATGGAAAGGGACCTGGGGGTAATCATATCAGATGACCTTAAGGTTGGCAAACAATGTGAGAAGGCGGTAGGGAGGGCTGGGGGGATACTGGGATGTATAGGGAGAGGCATCACCAGCAGAAAACAGGAAGTTGTTATCCCCTGTACAGACAGTGGTGAGACCCCATCTGGAGTACTGCGTACAGTTCTGGAGACCCCATCTCCGCAAGGACATAGACAGGATAGAGGCAGTTCAGAGGAGGACAGCTAAAATGGTGCAGGGTCTGCAAGAGAAGCCATACGAGGAAAGGCTAATGGAGCTTACTATGTATACCCTTGAGGAAAGGAGGGAGAGGGGGGACATGATAGAAACGTTTAAGTACCTCAGTGGAATCAACAAAGTCCAAGAGGGTAGCATCTTTCCGAAAGAGATGTGCAAGAACAAGGGGACACAATTTGAAGATAGAGGGAGGACGGCTCAGGGGCAATGTGAGGAAGTATTTTTTCACAGAAAGGGTGGTGGATGCATGGAACAGCCTTCCTGAGGAGGTTGTGGGGTCTAAAACTGTGGGAGAATTCAAGAATGCATGGGACAGACAAAAGGCAATTTTTGTGGGGAGTAGGAAGAAATACGCTGTTGGTTAAATAGGATCTGCAGCTTAACCTCTAGGTAGGGAAATGGGCAGACTAGGTGGGCCAAGCTGTCCTTATCTGCCGTCAAAGTCTATGTTTCTATGTTAAAAGCACACCGACCCAGAGTTCGTTTACAGGTGTGACCCGGGGAGGGGGAAGTGGAAAAAATACAACAATACGGAGGTGCATACACGGCAAAAGGTACAATAAAATACATAATGTTTACAAAATGTATATACAATAAAATTAAATATTGCAAATGTATACCATGTATATACATATATAATAAATACAAATGAGAAAATACAATGTTGTATGATCAGACAACAGTATTACAAGCAAGTGCAGGGAGCCACAAATGAGTGACTAGAGTTTTAGGGGGCGAGGTTGGGGGTGGGGTTAATCATCATAAAGGGAATGGTATGCATTCCCTTTAATATAACATGATGGCATGCCGGACTATAAAGCAGCATGCTATCTCCCTACTGTTTAAAATATCCATGTTATATTTTCTCCAGATCTCTGTATTTTAGGATGCTCCCCCACATACAACTGCCTGTATGCCAAGCAGGGTGCCACTTGTCATCAACAACAGAAAAAATGGTGCTGGTCCTGATCACCCCAGTCCGTCCCGTCCCCCCATCCCCCTGGAAGAAAAAAATACAAGAAATGCTTTTCTTTGTGTTTTTTGTTATATAAATGTTTGGAAACATAAATAACAAATGGTTAGTGGAATGAAATGCCTCTATAGCACAATCCTATAACCTAACAAGCAGGACCAGAATGTGTAATAGGATAATTTAGGAAGCGTTCCCAATGGAAAGAACAGCCAATCCTGAAACTGAATGAAGTTAAGTGGCTCAACAGAGCTTCTCAAAATTAAAAAAATTTAACTCTGGAGCTCTATACAGGGGAACTGAAAAGAGGATTACAGTACTACAGACTGACAAATAACGCCAATATTTTCTAAGAACAGGCAAAACTCAGTCTGGGGCCAGAAAGGCACAAGCCATGGGACTGAGAAAATCAGAGCAGCAGACAATACAAGTAGATGTTTATAGCGCCTCCCCTTCTTTCTGGGTCTCCCCACTCCCCAACTAAGTGATGGGCAGTCCTGGGAGCCCCTTCAGCCATTACCACTGTCATACAACATTTTCACAGCTCAGGGCTGACACCGTATCGTAACCCACTTTTGGTGCCAGGCTTAGACCTGACTGGCTAGGCACAATCTCAAGAGTATGCGCTGTGTTTAAGGGTAGACAGTAACTGTTTGCTGGAGGCCTCCCCTGTAAAGATGATTACTTCCAGTCTAGAAAGAACAGTTACATACTTATTGTAACAGCAGGACTTTGAGAGAATCTCTTCCATTAAGCCACACCTTTGAAACTGTTCCTCCATCAGCACTAGGTCCACATGGAAACTTTTGCTAGCTAGCGGTCATCTACGATGACGTCACGTGTTAGTGCCTACATAGACGTGGGCAGACCCATCTCTCCTCCGTTCCCTACCAGAGATTATGCTCGGAGGACCTTCCTTCCTGGGAAACCAGGAGATCATACCAGTGCCTCTCTTAGTGGGCAAGTGAGGGCGCTGGATATAACAGCCATGGAAATTCACAAGGCGAAAATCGGATGCCATATTCCACTTACGGATTATAAAAAGGGGAAATGAGGGAGGGCCGGCAAGGCCTAATGCAAGAGATTCTCTCGAAGATCTGTTATGCTAAGTATGTAACTGTTCTATCTTCCTCGAAGTTATCTCTTCCATTAAGCCACACCTTTGAAATGAGTCCCAAGCAGTCCTAAAAGCTAACTGGGAGAGGTTGGTGCAGTCTGGTTCAGGACAGCAGGCCCTGTATAACAACAAGGCCGAAATCTGCTTGTCTATGAGAAACTGTAATGTTTAATGAAGGTTTGGGACAGTACTCCATGTGGCTGCAGCACAAATGTCAGTCGCAGAGACATGTTTGAAACGAGCAACAGAAGTGGCCATACTTCAAGAGGAATGACCACAAACTACACCACAAGTTTCTTACCATGCTTCCTATAACAGAACGTAACACAATGTGCTAGCCATTTGGACAAGCACTATTTCAACACAGGGGCACCCTCTTCCCCAGGGGCAAACGAAAAAAAAAAAGTTGAGGACTTTCTGTAGTCCTTGATGCAATTCACAAAGTTTCTTGGTATTCTATGTACAGACGAAGTAGGGAGCTATGCTTTGGCATGCTCAGTACAATAAACGGATGGTTTGAGTTAGTGTAAACTCAGACACCACCTCTGGCAAAAAAGAACAGTTACATAAGAACTTAATGTAACAGTAGATCTTCGAGGGAATCTCTCATCAGGTCACACCTATGGAATGTTTAGCTGGCAGGCACTAGGACCACATGGAAACTTTTCTAGCAGTCCAATAGGGGCCACCAATGTCAACATCACACGCCGACGTCCCTGCAAAAATAAATGTGGGCAGCCTCATTCCCTCATCAGTTCCCTGCCGCAGACCATACTCATTCGGCCTCTCTCTCTCTCTGGGGAACCAAGGAGAGAGATGAGGTGCCCAGCTATAAGAAAGGCTGGAGCAACAGAAAAGTCAGTCTAGAGACAGAGAATAGGGGGAAGGAGGGTGGGACGGCATGACCTGATCAATGAGATTCCTTTTAAGATCTTACGATAAGTTCTTGCTTAAAGTACAGTTACGCAAGAACTTACCGTAACAGTAGATCTTCGAGAACAGCTCTTGCAGCAGGTTACACCATTAGGACTGAAGCCGGAAGGCACCAGGACCCCACGGAAATTTTCTAGCTAGCAGTATCCAGCAGGGACCGCCCCAGACGTCAGTCCCACCCCCAATGTCAGGCATTACATAAAAGGGGGCGGTCACTCAGAATCCCCAGTTCTCCCGCCGGAGACTCCCGGCCGTTAGATGACATCAGAAGTGGAGATTGAGGCTCTGCCATCAAAAGATATTCAGAACGGTGTTAGAAACACCTCATCCTAGAAAATAGATATCTGAACAACTCTACCTCCAGAGGGGATGGTAGGAGGGGAACTACCTGCTGCAAGAGCTGTTCTCGAAGATCTACTGTTACGGTAAGTTCTTACACAACTGTACTATCTTACTTTGAGAAACAGCTCTTGCAGCAGGTTACACCATTAGGACAGATTCCCAAGCAATACTGGAAATCCCTCGCGGGGGGGAGGAAGCTAAGTAGACATCTTGAGTTGGACAGAAGCCTAGGATAGGAGTCCCTGAAGGACTGCTAGACCAAAACCAGCTCTTTGCCGTGATGCCACATCCAGGCTATAATGCTTGATAAAGGTGTGCACAGTGCTACAAGTAGCTGTTGCGCAGATGGCTGAAGTGGACACGTTCTTCATGGCCACAAAGGACGTAGCCACCCGCCTTGTGGAATGACCCTTAACCGCACCCGGTAAAGGTTTGTTACGTTTCTGGTAACAGAACGTGATAGAGTGGATGAGCCCCTGGACAGCGACTGTTTAGAAACTGGAGCTCCCATCATCCTATGGGCGAAGGAGACGAAAAGCTGATCAGATTTACGGTGGTGCCTGGTTCTGGTCAGGTAGTATCTTAGACAGCTATGCACATCTAGAGTGTGCAACAGGGCCTCTCCTATATTAGAGTACTTAGGAAAGTACACTGGTAAGTCGATATCCTGATTGAGGGTGAGAGCTGAGACCACCTTAGGTAGAAACTTTGGATCTGTTCTTAGGGACACCCTGTCCTGGTGAAAAAACAAATGAGGTTCTTTGCACATCAGTGCGTGAAGTTCAGAAATTCTTCTGGCCAAAGTAACGGCAACTAAAAATAACGTCTTCCATGTTAGGAGACGTAGCTCGCAATCCGCAGCAGGTTCAAAAAGCGGCAGCATGAGCTGCTCCAGGTCAAAGGGTAAATCCCATAGAGGAATAGGATCCTTAATCGGAGGTCTAAGGGGGAGAACACCTCTCAGGAAGGCCCGTGCTGTGTCCAACTGAGTGATGGGACGTCAGCCTATAGGTGTATGATAGGCTGAGATGGCGCAAAGGTGTACTTTAATAGAGGAGTAGGCCAAGCCTGCCTGGAAGAGAGACAGGAGGTAGTCCAGAACCGACCTTTCCAGACAATCCATCGGGGAAAATCCTCGTGCTTGAGCCCAGAAGCAAAATCTGCACCATTTCATGGCGTATGTGGCGTCAGTGGCCGTGTTTTTAGCAGCCGCTAGAACATCTGCTACCTCTTGCGAGACCCCGTACCACATGACACCCATGTCTCTAGGAGCCAGGCGTGCAGGTTCAGAGAGTGAACGTCCGAATGGACCAAAGCACCTGCTTCCTGGGACAATAAGTGACAACTGATTCGCAGAGGTACCGGAGGTTCCCGGGACAGCTGGTGTAGCAGAGGGAACCAAATCTGGGCCAAAAAGGCACGATAAATATCAGCATCGCCTGCTCTCTGCAGAGTTTCAAAAGGACCCTCTGAATCAACAGGAAGGGAGGAAATGCATAGAGGAATCTGGCCGTCCAGGAGAGGGACAACACGTCTTGCCAGAAAACACCACGCCCTGGATCAAGCAAGCAAAAATTGGGCAGTTTTGCGTTGGATGGAGATGCAAAAAGGTCTAACTCTGGTATGCCCCATCTGTGACACAGATCCTCTACTACCTCCTGGAGTAGTTCCCACTCGTGGACTCTGGCCTGAGAGCGGCAGAGGATATCTGCGAGGATGTTGTCCACTCCTGGGACATGAACAGCAATGAGGTCTGCGCTGTGTTGTAGAACCCAATCCCACACCCTCATGGCCTCCCTGCAAAGCGGGTAGGAATGGGTGCCTCCTTGTTTGTTGAGGTAATACATCACCGCGGTATTGTCTGTTTGTAACAGGAGAGTACCTGGGGGGATCTCGACTGGAAATCCTGCAGGGCATAAAGGACTGCTCTCATTTCCAAAATATTTATGTGGAGATGTATTTTCTGGGGTGTCCACGAGCTCCGAGACCTGACCCCGTCAAGGTGTGCTCCCTATCCGAACCCTGAGGCGTCCATGGAGAGTGTCACAATCGGAGACGGCACAAAGAAAGGGACCCCCGCCGACAGGTTCTTTTAATCTAGCCACCATTGCCAATCCCAGATTACAGCATTCGTGATCCGAATTGGAAGCTGCAAATGGTCTTGCTTCTGATCCCATTGAACCCGTAACATCCACTGGGTCACCCACCTGTGGAGACAGGCTAGCGGGACTGTTGCAGTGGCTGCAGCCATGTGTCCAAGCACGCAAAGGACCAGCCTGGCTGGGACAGTTTTCTTTGCCAAGATGTCCCTGATGAGGGATCTGATGTGTTCTGCTCAGTCCTGGGGGAGAAAAGCTCTCCCCTGGACGATGTCCAGAACTGCACCTATGAACTGCAGATTCTGTGATGGAACCAGGTGCGACTTCTCCCGATTGATAATGATGCCCAGCGTCCCGAACAGGGACCGAGTACAGTGAATTGCGGACATCAGAGCTTCCCGAGAGGGTGCCATGAGCAGCCAGTCGTCCAGGTAGGGGAACACGTAGTGGCCTTGTCTCCTTAGAGCTGCCACTACGACTGCCATGCACTTCGTAAACACATGAGGTGCCGATGACAGTCCGGAAGGGAGGGCTCGGAACTGATAATGGCGACCTACAAATCTGAAGCGCAAGAACCTCCTGTGCGCTCGAGCTATGGGTATGTGCAGGTAGACATCCTACATGTCCAAGGATGCTAGGAAGGCCCACTGCTTGAGCATGGGTATCGGACCAGGAAGGGTCACCATGCAGAAGCGTTTGTAGAGGACTGAAGCGTTGAGATCGCTGAGATTCAGTATCGGACGGAGGTCCCCTGTCTTTTTTGGGAACCAGAAAGAAGTGGGAATAGTAACCTGCACCTCTCTGGTTCCTCAGTACGTGCTCTACAGCTTCCTTTCCTAGAAGCGCGAGCACCTCTTGCTGTATGAGCAGTGCGTGCTGACCCGAATAACGGGAAAGCAGGGGAGGTCTTGATGGTGGATGGTCGTGGAATTCTATAAAGTGACCTCTCTTGACCATTTGAAGTACCCACCGGTCGGCGGTAATCGGCTGCCACCCTGAAAAGTGGCGAGCGATGCGACCCCCGACCTTTTCTACCCGTTGATCCAGAGGAAGGGCGGGGGCTGGGAAGGAGTCATGCTGTGGCAGGCTGGGCCGGTTTGGTACACCGCTGACCTCTGCCTGGGGAAGATTTAGGTTGGGCCTTACGGTGGAAGGTGCCTCTTTGTTGCTGGCCGGAATGTGGCTGCTGTCGTCGCGCTGCTAGCCGTGAAAACAGTTCTGGTTCCTACGAAAGGAACCAGATTTGGATCCGTACATGGCCTGTACAGACCTTACTGCCTTCCCGGTGTCCTGAAGCTTGGTGATGACCTTTTCAGAGGGTTCAGCAAACAGGACCTCTTCGTTGTAAGGGACATCGAGGATATCCTACTGTACGTCCGGGGTAAAACCAGAGACACAGAGCCAGGAGTGTCTCTGGAGACAGACGCCTGAATCTGCACCCCTGGCGGACGAGTCCGCAGAATCATATGCAGCTCATAACACTTGGGTCCCCACATCTGACCCTGTACGGAGGAGGTTCAAGAGTTCCACCTTCTGCTCGCCATCTGGTAGTTTATCAACTAGGTCCTGACCCTGTTCCCATAGGGCATTCTAAACTGAACCATACGAGACAGATAGTTCAGGGACCTGATGGAGCATGTAGCAGCCGCATACATGTGCCTCCCCAGGGCATTCAACTGCTTGGATTCCTGGTCCGGTGGCTGTGTGCTCAGATGCTGAGGTCGTTGGGACCTGTCATGAGAGGCCGTAATGACCAGGTAATCAGCCAGAGGTTGTAGTGCCAAGTACTGGTCCTCTGTCGGGGCCCTGTACAGGCAGTCAGCTTTCTGCGGCACCGTGGGGGTGGAGTGAGGACGCTTCCATGCAGCCTTGGTGACGTCCACGAAAGTGTCCAAGGGTGGCACCACCACAGGCTTAGAGTCCTTCTGCTGAAGGTAACAAGCTAGGCGCTGTCTCTCGGGGTCGAGATCTTCCGAATCCCATGCCATGTTCTCCTGGATGTGCCTCATGATCCCAGAAAAGGAGGGATCATCCGGAGGTGACCTGGGCAGGTCTTGTGGGTCAGGTGATGGGATGCTGATTGGAGAAGGAGACATGGAGGTATCTGAAGTGTCAGGTCTAGAATCATCCCCTGGCGGGGTGGACCGTTGACATCTGGGTCGCTTAGGACTGGGAGACCCTGAGGGAGATCTTGAAGGGGGCCTTCTCCGTTCTTTGGATCTTCCCCTAGGAGGTGAAGTGTGCTCCTTGGGGGTCGGTGGTCTTCCTGCTGGCCCCTGCGGTGGAGTAGGAGGTGAAGGAGTAGGAGTAGGAGGAGGAGGAGGTTTGACTGGGATCATATGCTTCTTGATTGTGTCCCACCAAAAGGTAAAGAGATCTTTGACCTCTTGAATATTCATACTGGATGACAGACCTGGTGCCAGTGGTCTGTCACTGGTATCGGGCATCGGGTCCGAGGGCGTCTCCAGGATTGGCGAAGGCTCCTGTGAAAGCCCAACATTCTCACTGTCGCCTGCCTGGTCATCAGGTAACGTCAGGTCCTCCTCTGTACAGTCCCGGCAACCGGTGTCCACTGGTGACGGGGAGGCAGTCTTCGGCTCCGGCGAACGTCTCGCCAACGTCAGGTGCTTAGCAGATGTCTGGTCCGACAGGCGTTTGCACGATGAAGGATCATAAGCCCACTTCGGGTCCATCATCAGTTTTAGGGACATCAGGTCCTTAGTCTTCCTGAGAAAGGGATCCGGACCCCTTGGAGGCTGGGAGACCGATCTGGTGTCAGGGTCCCGGCGTCTCTCTGAAGAAGACTTGGACTGGTGACGGTCTGAAGACTTCGATGAGGCCCGGGAGGGTGTTGAAGAAGTCGAAGGCCTGAAGTCTTGATCGGATGCAAAGAAGCCGAAGTGCTGCCTGAAGACTTGACCTTTACTGGAGAGGGATGAGAGCGAGCCCTGGAGGGACAGCGGTCTGAGCGCGTAGAGCCTGAGCTGGTGCACGAGTCCGAGGCCCGGTTAGGGGTTCTGGACCTGGCCTTCTCCCAATGCTTGTCCCGGTGTTTGTGGGACTTAGAGGTAGACTCACCTCTGGAGGCAGGGTCTTTGTCCATGCTTTTTTAATTTTTCTTCCAAGAGGAACCCCTGAAGTGCCTTCTGGTGGCAGATCCTGGTGCGACTACTGAACCCCTGACAAAAGAAGCAGACCTTGGTGTCATGTTCCGGGCCTAAGCACCGCAGGCAGGACGAATGAGGATCCTTGAAAGGGATCTGTTTACCACAGGCACACTTGGAAGGATGTCCTTCTGAAGAATGAGTTGGAGATGCCAATATTTAGTGGTAAACTGAAAAGTTGTAGTCATCGTATGCTAGAGTGGGACCGTGAGGCTGATGCTGCCAAGTCGACGGCGGGAAAAGAACTAGGGATTCTGTGGGACCACCCCCTTTTATGCGATGCCTAATGTCGAGGCGGGACCGCCGTCGGGGGCAGTCCCCGCTGGATACTACTAGCTAGAAAATTTCCGTGGGGTCCTGGCGCCTGCCGGCTTCAGTCCTAATGGTGTAACCTGCTGCAAGAGCGATTTCTCAAAGTAAGATCTGTTCCATCTTCTTTGGGGGATATCTCTTTCATCAGGTCACACCTATGGAATGAGTCCCAAGCAGTTCTGACAGTAAAACAGTCCGGGTGGCAGGAGGCCAAAAGCCTAAGAAAGAAGGCCTTGAAGCACAGCTGGGCCAAATCCTGCCCTCCTTCTAGAGGCAATGTCCAGACTGTAGTGTCTTATGAAAGTGTGAACAGTACTCCAAGTTGCGAAGCACAGATTTCAGCAGCTAGCACATTCCTGAAACAGGCAACCAAAGTGGCCATGCCTCTAGCCAAATGGCCACAAACTACACCAGGAAGTTCCTTAGCGTACTTCCTATAACAAGAAGTAATACAGCTGGCCAATCATTTGGCCAAACACTGTTTAGAAACTAGAACACCCTCTTTCCCAAGGGCGAAGAAACAAACCACTGTGAGGACTTTCTGCAGTCTTTAGTATGGTATGTATAGTACCTGAGAATTCTATTCATATCTAAAGTATGGAGCAATGCTTCCCCTGGATTGGCATACTCTGGGTAATAAACAAGAAGGTGGACAGACTGATTTAAGGTAAACTCAGACATTGCCTTAGGAATAAACTTAGGGTTAGTATGCAAAGTGTTCGTGGAAAATCAAATAAGGCTGCTCACACACTAGAGCCTGTATCTCTGAAATCTTTCGAGCAGAAGTAACAGCAACTAAAAATAGCGGCTTCCAGCTGGCTCAAAAGGCAGCAAAGTCAGCTTTTCTAGAATAAAACTCGGGTCCCAAGCCAGGATCAGATTACGGATAGGAGGCTTTAAGTGCAGAATGCCTTGCAGAAAAGTACAGGCCACATCCAACCGGCCCACAGTACGACTATCAATGGACACATGGATGGCTGATATAGCAGACATGTGCACTTTAAATAGAGGAGTACTGGAATCTTGCATCAGACAAGGACAGAAGATGCACTAGAAAATGGTTCACCAGACCAGTGAAAGGGTCCAGGTGACGGGATGCAGCCCATATGGCAAAGCATTTCCACTTCTTTGAATAAGTGGCCCTGGTGGAGGGTTTCCTGGCAGCCACCAGGACATCAGCCACTTTCTGAGACACCACAAACTAAGTAAAGGCTACGTTTTCAGGAGCCATGCATGCAGATGGAGGGACCTGAGGTCTGGATGGACAAGGGTATGTTGTGCCAGTGTCAGCAGGTCCCCGCAGAGGGACAGGGACACTGGAAGTCCCACGGCTGATTGCTGCGTTAATGGAAACCAGATCTGGTGAGGCCAGAATGGTGCCACCAGAATTAGGCTACCCCCTCCATTTTGAGCTTGATGAGCACTCTCTGGATCACAGGAAAGGTGTAGAGGAACCTCCGTCTCACCAGAAAACTCCAGGCACTGGATCTAGTGAGCAGAAATGCGTTAGTTTTGCATTGAGTGGGGACGCAAAAAGAGTCCTACTCTGGATGACGTCACCTGTCGAACAGGTCTTCTATGACTGATGTCAACAATACCCACTCATGCATTTTGGACTGTGATTGGCTGAGGCTGTTCACCAAGGCGTTTTGGTTGCTTGGAATGTGGATGGCCGATAGATCTAGACCGTGTTCTAGAGCCCAGTACTAGAGTCTCATCGTCTCTCTGCATAGGGGTTAAGAACCAGTCCACCCTTGCTTGTTGATGTAATAAACTACACTGAGATAGTCCAACTGCACTAGCAGGGGACCTGGAGAGAGATGACTCTGGAAGGCTGGTAAGGCATACAGAACTCCCCTCAGTTCTAAAACATTTATGTGGAGGCAAGCCTGCATCAGAGACCAGGTCTCCTGGGTCCGGAAGGGGTCCAGGTGCGCTCCCCAACCCAGACCTGAGGCATCTGTGGTGAGGATTTGTTGAGGAGAAGAGATGAAAAAGGGCACCCCTCTCGGAAGACTGTAGGGATCCATCCACCACAGACTTATTTTGCATACAGGGAAGGAGACAAGAACCTGCTGATCCAGATAATTGGTGCGTTGATCCCACTGGACCTGCAGGGTCCACTGAAGGATCTGCATATGCAGTCTGGCCAAGGGAACAGTGACGATGGCCGTAGCCATCAGGCCCAGTAACCACAGGAATGTTCTGGCAGTGACGTACCAGCTTTAAGCAACTGACTTGAGCCTGAGCTATGAGGCATTCTGCCCTGTCTTGGGGAAGGAAGACCTTGCCCTGTACCGTAACCAGAACTGCCCCCATGTACTGCAGCTGTTGACACAGGGTCAGAACAGACTTGGGCAGATTGATTATAACCCCTAGATCCTGGAACAATGGCCTGGTACGTTCCAGAGTGAGCAGAAGGAGATCCTTGGACCGGCCCTTCAGTAACCAGTTATCCACATAAGGGAAAACATACAGGTCTTCGCACCCGAGGGTCTCCGCCACTGCTGCTAAGTATTTGGTAAGGAACACTGGCACACAGGATAAGCCAAAAGCGCAATACCCAGAACTGGTAATGTTCCCCCCCAGAACAGGAACCTAAGGTACCACCTGTGGGGGGCAAACGTTGATATGCAAATAAGCTTCCTGCATGTCCAGGGAGCATAACCAGTCTCCATACCTGAGCAGAGGCAGCAGACCATGCAGAGTGACCACCCAAAACTTCTTGTATTGGATACAGAAATTCAGGACTCCGAGGTCTAGAATGGGCCTCAAGTCCCTGTTCTCTTGGGGATGAGGAAGAACTAAGAGTAGAACCCTTTGTTTCTTTGCTGCCTGGGCACTGGTTTTATGGCCCTTTCGTACAGCAAGGTGAGCACCTCCTCTCGAAGCACCAGAATGTGGTCGGGAGGATAAGTGGAGGGAACAGGGTGTAAAGTTCTAGATTATGGCCCTGTTCGATTAGCTGCAGGACCCAAGCATCGGTCTTAAGAGCCTGCCACTGATCAAATTGGAAGGGGAAATAACCTCCAGTCACTACCTCCTGGCTTGGGGCAGGAGGAGGAGGGGATCAGGCAAGGAGTCATGCCAAGGTAGAGCCTGCAGCTGGGGCCACACCACCACCACCACCTCTGGGACTTTTAGCACAAGCACCCATAGTGGAGGAAGGAGCAAGCAGAGTGGACCCTGCCCTGCACTTGCCCTGAGGTCTGGTTCCCAACCCAGCCTTATAGGAGAACTTAAGAAGGGACGTGGCCTGCTCCTGGGTTGGGTATGATACAGGGAGGGAGTGGACAGATCTAACAGCTGTACCAGAGGCCTGCAGGTCATTGATATTATCCTGCATGTCGGGGCCAAAAAGTTTAAAGCCCCCGAAGGAGGCATTTAGAATGTTCTACTGGACATTAGCAGTAAATCCAGAGACCCTCAGCCAGGAGTGCCTTCTAATGCAGGTGCCAGTGGCAGCAGCCCTGGACATAACATTGGCCATGTCATAAATGGCCCTTACAAGATGCTTGCTGATATGTCACGCAGCCTGGAGAGTTAAAGTTCCTGCCTTTGGAGACCCTCCGGAAGGGCCTGTGCTGCAGTTCTGCCCCTCTTCCAGAGGGTGTTCTGATATTTGGTATTTCATCATGCGAGACAAGTAAATGGCAATCTAGAGGCCTAAGGTGGCTGAAGCAAAGGTTCTCTTGCCCTAAAGGTCAATCCTCCTAGATTCCCCTGGCTAGAGGGAGGGAACTAAGGTGCTTGGGCACCTCGGACCTATTATGAGGCACCTTGATGACCACAGAGTCATTTTCTGGTTGGGTGGCGCAGAAAGGCTCCCCCCAGAGTGACCTGATAAAGCTCATCAGTCTTCCTAAGCATGGCAGGGACCATGTTAGGCCTGTGTCAGGCCGGAGTGGCATCATCCAGGGCCAGGAGCAAAGGAGGGATGACCTTAGAAGCAGACTCTGGAATCTCCAGGAAAGCCACTAGGTTCCTCCTGGTGATCTCCTCCTCTTCAGTCTGGAACCCCATGGTAGCCTGAAGTTGCTTCACGAGGGAGAAGGAGGGAGTCCTCAGGAGGGGATCTCCGAGTATGTTCCATAGAATCCTCACTCCATGAGGAGACAGTGGATCTGTCCGAGAAGTCACCCCCAATATCTGGCCCTTGTTCCTCATCATCAACGAGGATAATATCTGGGTGGTATTCCTCTTTAGTGTCGACCTGGTCTGAAGCACAGACCAATGGCAAAGACGCTGACGAAGCCCGAGAATGCACAATGCACTGGGGCCATACCAGCATTAACACAGAGGCAGCCCCCTGGCAACAGCAACGAAGGTGCAGGCCGGGGAATGAATTGCTGGACTAGAGCCATGGTAATGTAAGAAAGTACCATGTTTAGGTCAACGGCAGGAAAAGACAACACAACCGTCAACATCGGTGACTGAGGGGGCAGAGGCCCCAGTGTTGCTGCTGGAGCACCGCCTGCCAAAGTAGAGCCACTGGTGTCCGGCGACAGTGGACCTTGCGGTAGCAGAGGTTGCAGCAGCAGAGCTGGCATAGGCGACCTGGGCAAGCCAAAGGTAGACGGCCCTTCACTTGCCGTAGAAAGGCTGGTGGAACTCACTGCAGAGGACAGCCTGGTGGGAGTCGAGGCCTGGTCAGTAGGAGAGGTCGACAATGAACCAGTTGACGGCACCATCCTGGAGGAAGAAGCAGTAGCCAGTGGGGACTGGGAGCACCTCCGGGGAGGACAGTCTGTTATGTTCTCTGTCCCCCAAAGACTTGTCCTGGGCCTTGATGGACTGATAGCCCAAAGAGTAAGCTAGCGAATGGGATATGGGTAGTCCCTAAAGGTCCCTGCTCCATCCTGGTAAGTTGTTGCTCCAGTAGAAAGGAACATAGGGCTTTCTGGTAGCACCACCAGGTGGTGAGGTTAAACTTCAAGCACAGCTCGCAGGCGAGGGTGTTATGTCTAGGCTTGAGGCAGCACACGCAGCGGTCGTGCTCATCTTTGGAGTAAATCTTTCTGCAGCAACAGCTACAGAAAAGGTTGATAGACTCCTTCATTATTAACAAACAAAAGAATACGTCATTCTTAATATACAAAAGAAGAGCAATCTCTTGAAAATAAAGTGATTCAAACTAAAAAGAAAGAAACGTTACGTTGAAAAATGGTGGCTGACTGAACAGTGAAGCTTCCAGAGTCCACAACAGTATGGTCAATGGTGAGAAAGAACTGAGTAGGGAGCAGAGCCACCCACGCTTATACATGCAGGGAAGTCAGCGTAGGAGGCCCCTACTAGACTGCTAGTAAAGTTTCCATGTGGTCCTAGTGCCTGACGGCTGCAAGTTCCATAGGTGTGACCTGATGAAAGGGATAGCCCCAAGAAAGATTTTAGGATTAGTACACAAAGAAATTCTGTCTTTGTGGAAAATCAAATAAGGAGGCTCACACATTACAGCACGTAGCTCTGAAATCCTTCGAGCAGCAGTAACTGTAACTAAAAATAACTCCATCCACAATAGAAAGCTTAAGCCACAACTCGCAGCTGGCTCAAAAGGAGCCAAGGTAAACTTTTCAAGAACATAATTCAGGTCCCAAGGTGGAACTGGATTACAAATGGGAGGTTTTATGAGCAGAACCTTTCTCAAAAAGGTGTGGAAGCCCTCCAACTGGGCAACCATATGTCCATCAATAGGGGCACGGAAAATAAGTGAGGAATACTGCAGACCAGAGTCTGACAGTGACAGCAAGTATTCCAACACGGTATTTACCAGACAGGAGAATAAGTCCATATGTCTAGAAGTGGCCCACAAAGTGAAACGCTTCCACTTTAAAGAATATGCATGTCCGGTGGAAGGCTTGCTGGCTACAACCAGCACATCAACAGCTTTACATGACATGCCAAACCATGCAATGGCTATGTCTTCAGGAGCCAGGCATGCAGATGCAGGGACTTCAGGTCAGGACAGACAAGAGACCACCTGTCCTGTGACAACAACCCCCTGCACAGACGCAGAAGTAGAGGAGGCTTTACTGCTAGCTGCCGAAGCAGCGGATACCATATTTGCCGAGGCCATAGAGGTGCAGTGAAGAAGAGTGCTGCACCCTCAACCTGCAGTTTCAGTAATATTCTCTGTATTAATGGAATGGGAGGGAATGCGTACAGAAACTTCACTTTCCATGAGAGGCAACATGTCTCAGCAAAAACTCCAGACCCTGGAGCGAGCAAGCGAAAACATAGCAGTTTTGCATTGCGTGGGGACAGGAAAAGGTCCAACTCTAGATGACCCCACCTTGCGAAGAGGTTGTCTACCACGGAAGTCAGCAGTTCCCATTCACGATCTTGGACTGTGAAATGCTCAGCCTGTCTGCCAAGATGTTTTGAACACCCAGGAGATGCATGGTTGACACCTCTAGGTCATGTTCCAGCACCGAGTACCACACACTCATTGCCTCCAGACATAGGGGAGAGGAATGAGCCCCCCTCGTTTATTTATGCAATGCATGACACTGACATTGTCAGTCTGTTTTAACAGAGGACCCGGAGTCAGATGCCCCTGAAAAGCCTGGAGGCTGCATAAGAGATCTCGTCTCCAGACATTTATGTGCAATTTGGTTTCTACCTGCATCCAAGAACCTTGTGTTTGATAAGGGCCCAGGTGGGTACAAAGAAAGCATGGGCCCTTGGATTGATGAAATCCCTTGTTGCTGGGCAAAAACTGTTAGCTGCTTAGCCAGGGACTGGAGTTTAAAAAAACAAACAAAAGGGCTAATTAAGCATAGCTGGAAGGCCAGGTATCCCAACTTGTTTGTGAAAGGCCCAGGCCTCAAAAGGAGCCGAGATGTCGGAGGACCTTTTAACCCGAGAGGTCTACCCTGAATTAAACTAATTACAGCTGAATAGACTAGCTGCTAGCATTTAGGTAAACTGCTATACTGGGTTTAGCATAATTACAGTCATTAAAGGAAGGCTAATGCTAGCCCAAGGTGGATTCAGACTGGCTTGAAGAAAAAAAAAAAAAAAACTCATGCTCAGAACTGAACATTTGTTTTTTGTAATAAAATATTAACACCCGATTGATTGCGTAGCCATGGAGATGGAATGCTAGCCAACCACAAGGCAAGCCAGTATCCACTGGACCTGCCCTTTCAGAACCCCATAAAACAGGGGTGCAGGACTTTCTCAGAGCCTTTTTGCCTGTTGCTAATTCAAGTTAAGTGTTAAGGAACTGTTTGCACTTGGGACCCTGCCCTGTTGAGACAGCAGAGATTGTCCTTTCAAGAATTCTCCTGGACCAAGAGCCAAGATTTTTAACCACCCCTTTTAAGGACTTTTTACACTTTAACTTCAGAAACCAAGGTCTTGAGGTAGAACTTTTAAACCAGAATTTCAGTTTAGTTTTTATTGTAGATTTCTATTTTCTTTTCCATATCCTATAACCAATAACAAAAATAGATATTTTTAGACATTTACTTATTTCTTAATTAATCAGTACAGCCTTTGGCTTACTTTAAGATAATTATGCCAGTGTCTTTTGTGTGTGTTAGTTTGGGGGTTTGTTCAAAGTATACTACGCCTGTGTGACTGCTTAAGGGCCAAACCACTACCGAAGTAAAGTACCACAATGGACTCGGAGGACGAAAGGAGGGGAGAAATGCAAAAGGTCTCAAGAAGGAGTCTGTGGGGGTTGAACCGGTTTCTGCATTTCTGGGGAAAGACACATATAAGGTGCATAGGGCACTCCCCGAAGGCCAATACACATCTGTGACTTTCTGGTTCATTGTGCAGTGGAAGAGAGGGTTCTATCTTAGGAACGCAGACTTGAAACCATATTTGCACCCCACCCCCACCCCCCGCATGGAGAGAGGGAGCCTTGGGATCCCTCTGGTGTACATTCAGTTGTGAAACAGCAAGCGTGCTAAAAGGACAGAGGAGGGGTATCCCTGACCCTGATCACAAGGATTCACTGTAGCCCAGGGAATTCCTGCCCCACCAGAGTGGGCTTGGGATACTCTGAACTGATAATGCTCCCTTTCTGGAAGGAATCTCAGATCCTGTCTGTGACAATGGCTGATCTTGATATGAAGGTATGCATCCTTCATATCCAGGGAGCAAATCCACTCCCATTTGCAACACAGCAATCAAAGCTTGCTGGAAGACCATGAGAAACTTCTTGCATTCTATGTAAAAGTTTAGATCTCCCAGATCTAATGCAGGCCTGAAATCTCCTGACAATTTGGGGACCAGGAATCTGGAGCAGAACCCTCTGTACTTCTTATGAGAAGGCACTGGTTCTACTGCACATTTGTTTAACAAGGCTTGCACTTCTTTCAGCAAGAACAAATTGTCCCAGAGGATAAGTGGAAAGATGTGGAAGATGCTCCGAGGGGGTCTCTCTTAACAGCTCCAGAGCATGTCCCTCTGCAGTTATCTCCAGAATCCATTTGTTTATCGCAGTCTCCCTTCATTGTGTCAGATGAAGAGAGAAACGGCCCCCTACATCTACATCTGGAGGCAAAAGTGGTGTGGGGCACTCCAATAGTCATGCTGAATGAGTGGGGGCAGAGCCACCAGCCTCTGATGCTTTGGAATGGGCCTCAGGGGGAGGAGACCTGACAAGGCTCCACCGCCATTACATGGCCTTGCTGATGGTAGACTTGACAGCCACCTCTGGCAGCAGGTTGATAAAAGGATCCCCGACCATGACACATGCCAGGCGCAGGGTACAGGGATTTGACTTGACCTTAAAGTCATTGTAGAGACTTGAGGGCCTCTTAATGCCTCTTCTACATGACAGCCAAACAGTCTGGTGCCTCTAAAAGGGGCATTCAGAATCATCTGCTGCATATCAGTTGCAAACCCAGCAACCCTGCGCCAAGAATACCTTCTCATGCAAATACCAGTGGCAGCTGCCCCAGCAGATACATCAGAGACATCATATGATGACCATAGCAAATGGTTGCCAACCTCAGTCCCAGAACTATTACTCTTAACTCACTGTTGGCATATTCTTCTGAAAGAGCCTGAGCTGCAGCTCTGGCACCCTTACTCAGGCTATTCTGATACTTGATCATGTGGGTCTGGTAGCTTGGTATACAAAGGCCTAGCGAGGCAGAGGCAGAGGCATATGTACACTTGCCAGTCTCATCTAGCCTTATCAGAGTGCAGAGTGTTCATGTGTTTAGGTGCCCTGGATCTGTCATGGGCAGCCATTATAACCACTGAGTTCATTTCAGGCTGGCTGGCATAATAAGGATGGGCAGCAGAAGCAGGGTACTGCTTGTCAGCCTAAGTACAGTTTGCACTGAATTTGGCCTGTGCCATGTAGCAAAGGTGGCATCCTCCAATGCAGGATAAAGTGGAGGAACAATGATGGAGGGAGTACCTGGTACCTCCAAGAAATCCATCAGGTTCTTTTTAGTGGAATCCTCTTCCACAGCAAAGCCCATTACATTCTGCTTCTGCTACATCATAGTTTGGAAGGTAGGGTCTTCATGGAGGAGATCTGGGTATGTAAACCACAGAATCCTCACAAGAAGATACAGTCTGAGCTATAACGTGCTACTTATTGTCCTCCTCATTAACCTTCCTTCTCTTCATAATCCTCATCCCATTATGAGGTCTGGATTAGAATTCCTCTTCATCGATGTCCCTGTTGGTGAAGGGAACTGACAACCCACTAACTATGCCAGAGGCTGCTGCTCAGAAGGTATATGCTGTGAACCAGCCAATAATATTGACTGATCCTGCGATATAGGAACACCCGTCAATGGCAGTATAGGCTGCATAAGTAAGCCTGGAAGTACATGCTGTATCATATCTGAAAACGACACCAGTACTGCCTGCACATCGACGACATCTTAGCCAGGGGCCATGACTGCGATAGCAATGTACTGTCTGTATCAGGTACGGTACTGTCAGAGTCAAGCCCTGCCCTTGGTGTCTGGTCGATGATCAGGGGGCTGGCGTCACCGCCACCGAGGCGGATGACGAAGAAGAAGGTAAAGTATCTGCAGGTCACAACAGTGGCCTAGACTTCGGTTGGGAAGCAGACAGAGCAGTTACACAAGAACTTATTGTAACAGTAGATCTTCGAGGGAATCTCTCATCAGGTCACACCTCTGGAATTTAGCCATTGGGCATTAGGGTCCCACAGAAAATTTTTTGCAGGAGTCTATTAGGGGCCACCTATGCAGACATCAGGCTCCGACATCACAGCCTTACATAAGTGTAGGTGGCCCCGGGCCCCTCCTCAGTTCTTTCCCTAGCCGGAGGCAATAGGAGACAGGAGTCTACCAGGGAGCCAAGGAGGGGGGGAGAAGAGAGGGAGAGAGACAGAGAGAGAGAAGGTGCCCAGTTAACAAAGGGCTGGAGCAACCAGGAAGTCGTGCTAGAGAGAGAAATAAAGGGGGATGGAGGGAGGGACGGCATGATCCGATGACAGAGATTCCCTTGAAGATCTACTGTTACATCAAGTTCTTACGTAGCTGTTCTATCTTCTTTGAGGCCATCTGTCATCAGGTCACACCTACAGAACAAGTTCTAAGTAGTACACAGCAGAAGACAGTCTGGGTGGCAGGAGGCCAGAGGCCAAAGAAAGAAGGCCCTGAAGCAAAGCTAGGCCAAAGCCTACCCTTCTTCTGGAGGCAATGTCCAGATTGTAGTGCTTAGCGAAAGTGCAGGCAGTACTACAAATGGCAGCAGCACAAATTTCTGCAGTGACACACTCCTGATGCAGGCAACAGAAGTGGACATGCCTCTGCCTGAAAGGCCAGGAACCACACCCGAAAGTTCCTTACCGTACTGCCTATAACAAGAAATAATACAGCTTGCCAACCATTTGGACAAGTACTGTTTAGATACTGGAGCCCTGTCTGCCAGGGGTGAAAGAAACAACTGAGAGGACTGTCTGCAGTCCTTAGTACAGTGTGTACAGCACCTGAGAATTCTATGCACAACATTGGTTCTCCTCGACCTTTCTTCAGCTTTTGACACCGTAGATCACATGGTGTTGACAGAACGCCTGAGGCTATTTTGTGGAATATCTGGAACCGTCTTAAGATGGTTCACATCATTCGTCACTGGGAGATCACAAAGAGCTGTGTCCGGGGTTTCTTCCTCGGATTCAATGGCTTTGTCATGTGGGGTGCTTCAGGGCTCAGTACTGTCACCCATGTTATTTGTGGTGTATATGCTACCCATAGGAGACATTGTAAGGAGGTATGGGCTAAGGTTTCACTGTTATGCAAATGATACCCAGCTCTGTCTAAAAGAAATCCAGGAGTGGATGAATTCTAACTGGCTGAGGTTGAACTCTGATAAAACTGAGGTATTGGTTGTGGACCCCGGTCGACAGATTGGGGGTCGGTGCTGTTGCGTCTTCCGAATTTTTTCTTGGAGGCGCTTTCTCCTAATTCTGAATGGGTGCAGAACATGGGGGTAGTTCTGACGACGGGCTGACACTGCATTCGCAGGTGTCAGCAGTTGCCAAGACTTCCTTTTACCATCTTAGGAACATCGCCAGGATTTGGCATCTTGTTCTGTCTGCCAATCTGCCAACATTAGTCCATGCCTTCATGTCCTCACGCTTGGATTATTGCAACTCACTTTATCTAGGGCTTTCTGGGGTTGAAATCCATCACCTGCAGCTAGTACAGAACGCTGCAGCCCGGCTTTTGACGGGTTCTAGTAGATCCTGTCACATTACTCCAGTACTGCGTGAACTGCACTGGCTGCCAGTTCGGTGGTGGATCACCTTTAAAGTCGGACTGCCGACTTTCAAAGCTCTACACGATCTGGGCCCAGTCTATCTGATAGAACTTCTGGTTCTCGGCCGACGAGGGGTTGCTAGAGGTTCCAAGGGTGAATTTGAAATCTTTGGGCACTCGCGCTTTTGTGTATGTGGCCCCCACCCTTTGGAACTCTCTACCCAGTCGGTTGAGGGAGTGCACTTCTGTGGAGGGCTTCAAGAGAGGTTTGAAGATTTATGGGAAACTGCATTTTTACAACATTGATTGAAATGACTGCTTTGATCCAGTTGTATTTTTAATGATTTTTATTGTTTTGATCCGTTATTTATGTACAGCGCCTTGGCAATTGAAAGGCGCCGTATAAATAAAATTATTATTATTATCCAAAGTATGAAGCAATGCTTCCCCTAGATTGGCATGCTCAGGAAAATAAACAGGCATGAGGATGGATGGATGGATTGATTCAGAATAAACTCAGACACCACTTTAGGAAGAAACGTAAGATTAATACGCAAAGAGGCCCTGTCTTTGTGAAAGATCAAGTAAGGTTGCTCACACATGAGAGCCTGTAGCTTTGAAATTCTTCAAGTAGAAGTAATAGCTACTAAAAATACCATGACAGAAAGCGTAACTTGCAAGACGCAGCTGGCTCAAAAGGAGGCAGGATCAGCTTCTCAAACACAAAACTGAGATCCCAAGCTGGGATCAGATCCCAGTGTAAAATGCCTCTCAGAAAAGTACGGGCACATCCAGCTGGGCCGGCAAACGGCCATCAATAGGCACATGAAAGGCTGAAATGGTAGACAGGTGCACCTTAATAGAAGAATACTGAAGTCCTGCATCCAGTAAGGACAGGAGATTCTCCAGAGCTTGGTTGACCGGACAGGTGAAAGGATCCAGGTGATGGGAAGCAGCCCATATTGCAAAGCCCTTCCACTTCATCAAATGAGTGGCCCCAGACACCAGGAGATTTGCTACCTTCAGAGACACCCCAAAATGGGCAATGGCTACGTCCTCAGTAGCCAAGCAGGCAGATAGAAGGAACCGAGTTCTTGATGGACCAAGGTCCCCTGCACCTGTGACAACAGGTCCCTGCAACAGGGCAGGAGAACTGGAGGTTCCACAGCCAGTTGTTTCAGCAATGGAAACCATAGCTGATGAGGCCAGAATGGAGCCACCAGAATTAGGGTGGCACCCTCCATCTGTAACTTGATGAGCACCCACCGCATCAGAGGAAAGGGTGGGAAGGCATAAAGAAACCTCCCTTTCCAGAAGAAGGACAATGCAACACGCCAGAAATCTCCAGGCCCTGGATCTAGCGAGCAGAAACATGGCAGTTTTGCGCTGAATGGGGATGCAAAAAGGTCCAACTCTGGACCACCCCACCTGTCAAACAGGTCTTCTACCACAGAGGTCAGCAGTTCCCACTCATGCAACCTGGACTGCAATCAGCTGAGGCTGTCCGCAAGACATTTTGGGCACCTGGGACATGGACAGCTGACAGTTCTAGACCGTGATCTAGTGTCCGGCACCAGGCCCACATCACCTCCCGGCACAGGGGATAGGAATGCCCCCACCCCCGCTTGAGGATGTAATAGACCACACTGAGGTCATCCAACTGTACCAACAGTGGGCCTGCAGAGAGATCGTTCTGGAAGGCACACAGAACTGCCCACATCCCTAGAATGTTTATGTGGAGGTGGGTCTCCCACTGGCTCCATATTCCCTGGGTCTGATAGGGGCTTAGGTGTGCTCCCGAACCCAGACCCGAAGCATCCATGGTGAGAAGTGGGGATCAGAAAGGGGACCCTTTTAAGAGATTGTCTGGGTTCATCCACCACTGAAGAACCTTGCGGACTGGAGAGGAGACAATTATCAGCTGATCCGGATTGTCTGAGCATTGATCCCACTAAACCCTGAGGGTCCATTGCGGGATCCTCATGTGTAACCTGGTCAAAAGGATCGTCACAATGGCCATGGCCATTAAGCTTAGCAGCCTCAAGAACTCTCTGGCTGGGACATATCGGCATTGAGTCACTGTCTGGGCCTAAGCTATAAAGCAGTCCGCCCTGTTTGCAGTAGGAAGGTCTTGACCCGAGTAGCATCCAGAAATGCCCCTATGTACTGCAACCTCTGGGATGGAGTCAGCACAAACTTGGGCAAATTGACAATGATGCCCAAGGACTAGAACAACTGCAGGGTGTGTTCTAGAGTCAGCAACAAAAGTTCCCTGTACTGGGCTTTCAGTAACCAATCATCCAAACATAAGAACACAAAGGCCTTTGCACTGGAGTGCTGCTGCTACAGCTGCTAAGCACTTAGTAAATACCCGTGGCACAGAGGATAAGCCAAAGGGCAACACCCTGAACTGGTAATGCTCCCCCTTAAAGAGGAACCACTGGTACCGCCTGTGAGAGGGCAAACCACGACATGCAGATAGGCATCCTGCATGTCGAAGAAGCACAGCCAGTCACCCTGCTTGAGCAGAGGGAGGAGGCCATGAAGACTGACCATCCGGAACTTTCTGTACTGGGTGAAATAATAAAGCTCCTTGAGGTCTATAATGGGCCTCAAGTCCCCAGTTCTTTTGTGAACCAGGAAGAACTGGGAATAGAATAAAACAGTGCAGTTACGCAAGAACTTACCGTAACAGTAGATCTTCAAGACAAGCTCTTGCAGCAGGCCCTGCTTTCCCTTCCTCCTTCACCCTGCTTCTGTTTTTCTACTCAATCAACTTCTGTCTCTTTTTTGGCTCTCAGGATAACTTCCTCAGTTCTCCATCAGCTGGCCATGCAGAGTCTCTGGTGGGAGAACTGAGGTAGGTGGGGGACCACCCTCCTATATAGCCGGTATTGACATCAGATGACTGCCGTCAGCGGGGGGGGGGGTTGTAGACTGCTAGCTAGAAGTTCTCCATGTGGTCCTAGTGCCTGATGGCATAGTCCTCCTACCAGTGTCACCTGCTGCAAGAGCTTCTCTTGAAGATCTACTGTTCTTCGGTAAGTTCTTACGTAACTGTACTATTTTACTTCAAGGAAGGCTGTTGCAGCAAGGTACACCGGTAGGACAGAGTCCCAAGCTGTACTGGTATGACCATGGTGAAAATCACTGGGAAGAGGACCCAACAGCATTCAACAGTTCATGACAGAAGGCACTGAAGGACTGCCAGGCCGAAGCTGGCTCTATGTCTAGAGGCAATGTCCAGACTGTAATGCTTGGTGAAAGTGTGGATAGACCTCCAGGTGGCAGCTGTACAGATGTCAGCAGCACACACATTTCTAAAGCAAGCTACAGAGGCAGTCATACCCTAGTGGAATGGCCCTTGACCACCCCTGGAAGGGGCTTGTTGTACTTGCAGTAGCAATAGACAGTGCAATTAGCTAACCACTTAAATGAACACTCTTTGGAAACAGAAGCGTCCTCTCGGGGCGAATGAAACAAATAGGTCAGTTTTCCTCCAAGACTGGTGTGGTTTGTATAATGCCGCAACATCCTGTGAACATCCAAAGTATGGAGCAAAGGCCTCCCACCCAACTGGAATACTCAGGAAAATAAACTGGAAGGTGGATGGGATGGATTGATTTAAAATAAACTCAGGTGGGGGGGGGGGAGCCAGCAGCAGCAGCAATCGTTTGGAGCTCCTTATACAGAATCTAAATTCTTCTACAAAAAAAAGTATTTGACTACTGGAATTACTCTCAATTTAACAGAGACTGATAATAGGAACGATACTGCACCACAGAAGTTATTTTAAATTGTAAAATGGGCCGTACGAAGTCAACAAAGCAGGATTTCTTTCTCCCGCACTCCGCTACAGCTAAACCGCCCGAAGAAGCATCAGGCCAAACTCCATTTACCAACCCCATTTCCACGGAAGCAACACTTTCTACTCTGCACATTGCAGTAAATGCCCTAACGAAAGCAGTCCAACAAATGGATAAAAAAACTGGACGGGTTCTCAGAGAAATTTCTCTCTATGGAAAGCAGGCTTGACGCAATGAGGGAAATTACAAAGTCCACCAAGGCCACAGCAGGAAAGGCCTTGGCTGCTACAGCCACATTATTCAAAGAGCAGGCTGCTCTGAGAAGTTGCGTGGAACAGATAGAAAACTCTGTTCGAGCGGCTAACATACGGATCTTTGGTCTCCCCAAGGAAACAGAGGGTGCCTCACTAGTAACTTACTTACTTACAGATCTGGCTGGAAGGTTTATCTGACCGCCTGGACTTTAAAGTAGTTAAGGCCTACAGGATTACACCGAGAAGACCATCAGGAGGATTTACTAATCCAAGAACAGCTCTTTTAATGTTGAGATCACCTGGAAAAAGGGACATGTTACTTGGAGCATTGCGAAGCAGAGGCCCGATTCATCTGGAGGAAAATCGCATTTTATTCTTTCCGGACATTTCGTATGCCACCCGTATGCGAAGAAAGGCATTTGATGGGGTAAGAAATCACCTCCGTGAGCTGTACATTTCTTCCTTGGCTTTCCCGGCGCGTTTGTGCTTCAATGTTGGTCGATGCCAATATCGCTTCACCGACCCGAAAGAAGCAGGGGCCTGCATCGAACGCATAGCGGCTCAACGGCAGCGAGAGGAGGAACCAGAGGGAGAGTGACTCTGACCAGGACCATCATTCCTCTGGTAAAGTGCTTGTTTTGTTACCTGCAGTCGAGTGAGTTTCTGCCTTCCACAGTTGTACTCTTATTCCTCTCTCTTCACGGTTCCATAAGAGAGAGACAGTTTTTTTTTGTTTTTTGTTTTTTTTTTAAATTACCTAGATAGAAGGAACTCTTTAGAGACTGAATAATACCTATAAAAAGATATATGTATGTTTTTTTCCAGCTATGTCAATTCCATCAGGAAGCACTGTTACGTTGTTGGGTATAAATTAGTTGATTACTTTGTTGTAAGTGTGCTGCCTTAGTGAAAGAACTATGAAGGAAGGTGGTGCATTATGCCTTAGTATTCTATCTAGATACTCAGGAGAGGCCTAACTGACTGGATTCTTTTCAATCTGGTGTTTTCTTTATAACACGTAATGGCATAAGATGGTCTTGATGTAAGGGATTTATCTCTTCTTATAAACATCAGTTGGATTTCTTGTTTTTAATAAATGGCTTATCTAAAGGGTAATATCTCCTGAAGATTGTAGGTGACACCATTTAACCCCAACATGATTAAAATGGGAGCTCTAGAGTGGAGATCCCTTTACCGCACCACAGCTGATATTGTAATTAACAGGCCTTAAAGGTCAGTTTATAAATGCTGTATTTCTAAGATTTTTTGAAGAATACACTTAATGCATTGGCTGTATTATGGTTCCTGAAATGAACTGAAAATAAGTTTACTAATTGGAATTTGCTGAATTAACCCTCAATGCTGTACCACCAGAATGGATAGTCGTAATCCCTAGTAATGTAATGCTGAAAATAAGTAAAATATACCTGTTCAGAAAATATTTACTTGGTATGTATATGTACCAAATGCTATAAATAACAAGTTAAAGTAAACTCACAGGACACCACCTTAGGCAAAAACTTAGGTTTAGTACGCACAGACAGGAGTGACTTCGAAGGCAACTGCCCTGGCTACAGTATTGGCCACATCATAGGTAGCTCTAAGGAGGTGTTTACCAACATCTTCCAAGGCCTGGAGAATTTTTTGACACTCGTCTCGGAGAACCCTCATAAAGGGCCTGAGCAGCAGCCTTGCCCTTCTTTCAGAAGGTATTTTGGTACTTAATGAAATAAATCAGTTGGCAATTCTAAGGCTCAAACTGGCCAAGGTAAAGGTCCTCTTGCCCCCGGAGGTCAATCCTCTGAGATTACCGGTCAGGGGGCAGGGAACTAAGGTGCTTGGGCACCTTGGACCTGTAATGAGCAGGCCTGATGACTACTGAGTCAGTTTCCGGCTGAGCTGCATAAAAAGGCAGGACCAAAGGGGCCTGGTAAAGCTTATCAGCCTTTCTGGACATGGCAGGAACCAGCTTGAGCCTATGCCAGGCAGCATAATTCTAGGTTGGAAGCAGAGGAGTAATAACTTTGGGTGGAGATTCTGGGGATCTCCAAGAAATCCACCAGGTTCCTTCTGGTGACATCCTTTTCCTCAGTCTGGAACCTCACTGTGGAGGATAGCGGTTTCATAATGTTAAAGAAAGGGGTCCTCAGGGGGGAGGGGGTAGACCTTGGGGTGTGTTAGAGTCCTCGCTCCTGGAGGAGACAGTGGACCCGTCAAGAGGAGTCATCCTCACTGTCTTCCTACTTATAATCTTCCTCAGGGAGGATGAGATCAGGACAATATTCCTCCTCTTCATTGGCCTGTTCTGCAGCAGGGATTAACGACCAGAGAACAGACGTCTCTCTAGAAGGCACGGGGCGCACAGGTCGAATAGGCATCAACACTGGAGTAGTGCCCGACAGCAAGGTTGATGGCCCAATACGTGGAACAATCTGTTGAATGAGAGCAGAGGTTATGAAGTCAGAATGGCATTAAGGTAGACAGCAGGATAAGGAAGGATTGTTGACACAGGTATTGACAGAGAGGGTGAGGAACCCAGCTCCGACTAGCCTGGAGTAGCAGTAGTAGAGGCAGAGGGGTCCAGCGCCTGTGGACCTTGCAATTCAAGAGGTCTCGATGGCAGGCATGGGAGCTGACGACCCAGAAGCTAATGGCTTCACTGTAGCCCTGAGAAGGCTGAGAGAGCTCTCCTCTGTGGAGAGCCTGATAAGAGCCAAGGCCGGCATGGAGTGAGGCATCGAAGCCAAAGCGTTCAATGATGCAATCCCTGGAGAAGAAGAGGAATTCAGCAGGGATCACCGTTGGGGGGTCCTTATCCTACTGAACCCGAAGATGATGCTGGCAACTGAGAGAGGGACAGAAGACCCCACCCTCAATGACTCTGTTGCTCCGAGGAATTTCTGCAGGGCCTTCTTGCGTTGTAAGCAGCTGGTGAGGCTGAACTTCAGGCAAAGACTTCAATAAGTGTTATGAGCAGGCCGACACAGCAGACACAGAGATGGTGTTCGGTCGAGGAACTCTTTCTTCAGCAGAAGCGACAGAAAAGAGCCAAAGAGTAGTGTGACATACAAAAATAAAAAGAATCTGTTTAAAATAAAGTGATTCAAAGGTGAGTGTAAAAGAAAAGATAAGTAGGTTTTGGTGGCTGAAGTGATAATCAAAGCTTCCGTGGGGTCCGTGCACGAATGGTTGATGGCGGTAAAGAATTGAGGAGAGAGTGGGGCTGCCCAAGTTTATGTAGGGCTGTGACATCAGAGCCTGACATTGGCATAGGCATCCCCTGCTACACTGCTGCAGAAAATCTTCTGTGGGATCCTAGTGCCTGACAGCTAAGTTCCATAGGTATGACCTGATGACAGATATCCCTGAAGATCTGTCATTGTCCCTATGTTCATGCTTGTGTCCAGATGCCTGGTCTTTTTCACAGTCTTTTGATTCTGACAGCAATTTGGTTGATGGGATTGACAACGCCACTTCTTGACCCTGGGCTTTTTCCATGGCTGCTAGAGTTTTTTTCTAAGCAAAAATTTCTCCAGCACCTTTCTTCCGTGTCGCCTGGTTGCTTGACTGTAGCCCTGGTATATCTCACAAGTCCTGACCTTGTGAGAGAGGCCTGAACAGCAGATATTACACTTCATGTGCATAGTCCTTATAACTCTCTTCTCCAAGCTCACAGTACTAGAACAATGATGTTGGTTTTGGCAGCATGCAGAGGCAGCAATATCACTAAAAATGTAGTGATTCGCTTAGATATAAAATAATAAACACCAGAAGCTAGCTGGTCAGCATTTGCACAGTAGGTCCAATGACTATGATCGATGGTGAGGAAAAAGAAATGAGGTGAGCTGAGGCCACCCACATTTATGTAGACACGTGACGTCGTCATGGATGGCCCCCAGCTAGCAAAAGTTTCCATGTGGTCCTAGCACTGATGTAGGTACAGTTCCAAAGGTCTGGCCTAATGGAAGAGATATCCTCGAAGATCTACTTACAACACCTTTTCTACTCTTGTCCCCATTCACTTTTTTTTTTTTTTTTTTTTTTTTAAAGGAGCTTTGCCCAAAACCAGTTCCGTCGAAACAGAAATACATCACTCTTATGCATCATGTGTGTCACATTTACTAATTTATTAACAGTTGTACATGAACACAGTCCCCAAAACACTCTCCTTGCCAGTACTTCAAAGAAAAGCTAGATCCGGACACAGGTCAAAACCTCAGGGTCCCTTATGTGAAAATAAACATATGCTCCAACTACACATCCAAAACAAAGAATGATACTCCTCCATATAGGGGCCGACAGAACTTTATTAAGATAAAACAAACAAACCAACCAAAAAAATGTATAGCATCCCCACCCAATGACCGTCAATGTTTCACGCCACACTGATGCTTTGTGAAATGTCAACGGTCGGTGCGTGGGGGTGCTACACTTTTTTTTTTTTCTCATCTTAAACAGCAGCGGATGCCTTCGGGAGAACTTTAATAAAACATAACTTTTAGACACAGTTTGGCTTGTACTTCACATTAGTTCTGTATCCCTGCTCCCCATTATTTATTTCTGATGCAATCTGCATGAAAATAGGATCTCTGCTCCCAAAGAGTTCATCTATTCCTGTTGCTTTCTCCCTACCTTAAGTCACAGTGCACTGCTTGTGACATCACAGTTACCCCCATGGCAACAGGTTGTGATGTCACAACAGAAGATTATGAGTTGAAATAGGGAGTAAGCTACAGAGGCAGATGAACTCTGAGGTATAAAAATCATGTATTCATGCAAATTTCCTCAGTAATAAATATTGAGGAAAAAGCTATAGAATATAGGTCCGGGGGGACATGATAGAGGTCTTCAGGTACATGAAGACGGTAAATAGGGGAGGAACAGTCAGGGTGCTTCGAAGGAAGAAGGAGGGGGCCACTAGAGGGCATGGGTGGAAGCTGGAGGGGGGAAGATTCAGGGGAGAAAGGAGGAGGTGCTACTTCACTGAGAGGGCGGTGGAGCCATGGAATGCACTGCCTAGGGGGCTGGTGGAGGCAGAGACAGTGGAGGGGTTCAAGAGGGGGTGGGACAGGTACAGGGGAAGGGTTCTGGAAGCAAAATCCAATGCAGCAAGAATATCCGGAACTGGGAAGGGAGAAGCCAGAGAAGGCGAGGAGGACAGCAAGGTCAGCACCCAGGGTGGGGGCTGACCAAACGAGCAGACACGAAAGACCGTTAGGCCTATTCTGCTGGCATTTTAGTATGTTAGTATTAAGCTGAATTGTACATAAATATTATGTTTTTCAAAGTTTTCTTTGAGGTGTCGGCAGCTCTTTAAAGTTCTATCGGCTCCTATATCGAGGAGTAGCATTCTTTGTTTTGGATGTGTAGTCGGAGTTCTTTAAAGTTGGTGTTTTTATCTGGTGGCTCAGGGCACCATGGGATGGAACCAGCCTTTTTTTAAATTTGTTCATCCCTTATGTAAAGGTTGCATACTTTCACACCTAAGGAGCCCATCATTCATATTATTCTTGCTATACAGCAGTGGCTGAAATTATACCTCCACTCAGAGCCTTTCAACTCTGTCTTCTGAATTTACCAGATCTCCAACACTGCTATACACTTTAGGTTACAATCATTTTCACACATACATGATACCTTGGTATTCCCCCTCCCTCCAAACAATAGCAGGCACAACTTCTGCAGCTAAATATCAATCACCGGAGCTCTCACCACCTTCGGCATAGCTGGCAGAATCTCTCAGGCACAAGATCGATATTGTCCTCCAAAGGGTAACACCTGCTTCGGTAAGATCCTGTTTGCCACAAGGTTGCCAGGGACCTACCTGGAGGGGCAAGTCCTTAGAATATTCCCTTCCTCCCAGTGATCCCTTACACTTCTACCAGAACTGATGGCGACTTACATTAAATGGCCTTTAAACTCAAATTCCCCACTGTCTTTACAACTGTCCCAATGTCTGCACCTAGAGACTACAAAACGACCAGTCAGCGAGTTCTGCTGTTCACACACACACACACACACACACACACACACACACACACACTGAATTCATACACAGTTGCTTCTAGTGAGGTACCCCTGCCTCCTCAGGCAATCTGGCAAGTGACTGGAGGAAGGGGTTTCCAGAAGGCATGTGTACCCAAATATCACTCTGCCATCTTGACTCTGTTGGGTTCAATTTTTCAGCCCCCCTGGGTAGGTCGGCCCCTGTGGAGATGGTCAGTTACCGCTGTTTACGGGAAGTGGTCCCTGATGACGGTAATGGACCTCTCGCTATTTAACGAAACTAGCATGGATCCTGAGCAGTTAGTTGCAACCTATAATAGGGCCATTTCTGCAGCTCTCGATCTACTTGCTCCTGTTCGTGTCCACCCCCTTCCGCGTCGTCCTGGGGCCCCTTGGTTTGATGGGACTCTAAGGGAGTTGCGGAAACAGGCGTAGGTTGGAGCGCCGTTGGCGGAGGACAGCCTTAGATGCCGACCACCTTATTTTGTTAGAACATTATAAACTCTATCAAACAGAAATTTCCCGTAAGAAGGCAGAATTCCTGTCCGGGGAAATAGCTGTCACATGGAACTGACCGGCTCAACTCTTCAGGACTGTTGACAGACTATGCAACCCAGTCTGTCAGCAGTTCTGTCGTTTTTTTTTTTTCCACAAAAGGATTGTGATGAGATTGCTCGCTTCTTTGCGAATAAGGTGGCAGACATCAGACATGAATGCCTCCAACTCTACTCTATGGGTGTTGCTGTTGATTGGTGCTATGTCACAGAGCCTGGAGTTTCCCCGAGTACCTTTGAGCTGCCGGAGTTCGTGGATATTATGAGGATTGTTCAGGCGATGCATCCCACTTGCTGTAGTTTAGACCCTGGCCCTACTTCCCTAATTGTGGGTTGTACTGACATTATTGGCCCAGCCTTCGCTCGGATTGTCAGGTGCTCTCTGGATTTGGGTGAGTTTTCCCAGCTCCCTGAAAATGTGGGTGGTGAGACCCCTCCTGAAGAAAGCTTCTTTAGACCCGGATAACCTAGCAAACTACAGGCCTATCTCTAACCTCCCTTTTGTGGGGAAGGTTATTGAGAAAGTTGTGGCAGCTCAACTGAATAACCATTTAACCATCCATAATCTATATGACCCTCTCCAATCAGGTTTTCGTAAGAGACATAGTACTGAGACTGCTCTGGTTCGGGGTGCTCAATGATCTCCTGATGGCAAGAGATCGGAGACACCATTCCATCTCGGTTCTCCTTGATCGATAATCAGCTTTTGATACTGTGGATCATGGGGTTCTGCTCGAACGTCTGAGGTTCATCTGTGGGCTGTCTGGTACAGTTCTCAGATGGTTTACATCTTTCCTCGCTGGTAGATCGCAGAAAGTTGTCTCGGGTATTTTTTCTTCTGGGGCTTTCTCTCTGCCTTGCAGGGTACCCCAGGGTTCGGTGCTGTTCCCCATGTTATTCGCAGTATATATGCTACCTCTTGGAGACATTGTAAGACAGTGTGGGCTGAGGTTTCACTGCTATGCTGATGATACCCAGCTCTACCTGATTTTTGCCCCTGACCAGGTTAGTGCTCTCTCAGTACTGAACAGCTGTCTCGCAGAAATCCAAGATTGGACGAGTACCAGCAGTTTAAAGTTGAACCCAGGAAAGACCAAGGTTCTGGTTGTGGACCCAGGTCACAGGACAGAGGGGTTGGGGACTGGACTCTCCTCCAGTTTAATTTTGGGAGGGGCCCAGATTCTCATCTCTGAACGAGTGCGTTGCCTAGGAGTGGTGCCTGACGATGGTCTGACCCTTCGTCATCAGGTGTCGGCAGTCGTCAAGCTGGCCTTTTATCATCTTAAGAACACTGCTAGGATTAGGCACCTTGTTTCGACCAGCGACCTTTCTGTTTTGGCCCACGCCTTTGTGACATCGCGTCTTGATTACTGTAACTCACCTTTACTTAGGGCAGAACGTTTGTTGACTGGGATATCAAGAAGAACTCATATTACTCCTGTGCTGCACAATTTGCACTGGCTGCCTATTCAGTGGCAGATCACCTTTAAGGTAGGTCTACTGACTTACAAAGCCCTACACGGACAAGGCCCCGATTACTTGAAAGAGCTCGTGGTGCCCTACTCCCCTCTGCGACAGCTCCGCTCAGCTGACGAGGGGTTGCTAGTGATTGCAGAAGGACTGGAAGGAAAAGTATGTCTCTTTGCAGATGACACTAAGATCTGCAACAGAGTTGATGCACAGGGTGGGGTGGAAAGGATGAGAAGGGACTTGGCAAGGTTAGAGGAATGGTCAAATGTATGGCAGCTTAGATTCAATGCTAAGAAGTGCAAGGTAATGCACCTGGGAAGCAAAAACCCAGGGGAAGAGTACACAATGGGGGGTGAGATACTAACAACAACAAAAATGGAAAGGGACCTGGGGATAGTCATATCAGGTGACCTAAAGGTGGGCAAGCAATGTGAGAAGGCAGCAAGGAGGGTTGGGGGATACTGGGATGCATAGGGAGAGGCATCACCAGTAGAAAACAGGAAGTTATTATCCCTCTGTACAGACAGCTGGTGAGACCCCATCTGGAGTACTGTGTGCAGTTCTGGAGACCCAATCTCCGCAAAGACATAGACAGGATGGAAGCTGTCCAGAGGAGGGCAACTAAAATGGTGCAGGGTCTGCACCGGAGGACATATGAAGAGAGACTTAAGGAGCTTAATATGTATAGCCTCGAGGAAAGGAGAGAGAGGGGGGACATGATAGAAACTTTCAAGTACCTCAAGGGAATCAACAAAGTCCAAGAGGGTAGCATCTTTCAAAAAAAGAGGTGTGCAAGAACAAGAGGGCACAATTTGAAGATAGAGGGGCGGCTCAGAGGTAATTTAAGGAAGTATTTTTTCACAGAGAGGGTTGTGGATGCATGGAATGGCCTTCCGGAGGAGGTTGTGGAGTCAAAATCAGTGGTGGAATTCAAGCATGCATGGGATAGTCATAAGGCAATTCTGGGGGGTTGGGGTAGGAAGAAGTAGGCTGCTGGTTAACTAGGATCTGCAGCTTATCCAGTAGGTAGGGAAATGGGCAGACTGGGTGGGCCAAGCGGTCCTTATCTGCCGACAAATTCTATGTTTCTATGTTTCTATTCCGAGGGTACGCTTAAAATCATCTGGTGCACGTGCTTTTGGGTTTGTGGCACCTACCCTCTGGAATTCTCTGCCATGTCAGCTTAGGGAGTGTGGGATGGTGGGGTGTTTTAATTGGGCTCTTAAGACTTTCTTGTGGGAGAAGACATATTCTGTATTGTCCTGATTGTATTGTATTTTATTGTATGCTGAGTTTATTCTGACTGCACAGCGCTTTGAAATATGAAAGGCGCTATAACAAATACATTTTATTATTATTATTGACACATATCTGCCAGCACTCAACATTTGGCACTCTAGTGCCACACACTGGCTTTTAGAGACTAACCAATAAGTAGGCTCCATGGTTTGGATTCTAGTAACCAAGCCCTCTGCTGGCAGGAGAGGGTTGTTAGAAGTTGAAAAGGATGCAGGAAAGAGAGTGCAGTAGACAGTTCCTTTTATAGATTATATCTAACATTCAAGAAAGCTAATTATGGAAAACGGCTCAAAAGGACCATCCCTGAGATGAACAACGTTCCTAAGAATCAGAGCTCTGGTTATTATGGCTGCAAATAAATTAGGTAGCAGAAATACTCAGCACACAAATTTAGCGGACCCAATTTTTTGTTTCATTCTCTTGTGAATAAGAGAGTAAAACATTAATCCAGCATTAAAAATTTATACAACTGATCCTTATTTAGGAGAGTAAAAGGTCTAGTTGAGGTCATACAGCCTTACTTTAGGCAGTTGCCGGAACTAATTAATATTCTGTATTTTTTCTGTTCCATTTATGGTTGCCACCTATCCGGTTTTAGACCGAATAGTCCATTTTTTAGGGTCCTTATCCAGTCATCCGGTTTTGATTAAATGTTTCCGGGCGATTTTGAGTGCTCATATACTCTTAAAACTGATGTAGCAAATCATCCACTGTTTTGGCTGCATTGCATGTCCAGGTTACAGAGAAGTTCTGATACCTGCCTTTGTTTGTTAAGCCATTCTGCCTGGGAGGTGTAAAGTATGGCCATTAGTAGTAAACTAACCTAATCTTTTCCACTCTGAATTTTAAGTATGGTCTTTTACTGCTATGACAGGAAACCGCTTCAACACCTTTATATGCTTTCATGCGCTTCTTCTTTTTGTTTGTTCTGTATTCTGATATGTTTTAGACCCATTTTTGTTAAATTATCTAATTTTTATTGCCTTTATCACTACATTGAATACAGTGCAGTCCCATTTATCCGACCCGGCATGGCAACAGTTAATTAGGTCGGATAAACGGGAGTTCGTATATGCAGGGTTAAGTGTTTTGAAGCTGTTTTACTGTAGTGTGTTTCACTGTTAGTGCTTCTGTGCTTTTAAACTTTTTTTGGTGTTTTTGTTATGCTTGTTGTGCAGTATGTGTGCTAAAGTGTTTATTGTGCTTTAGTGCCTTTTTATTTGTACATTTCTTTTCATTTAAATAAGTCCTTCACACTGTTCTGCTGCAGCACTCCAAATTCGTTTCCATGCTGCTTGCGATCTCAGTTTGTGCACTAGCATTACATTTATAGGATCGCAATCAGCCTGACTTTCCATCCAGAGCAGGCACTGATCAAAATGTGCTACTGCCTCTGAATGCCATGGGATGTGAATGGGATGATCCTCCTCGCCGGTTTCGTCGTATCTTCATTTAGCTGTGCTGAGGGTCCAGGACAAACTTGGCCGATTATCTCCTTTTCATCCATGAATGCATGCACGTCATCAGCGCTATCACTCTACACCCACTCCTCCATCTCCTGTGGCGTAAGCTCAATCTGAAGCCGTTCACTCATGTTCAATGCAAGAGTTGAAATGGCATCGTTAAGATCTGGTTCCAAGACTGGCTCTACCACGGGCATAGTGTCCGTTTCTGCCACTAGGTTTCCTGACACAGCCCCCGTAAACCCAGACTTAACCCACGGTTTAGCAATTGTGTTAGCTCTCACACTATCCCATGCCTCCCCTGCCATGTAAATCACATCCTTTAGATTTATGGCCCTGATGATTTCTTGAACAGACAAATCTTCATGCGTGTCCGATATGACGGTCTGCAGCAAGCGCTTTCAATAATGTCTTTTGAAGATTTCCAGTACGCCCTGATCACAGGGCTGGATCTTACAAGTGGTTTTTGGGGAGAAAAACATTTAATGCTGCCATCATTTGTGGTGACGGGGGTGTCCGGATGAGCCGGAGCACTGTCAATTGTGTCAGTCCAGCCTCGAGAGTTTTATGACTGAGGATTTGGGGTCTTTGATAGACATAGGCCGGTGGACGTCCTATACCTGGATTTTAGCAAGGCGTTTGATTCAATACCTCATAATGGGCTGATAAAAAAGCTGGGGGAGATAGGGTGGGAGGACGGGAGCTCAAGTGGGTTGAAAATTGGCTTTCGGAGCGAATACAGAAGATAATGGTCAGTGGGATTGTCTCCTCCCCTAGGAAGGTAATCAGTGGGGCCCCCCCAAGGTTCAGTATTGGGGCCATTCCTGTTCCATGCCTATGTCTCGGATATAGGGAAGGGGGATATGAGTTGTTCCAAACTGGGAGCATTGGTGGACTGGGAAGAAGCAAGAGTGACAGTCCAGGAGGACCTGGATACCCTGGAGGATGGTCAAGGAGGTGGGGATTGAAATTTAATATTGGGAAATGCAAGGTACTTCATTTGGGGGTCAAAAACCCGGGCCAGGTTTAAAACACCCTGGTGGGGGGTCACACTGCAAGTCACACTGGGTGAGAGGGATCTAGGGGTGGTGGTAGACATCAGAATGAATAACTGAAAATTGTGGAAGAACCGCAGCCAAAGCAAACAGGATACTGGGCTGCATAGTTAGGGGAATTACGTCCAGGAGGAGGGAGGTGATCCTCCCTCTATATAATGCCTTTGTCAGGCCGCAACTCAAGTACTGTGTACAGTTCTGGAGACCTCATCTGAAGAAAGATATAGTGCTGCTGGAGAGAGTCCAGAGGAGAGCGACCAGGATGATTCAAGGTATGGAGGGGAGGTCCTATGAGGAGAGACTGGAAGAGTTTGGGCTGTACACATTGGAGGAGAGGAGGGATAGGGGAGATATGATAGGGGTCTTGAAGCATGTAAAAGGAATAACTGAGTGCGGAACCAAGGAGCTGTTTAGGCGACAGAAGGTGCGGGAACAACTAGGTGGCATGATTGGAAGCTGGGGGGGGAATTATAGGGGGGAGAATAGGAAGCATTATTTCACTGAATAATAATTTTTATTTATAAGGCGCCTTTCAAATGTCAAGGCGCCATACATAACAATTAAAACAGGCATAATAAGAAATACAGGCAAACCAATTGAAACACTCAGTATTCAGGGAATGCTGTTTCCCATAAAAAGGTCTTTAGACCCCTCTTAAAACCCTCCACAGAAGTGCACTCACGCAACCGATGGGGTAGAGTGTTCCAAAGGGTGGGGGCAACATACGAGACTGCCCGAGCACCAGACGTTTTCAAATTCACCCTTTGAACCACTAGCAACCCCTCGTCGGCCGAGCGGAGAGATCGATCAGGGTGATGGGGAACCAAAAGTTCTTTCAGATAGGCTGGGCCCAGATCATGCAGGGCTTTGAAAGTCAGCAAGCCAACTTTAAAGGTGATCCGCCACCGGATTGGCAGCCAGTGCAGTTTGCGTAGCACCAGAGTAATATGACAGGATCTTCTAGAGCCCGTCATAAGCTGGGCTGCAGCGTTCTGCACTAGCTGCAGGCGACTAATTTCTACCCCAGAAAGCCCTAGATAAAGGGAGTTGCAATAATCCAGGCGCAAGGTCACGAAGGCATAGACTAAAGTAGGTAGGTTGGCAGATGGAACAAGATGCCGGATCCTGGCAATATTCCTCAGATGATAAAAGGAAATCTTGATGACTGCCGACACCTGTGAATGTAGTGTCAACCTATCGTCAAGAACTACCACCAGGTTCCGCACCCGTTCAGAGATCAGGACAGAAACGCCACACAGAAAAATTACGGATGACGCAACACTACCCGACCCCCCTATCTGTCAGTCCAGGTCCACAACCAGTACCTCAGTCTAATCAGAGTTCAATCTCAGCCAACTGGAAGTCACCCACTCCTGGATTTCCTTTAGACAGCTGTTAAAGACCAAGAGAACTCCCTCCTGGTCAGGAGCAAAAGAAAGATAGAGCTGGGTATCATCTGTGTAACAGTGAAACCTCAGCCCACACTTCCTTACAATGTCTCCAATGGGTAGCATGTACACCGCAAATAACATGGGTGACAATACTGAACCCTGAGGCATCCCACACAACAAAGCAGTTGAATCCGAGGAAAAAACCCTGGACACAACCCTTTGTGATCGCCCAGTGAGTAATGAAGTGAACCATCTTAAGACGGTTCCAGATGTTCCACAAAGCAGCCTCAGGCATTCTATCAACACCATGTGATCTACAGTGTCAAACGCTGAAGAAAGGTCGAGGAGAACCAAGATGGAATGGCTCTTCCGATCTCTAGCCATCAAGAGATCATTGAGCACCTGAACCAGCGCTTTCTCCGTGCCGTCTTTTACGAAATCCGGACTGGAGGGGTTCATAGATGTCATGGATGGTCAAATGGTCTTCCAATTGTGCAACCACTACTTTCTCAATCACCTTCCCAATGAAGGGAAGGTCAGAGATAGGTCAGTAGTTTTCCAGACAGTCAGGGTCCAAGGTAGCTTTCTTCAAGAGGGGTGTCACCACCGCCTCTTTCAAGGAGCTAGGAAACTCACCAGATTCCAGGGAGCACCTGACTATCTGTACGAAGACAGAACCGATGATATCAATACAACCCAAAATTAGGGAGGTCGGTCCAGGATCCAAACTACAGCACATAGGGCACAAAGACTGGACAATCCTCATGACATCCATGAACTCCAGCTGGCCAAAGGAACTCCAGGAAAACCGAGGCACCATGATCTCACACCGGTCCACAGCCGCTCCCTTACAGTGTGATGGCAACAGTTCCACCCTAATGTCAGCCACCTTATTTTCAAAGAACCAAGCAAGTTCATCGCACTCCAATTGCGAAAAAGCTTTCCAAACTTGCAGACAGGCTGGGTCGCACAGTCTGTCCACAGTTCAGAACAGTTGAGCTGGTCGATTCTGCGCAGCCGCGATCTCCCTTGACAGGAATTCTGCCTTCTTACGGGTGACAGCGGATTGATAGACAGAATAGTGATCTATCAATCTAAGGTGATCGGCATCAAGGGCGGACCTTCGCCAGCAACGCTCTAACCTTCGCCCCTGTCTCCGCATCTCCCTCAACGTCCCATCGAACCAAGGGGACTTGGGGCAAAGGGAGAGGGGAAGAATACGAACTGGAGCAATAGAATCCAGCGCCCCTGTCACGGCGATATTATAAGCCAGCACAAGGGTCTCTGGATCACTGCTTGCCAACATGAGAAATGAGAGGTCAAGCACCACCGCAAGGCCTTGGGAATCTACATCCCGCAAAGGGTGGTACCTAACCAACTCCACTGGGGCAGGCCTTCTAGAGGGGGTGCAAAAACTAAACCCCACGGTGTGATGGCCTGACCACCCGATGGGTTCCACCACATCAGATGCCTCGACCCCCAGGAGGAAGATCAGGTCCAGAGAGTGTCTAAATTTATGTGTAGCAGAGGAAATCACCTGTGTAAGGCTCAGCGTTGTCATTAGCTGGAGGAAGTGTTGACCAAATTGCGAGAGTTCGTCATCAACCCAAGTGTTAAAGTCCCCCAGAACCATCAATCTGGGCGACAAACGACATATTGACGATGAAGTCTGCCACTTCCTGAAGGAATAGCTTCTCATCACCGGGTGGACGGTAAATGACAGCAATTCGAAAGCCTACACCTGCTACTACTATACACTCAAAGGACTCAACCCCCACCCCCCGCTGGACCTCCGTGAAGCTGAGTTCAGTCTTGAACAGACTGCAACCCCCCCCAAAATCCAGTCCTGGATGGTGTAACACCGAGTACCCAGCTGGAGTCATAGCCTCCAAAATGGGGCCAGAATTTTCGTCCGGCCAGGTTTCGGTAGTGCAAGCCAGGTCCACCGTACCAACAAGATCAGCAATAATTGCGGTCTTGTTTTTAATGGACCTGGCACTGCACAACACACTGCATACTGAGAGGGTGGTGGAGCCGTGGAATGCGCTGCCTGGGTGGCTGGTGGAGGAGGGCACAGTGGAGGGATTCAAGAAGGGGTGGGACAGGTACAAAGGGAAGCTAAAATCAAAGATGACCCTCTCGGGGGCGAGGAATTGGGCACCCACTAGGTGGCTGACCACGGGCAGACATGACAGACCATTGGTCCTATTCTGCTGGCTTTTAGTATGTTAATATATTGTCCAGCAGGAGAACTGCTTTTAGAGGAAGATTTTTTCTTAGGAGAAATCGCTTCACTTCAGGGACGAAATTGTCCTTAAACCATTTGGTGAACAGTGAGCTGTCCATCCATGCATTCCTCTAGTTGATGTACAAAAGAGGGACCAGTCTCATCTGCGTTATAGACCTGCTCCAATGTCAAACCTTCAGCCGCGATTAGAGCAATCAATTGCTGAACGAAAAGAGCCACCCCTTCCTCAGCAGACTCAGTCATTCACCACACAGTCGCAGCTGGTAGATGCCATGGCACTTTTTAAATCTATCAAGCCAGCCATCACTTGCAGCGAAAGTGCCACATTCGCCACCCAGCAACTTATGGAACTGAAGAGCCTTTCCTTTCCTTTCAGGAGAGGGCCTGAGATGGGAGTTCCCTTCTCCCTCTCCTGGCAGAACCAGAGATAGATGGCGTCATCCCTGGCATCGTCGTCACAGGTTCACATGTTTTTTCCTTTTTCTTGCCCAGACGCACCCTCCATGGAGACACCGAAGTTTCTTAACTTCTCCTTAGCCTCCTTGATGTCATACACTGTTGACTTTCAAGTGACATATTCGGCAGCAAGTGCCATTGCACGCTCACCATTCTCCAAGCGCTCCTGTATCCGAAGTTTCTGTTGCAAGGTGAGTGCAGTGAGTTTCCTTTTGGTACTCATAATGGGTAATGAGCGCAGTCGATAAACAATGCAGCACTGTAGTTCAATATCTAACCACTTGCATGATGCACTATTCTACACTAAGACTTTTAAGTGGGCGACAAAATGGAAGTTCGGATAATAAGGAAGTCCGGATCGGCGGGATTCGGATTTTCGGGACTGCACTGTACTTCTCTCCCGAGTCCTCAACAGCTAGCTACTGCTCTCATTTTGTACTACCAGCACATTCCATGATATTAGTTACGCTTTTACACGTCATTCAGGTAAATAGCATGGGATGGCGTGTCTGAAATTTGGAATATCATAGAAATATGAAAGGAAACAGTAGTAGCTGCTGAGGTAAAGGGAACACAATGCAGTACTGAGGGTACCACACGCATCAACAATTAAGTTATCAAAATTTGGTCAAAGCATATCAGAATACATGACTGACATGGAAAGGAAAATGGGAGAGTGTTTAACAGAGGTTTCAGCAATCAGCTGTGAATGAGCTTGGCACATTCAGCAGACCAGAGTTTAGGAACATACAAGTCAACGGTAGATAAGGACCGTAAGGCCCATCCAGTCTGCCCATTACTTTCTCTACCTTATGAATGTGCCGTAGACTTTTGCTCTGTCAATGGCCTATTTATTCATACTCACCTGTATTGCTCCCTCATGCCTATCCCATGCCTGTTTTAAGCCATGCACTGTATTCATATCCACCACTTCCTGAGGTAGACCGTTCCATGCATCCACCACCCTTTCTGTGAAAAAGAACTTCCTCACATTACCCCTTAATCGACCTCTCTCTAATCTCACGCTGTGTCCTCATGTCCTGCTATTTTGCTTATATTGAAACATGTTGGACTCTTTCACCTTGTTAATGCCCTTAAGGTGTTTGAATGTTTCAATCATATCACCTCTCTCCCTCCGTTGCTCTAGGGTATACATATTGAGTTCAGTTAATCTGTCCTCATATGTTTTCTGATGCAGTCCCTGCACCATTTTGGTTGCCCTTCTCTGGACTGCCACAATTTGGTTAATGTCCTTGAGAAGGTGTGGCCTCCAGTACTGCACGCAGTACTCCAGATGATTCCCACAGCCTTCACTTGCATACTGTGTGAGCCTGAGCAAGTCACTTAACCTTTCTGTGTTCCTGGGTAACTCCTATAAAATGAGCTATGTGGCCCAGGGGAGTTAACCTGGTTGCCAAAGAATAAAATAAATAAATAAATAACAGTATAAAAATGATTTCCTATTAGTGTCTATTCTGACATTACAAATGGCTTTGGAGAAGGAGCGATATAGTAGTCAGTCATAAAAAAGGGGAGAGCCAGAGGTGGAGTTTATGGTGTGGTTTAGCATCCGTTTTTTTACCTCATCCAAAGGTGGTGACCCTAGTTCCATTTCACTGTTTGGCATCTGGAATCAAACCCAAGTCTTCCACATGCAAACGACCACTGATGAGAGGGGGGAAAACTGTTCTGAAAAGTGAAACTACAAAAAAGGCTTACCTAGGCACTAGGCTATATGTAGACCACAACAGCAAGAATTTAGCCTTTTATCTTACATCTATAAAGAGCCACCGATGCATCAAGAAGAGCTTTGAAAAAACACAGAACAGTTTATATTTCTCATTTGCTCTGTATTTCTTATTCCAATTATTTGTTACTGGGGTCATATGCTTGAAAACAGGGCTGTTGTTCCTTGAAAGTTCATCAGCTCCTATTGCTTCTTCCCAACCTTATATCATAATTCTCTGCCTGTGACATCACAGTTATTCCCTTGGCAACAGACTGACGTCACAACAGAGCATTATAATTTCAAGTAGGGGAATAAGCTATATAGGCAGATGAACTCTAAAGGATAAAGATCTTGTTTCTGTGGGAATTTCTTCAGTAATAAATAATGGAGAGAAGAAATCTAAAGAAAATACATGAAATACAAGCTGAACTGTCTCTTAATATCATGTTTTTTTCCAAAGGCATCAGTTGCTCTTTAACGAATTCTGATAGAATTCTGGCAAAATGGAAAAAAGAAGAAAAAAAACACCTAGCCTCCAACAGGATTTTGAGGTTAAAGACAACATTTAAGCAAATAAAAGGCACAATTTAAATTCAGACATTTTGTCTACAAAACAAACAGAATTCTCTGCTGCGAGTTAATACAACGGGATGAAAAAAAGTTTTTTCAAGAAAGACAGCTCCTAGCTATGCTGCTTGTCCCTTTAGCCAACACGAAGAATGAAGACTCTAAGCCAACTAAATCAGAAGGGAGTAGAGCCAAGGGTTCTGTGATGATGTCACAGCTTTGGAGTGTGTTGGCCCCTAGTAAAACAGCATGTGTAATCTAGTAGTATGGCTAGCCCAGTGACACCGTGGAATGAACACAGAAAGAGAAGTGGCCCAGTGCTGTGCACTGCCACCGGAGAAACCATAGTTCACAAGCAAGCTCCAGAATCACACGGGGGAGGGAAGAGGGGGCCTTTCTACAACAAAGATTCTTCTGCAACATTAGTAACAACGGCCATTTTATCCACTGTTGGCATGGCCCCAAAAGCTCATTTTATTCAAGGCACACCATAATCTGACCATTGATCAGGACTGAGTACTCACTCATTATACACAGTGTGTGTACATATAGAATGGTGACACATGGACATTGAAAACAAACCCTCCCCCAATGTAAGCTTATCAGAATGATTGAAAGAAACATTCTCCCCACCTGTATGGCAACAGGGAGGATGTCAACACTAAGTTCAACCTTTGATTCACAATCAAAAAAGCATGGTGCACTACGGCCAGCGTGTGAGCCATTTAACTGTACACAGTTTTTCCTACATATACACATGATAATGACATGACGATAGACTCTTCAGGTTTGTACATCTTGTATCTTAAAAGGATCAGCTAAATGTTTACCCATATCTAAAGGCCTAGATTACAAACACTTACATTCATTACTGTGGTAATGGAGCTTCCATTTATGTATAATCCATAACAGAATGACTGGTGTGTGTGTGTGTGGGGGGGGGGGTTGCAACTTTTTTTAGCCTCCTTTTCTTTCCAGTGCAGTTAAAGGGACACACTCAGCTTTTTTGCGGACTTTTTCTGTAAATCACACAAAGGTGCATAAAGCCATCTACATGCCTTGAGATAGCAATATATATGCCCTGATCCCAATACAGTATTAATTTAGCTTACTTTTGATGATAGCTGCTATTTCATTCAGCCTGGCTATATCGCCAATCATGGAAGCCTCCAGTGTGTTCACATTGCAACATGGTGCTGAACTCTGTCAAACGCATGCATGGACCAGTTGGGATTTTTTTGATCACTGTTATCCAAATACATTTTGCAATACTAGGTAGTGAGCTGATAAATGTAAACTAAGTCCCTTTGAAAATCGAGAACTACAAAATGGTTTAATTAGCGATGGAACTTGCAAGCCAGGACTCTGGGCATGCCACTATGTTCTCCCAAAACATTTGCAGAGCTCTGCACCCCAACCTCCTAATTAGGAAAGTTCTGACCTGCCCTACCCAGAGGAGTAAGTCCAGAACAGTATAAGAGGGGACAGGAAGTGGGGACTTGGGAGCAGTGGTGACTTCTCCAGCAGATGTGGGATTTAGGACTTGTAGATGAGATGGTCTGAAGGAGAGCCTGGTACACCGTGGTAAAAATAAAATATTCTAAAAAGAGAAAACACAAGGCATTAGGTCTGCCAAAATTGGTAAACTAGTTCTGTATATTGTGCCTTCATATTGTGCACTCAAATTCAATTCATTGTGCTCAATGGACACAGTACACAAAAGCATTAAGAAAAACTGACATCCAACTTCTGCCACTTTGCTGCTTTCTGCCAAGACCATTATTACATAACATTTCCTTACAAACACAGTCATGTTTCATACATGCAGGAAATGGACTAGCTATAAAAATTAAACTTTACTCTATCCCGTTCTGCAGTCAAATCCAAACTTTACAAGGCATAGTATACAAAGTGAAAAGTTATTATATTTTAGTACTTTGATGAATTCTCATCAAAGAAGCATTCTCTTCATTTTCATCGATTTAGCACATCTCCAAACAGCCAACCATTGGGGGGATCTTTCTAGTAGTCAGCTACTACTTTTTTCCCTAAAGTGCTATGGATTTGAACGTTTTCTACCAGATGGGATTAGATGTGATACACAAAACAGTACTCTCCCTAGAAGCAGACAAATGTAATGCAGTTCCACTTCACATCTCTTCAGAAGCACCGAGACCTCACTGACTATCGGAATGTCACGATAAGAACATTTTCACAGTATGATAACCCTTGAAAAATTATGGTTACTGTATTACTGCGATATTGTGGTGCGTGTGTGTGTTGGGGAGACAGAGTAGGAGTCCTAGAAACTTAATTTTTCATATTTTATCATGATATAATCAAGACATTATGAAAAACAGTTATAGCGATGTAGAAAAACAGACAATATCAGTACTGTCACTAAAAATTATCATGGCCCACCCCAAGCCCTCCCCATCTCTCAATTTACCAAGAGGTTTTAAGATAATGCACCTGAATATATGCAGCATCTTGAACAAGCTCACAAAGCTGCAGCCAAGTGTACTAACGCTGCGCCCAGATATTCTGATAATAACTGAAACCTGGCTCAAGCCCCATAACCTGGATGCAGAAATAGCAAAACCGGGCTACTCCACCATTCGGCATGAACGCCAGGGTGAAAAAAAAAAAGAGGGGGAGACATTGCCATGTTCATCTCCTCTCAGCACCAGTTCACCCCTGTCCAGCTCTCCATGCCCACGCCGTTCACAAACTCCTTGCTAGTCAAAATCGCACTATCACACACAATTCAGTTACACACAGCAGGGTCATATTGCATCCCAGACACCACTATGCCCCGCCGTACTGGACCACCTGGGCACCCTTAAGTCCCTCGCATCTAGGGGTGAGCTACATATCCTAGGGGACTTCAATTATAACCAACTCTCCACTGCTAGCTCTAAGCTACGTAGCCAGGTAAATGCCCTAAACATGACCTGTAACAAAATAATTTTTTAGTGTGTGACCGCAACACAACTATTGTAACAAACTGTTTTATATTCTTTGTTCTTTATTACAAACCATAATATAATCATGTGTGCTGCTATATTTGCTATCTACTAAGTACCAAAACAAATGTAATACTGGTAAAATAGCATATATACTGCAATAGTCGCCACTTCTGCCCTTTTCTCCATCTTGTGACTAAAAGCTAAAAAGCAAGAGTATTTCCATATGTGTGCTTATGTTGCAACTATTAGCTAAAGGATCTAGTGACCTGGTGGCAACTGTCAGCCTTAATAGTAATAGAAAGCCAGCTTTTGTTGCAAATGTTAGTCTATAAAATATAATTCTGCTTTGCCCTTTCTACAACATATAAATGTTGGTAGTTATATGTAGTTACATGCACCAATACAGTAAACATGATATATGCCGTAACTGAGTTAAATAAAGCTAACAGGAAAGGTCAGTCAGTACATGTATGCCACAAGGAGCTGTGACAACGTACAGATTATATGACCTTAAATCACCAGTTAGTTCATGGAGAGACACGGCAGTGTATGGGTTAAGAGACTCCCCAAGCTACTGAGAGAGACCCAACACAAATGTATATTTGTAACTGCCTATTCAAATGCTAGTAAGTAAATAAGCTTCTGGTTTGTTAAATAAAGGCTACCAATGACTTTTTCTGTGTTTCTATAATAAAGTACAGTTACGTAAGAACTTACCGTAACAGTAGATCTTCGAGAGGAGCCCTTGCAGCAGGCTATTACAATAAGGACTACGCCGCAGGCACTAGGACTCTCCAGTGAAACTTCTGCCAGTAATACACAGCAGGGACCGCCCCCGACGCTGGCCCTGCCCCGACATCAGTCAGGGTACAAGAGGGGCGGACCCAGCTCCACCTCAGTTCTCCCACCAAGACCCAAAAGAAGGCCTGACAAGAGAAGGAGACGAAGCCCACTATGAAAGAGAACTGGAGTAGAAAACGAAAATGGATCTGCACACCTCGAGGGGGAAGGCGGGTGGGAAGTAGCGCCTGCTGCAAGAGCTCCTCTCGAAGATCTACTGTTACGGTAAGTTCTACGTAACTGTACTATCTTACTTCGAGTGGAAGCTCTTGCAGCAGGCTATTACAATAAGGACCGAGTCCCAAGCAGTCCCACAACAAGGATATAGATGACCCCGGGAGGTGGAACATGCTGACTCCAGAGGCCTTAGGACAAAAGCCCTTGTAATACAGCTAGGCTGAAGCCAGCTCGGCGTCTGGAGACGATATCCAAGCTGTAATGCTTGACGAAAGTATGCAGAGTTCCAGGTTGCGGCTGCACAAATGTCCTTTATGGCACATTTCGAGGGCGGGAAAGAAGCAGACACCTTCAGGAGGACCTCTAACCGGCCCGTAGGGGTTTATTGTGTTTCTCGTAACAAAACGAGATGCAACGAACTATCCATTTAGAGATAGTTTGCTTGGACACCGGTCGACCCAAGCAATGTGGTGCAAATGCCACGAAGAGTTGCTCCGATTGACGGGGCTGAGACGTCCGTTTGAGGTAATACCTCAAAGTCCTGTGGACATCCAATGTGTGGAGGAGAGCCTCCCAGCTACTGGAAGGGGAAGGAAAATAAACAGGAAGGTCAACCGACTGGTTGAGGGTCATCTCAGACCACTTTCAGAAGAAACTTAGGATTCGTTCTGAGGGAAACCCTTTCCCTGTGGAAAACCAAATAAGGCTCTTTACACATCAGAGCCTGAAGCTCGGAAACCCTTCGAGCTGAGGTAACAGCAACCAAAAAACAAACTTCCAAGAAAGGTAACGTAGCTCACAATCCGCTGCTGGTTCAAAAGGAGGGAGGGTGAGTTTCTCCAACACAAAAAGGAGGTACCAGGGTGGGATAGGGTCCTGAATGGGAGATCTCATATGCAGAATTTCACTAAGAAAGGTGCGGGCTACATCCAATTGTGCCAATGCTCTGTCTCCCACGAGAGCATGATAGGCGGGAATTGCCCACATGTCCACCTTGACAGAGGAGTAACTCAAACCCTTATCGTACAAGGAGAGGAGGTACTGTAAAGCTGAGTTCACAGGGCAGGTGACGGGATCCAAACGCTGCGGTGATGCCCAAAGACAAAAACGCTTCCACTTCATAGCGTAGGCGGAGCGAGTAGAGGGCTTTCTTGCCGACACTAGGACCGCCGCCACTTCCAGGGAAACCCCCATATCTGTGTTGAGCTACGTCTGAAGGAGCCAAGCATGTAGGTGTAAGGACCGAAGATCCGGATGGATCAGCGACCCTTGTTCCTGGGACAGCAATTGCGAGCATATGGGAACTGGAGGTTCCGTTGATAACCGCTGCAGTAGTGGGAACCATATCTGCAGAGGCCATTTGGGGGCCACTAGGATAATTCGGGCCCCTTCTGCCTGCAACTTGAGCAGCACTCTCTGAATGAGAGGGAAGGGCGGAAAGGCATAGAGAAACCTCCCTGCACGGCAAAGGGATAACGCACCTGGCCAGAAAACTCCAGGCGCGTGCTCTCGCGAGCAGAACACTGGCAGTTTGGCGTTGCGTGGTGACACACAAAGAGGTCCAGCTCTGGAAGACCCCACCTGTCGAAGAGCTGGTCTGCTACGGACTGTAGCAGTTCCCACTTGTGCGCTCTGGATTGCGACCTGCTGAGGCTGTCGGCCAGATCGTTGAGGATGCCTGGAACATGCACTGCGGACAGCAGAATGCCTCACTCCATCGCCCAGTACCAGACTCATCGCCTCCTTGCAAAGGGGATATGAATGAGTGCCCCCTTGCTTGTTGATGTAGAAGACGACCGTCATGTTGTCTGTCAGAATTAGAAGAGAGCCTGGCATCAGGTCCTCCTGAAAAGCCTGTAAGGCGTAGAGGACTGCTCGCATTTCCAGCACATTGATGTGAAGGGACTGCTCCTTGGGTGACCAAACCCCTTGCATTCGACGAACACCGAGGTGCGCCCCCCACCCCAGGTCCGAGGCATCTGTTGTCAGAGTCTGACCCGGTGGCTCCAGACAAAAGCTGACCCCTTTCTCCAGATTGCTGGGGTCCATCCACCAAAGCAGAGTTCTCCTGACTGGCTCTGAGATCTTGACTGGGGAGTCTAGATCGTCGTGGCTCTGGTCCCACAGCATCCATTGCGGGACCCTCATATGGAGGCGGGCCAAGGGAGCAACAGGAATGGCCGCCGACATGTGCCCCAGTAAACTGAGGAAGTTCCAAGCTGGAACTCGAGGAGATATGGAGGTCCGTTCTGCCATCTCTTGCAGGCGAACTCCCCTGTCCTGGAGAAGGAAGGCCATGCCCTGGACGGAATCCAGGATCGCTCCGATGAAGGCGAACTTTTGGCTGGGCTCTGGGGATGATTTTCGGAAGTTCAGGGTGATTCCCATCTCTCGGAATAGAGTATAAGCGTCTCTGAGGGCTCGTAGAAGGCTCGTTCTTGATGGGGCCGTAAGCAGCCAATCGTCGAGGTATGAGAACACGTAGTGCCCCATGCGCCTTACAGCCACAGCCACCACTGCTAGGCACTTGGTGAAGACTCGTGGAGTGGAAGAGAGGCCGAACGGAAGCACTTGAAACTGAAAGTGCTCCACTTGGAAGTGGAACCTCAGAAACTTCCTGTGAGGAGGATAGACCCCGATATGCGTATATGCATCTTGCATGTCGAGAGAGCACAGCCAGTCCCCCTGGTGCAGCAAGGGAAGGAGTCCTTTAAGAGTCACCATCCTGAACCTTTTGTACTCGAAGAGATTTAGAGGACTGAGGTCCAGAATGGGACGAAGGTCCCGAGTCTTTTCTGGGACCAGAAAGAAATGGGAATAGAAACCCTGCCCTTGCTGATGCAAGGGGACCCTCTCTATTGCCCTTTTTTGCAAGAGGGTCTGGATCTCTCCTTCTATGAGTGGGATGTGAGAAGGAGGATAACGGGAGAGCTTTGGTGGAGTGTGCGGTGGAAACTCTGAACTCCAGCGTGTGTCCTCTCCTGATGATATCCAAGATCCATTGGTCTGCGGTGATTGACTTCCACCCTTCGAAATGAAGGCAGAAGTGGCCCTCAACCGGCTCCCCTGGATCTTCCCGCGGAAGGGGGGGCAGAAGGGAGTCATTGGGCAGAGCCGGGAGTGGGGAGAGAGGCCTGGGAGGACTTGGGCCCACGGGCAGGAGGTCCACCAGATTGCTGGTTGCTGGATTTCCTGCGAAAGCCTCCTCTCTGCCCCTGTTGGCTGCCACAGGCTTGACCTTGACTGCCTGAGGACTTACGATAAGGCCGTCTATGGTGTTGTTGTCGCTGGTCACCACGGTACATCTGGCGGACCGACCAGATCAACTTGCCCGACTCCTGGAGGCGGGAGAACAAGGCCTCCGTCTCCTGCCCGAACAGCACAGTACCCTGGAAGGGCAGATTCTTGATACCGGCCTGCAGATCCTGGTGAAAGCCAGAGACTCTGAACCAGGTATGGTGCCGGAGGCATACCCCGGAAGCGGCTGCCCTGGCTGCCGTATCTGCAGTGTCATACGAGGCTCTCAGGACATGGGAGCCTACGTCTGAGCCCGACTGGAGGAGGGCCAAGAGCTCTGCCTTCTGGTCAGAGTCTGGCATGGTCTTCTTCAGAGCTAGTCCCCTCTCCCAAAGCGCATTCTGGTACTGCACCATATGCATCAGAAAGTTGAGGGAACAGATGGAACAGGTGGAAGCAGCATATACTTGTTTGCCCACCTGGTCCAAACAGTGAGACTCCGGGTCGGAAGGCTGGGAGCTGAGGTGCTTCAGCTGCCTGGACTTGTCATGGGCAGCCGTGATAACCAAAGAATCGGCCTGAGGGTGTTCCACTAGAAAGGGTTCTGCCCTCGGGGCCTTATATAGCCTGTCCGACTTTTTAGGAACTGCCGGGACTGAGGCCAGATGCATCCAGGTGGTTCTGGTAAGGTCCTGGAATGTATCCACCAAAGGAGGGATAACCAGAGGCTTTGGCTCCTTTTGCCTCAGGTACCTGGCCAGTCTCCAGCATTCCAGATCCAGGTCCTCCGTGTCCCACTCGCTGGAGGCCTGGATGTGCCTCATGACATCCATAAAGGTTGGATCGTCTGGAGGCGAGCAAGGCTGGTCCTTCTCTCCCGGAGAGCACTTCAAACTGAGAGAGGAAGAGGAGGTAGACGACGGTGAGGAGAATCGACAATCCAACCTGGAATAGTCCGACCCTTTCCTATGACCATGCCTTCGCTGTTGTCGGTAGCTAGGGGACCAACGTCGGTCTGAAGACCGACTCCAGTCCCTGGACCGGTGACAGAGCAGTGACAGACGTCGGTCAGAAGACAGACATCGGGAGCATTCTCACCTCGAGCAAGAAGGGCTCCTGGAGCGGGACCTAGACCAACGTCTGTCACCAGAGTCCCGGGAGCGATGTCTGTGGTCCTCAGACCCTGTGCGGGAACAAGCCCTGGAGGGAGGTGTAGGCTGGCGCTCTGGCAACTTCCTCGGGGAAGACTCACATCCCGGCTTGGTTTTTCTGCTGGGTCCAGTACCCATGTCTGGGCCGGCGACTGGGAGGACCGCTTATGGACCTGCCCACACCAGAAGGAAAAAAGATCCTTGAGCTCATCCTTCGTGAATATCTCAGCCGCTCATTTTGGGAAGGAAGACTCTGGAACATCGGGGCATGAAGGAGAGCCCTCCTGAGGGCCCAGGGAGGAGGAGGACTTGGGCAACGGGGACGTCGGCTCTTCCACGACCGCTCCCGCGTCCTTCGCCCCTTTGACCGGCATCGGTGCTGGTACCAACGACGGGGTGCCGCCGGAGAGTCCTGGGCCCGGAGGCTGCTCCTTAGCAGGCGGCATCAGTGCCTTAGCAGATGGGGCCAAAGCAGGCACCTCTAAGGGCTTAGCGATGACCCTCAGCGGAGTCACCTTTGGCTTGGCTGGCTTCTCCCCTGAAGGGCCAGCCAAAGTATAAGATAACAGCATGTTCAGCCATTAAGGGCAAGACTTAAGTTGTTGTATGTTGCTATGGTGTGAGTGAAACTTATTGTTTCACCAAGCTCAAATTGACCCCCTGGTATATGTATAAAAATATTGTGTAAAAAAATAAAGTAAGCTGTGGAAAAGCACACCACACCTTTGTATCAACGTGTTATTCTGTTTTATAATTGGCTGACTGCAAAGTTTGCATATCTAGTAGTGACTAAATGTATAAAAGTGGGTGCTCTCAAGACACTGTAAGAGAGATCCAGCATCAATTTGTAACACAAGGCAAGGTGCTGATTAAATCTGCTTATTCTCCTGGCTGTGTCCGTGTTGTCTCTGACCAAGTATTATATAGTGAACATCGTAGCTGGGGGGTCACCCACAACCCTAAGTTACATTTGGTGCCGTGACTCGGATAAATTAGTGTGGGAATGTTTAAAAACCTTTTTAAACCGTATCTGGGGACTGCCAAAACTCCCCAAACGAGACAAATTGTCAGTGACAATAAAAAGACACAGCCATTATTGCAGCTGCCGAATAAGCAAATTGTCCAAGTCTACGCTGCCTTCGGCCACTTAACACGACCAGGGAAAGACTGATCACCTCGACCGGTAAAGTATTACGGATCAGGTAACATATGTTTTGTTCAAACTATAAGGAATCAAAGGAAAGGACAACAGCTCTTAGACTTGTTCAAAGGAACAAGAGACATAAAATAGACCTAGGTATGGTGGTATAGTTAGAAAAAGCTATATAGCACAAATTGTTGCTAGGGTCACTGTAGGAACTTGCAAGGCAGGACCCTAGGAGAGTCACAAGACTTGTCCGAGTGAACCTCACCACTAGTGCACGAGGGGGTGAGTAATAGCCAGAACAAGCAGACAAAGGTTATGTCCCAAAATAGGGAATCTAGCTCTTAAAAGCTAAGACGTGGCAGATAGTACCAACTGCGTGACAGGAGTCATGGGAAATGAAATACATAACTACATAGGAAACTACTGTAAACTAAGAGTCTATGAAGGGGCACCCCTAGAAACATCAGCAAAGAAACATTTTTAACAAAGCAGTGGTAGACAGAAATTCGAACACCAAAGATATTAAAGGGAAATTAGCCAGTGCCATACAGAGAATATGGCAATACAGCCAAGGAATAACACACCGGCTGCACACTCACATAAAAGATACAAAGGCAGATGTTAGAAAATGACGAGAAATGTACTGAAGGTTTAGTTCTCCAAGAAAAGGACTCCGAAAAATAGGTTACTGTAATAACAGATATGAAAGAGAAATTAGAGAAAGAGATGCAAAAATGTGCTATTGATACAAAAAAAATGGAGTATAAACTAAGTGTGGCACAAGGGGAGGTTTGTGGGATAAAAATCAAAAATAATCAGAAAAGAATCTTAAATATGTAAATAAACAGAGACAGTCACAAATTAATGAACTGACTAGGCAATTACAGCAGGTGCTTAAAAGATTAGACCATGCTAATCAAGAGCATGCCCAAGACCTCTCATATAAGGAAAAGTCCTTGTATACATTATAAGCAGAGGCACAGTTACAGTGCCAAATCTGCCTAGAATTGAGACAACAAATTAAAAAAACTAAGTAAAAATGTGCAGCAACATGAGGTGGCCACACAAAAGCTGGTCCACAAAATGCAGTTTTGAGTTCCAGGACTGTGTTGAGTACAGACTGCCCAACTGTCTGCCTGTTTAAAGCTGCACTGTCAGCTTTGCCCATTGGTTTACTTTCAATGCACAAATGATAATCTGTGGGCACAAACGAGCACTAAATATGCTAGGGAATTGTCTTGTATCGAAGTAAAAGTGCTCAGTTTACTTGTTTTTTTTTTTTATATTTTCAACTCTTTTCTTTTCAGTCGTCCCGACTGAAACTCGCCATCCCCGGAAGCAGATACCGGACTGAGAAGGCGCCGGGAATGCGCATCTGCTGTGCACGCTGTGCTGAGGTGCACATTTTAGCAAACACGTTGCAGCAGACATATAATCCAGCAAAACTAGTAAAATTAAAATGCTGCTGGTACGTTTCACAATAAAATGAGTGCTGGATTAACTGCAAATCACTACCAGAGTCTGGCGCCAAAATCTCGCGCATGCACACTAATGGCACATTCTCCCGCGTGCACAAGATCTTTCTCCTGACCACAAGTGCACATGCGCGGGACAAGGGGAGATCACATTAAGGCAACAACATGAGGCACAGCATTTGAAAAGTAAAGCAAGAATAAAGCAAAGAAGTCTTGAGTAATTAAGAGATATAAAACAAGTAATAAAGAGCTATAAGACAAGGGGAGATAATATTAAGGCAGCAACATGAGGCATAGCATTTGAAAAGTAAAGCAAAGAAGTCTTGAGTGAACTAGAAAGCATTGAGAAAAGTAAAGCACGGAACCAAAGAAGTCTTGAGTGACCTAGAAAACGAGGAAGACCAAACAAAGAAGTGAAGTTTTATGCAACACACAGCTCCTGAAATAAAGGGGGAGGGAGAACTGAATTAAAAGCCAGGATAGAAGCACGAAGTCAGAAGTATTATAGGAGACAGGGCACTGTAGAATTAAGCCTAAGATTGTGAACACAAGACAGGAGAAAGAAAAGGTAAATAAGCAGAGCAGACAAAGGAGACAGGGAAGCAGGTGTTTTATGCAACACACAGCCCCTGAAATAAAGGGGGAAGGAGAAGTGAAGTAAAAGCCAGGGCAGAAGCACGAAGTCAAAAGTGTTACAGGAGACAGGACACAGTAGAATCAAGACTAAGATCGTGAACACAAGACAGGAAAGAGAAAAGGTAAATAAGCAGAGCAGACAAAGGAGACAGGGAAGCAGGTGTTTTATGTAGCACACAGCCCCTGAAATAAAGGGGGAAGGAGAAGTAAAGTAAAGGTCAGGATAGAAGTCAGAAGTATAGGAGACAAGGCACTCATGTAGAAGCAAGCCTGAGATTGTGAATTCAAGACAGGAGAGAAAAAGCAAAATAAGGAGCAGACAAAGGAAAGGAGACGAGAGACAGGGAAGCAGGGAGATATATAAAGAAAGACAAGGAATCAAAGTTAAATGTGTGAGCCCCTGTGTAAAACAAAAGAAAACCCAGTGTGACTGCTGGCAGCAAAAAGCTGCTTATTTACTGAGAATCTTGTGTGAAACAAGTGTAAATGGTGCTAAGCATACTCCACAACCTTCTGCCATAATAAAATGTGCCCCACACACAGAGAAACAGTCAGACCCTAAAATCTGTGCGTCATTTAACTTACTTCTGTCATATAAAATAAAACTCTCAGACACGGTCATGCAGTTTCAACTTGAACTTTATTAATGTGTGCATTTCAGACATCTCAATATGTACACAATACTTTAATGCGTAACTGAAATGTTCATGTCCCCAATATTTATTGCGGTCTGAAACTTAAGTATTTAATTGTCAAGAACTTATATTCACCCAAATAAGCAAAGGTGTGCATAGCGTACAGAAAGTATGTTGTAGTACATCTTGCAATTGTTTCTGCAATTTTGAGTTACTATTTCAAGAGCTTTTATTCACAAAAAAGTAAGAAAGTGCATCTCCTCAAATTTACACAGTAAAGTAACGCTACAGTGAATTGTGATTTATTAGTACAAAACAGCATAAAAATGTCAGAAACAGCAAATATTGCCACTGATAAACAGAGTGCCGGCAGGGCAGCCACAGTAAAACAAAGAAAAATAACAGATATTTTCAAAAAACCCAGATCAAGTACCGCTGAAACTGAACAATCTGTACACACTAATCCAGAAATGTGTAGCACCGCCAGCACCTCTGCAGCTATGGAAAGCCAGTCTCAAACTGCAATCGAGAAAGCCAGAATTTAAGACAGAGACAGCCACACAGAAATAAAGGATTCCTGGTTTAAAACATACACATGGCTCATCCATGACAAAGCAGCAGCAGTATTCTATTGCAGAATTTGCAAAGCAACTGGCCAGAGAAATATTTTCACTGAAGGAAAATCAACCAGTAAGCCAAAGGCTGATGACTTCAATAAACATCAGATGTCCAAAGATCACAAGCGAGCTTATTAATTATGCCCCCCGCAGCCAGGCTTCTGTCATTTTTTGTCCTCTGACTTCAATTTATCAAGATAAATTTTTTTTGATTTTAAAACTATTCTCTTTTTGTGAGGCTTGCAATGGAGGCAGAAAGAGGGGAAAAGGGAATGACGAAGGCAGTGAGCACAGCTTATTCATCTGTGAAAAGTGCTATTATAGCAGAAATGAGAAGCGTTTACTACACGGGAAAAACTCTGCCTGCCATTCAACCTCCAGAAACTTTTGGAACTGCAAGTTCACACCTTAAGTACTTTTGACTTGCAATTTCCATCCAGAATTGTAAAGAGATTGTAAAAAAAAAAAATATATATTGACAGCACTCATTTGGTCATGTTTCTGATTTGCATGGGGGTGGGGACAGCATACTCTTGCTGTCACTTCAACATTTCTTTTTTCTCTTTTTCCACACAGGATTGCACTGAGCTAGTACCTATCAAGCAATCCGTTCTCCAAGGCACAGGCACCTATACACATTCTGAATCGATTAATGACTTTTACAAAGCAATGTCTAAGACTGTGCAGGATGCTTTTTTAAAGGAATTCGAGAATGCTCCATATAAATTATTTTCCTTACAAACTGATGAGGGAACAGATGTGGCTAACGAGAGTACACTAATGGTATACATCAGATTCATTGACAGCAAGAGTTTAGTTCAGTCTAAATTTTTAGGTGTGACTGAGCTTGCAGATTGTAAATCAGAAGCAGTATATAATGCTGTCAAGAACATGATCTCTGATAAAAATTTAGGAGATTTAGTGCAGATAGGACTTGCAACTGATGGGGCCTCTATAATGACAGGATGCAAAAAGGGTGTGACCACTCTAGCCAAAATAGATCACCCATATTTAGTTGCCAATCACTGTCTTGCACATAGACTCGCTTTAGCATCAGAGAAAGCAGCCAACCAACAGCAGTATCCTGGTCAGTTTTATGTCAACAGTAAATCAACTTGGGAAACTGATAAAGTACTCGACCAAATTCAGTCAAATACTTGATCAGAGCAAAGAGCTACACCAGGAACATGCTGTAAAGCTGAAACAGATTTTCTTCACTAGATGGCTTTCATTCTATGATTCTGTACAGGCATTACAAGCCTGCATTGCATCACTTATGTCTGCTTTGACACAAATGGCAGAGGATAACTATCAGAGAACTCTTGCTATGGGATGCCTTAAAAAAAAATGTGGACGTTCAAATTTGTCGCCACTGTTTTCTTTCTGGCAGATGCTGTAGGTCTTCTTGCAATTCTTTCTAAACTTTTCCAGAAACGTGCGGTCATATTCTCCGAGGCAAGGCGGCAGCTGGTCAGCACCACTGATGCACTCCGTGCACTCCCTGAAAATCCAGGACCACATTTCAAAGGTTTTCTATCCAAGATGCCAAGTGAACCACCAGAGGAGTGTAAATCTATATTTAGAAAACACACACTGAAAGATACGTGGGATCCAAGAGAACAGTTTAAGAATCTACAAACTTCTTACATACACTCTACAGCTGAGCAACTAGAAAGTTACTTTCCAAAAGGGACATTGTTGGACAACTGGAAAGTTTCAGACCCATGCAATGCACCTGAGGATGAGAACTCTGTTAGCTACGGAGAAGAGGAGATCGAGAACATACTTATCCACTATGGTGTCCCTAAAGAAGCCAGTGTCCCTCAAGTTACTAACATCCTGCCAGTTAACTCAAATGAAACCAGACTTGAATGGTCTTTAATACGTAGACTATTCTCAGTGCACAAACAGTGCACTATTGAAGAATTCAATGTCAAAGTTGTGGTCCCAAACAAGGAATTGTGGCAAAACATGTCCAAACTATATTCAATATGTCTGGCAACCCCGTCAACTTCAGTGGAGTGTGAATGTGGGTTTAGTGCATACAACATTAAAACTGCCAAGAGGAATCGTCTTAAAGTGTGGAATGTAAACTATCTAATGACTCTTTTGGTCGAGGCTCCAGATGACATTGGAAACTGATTTCAAAAGTGCATTCCAGATCTGGGCATCCGAGAAGGACAGGCGTGGTTTCCTACAAACTGTCAAGGCAACTGATGCACCTCCAAGTTCCTCTCAAGATGATCTGCAGCACTGCACAGACCTAACAGAAAAAGACAAAGAATCTCAGACAGACACTGGGCTGGTTGCTTGTTCTATGATGCATTAATAGTCACTGGTATTTGGTAACCTAAACCAAAATAGTTTGGCCTTTTTCTCCACAGGCACTGCTTTAATCTTGTGTGGTCATGATTTAGTAAGAAGCCCAAACACACATTAAGAAAAAACAAATCACTGCTGTTGGTGGTTGCAGAATCATTGGGATTCAAAGTTACTGGGCTTGCCGATTTTTGAAACAGGCTCGCTGCCATGTTGTTTTCAATACTTGCAGAGCTGCAATAATGTCAAAAAAACAGTAACTCACTGCTTTTATGATTTAATAGCCGGAATCAATGAGTTGGTGCCTAATGTTTTTCAAACAACGAGGGTTTACAATATAACAACACTTTTTTCTGCTTTTAATAATTGTTTAAAACTTTTACTTAATTTCTTATGTGACACTTATTTCTGACTGCCTTACTAGTGCCTTGAGTTTCAGGCTTACACATGACCCTGTGTGTGCTATGGCAGCTGGGGGGGGGATTAAAACACTTACTGTTATGGCACTACTGGCCTTGTCGTTTCACACAGAAATTACTTAAAACTATTATAGAGTCTAATGCTGCTTTTCCTGCTTTAAAAACGTGGTGCCTTGCCTTTTACCGATGTCTCGACATTGTCTGGCCAGACTCACTGTTTGCCTAAACTGACCACAAATTAAAAGGTTTTTTTTTTTCAAAATGGGCTGGGCGCCTGCTGTATGGCCACTGGCACTTCTCAATCTTAATGACCCGTATGCATTTATTTTGTATGCTTTTATTATTATACATTACAGTTCAGTCTGAACCTGATAAAGATTTTATTTCAAATTTAGGCTCATTAATTGTGCTTAACCACTACAAAAGTGCTGTAAACATGTTTAAGTACTTAAAGAATGTGATCCACAGTTAATACAAGTCCGTATACATTTTTTACCATTACTTGGCATGTGTGGCTAAGGGTCTCATGCGGTGACTAAAATATATTGGGTCTGATTAGCCACAGTGGCTAATAATTTTGAAACACTAGGGGGAACGGAGACATTGCTGAAACCCAGTAGGGACGGTTTTCCTGTTGGGTTTCTGTGACTCCATGTCAACTCTGAACACTCATCCACATTGGCAGTTAGGCCAGGTAAGTTTTATTTAATATGCAAGTCCTGGTTAACAGACCAGCATTAGCGATCAGGGAAAAAAAAAAAGACAATTTTTTTTTTTTTAATTAACCAGGGCTAACCGCAGAAAAACTGCTTTACCTCGAAAAAGGAGTAAATGAAATTGGTTCCTTCACAGTTCATGGTAACCGCTGAAGAACCGAGAACTTACACAGTCTGTGGAAAAAATTTACCAACTTTTCTACCCATACCGAAAGACAGCAGCTTAAAACTATTTTAAACTGTATTATTAAATTACCAGTAGTCGAAAATCACAATGAAAACAACCCGAACCGACAAGATGCTGAGGAGAATTCTCCGAGGTGGCATCACAGTAAGGTGGAGTAAAGAATCGGACAGTTGCATACAATGTACCAGTGGACAGTGGTTTGAAACAGAGCGCGTGCCTACTTAGAACGTAGGTTTTAACCATTTAATCTCCAGGGCAATACAACAGGAAGGCTTTACTGCATGTGTCAGAATACATTAGGACTTCCTATAGTTTGAAACTGCAGGGAGTGTGGTTGTCCTGCATGACTCTCACAGAGGAAGCAGAAGGAAGGCAGTTCTGTCACAAGTGGAGGATTGTTAATAAGACTCGAGCTGCACTATTTACAACAGAGCAAGAGAGGGCTCAGCAAAGTACTTGCTTTAGAGATAACCAACTTTTGTCTCATCATCAACTCTATTACACTCAGGACTTTACCATTCTTTTATTGTCGTTTTTCCATATTTAATTTCAATATATTTATTTGTCATATGTCTGGACATTTCTGAAATGTTTGGTAGCACATGTTATGCATATTAATCAATGCTGCATTGCTCTCAGAAATGGACTGGAAGACTAATGCTGGACATGGAGACTAACACAGTGGACAGATGCAATACAATTTTCTCTGGTTATATGGTTGTACAGGATAAGGAAGACAGAATCATTTAGATATCCATACATCCGAGAATGGATCTGTACAATCATATGAACACTGGTTACTGTGTTTCTGCAGTAACACTTTTGCTACTTGTGAATATGGTTTTTGGCCAGGCCACTCGTTTTGTGCACTTGTGCATCTTTGTCCTCTGATGTTCTCAATTACAGAAGCATAAAAAAGAGGAAAAGGCACCTAACCATCTTCTCCAGGGTCATCAGCAGCATACCAGCCCGTTCATGATATGCAGAGATGGCTGCCAGGTGAACCTTAAGGGTCATCACTGGCAGCCCAGACAGACAGGGACCAGAGGTAGTCAAGCCAAGGATGCTCATCACACGGCAAGTAAGGGGCTCAAGCTCCTTAACCTGGCACCAAAACGACAAACTTCTCCCACTTAAATGTACAGCATTAACAAGTCACCGCCTTACAGGACACCTCAACAATGTAGAAGATGTCTTTAGAAAGGCCCAGAACCTGTAACTCTAGCTGCTCAGGAACCAGCCTGATAGGTACAGTACCTTCTTCTGCTATCTGGTCAGCAGATCTACGCAGAAAAGCAACCTCCACTGAGGCCTGCTGCTGAGGCTGAGAAGACCCAGACACCAGAACTGCCTGGGACAGTCTGGGGCTATCGGGATCATCCTTGCCTTGTCCTTCCAGGCCTTGATCATGCCCTTGTAGGAAGAGCAAGGCAAGCCTGGGGTCCACGGCCTTGCAAAGGCATCCCCCAATAGTGTCCCAGACTGTGCAAGGCAGGCAGAGAACAGCCTCAGTTTTCTCTTCCTCTCTTGAGCCAAACAGATCTGGAGTGGTGCCCTACAGGAGAAAGTACAGTTACGTAGGAACTTACCATAACAGTAGTTCTTCGAGAGCGGTTCCTTCAGTAGGTCATTACATATAGGACTGGTGCCACCTGGCGTCTGGTCGCACGGCAAACTTTCCTAGCAATCCCTGATGGGGGACCGCCCACCCGACATCACGTGACCGATGTCAGCATGGTTGTATATAGTGGGCGGTCCCCACGCCCGCCCTGCAGTTCTCCTGCCAAAGCCAGGAAGAGGCCTGACAGCGGGAATGAACAGGATTTGGAGACCCTGTAAAAAATAAAATGAGGGAGGGAGGGAAAAATATGACCTACTGAAGGAACCTCTCTTGAAGATCTACTGTTACGGTAAGTTGCTACGTAACTTTACTATCTTACTTCGACAGGATTCCTTCAGTAGGTCATTACATATAGGACAGAGTCCCAAGCAGTCCCTCCACAGTGAGACAGAGAAACCGGAGAGGAGGAGGAGAAAACAACTCCAACAGAAACTGGAAACCAGAATGGACCCAGCCTAGGACAGAAGGCCCTGCAAGACAGCTAGACCGAAGCCAGCCCTCCGTCTAGAAGCACTGTCCAGACTGTAGTGTTTGGTAAAGGTATGGACAGAACTCCCAAGTGGTTGAGGCACAGATATCTGCTGCAGAGACGTTTCGTAAGAAGGCAGCAGCAGCAGCTATGCCCCTAGTAGAATGACTCCTGATGGGACCCAGTAGAGATTTTTCATATTTTTGGTAACAATACCGAATGCAGTTGCATAGCCATTTGGAAAGGCCCTGCTTGGAAATCGGTTTGCCCTTAGATCTGGGGGCAAAAGAAACAAAAAGCTGATCGCAGCTACGGAAATCCTTGGTCCAGTGTGTATAGCACCGAAGGATCTGATGGATGTCCATGGTGTGCAGGAGTGCCTCACCTCTATTGGAGGGGGACGGAAAATAAACCGGAAGCTCTACTGATTGGTTCAGTGTGGCCTCTGACACCACCTTGGGAATAAACTTAGGATTTGTCCAGAGGACTGCCTGGTCCTCATGGAAAATAAGATAAGGCTCTTTACAAACCAGAGCATGAAGCTCCGAAATCCTTCGGGCTGACGTAATGGCAACCAAAAATAATGTCTTCCAGGAAAGGAAGCGCAAGTCGTAGCTCATAGCCAGCTCAAATGGGGGAAGGGTGAGCTTCTCTAACACAAAGTTCAAATCCCAACGTGGAACAGGGTTGCAGATGGGGGTCAGATGGAGGATCCCTTTCAGAAAGGTTTTAGAGACTTCCAACTGAGCCACGGGTTTACTATCCACCAGCTCATGGTACGTAAAGACTGCAGAAAGGTGGACCTTCAAGGAGGAATATGACAGACCGGAGTCTGACAGATGAAGGAGGTATTCCATGATTTGAGGGGCTGAGCAAGAAAAGGGGTTCCAACTCTTGGAAGTCATCCAGATAGAAAACCATTTCCACTTCACTGCATAAGTGGAATGAGTAGAGAGTTTTCTAGCCTCTATACTTGACAACTCGAAAGGAGACCCCGAAGCGAGAAATCGCTATGTCTGCAGGAACCAAGCATGAAGATGCAGAGTGCTGAGCCCCGGATGTACTAGACGACCTTGATCCTGGGTCAAGAGGTCCTGGGTCATTGGAAGTGGAACCGGTGGTTCCCTGGATAACTGTTGTAATAGCGGAAAACAAATTTGTCTCGGCCAGAATGGGGCGATGAGGCTCATCCTCACCTCCTGTGTCTGAAGCTTGAGAAGGATACTCTGGAGAATGGAAAACGGAGGGAATGCGTACAAAAATTTCCCTATCCAGGAGAGAGCTAGCGTGTCACGCCAGAAAGCACCATGCCCTGGAACGAGCGAGCAAAAACTGGGAAGTTTTGCATTGAATTTGGAGGCGAACAGGTCAATTTCCGGCCGCCCCCATTTTAGGAAGAGTGATTCTTCCACTTCCTGAAGTAGTTCCCACTCATGAGCTAGGGTCAGAGACCTGCTGAGACTGTCCACCAGTACAATGAGAACGCCTGTAACGTGCACGGCCACACAGGTCATATTGTGCTGGGCCACCCAGTTCCACACCTACATCGCCTCCCTGCACATGGGGTACGATCGGGTTCCTCCTTGTTTGTTGAGGTACCAGACTACCAACATGTTGTCCATTTGGACCAGCAGTGACCCCTTGGGAAGAAGGGTCTGGAAGGCCTGTAACACATACAAGACCACCCTCATTTCCAGAACACTGACATGTAATTATGCTTCCAAGCTGGACCACTGTCCTTGAGCTTGGTGCTCCCCTAGATGTGCTCCCCATCGGTTGCAGGGGTCCCTCCACCAAAGCAATTCTTTCTGAACCGCTGAGAAGACCAGTACCAGATGGTCCAGGTCATCCAGGAGTTGGCCCCACTGCACGCGCAAGGACCAATGAGTAACTCATGTGAAGCCTTGCCAGGGGAACGGTAGTGATGGAGGCCACCATCCGGCCAAGCCAGCAGAGGATCTCCCGAGCCGGGATGGTCCTGGAAGAAGCCACTCGGGCAGCCTGATGGATCACGGTCTCCACCCTGTCTGGGAGAGAGGGAGGAAGGCTCTGCATTGGACCGTATCCAAGACTGCCCCACTGAACTATAGTCTCTGGGATGGGATCATGGATGACTTGGGGATATTGACAGTAATCCCTAGTCTGCCAAAGAGATTCAAAGTGAAAGAAAGCGCCTCCAGTAAAGAGTCCCTGGACGGAGCCGAGATCAGCCAGTCATCCAGGTAAGGGAAAACCGCAATATCCCGAAGGCGTAAGAAAGCCGCCGCCACCACCACCAGGCATTTGGTAAACACCCGGGGTGCCGAGGACAAACCAAAGGGGAGCACTCGAAATTGGAAGTGTTCCCCTTGGAATCTGAACAGCAGGAAATGGCAGTGGCTGAGGAATATCGGGATGTGCAGGTAAGCATCCTGCATGTCCACAGCGCACAACCAGTGATTCTCCAGAAGGAGTGGGAGAAGACTCTGGAGCATCAACATCCAAAACTTTTTGTACTCGACAAACTGATTGAGGTTTGCTTAAGTCGAGAATGGGCCTGAAGTCTCCAGTCTTTTCTGGAACCAGGAAACATGGGAGTAAAACCCCCTTAACCCTTTGCCAGAGGGGAATGTGCTCTATAGCTTCTCTGAGCAAGAGGCTGTAAACTTCTTCTCGAATGAGAAGAGCCTGATTCCTGGAGCAGGGAGACCTTATTGGAGGAAGTTCCAGAAACTATGGTGTGTCCTACGGACACTAATTGCAGGACCCATGCGGCGGACATTATTGCCTTCCATTCCTGCACATAGTGGGCAAACCTCCCCCCCCCCACCTGCTCCTCGTGGAGAGACTGAGGAGGTTGTGGGGATAGTGAATCAAGAAGAGGCAGGACGTTCAGAGGGAGGAACCCCTGCTAGTCTCTGGTTCATGGAGTCTGGAGGAGTGGCAGAACCCAAGGACTTGCATTTGCCCTGGTGTCGACCCAGGGCCTGCTTCCTCTGCCTCCAGGTCCTTTGCCGAAAGGGCTGCTGTTGATGAGTGCCCGATCGGTACACGTACCTCACTGATCAGAGGGCAAGGCCTCTATCCTGGAGATCACTGATGATACCTTTGGTGTCCCCACCAAAAAGTACCGAGCCCCGGAAGGGGGAAATCTTGAATCGCCGACTGTACCTCATTGGCAAGGCCAGAGAGGCGAAGCCAGGAATGCGTATTAGGGTGACGGCAGTTGCCGAGATGCGAGCTACAGAGTCGACAGAGTCATGTGTAGCTCACAAGGCATGTCTACATGAAAAGTGGGAGAGGCAAAGGTCCTTGGCAAGATCCGTTTTCAAGCTCAAGGGTTTCATGGCCTGGCCCCGAGCTTCTAACCTGGCCATGGTAGCCTTTTGGTGGGACACCATGTGGGCCACATAGTTGAGGGATTGAAGAGCGCATGTGGCCAAAGCGTAAACCTTTTTACCAAACTGGTCCATCTGCCTCAACTCTTTGTCCGGAGGAGAGGTGCAAATGTGATTGGGTGCAGCGGAGCGGTCATGAGCAGCAGAGATGACAACAGAGTCCGCCTTAGGATGCGTCTTTAGGAACGGAGCATTCTTCAGCACCCGGTAAATCCTGTCTGCTCTCTTGGAGACAGCCGGGAGAGAATGAGGCATCTGCCAGACCAGAGAGGTGAGGTCCTGATGAGGTCCGATCCATGGCAGAATGGGGACCAGAGACTCTAGGTCGAGGTGTTCAGCTGGTCTCTGTCTCATAGGGTCTTGTTCCTCCGACTCCCAGTCAAAGAAATCCTTCATGGACCTCAGAAGATCCGAAAAGGCAGGGTATTCGGGGATGGGGGGTGGGGACTTAGGGAAACCTTGCCTGACAGACCCTCAGGTTCCTCCAGGGCATCCTCCACCGACTCATCTGCCCTCTCATCATCGTCATCATCCTCATCCTCATCGTCTGCCCCCTCGTCAAGAATGTGACAGATGTCTGGAAGAGTAATGTCCTGATGAGCCACCCCCGAGACGTGTACTGTGGACGGAGATGAACTTCTTGGGGATGCAGACCTCGGAGATCATGGAAGAGGGAGTCTCGTATCTGGGTCCGAAACCAACTCCGAACGCACCCCCTGCCACCAAGAATGGATGAGAGTCTTGAAATCCGGCGGAGGTTGAGGAGGAGGTAGGGACTGGGAGGGGGGAGAGAGGAGGAGGAGGAGAAGGTGGATAATGGTAGAGGTTGAGAAGGAGGTAGGGGCTGGGGGGGGAAGAGGAGGAGGAGGAGAAGGTGGATAATGGTAACCCTGGTACCCCTGGTAGAGATGATAGGGGTTATAACCAGGGTAGTACTGCCCAAAAGATCTCCAATCTGGAGGAGAACTAGCTGGGAAGTGATCCACAGGATACCCGAAAGGGTAATGTGGGACAGTCCAGGGTCTTGTGTAAATCCCCACTGTCAGGTCTGATGGTGGGGGTACACACCATAGTATAGATTGGTAAGGGGTCCAGTGTCGGGATGGCCAATGTCAGGGGGACCGACGTCAGGACCGGCACCACCAGATACAGCGCCGGAAGGGGGTCTGGTGTCGAACAAAAGGGGCCCGATGGTGGGACCTGGTCTGGCACCGGAGCCAAAGGCTGGGGCCGACCACTGGGCCCTGGCTGTGGAAGTGTCGTCGGAATGTCTGGCGTCTGAGGAGGATTCGCCAGATCCAACGGTGGGATTGGGGCCAAAGTCATCATCGGCTTCACAGGAATTCCACCAGGAGGAGGAGGGGCCTCTGCTGGAAGGCCAGACAGTCGACGAGGAGCCTCTTTCTCCATGACCGCGTCAGGAGAGCGCAGGACAGAACCCCCCCCCCCCGAGGACTCAATGACGGCCAAGGGGTTCAAAAGCACTTTCGCTTCGAGGTACCCGCCAGAGAAGAAGAGGGTAAAGGGAAAGGTTGAGGGGGGAGAGAGGCCTCCTCCCCCTGGTTCTGCTGGACGTCGGGTGAGGCGCTGTTAGGCCCAGATGGGAGAACCGCGCCTGAGCGGCTGTCAGCACCAGGCATCTTATCAGGCAGAGTCAGGCGGGGGAGGAGTGCCGGCCAACTTATGAACTGGTGCCAGGCGGGTCCCCGAAGGCTGGGGAGCCATCTGACCAGTGGATCCTGGAGGAACCGCGGCCCAGCTTAGCGGTCGTGGTGGTGCAGTCGTCAGAGGGGCAGACAATCGACTGACCCACTACAGTTTTGCCAACCTTACCGTCCGAAGGCTTCTTTGGCAGTGGCTGGGCCTTGCTCGTCGAGGGCTGCGAGGTTTCATCTGTGGGGTGCTCCCACTCTCGAGATTTCTCCTTGTGGCGTTTCTTTGAAGTAGAAGACTTTTCAGAAGAGGACTCTCTAATTCAGTCCATTTGCTTTTCAAGAAATGCTAAGCGGACCTTTAAGAGATGGGCCTCCAAAGCTTGCCGTCTCCGCCTTTTGGTGGCCTGGTTGAAGGTTTGGCACTCCGAGCAGGAGGAGACAGGGTGGTCTGGGCCCAAACAGATCACACACTTTAGGTGACCATCCTTATGCGGGATCTGCGTGCCAGAGGACGAGCACTTCTTCTTGGGTGAAGACATCAAGTGGTAGGTGATAATAAAGAAAGAAAGATCTGGGCTAAGGAGAAATCCAACACAAGAACTCACACGACAATTGCTGTATGGAAGTCTGCAATGCGACCGACATGAAGTGACGTCGGGAAAGAACTGGTGGGCAGGAGTGGGGACTGCCCACCATATACAGTCACGCTGACATCGGTCACGTGACGTCAAGTGGGCGGTCCCACTGTCGGGGACTGCTAGAAAAGTCTGCCATGCGGCCCGACGCCAGATAGTGCCAGTCCTATATGTAATGACCTACTGAAGGAACCCTCTCGAAGTAAGATCTGGTGGTCTATCACCTCTTGATGCAGGGACCACTTGTGTAATGGCTCTCCGACCTAGCTGAAGGGCCTGTCAGCCGACAGTCGTTCCCCGGTGACATGGATTACCATGAAAATAAAGCACCCAGGCTGTGCAAGAGTGTGCAGATATAGAGATCCTCCTGACACAATGGAAAGGTGTGCATCCCGTCCTGTCTCTTCAGGCAAACCATAGTGGTCATGTAGTCTGTCTGGATCCAAATGACCTGACCCCAAATTAACACAGAAACTTCTGTTAGAGCAATATGCACTGCATGGAGCTCCAACAAGCTGATGTTGTGTCAGGACTCACGGGGTGACCAGACCACATGGGCTCTGCAGACTCCCAAGCATGCACCACACTGCAGACAAGTAATTTGTGAGCATAACGAATGGCTCTGGGTGGGCAAACTGGATTCCCTCATTCACATGCTGTGGGGATAGCTACTACTGGATGGCATCCCATATCAGATAGGTCACCATAACCAGATGGTACAGGTAATCTAGGCATTAGGACCACTGCTGGCCCAACTCCCACTGCAGGCGGTGCATCCACCAGCAAGCCAAACAGATCATGCTGATGGAGAACACCACGTACCCCAGCAGCCACAGTAATTCCCAGACAGGGCACAAGACCAAACCTGAAATGATGGCCAGCTCCCTGGAACATCTCCACAGCCTCCTTGGACGACCTGGCTATAACCCAGTCATCCAGGCAGGGATACACCCAGACACCATTTCACCACAGGATAGCCACCACCACTGCCATGCATTTGGTGAAAACCCTGGGTGTGGGTGAAAGGTCAAAGGGCATAACCTAGAACTGGTACAGGATCCCCTCTGCATGGAACCAAAGGTACCAGCAATGGGATGGACATGGATGTGGAAGGACGTATCCTGGCGGTCCAAGGAGTAAAACCACATGCCCTGCTCCAGGAAAGGTATTATCACCTGATTCAGAGTGACTATCCGGAACCTGCACTTCTGCATGACCTGGGTCAAATCATGCAAGTCCAGTATTGTGTGCCAGTCCCCCTGTCCGTTTCAGAACCAGCAAGTACCTGATATATGTTCCTGAGTGGCCAGCGCACCTGGAAAACAGGCCATCGTCCCATACTGTACGAGTTGAGCTATGTCAGCCCGTAGTGACGACATGTCCTGTGACATCCTGGACTCCCAAGAAGCTCAGAGTCAGTACAGTGGAAGAGTCTTGAAACCCAGTGTCAGCTTTCTAGTCACCACTTCTAGAACCCACCTGTCCAAGATAATGGCAGACCATTGAGGCAAGCAGTGGCACAACCAACCTCTGACCGGGAGCTGAGACAAAGACTGGACAGGAAGGGGGAATAACACCCCACAACCCTGGAGGGTGCTTCAGCAGCAAGGACCACCATTTCTTTTTCTACCCCTGGCCACTGAACTTTGTTTTCTGACATCAGTGCTGAAAGTACCTCTGCTGGGGTCGCTGCTGAGGTTGTTGGGGCTGAAAGGACAGAAACTGAAAAGCCTTCTCTTTAGGCTTTTGGGACTTTTGGTTCTTCTGTAATGATTTCACAGAATCTAGGGTGGGACTGGACATCTCAGTAAGCATGAGATGTCCCTCCAGATCCAGGCCGAAGAGGCCAGTGCCCAAGAAGGGGACATCGGCCAACTTATGCTAAATGTCTGCTGCAAACAAGGAGAGCCTTAGCCAGGCCCTATGACACATGGTGATGGCCGCAGTCATGGCAGGGGCATGTTAGTTACCCATGTCCAAGGCTGTATGAATCTGCTGTTTAGCCAGCGATTGACCCTGGTCTCCATGATTTCTACCAGTAACTGCTTATCAGCTGAAAGCAAGGGGAGGAGTTCCCCTAATACCCTGAAAAGGGAATGGTCAAAATTCACCATCACAATGGAATAACCAGCCTGATGGAGACCCAGTGACGAGGCAGAGTACACCTTTTCAGCCAACTGGTTAAGTTTCATGGACCCTGTGTAAAAGTTTGACCACGCCCCCTTGCCCTCCCAATTTACAGAAAGCAGAATCTGAAACAAATCCCACTGCAGGGGGTGGTCAGAAAACCCAGTGAGGGTGCCCATTGGTACTACATATTTACAGACCATATGGATGGAGGGGGCTGGGCAGGATGCTGGAGGCTGCCAAAGCTGCAGAGCTAGTCTCAAGACTACTTCAGTCAAGGGAAAAGCAACCCCCAAGGATTTATCCCTATCCAGAATATCCATAAATGGATCCTTAGTCCGTTTCCAGACTGGCTGTAAGGGAACCCTCATGGACTCGAACATACCTCTAACCAGAACTTCAAAAGACACTGACCAATGGTTGGTGGTCAGCTCTTCAACCAATTATTTGAATGTGCGAGTTTTGATTGAGGCCACCAACCACTCTACTTCAGAGTCAAAGGATTCCTTAAAGAAAGCCCTTGACCATATTCCACCATAAACCACTCTGGTATCCACATCTTGAGTGATCTCCACCGAGAGCCAGCCTGGCAAGTCGGCAGTGCAGTGGGACTCCTTGAAAACGGCCCTGAACTCAGGCTACAGCAGAGATGACTCCTCTAACACTGGAGAAGAAGCAGACATGGGGGACTGCTGAGTAGGATGGACCAGTGTGGAAACAACTGGCAAAGTCCAAGGGACCAAAGGTCCATGGAGCAGAACCCTACTCCTCCTAGTCATGGTCCTGTGTTGCCCGGAAGAGCTCCTCATAGAGTTGACATCTTTGGTCGCTGTCTCTCCTCACTCAAAGATGAGGAGGCCAAGCAGCGTCTATATCAATGCCTGCCAGTCAAGCAGTATGGAGATCGCAAACAGAGCCTTAACTGATGACCAGAGTGCTGACCCTCAATGGGGGTCCTCTGGTGGGTTAATCTTGTTTTGACTAGGTAACTACAATCTATTTCTGAGGCATGACCCTGGTGGAGGCCACTTCTGAGGCAGCTCTACCTGTAGTACCAACTGGGCCTTGTCCTTCTGCATGAAGACTGAGAGCAGTGGGGTCCGAGAGACAGACTCCTCCTTGATCTCAAACAACTGGTCAACAGGTTTGAGAATGACCTCTATTGCCTGCTCGACCAGAGTCAAGGCTGACAGTTTACAGAGGAGCCCTCGACTGAAGGTAGTATGACCAATTCTGGGCAGTCAGGGGAGCAGGTTGAGTGTGATCTTCTCTGATCCCACAATCTGTTGCATTGCTGATTTTTGTGCTTTTTGCTACGGTGAGAGGGGCTCTCCCTCAAGGTCTAGAGGGTCACACATTTTCTTAACATCAGAGGATGACACTCCGATTCAGGTCTTATTTAGGAACAGTGCCGAGACAAATGAGGAACTCCCCGTAGCCACTTCTTCCATGATTGCAAGCTGAGCAACCAATCCAGCTGCCTTCGAGGCCTTCTTGCAGTCTTTTGGTTGTCTTAGGGCCAGTCTGGCCTTCCGGTCTTCGATGGACACTGGCAGCATGGCCCGAATAACACTGCATCCCACAACATCATGTTGAGCACCCAGGCAGAACAAGCATATGTTGTTCAAATCCGTGGCTAACACCTTCTGCCTACACTGGGGTGGGGCAGAATTTAAACCCCGGTTTCTTGCTTTCTATCGCTGATCGAAAGCGCAGCCAGAAGACACAGGAGCAACTTCTGTGTTGAACCCGGATTGAAACAGTCGAAGATTAGTCCAACAGAAAAAAAAAAAAAAAAAGCGCTTGAATGTGAAAATCCTTCAATGCTGAGCAGACCTGCCCCTTCAATCAGAAGGAAGACCTGATGTCACAGGGTAGAGTCAGAGAATATACCACCCGAATGGCAGGAGGAACTTAGCTTGAACTGAGACTTCCAATGACTCAGCTGTCTCCAGTAGAACTGCCAGAGTATAAAGAGTGAACTGCACCCACGTTGTTAGAAATATTTTGTTTTTTTGGGGTGGGGGGGTTACTTTCACTGTGGTGCATATGTGCACCACAGTCAGGTTACCTGTATTGGTAAAAAACAGATGAAAAATAATTAAAACGACACTAAGGCAACCAATACAGCAGACACTCTTTGTAGCCAATTAAAAAAAAGATCTTGCAGCAGTCTTGACTAGCCAGCCGTGACTGCATTATTGGCAATCACATGATGTCTGTTCACACAACAAGCAAATTTTGCACTACTCTACAATCTGCTATCTTACAGTTATTCATTCAATCTTACTCAAATAGGAATCACTCAAATGCTAGACTCTGGAGACCTGCTCTGCCCCCTAACCACACAGGTATATGGCAGGGAGGCAGAGTAAGCTTCTCAAGGATATGGTAATGTGATGTGTTTTATACAATCAGAACACTGGATTTGGATGATTCCTTCATTTTATAAAAAAAAAAAATATATATATGCACACACACACACGCATTTTTTTTTTTTTTAACCAGGAGGGATATACACACACACACACACACATATATATCTATACTGAGTGGGTCATCATGAGCATCTGTGATGTCACAATGCTGATGATATAATGGAGTAACAGAGCTAGATAGGTCAGCCGTCAGGCAGAGTGCTGTTCCACATATTACACTTTATAATATCAGGTAAAAAAATCTTCTAAGTAAATCAAAGAAGAAAGTATCTCAGACATAAAAGTTAATAGTGGACTGCTTTTAAAAAAACAATTAGTTTTTAGGCAGTACACTAGGTCTTTAAACAATGCACTGGATTAAATCTGAATGTTTGGGACTGGTATCAAGCCAGTACATCCCATATGAAGTATCAGTGGCCTGATCACTGTTGCTGAAATAGAAGAGCCCCCCAAAAAGAATTGACTGGACATTACGAGTATCTGTTATTTTACTTAAGACCTTGAATTCATTTATCACAGAAGTGTGTTTTGCAGAAAAAAAACTAGATATAATTCATGCAATCAACTGTAAAAATTTCCTGATAAAAGAAAAACCATCAAGTGGGCTGCGCTGTTTCATAGTTAACTATAATTTCCACTATCTTGAGAAAAAGCTACCACCCACATTTTCCTCATCTGACATCAAAAACGCAGTTAATTTCTACTCTTTGCATCCTCATTATTTTCTTTACAATATTTACACAAAATATTTCCTCAGATCATTCAGACCCCAAAGAAAGCTGAAGCAGCGACTGCCCATTAGGATAATGGCAAAGGCTTTCCACATTATTATCACACTGGACTAGCACATCACAAGCACCCTCAGAGAAGGCTTTTGCCAAAACCAGTCAGGGTTGCTGGTCAACACCAGCTTATACTGGGGTTACTTTCTGTGCCTTGTGTAGGATTTTTCTGCACAAAATAAATTTAATGAACTATAAAAATGGCTTGGTGAGTCATAAATGTAGACATTAAAGGCTGAGACATCTAAAAATGGTTTACGTGCATGCAGTGGTTTTTTTTTTTTTTTTAGGCCAGTGCTCTATTACCCTGTCTAGTAACTGATGTGAAATGGGTAGTTCGTGGCTGTGCTGCACCAGAGACTGAGGTACATCAACAAAAAAGTTAAAAAGTTAAAAATGTAGGAGTTCAAGAATCAAGTAGCTGTGTTTAATGGGCCTCTCTGTTTCAGAATGCATGCATTGTTCTCTTTAATTCTGACATACCAGATACAAAGTTGTCCATTTATAAGCATATTCACGTATTCCAATGTAGGGCATTAGTTCTTCAGGCTCTCAGGTTTTGCCCACTGTCATGAAGGACAACCAACAACCTGACTGCTTCCACCACATTTACTGGTGAGAGACGTGCCAGGAGTTGGACATACAAAAATCGCTGGATGGCTGCCTAGAATCCCAGTCCTGAAGATGCACCCCAGTGTGATGTGCTTTGCACTTCCCTACATGGTCATCTATCTGCAGACACCGTGTCAAGGTCTGTCACAGTACGATTACACTTGTACTCTAAATGAGACAAAGGGTCTGCACACGCTCTCTCTCTCACTTTCAGGACCTGACACCATCACGTATCTACAAATGCCAAAAACAGCACAAAGAAAGGGGGAACAGGAAATCAGTGCTAACCAGTAGCTGTTTGTACTGTTCCTATTTACCAAAATGAAATTAATATCCATATTTAACTGTGACTGAATAAAACTTGATGTGAAAAACTGTCAATTATTTTCTTTGTATGGACAATATTCTGCACAGTTCTCTTGATGGAACCAGTAATTTGGAGTCTTGACCGTCATGGTTTATGTACAGTATGCCAAGCACGTGCTGTTTGCCTATCAGAACTTAGCTCAGACTTCTACACAAATTGTGCGTGACGTAGTCTAAACTCCAAAATGCTTACTACACAAAGAGAAATGTAACAGAATGCTGCCTACGAAAACAAAACTATGCAAAATACAGTTTTTCATATCACTGTTTATGCAGGTACAGTTACATATGGATCATTTAGGGATATGACTTTCATGTCTGAACAGTGGGAATATTGGAAACAGCTGACAATGAGAAATAACTTCCTGTCCTCTACGTGTTGCACTATCCTCTTTCTTAGCTCATCTCCATGGTTTTCTAGAGGTGACATCCGACTTTAGAAAGGAACAATACCAGTATTTTGCTCCTTTTTAACAGATCTGTTGAGTCGTTGTTCTATCTAAATCTGAACAAACTGTGAATACAAAATGCTATAATTCTGTTTCATCAGTAAGAGATGTACATTAGGCAGCCCAATAAATTGGCCACCTTATGCTGCACTGCGAACTGAAAAGGACATGGTTCTGATGTAGCCTTGTACCTCTCACTTTCTGGGTCCATGGCAACCAGGTGCATGCCAGGAGATGCATTAGCTGTCCAGGCTGTGCTTGGGTTGCTGTTAGAGATCACATTTTACATGCAGGAACATGTACGATCTGTTTATTGCAATGCACTAAAAAGATGCAATACCGAAAGTTAGGGCATCACATATGAATTACAATAACTTGATGCATTACTACATACTGGAGCAAGGGGCACAAACCTACCATTTTATTACAACCCACCCTCCCCCCAAATGGCAATGTTAGCAGGCAAGCTGTCAAAAGAGCTGCATGGGAACAGGAGAAATCTAGCTAAGTGGAAACAAGGTGCTACTGGCTACATACAAGACTAATTCACAGGGTATCTGACTGAACTACGTACAAGGTCAAAAGTATCTGCAATGATGCTAAAACTAAATTAATGTCTTGTGTGTCACAGATTGTTAAACGTTATTAGAGGATAAAAGTACCCCTGCATTCTGATTGGCTTACAGGTTCTACATACAGTACAAATACTGGATAATTACTGATCGTTATAATGAATAATTTAATAAATCTATCAAAATGCATAATGTTAGTAATGCAGCATTATAAAATATTCAATATATTTTACTGTACTCACTGCATTGGGGTTTTGACTTTGCCTTGGAATTCAGACACTCCAGCTGTCTGTCTACATGTAAAGTCATGATTGTCTATAATCTGTTGCCATTATATCACAAGCAGAGAGTTATGACTTCAGCTGTAGAAAAGCAGGAGCAGATGGACTCTAAAGGAGAAAAACTTGTTTTCATGCAAATAACCTCCAAAGTTTATGGCTAGCCAGACAGCCCAAATGCTAGGGAAGCCACATGCTATGTCAACCACACAGGTTTTGCGCTTCAAGGCTGGAGGATTAAGAGTCACAGAGGACTCCCTTCTCTCCCGGGGAAGGAGGGCAGCAATTGCCACTGCACTACTGCCACATGGGTGACCATGCACGGCAATGCAGTCAGGGGTACTTAACACACACGTGGCTGCAACTGAGCAGTTGTGCAGAGTATAATCAGGAGACCCACAGGCAGATGACAACCCTACTTCTGATGGTGTTCACCCACTCTTGGGATGCTGCCCTTTCCCTCACCAGATTGGTAACAGATTTTCATTCAAGGAGGGGTGCAAGCCCAAAGGCTTAAAGCAGTGACAGTGTGTTACTCTGAATGGGGGAAAGACTAAAGAAGCTATAGGAGGTTGAGAGTACTCCTGGAACCTAGTGGTGAAAAATTAAGTTGGAACAAATTCACACTGTTGTTGCAGAGTGAGGGACTCGGTGCACAATTACTAACCTGTGAAATCAGTGAGGACATTATACACCTGAAGGCTAAACCCTTATGGGTGCACACATTTCTAGTAACTCACAGCTCACACATAAGCAGTAAAACTTAGACTGTGGCATATTGGTGGACACATGCATGCCCAGGGACATGATGAAAAACCAGGACCGAAATCCCACGCATGCGCTAGAGCGGCAAACTCCTGCGCATCGCGGGATCTTCTTATAAGCGTGACAAAATGAATCCCGCATCCTGTTCTAGCACATGCGTGGATTTTCCCAGTTTTTTTTTTTTTTTTTAAAGTAATTTGCTCCCTCTCGGTGCTCATTTTTTGGCGGTATGCAGCAACAACTGTCCAATAAAGGCAGATCTACCAGATGAATCTTATTTACCACCTCACATCTCCAAAAGTCACACTTCGGGACTGCGCTTGTAGCAGCCGCGCAGTCTCGTCGAGACAATGCTTCCAGTGTGCGGGTGAGTTTAATGTCGGTCTGAGCGACCAACTTCTAATTAAAAAAAAAAAAAAAAAGCAAAATTAATTCATTAAGTTTCACACACATAAGGGCATACTAGGGACAATCAGTTGTACATGTGTGCCATGAGGCACACTGGAGCCATACATAAATAAATTGACCAGCAAAGCTGAAAGTGACCCTTAATTTAATTAAGCATTGTAATAATATTAGGATGCCATCATGTGTGGTTGCAAAGGGTACACAGTACTCTCTATGTATTAATGGCTTGCATAGTTCTGCACTGTGCACCACGGAGTTTATGTATTCAGTGCATTTTAACACTAACAAAAATTTAAAAAAAAGAATACAGTATTTAACTTGCCCATTTTCTAAAGCATTATTGGCCATCAGCGAATGTGCATACATGCACACAATCACTTACACACTTCAGAGGATCCCCTTAAACCCTCTATTTTACATCATGCTCCAAATTATCACACGGCAGCAAAAGTCTGTAATCTTTCAGTCAGTAAGATAAGGTAGAGGCTGAAGCTTTTCTACAGAGGTATTTTGCTGAAACAGCACAAGACCACAATCCCCCCTCCCCTTTTCTTTACAAGACATGATTTTGTCAAAATAGTATATTAGCACCCTAGGACTGTCAAACTTGTACAATTTCCATTCCTTCTCATTTTTAAGCTTCAGGCACAGAGATGGAAGAACCATTTTCCTGATTGGTGAGACATGCACTTTTTTATTTTCAGCCAGAACTCCTGACTCTAGAATCCACTGCATGAAACTCCTACCTCATCCATTCTCCTGAAAAAATGTTCCCAGAAAGACAACTTTGATGATACGACAAACTAAATACTCCAACTCAGTAGATCAAAAAGGAGATATCGTCCTGTTTAGGACTAGGTTAAGATTGCAATGGCAGACTTGAGCTGTTTAGTGTCATCAAGGCAGCTGCCCTTAGGAAACAAACCACACGGGGATGAGTGCCAAAGGATTAAACGCCTTGAGCCTAACGAAACAGCTGAGAAAACCAAGACATGAATTCCTCAATGTTGCAAGAAGTAAGACAAACGTCTAGACCTCCTTTAGAAAATCTAGAATCAACTGAATCCCTGACAATTTCAAGTGGGAACCTTTCACCCTAGTCCAGAATTAAAAGTGTCTCTATATTCTGTTATGCAGAAGAAATTGAGGCATTCCTAGTCTTCGACATTATCTACATACCCGAGTCTTAATACCCTAACTCAGAAAACTTCTGCTTTCATCCAACAGGCCAGAAGGCTGAAACTATTAGCTGTGGAGCTATTAGAATGCAGTTGGCGGCCCAGTGGGGTGGAGGGTTGAGGCGCAGGTGCCTTACCTGGACCCACGCCGGCGACCTGGGTTCGGGAACAGACTCCGGCTGGCAGGGGCGGGGAGAGGATTGAGCGTCCGTAGGGACTGCTCTTCTCTCCCAGGGGTGGGTTAGGGAGTCGGTCGGTTGGCAGTGGCCTCTGGTGGAGACCAGGAGCACTGCACAACGGCGAAGGAGGGACGTATATAGAAAAGCGTGAAAAAAGCTCCATGTCACGCCAGATGATGGCTGCCTGGCTCTGAGAGCCCGTCAATGTCTCCGCAGCCTTCCGCCTCAGCAGCATCTCCCTGGGCCAAGATGATGTGCTGGTCTGCGCGCCCCTGGCTGGTGCTTTCCCCCTTGGAGGAGGGGGACCTGTCCGGTGAAGGGATACGCCGGGTTACCCGGGAAGATGACTGCCATTTGAGAGCGGAGGTTTGGGGGACAGGACGGGTCGGTAGAAGCCTTGGCTCGTCGGAAGGAAAGGCTGGTGTGGATGCAAGTAAGAGAGAAAAGAAATACAAAAAAAAAATGCAGTTGGCTTTGAGCACTCTAACAAAGCATCACACCTATCTTCCTCCTTTGTGCTTCAAGAGGGCTGGCCTCTCAAACATACAAAGGACAATTTCAGTACTCGAGACAAAACAAATGAACTAGCAATAAGTAGAGTTAAATACCAATTTACTGTGTTAAGCCTAGAGCAAACAACACTCCCTCCGCGCTTTAACTCACTTCATCATGAAAGTAACCACCTAACTCTAATTCAGCTGCTTGATTTGTGCTGGAATTGTCCTTTTTTTCAGCCTGGATACCACTGCACTTTTTGCGGCAATGCACTAGCTTACTAGGTTATTTAAGACATAAGAAGGCCGAAGCCCATCGTGAATGTCTCCCACAACGATGTGGGCAGATCAGTCTGTACCCAAGATCCACTGCAGGCATTTGTCAAGTCCACATTTAAATACATTAACATCTTCAGCCTAGACTACATTCCGTGGGAGTTGGTTTCATGATTTTACTGTTATAATAGTAAATAAGTGGTCTCTCTCTTTCCGGTGTTAACCCAGGGAATCACTATTTGTTTATTGTAACTTCTCAAGTTTACACAGCAATTTGCAAACTGTAGACCACATTGAGATGAGAGTTCCTGGTTTTGGAGAATCTTATACAATTGTAGGAGGTCAACCCTAGAGCTATCCTCAAAGCGAACTAATCCAGTTTTATCCAGCCTCTCCTGGTAAGATAGATGAATTGTTTTAGTAACTCTGTGTTCTAAAGTTCTGTTTGGTTCTAAGGGACTGCAAGGAAGACGGTTCAGAGGAGCTATAATTGTTGGCTGTGAGGAGCAGAGGTTGCTGACCACATCGGCGGCAGTGAATTTTACCAGGGGCTGCTGCGGGAGGAGTCCGAGCTGCATCGGCAGCCACTTTGAGGAGTGAGGCATCGGGGCTGCATCGGCTGCTGAAGTTAGCACCAAGGGCACCGGACCGGACTTCTTGGTGGCTGCAGTCGGCAGTGGGCCAGGGTTTGAGGAGCTGTGTGAAGAGGACTTCCCGGCAGCTGCAGACGGCAGCGGGCCAGGATTTGAAGGAACTTCTGTGCTGGTGGACCAATCGGGAGAGAGGGTGCCAAATTCGAACAGCAGCTGGGCTACATAAGTCTGGCCCAGCCACCTCACTCGGGAAGGAGCTGTCATTGTGTCCCACACCACCCATTTTGGCTCCAACCTCTATTAAATGGTCTGTGGGGGTGGATCCTTGGGGGAAGGCACAGGGTGATTGACTCAGACTGAGCAACAGGAAGCTCGGATTTGTTGCAGGGCTGAGGGGGAAGGGCATAAGACTAACATATTATGTGCTGGATATTGTGTGCATGGTTCATACTGTTCACACCCAAAATGAGAGTGGACTTGGGGGCAACCAGATTGAGCATTTTTGGAAAGGCGATTGGGTGTACGGGCTGTGGGGCAGCCATAATATTAAACTGGACATGGAGGTTCGGAGGGTGTCCAGTGTGTATTCAACTGGAGGGTTTTAGGGAAGAGATCAGAGGGATTACAAGGCAGCTGGAAAGGGGGAGGGGCGAGGGATGGGGAGGCAAGGATCAAGTATGAGTAGACGTGGTCAACATCTAAATGGCATACCTCAGGGGACTAGTGGACAAGGCAAAAAGGATTTATGCCAGAGGTTAGGTGGATCATATGACTACTCTGGAGGTACAGGCGGAACAAGCAACATACAGGAAGCATGCCATAGAGGTGGCTGCTCAGAGGGAGCAGATGCGGGAGGTAAGAGTAAGTAAAATGGGGGCAAGCATCGAGCTTACAAACCGTTTCACCATACTATACCTGGGAGATGAAGTGGAGGAGGATGGAGGGAGGAGGGAGCAAGTGGACAGAGACAGTTTGGTCAGTAGGCAGAGGGGAAGGAGACAGAGGAGTGAGCCTGAACCAAAGGAAAGGACGGAGGGGGGAGGGACATGAACCTAGGTTAGATGGAAATGTGTTAGATGGGGAGGCAGGAAATGTGTTGGATGGGGAGGCACTGAGTAAGGACAGGGTGGAAGGAGGTAGGATTGGGGACAGGCTGGTGTCCAGATTGGGGAATTCACTCAATGAGGAGGGGGCGGTAGAGAGTTTTCTAGTCAGGTCAGATTCGAGACATGAATCACCTGGTGAGGTGGAGAACAGGGTAGGGAGAAATACAGCAGATGGGGTGGGAGGCAGGTCCAAAGGGGTGTGGTCCAAAGGGGGGGCAGGAGGTTACCGGTGGGGATTGGAGGATTATATCTCAAAAAGGGAGATTGGGTGAAACTGGCGGGGGGGTGAACTCTGGCCACCCAGGAGATGGGGGGAGGGGGTGATGAGTAAACTGGCAATTGCAGGTAGGAGGAGTATGGTAGGGCTCGCATATGAAGGTGGCCCCCCGGATGATGGGGGATACAGCAAGCACGGGGTCGATAGAAGGAGGAGCCTGGAAGGTACTTAACGGGCTAATAAAGACCCTCAGGCTAATGAGAGAGGTAGGAGCAAGCAAGGGTTCAATGACAGAAGGAGGAGTCTGGAAGGATTAAAGTGGGCTAATAAAGTGGGGGGTGGGGAGAAGGTGATATTGCTGGGGGGATTCCATGACCAGGGGTATCCACTGCGGGGAGAAGAGGGAGAATAAAAGCTGCCCTGTCAAGGCTACATGTATACCAGGTCTATCCGTATACAAGGCCAAATTCCTCCTATACTGGGGAGGTGGAATAGTGAGCAATAACTAGGTGGCTGGCTACCGAGCAGACATGACAGACCATTAGGTCTATTCTACTGGCTTTTAGTATGTTAGTTATGTGTTGAACCTGTTCTAAAAGTTTGATATCCTATTTGAGGTAAGGGTTCCAAAAAGGGAAGCAAAAGTCCAAATGGGGCCTAATGTAGGTTCTGTATAAAGGTATAATGCAATGTTTGTTTTTGTTTGCAAAGGAACATTTTATTTTATTTAGTAACATGTTATCTGTTTAAGAGAGTTTTTTTTTTTTTTTTTACAGTGACCTGACAATGAAAGTTGGTTATTAATGATAATTCCAAGGTCACGTTCCTTAGCTTCTGATTTAAGTGTAGTATTGTTAAAGAGCTGGGGAACGTTCAGAACTTTAACAAAACCCAATAATTAGACAGACCAGCTTGTATTTCCCATTACTGCTATATTCCTCCTCCCCATTATTTATTACTGTGGTCATCTACATGAAAACAGGATCTTTGCACCTGAAGAGTTTGTCTACTCCTGCTGCTTTCTCCCTACCTGAAGACATAAGGCACTGCTTGTGACATCACAGTTACTCCAATGGCAACAAATTATGATGTCACAACAAAGGATTATGATGAAGTAAGCGGTAGAGGCAGATGGACTCTAAAGCAACTCTAAGGGATAAAGATCATATATTCATGCAAATTCCCTTAGTAATAAATAATGGGGAGGAGAAATACATTATAAATGGAATGCAGGCAAAATTGCACCTAATTATTATGGTTTTTAATGTTTTCTTTGAGGCATCAGTAGCTCTTTAAGAATGTAGTTGAAATTAGGATTGTTTTTACCTAGATGCAACACTACACATTTCTCCACGTTCAGACATTTTGTTGTCTTTCGTCCACTACTCAATAATTTCCAGATCTTTAGCCAGAGATGTATGCTTTGCATTACTGTCCACTTCTACACCTATTCTGGTGTTGTCAGAAAATTTGGTAATATGGATCTTACTGTCAAATAGGGTGGGTCCAAGAACTGACCCCTGAGGGACACCGCTACTAACCAACCCCATAGAGGAATGATGCTCTCCAACCCTAATCCTCTGAGTGTGCACTGTCAATCATTTGTGGATCCATCTTACCAGAAGATGACTTAAGCCTATACGCAACAGTTTATCTATTCAGAATGTGGGACGTTATCCAAGAAGTTTCCAAAGTCAAGGAGGATTACGTCAAAGTGTGTGTTGTCCAGGCTGGCTCCCGTGTTGATGTAAAAGGTAATCAAGTTTGCTGTACAAGAACGATCAAGGGTGAACCCATGTTGGCAAGTATCAGTGAAACCCAACGCAGACAACTCTTGTTCAATTCTACCCTTAACTAGCCGCTCCAAGATTTTACTGAAGACTGACATTAGTCTAATGGGTCTGTAGTTGCCAATAAGTCTCTTCTACCTTTTTTTAAAGATTGGGACCACTACAGAGGTTCTCCAGTCGGATGAAACTACTCCTGTGGCTAATGACTTGTTAAATAATATGGAGATTGGGTGAAGCAGGCTTGGGGCCGTCTCTACTATTAGACTACGGCTGATACAGTCAGGACCAGAGGAGGAATTTGTCTTCAATTTTTTAATAGCTTCCAAAGTCTCCAATCGCATTTTCAGGTGGTTATTTTCTTTAACTATTGTCGCGATCGTTCCCAGGGCAGAATCTGCTTTCTTGGATGATTCCACTGAGGCTAATGTGACAGCTTCGATAGACGATTCTACTTTAGCCACTCTATTGGTAAGGGTGTCAAACTTGTTTGACAACCCAACGACTGAAGCAATGAGACAATTAAGTTTAATTCCGACCGTCTGCAGTGTCTCAACAGACAGAGCCTCTGTATTCCCACCATCTTGTTCTTGAACTCGGACCTGCATCGTTCGTGTGCTCGGAGTGCTTGCAGCATTTTTAGTTCTAGCTCCTTCTCCTGAGCCTTTATCCTTTCTAGGATTTCCCATCCTTCTCAGTCAATCTTCTGACACCCCTCTGTAGCTCCGGAGATTTATATTTCAGAATATTTTCGGTTAAACTATTTGATTTTTGCCACAGTTTAATCGGAGCTTTATCAAGGTGCTGCCATTTTTCTCGGGCTCAACAGCACCCCACTCTAGCTCCTTTCTGACAAGTCACCTTGTAGCCTGATTAAAGCTCTGGCAAATCACAGGCCCATATGTTGTGAGAGAAGCCCAGGCAACAAACGCACACCTCATGGGTGTCGTTTCAAAAAATCTTCTCTCCGCACTCACAGTACGAGCAGAGCGAAGGCGTCCAGGACATGCAGAGGCTGCGATGTGTTTAACACTGGAAAAGAATAAAGAACAACGCTATAGTCGATGTTTGTTTCCACAGGAGGTCCAACGAGACTAGCCGACGGTGGGAAAAGAACTAAGGAGAGACAGTTTCACCCACAGTTACATACATGTTGACGCTTGATGTCGACGTGGGCAGCCCCAGCTAGCAAACGTTTCCATGAGGTCCAACGCCTGATGGCTAATGTTCTAAAGATGTGGCCTAAGGAAAGAGATATCCTTGAAGATCCTTGACTGCACAAGAACATTCATATGAAAACCCCACAACTTGGGCTGATGGTGAGCACAGCTTTTACTCTTGGGGAGGGACAAGTGGCCTACATATAGAAAGTGGCACCTACAAAGGAACACCACCCGACCTAATCAATGGCCCAGGTACATGTACATGCAGATACTGGCACAGGCTGCCACTTGGGCTACTGGACCTCTAAATTCAGACCGTCGTTAAGCCAAGCTTAAAAGTAGGCAGGGAAATGGGCAACTGAATGGACTTCAGGGTCTTTTTCTGCTGACGCAATCTAGGTTACTTAGCAAAACTGGCCCCTGCACTATCATTTACATTACTGTTATATCCACGTCCATGCCATGACTTAAGACACTGAAGGTTCCGATTTTGCTAAACAGGTCTCGAGGGAAACTTCATCAAGCCCTTCTTCTGATGTCACATAGAAACAGAGACATAGAATTTGACGGCAGATAAGGACCGCTTGGCCCACCTAGTCTGCCCATTTTCCTACCTAACAGATAAGCTGCAGATCCTAATTAACCAACAGCTTACTTCCTTCTACCCCGCACTAGGACTGCCTTATGTCTGTCCCATGCATTCTTGAATTCCCCCACTGTTCTTGACTCCACAACCTCCTCAGGGAGGCTGTTCCATGCATCCACAACCCTCTGTGAAAAATACTTCTCACATTACCTCTGAGCCATCCCCCCTCTATCTTCAAATTGTGCCCCCTTGTTCTTGCACATCTCTTTTTCTGAAAGATGCCACCCTCTTGGACTTTGTTGATTCCCTTGAGGTACTTGAAAGTTTCTATCATGTCCCCTCTCTCCCTCCTTTCCTCAAGGGTATACATGTCCGTCTAAAAGACTTCATCATGGGACGGGGGCTAACAGCTTGCCCACTTGTTCCTGCAAGGGAAAAAGCTTTGTGGAAAAATTAAAAGACTTCATAATTTATTTTTATTTATTTAGCTTTTGTTGACTGGGTAAGTACACTAGACAAATTCTGCCTATTTTCAGGCACGACCCGGGGGAGGGGGATACAGAAGAATGCCAACCGACTTTGAACCAGATTAAGCTGTTGGTGGTATTTCTGGCAAATGTCCCCTTTGCAACCAGCAAATACTATCTAAAATTGAGCAAATCTGGATGTAGATATAAGCCCAAAACATTCACAAACTTAAGCTTTGGGGGCAAGAGATGGAGGCCGGTGCTGGAGTACAATGGCACCGTAGCAAGCTTCGACCTGAAGCAGCTTTCAACACACTGATAAAACAAATGAAAGGTTCTTTCAGTACAATTTATATTTATTTTATTTATTGATAGCTAGGATTACAAATACCTCTGAACCAAAGGTTTTTTAATTTTTTACAAAGGTTCCACGTCAGTTAGAGATAAATAGTTCAAGTGGTTACAATTACAGTGACAGCAGAAGTAAGGTACAAATGGTGCAAACTTTGAAAATACGAGGAGGAGGAGTGCAGCCAAAGAGGTGGCTTTGTCCAATTAGAGCTAAAGGATAGGAAGGACTACAGACTGGGAACACCTAGAAAGGGAGTTTTGGTGGGGGGAGACTAGGGAGAGGGGGGAGACTTGCTTGAGCATTATCAGGGCAAGGGGAAGGTGGGGAGAATGGGTTAAAGAACAGGGCAAGATATAGGAGGTAGGGAGAAGGGTGGATGGGGAAACAAGGTAATTGGTATGGCAGGGGGAAGGAAGGACTATACGAGACGTTTAATGAAGGTAGAGCGGAGTGCCTGTTGGAGGGCACAATCACAACTACAAGTGCAGGGAGGTACTGGTGGAGCTTATATTTGAAAGGGCAGAGGTTGGACTCAGCGGAGATGTCAGGGGGAGGCTACTGAGCCAAGTTGGTGCCAGAGATCTGAAAGAGTGCTGGGCCTGAGAAGTCCAACAAAAAGGGATAAGGTAAGCATTTTTAGTTGCACTGCGTGAGCACTGGGGGGTAGGTGCCAGTATAAGTAGTTGCTGGGTGAGGGGGGCAGGTGCAGGTTAATTTTTTTTGTGAGCAGACAGGTTTGGTACGTGATCTTGCCCTTTAGGTGGAGCCAGTTTGTCTGTTCGTAGAGATCACACATATGGGTGTGTTTTTGTTAGCCCCAGACCTAAGTCTACAGGACTCATTTAGCGTAACTGTGATTCTTTTCAGTGTGGTTTCTGTTGCCTCTCCATAAAATCACTAATCCATAGTAAATTACGGATAGGATGTAGCTGGTTGCAGCTACTCGTAGGGCGTCCAGGGTCATGCAGAGTCAGTGGCAGTAAAGGATTCTGATCCAGGTGTCTACTATCCTAGAAATTTGGTTGACATGAAGGGTGTAAGATAGGGGGCAGCCAAGTGTTACACCAAGGTACTTGAACTCCTGGACTTGTTCGAGAGAGTGGTTTTGATTGTTCCGAATTATTAGACTTGCCAATTTATGCTGTTTTTTGGGTTGGAGAATATCACCACCTTGGTTTTTCATTGTAATTCATTGGTAATTTATGCAGTGCAAACCCATTTTCAACTGACTCAAAGATGGACTGAAATTCACTTGAGAGGGGATGTGGGTCACTGTGGCTGGAGAATAGGACAGCGTCGTCCACATAAAGGACCATGTTGTTGTTGCAGGCTTTAGGAAGGTCATTTAGAAATAGACTGAAGAGTAAGGGTCCAAGGATGGACCCTTAAGGCACCCCCGAGCGCACGGGGATGCTGCAGGAGAGGGCATCACTGATTTTAACTTGTTGTGTTCTACCTTCAAGGTAACTCTGGAATCAACAGGAGACCTCTTTGGAGAAGCCGAGTGAGGAGGGCGAGTGCACTGGAAGTTCAGTGTCGAAGGCCTTTGTAAGGTGTATATAATTTATTTTTTTATTTGCTTTTGATGACCGGGTAAGTACACTAGGCAAAAACCCTGCCTATTTTCAGGAACGACCCGGGAGAGTACAACTGCAGGCATAAACAGTCATGTAACATACACTCAGAGACAATTACAGTGATGAGCCGATTCCATAAGCATATTACACATATGGAAAGCACAGAGAACAAATTAACAGAACATTCATGGATGAAATAAAATAAATTTGCAAACACACATCCCCAAGTATGAGGAGTTAAATTGATAGCAGTGCTTTGAGGACTGGAGAATGAGCGAATGAGGTATAGTAGGAAGAGCAAGAGAAGAGAATCAGGCAGGTATATTGCAGTCACATGTATCAAGTGCTTGGAGGTGAGATAAAATTGCGGTTTTATAGGAGGCATGAGATGAAGAGAACTTAAGGCAGGGAGGCAGGGAATTCCAGAACTTGGGAGCAAAGTGGGAGAAAGCTTGTTCCCCCATTTTGGTGGAACAGAAAGGGAGAGAGAGTAGTTGAGCATCAGACAATCTCAGAGAGTGGGGGAAGTGCACAGGGGAAAGCATGGATGCAAGAGAGTCAGGCCAGTGAAACCTGGACAAGGAGTCAATGAAGCACCCTAGAGAGAAAGCACGACAGGCACTGGGTGACAGCCAGTGCAAGGAGGAGTAGAGCAGGCAATAGTGCATAAAACGAGGGGCCGAGAGGGCAAATCTACACACATTGTTATAAGCGATGCCCCGCTTATGTAGCACGCCACCATTAGCCTGGGAGAGAAGAGGGAAAGCATACAGTAGACTCTTGAGCGAGACCCCTCTTGCTAGGTCTACATCAAGCGAGAGATTATATAACACACACACACACACATATATGTATATATATATATATATATATATATACACACACATACACACACACACCCACACCCCGTACCAAGTGGCCACGATAAAGAGCCTCTACATTCAAGAAGGGCAGCAGTAGTGCGGTGTCCCTTTGTAAAACCGGGCTGCTGTGGACATTGGATGTTATACTTTGGTAAGTATTTGGACAACTGATCAGTGACGATACATTCAAAGACTTTTAAAAGGGGAGGAAGAACAGATATAAAGCGGTAGTTGGAATGCTGTGTCCTGTCTCCACTTTTGTGCACAGGTGCAACAACTGCTGCTTTCCATTGTTAGGGGAATTACCCAAGGGAGAGTGACAGGTTAAGGATTTTGGATAAGGGGTACTAGGACTACATCAAGCGAGAGGTTAAGTAGTTTGAGATCCAGTGAGTCGCTGCTAAACCTGGATTTCCAAAGTACCTTTTTCAGGTACTTTTTTAATTCGGTTGGTGTAACTTTTCTGAAGTAGAAGAGGGGAGTCTTTTGGGGGCTCTGTAGCAGAGCCCTTATTGTCAGGTTCATCAAAAAAGTCAGAGGGAAGTACTCCACTGAGGTCAGTGAAAGCGGTGTTGAAGGTATCAGCTGTTTGTTTAGGGTCCTGTATAGCAGTCTCATTAATTGTGACCACTGAGGGTGATGTTTTATTGGGCTTGCCTGTGATGTCTAATCTTGTCCCAAAAACTCCGGCTATTGCCCCAAGAGTTAGTGAGCTCACTTTTGAAGTGTTGTATTTCGGCTCTACGAATTGCACAGGTACAGGTGTTCCTTGCTGTCCTATAGTTTTGCACGTCGACCGCTTTCCCAGTGGCTAAAGCACGATGCCAAAGATTGTCCCTATCTTTCAACATACTTAGCAAGGAGGCAGTAATCCAAGGGTTTGTTAAGCCCTTTATCTTTCTTTTACGAGGGGGTGTAAATATGTCACATGCTTTATTGAAGGAGACCATAAGGTGGTTTAGTGCATGATCCACACTGCTAGATTTGTCAGTGGGGGACCAGTCGCACTGTGAGAGTGGGATTCTTTTATAATGTTGACGACAGCTACGATGAACCAGACAGAAGTCTATCTCGAGCAACAAAGTTGCAGTCCCGGAGGAGGCAAACAGCAGCGCATGTGTGATGACTACAAAAGCAGGAAAAAAGGAACGAAGGCAGTTGGGGCTGGTGCCACTATTTATAGCGAGTGTGCACGTGATGTTACATGCCAACATCAGCATCTATATGGACTGTCAGTCCATGTGAATTCTGATTCCTGTGGTAATCAACCAAGCAATATGTTCATTCAGTGATGAAAAGGAAGAACCATTGAGATGCATCTCTTTTTCAAACATGATCTTAGAATTGCTTAGGACAATTCAAAGAGGTGTACCTCTTCAGTAACTAGTGTTTCTAGCTCCAAGACCAAAGATTGGAGCTTGATGAAAGACTTTGACTAAAGAAAGATACTAATGAGCCACTAAACTGTGCTTAAAGGGGTATGACTCTCCACATCATGAGGCATGCAAATAAACTTGTATATAATTCTTCAGCATATAAATAGGCCCACTGGCAAAGAGGCAGCACACTACTACTGGCTGGCAGAGTTTAAGCACAGACATGGAGGACACAGGCTTAAGCTTCAGGAAGCATGGCATAGCACCTGCATGGTAGAGAAACATGCCTGTCAACCAACAGGGGAGGGTGTCTGAGGCCCCAGTATGTTGTAGCTTGGTATTTGAAAGGAGGACAATTTACACTCCACTCCTGAAGGGCTGGGGAAATCCAACTCCGCCCTTCCCCCCCACCTGACCCAATCCTTAGTTGTGGGAGGGACAGAGAGGGACAATGTATATTTCAGTATTTGTGTAGGTACTGTAATTTATATCAACTTGTGTACAGTATGTACTGGTTCGCCTTCAGCAGACTGAGGCTTCCTGCCTTTAGGATATTTTTGCAGTGTCACTCTGAAGAAGACATTGTCACTGATGTAAGGTTGTAGTACAAGGAAAGCGTACTGCTAATTCCATTTTTGCTCTTCCTAACTTTGAAACCTTAAAGAGAGTTTGTAGATCACTTCAGCGTGTAATAAGAATATCTACAACAGCAAACCGATTCTGTTCTACATTGGCCTTGAAGAGTCAATATACTCTACTGTAGTCTGTGACAGACACTTGGGACCTATTGCAAAAATCTTTCCAAAATAGAGCCTACAGTGTTGCGCTGTAGAGTGTACAATGCCAAATTTACTTTCAAATTAAATTACAAATGCTGATAACTAAAGTGTGGTCAATGGTAAAGGTACATCTGAGTTTGAGGACACAAATGATTTGCTCAACAGCAAAATATATCACTAACGTTACTGCTGCGTTATCCCTCCCAAGGTGACAGTTCAGTGTTCATCCTTTGACTGTCACCTGCATCTATTGCCATTAATATTCTGTTCAGGAGTTTCTTCTGTTAACCAGTAATGCTTATTTGAATACCAATACCCTTCTGTCCCTTATGATGGCAGTGCCAGATGATCATTACTCTTACTGGCAGTAGAGAGCAAATCAAAAAGCAAGCTCATCTGATTTCTTCACTGAAAAACTAAAATGCAGCACGTAACTCTGCTCAGTAGTAAGCAGACAATTTGTTCACGATTCAGTAGTCAAAAAATGAGATTTACACACAGATCAAGTTATACAAACTCCTAAAATCTAGTCTGTTTATTTTCAACCAGAGAAGCACGTACTTTTGAAATTGTAAATATTAACAGAAGCAGAACAGGCTAAACCACTAAAAGCATTCTCATTCATAACCTTCCCCTTTTTTTTTTTTTTTTGGAGAAATGTTAATTTCGTACCATGCACTGCTACACAGCATAACACCATGCCTGAGCAAATTAACACACCGAAACTCATGTTGCAACTGAACCGACGTTTCTTTACAACTGCAAAGAATCACATTTTGTTCTACGCCTCTCAGCACTTTAATGCTGACACACTGAGCAACACGACTTGTAAACTTCTCATTTTCCAGTTTTCAGTTATCTTGCAAAAAGCAAGCAAGTGGAAAGACATTTTAGATTCAAGCATGTTTTCCTCTAAAGCTGTGCATCTGCACTGTTCTACCAAAATAAGGTGTGTGTGCCAGTGGAGTGGTGCATTTAATCTCAATTGCCTTATTTAATATTACCTCCTACCCAACTGAAAAATCCCCAGGAAGGCAAGGTGAGTGCATGCTCTTGGTCTGCCAGTTGCTGCTACTGAAGTGAATATTATCAATTTTAAAGTGAGACTCTGCCAGGCATTTGGCACCCTGCTCTCAACAATGAGCTGAGCCCTCAGGCCCTGGAAGGCAGCATTCTCTCCTGAACCTCAGTTTCACAGTCATACCACCAGGGCATTTAAAATGATTTTCCAGTCTCCAGCAAAACAAAAACTATAATAAAACATGGAAGGTACAGAAATTAAAACTCAGGTAAGAATACCGTGAAACGGTTCTGCTCAAGTAAAGTAAGATTTTTTTTCTGGAAACTAGAAAATCTCTTGGACTTCCAAAATTATTTTACACATAAAAGAGCACAGTAATTCATTTGGTACTAACTTTATGAGAAAACCACTGCTTTAGCAGAATTTAAGAACTTTTTTTTTTGGGGGGGGGGGTAGACTTTTCAGCACTCTGCAGTTTTCTTTGTTTTTATCTGTAGACAGGTTCAGGGCCCAAAGAAGGGAGAATACTTTAATGTTTAACTACTAGTCAGATACTCGTCCCAGCTATCCATGTCTTACTCCTTCCACAATCTTCACCCTAAGAAAATCCAATCGTTGCTCGTCTGTCAACCTACATGACAGTAAAATACAGGGAAGTAAGCTTTCTATATGCAAAAAATAAACTCTCGTCCCCTCTGCTTATACTCATTACTCCACTGTGTGAGCTGGCTAGGTCAAACTACTATTTTAGCTGTTAATGACTTGGTCTAATTAATTTATACTACTGTTAATTGTAAAATGTGTTTGAGAGATGGACTGCAGTTAAGGGATTATTGGTCGAACACACTTAGAATTAATTGCTCTACATCATGACCTCTGTAACTGCTTACTCCACACTTATCTGTTCCCTTTCTCCCATATTTACCTGGCAACAAGTACGTCACAGAGGGCCTTTCTCTATCAAAATATTGTAAATACATACATACATACATATATGTAGAAGAAACTTTTACTAGCAAACGGTCTGGGTTAGGGAACCTTAAAGCAGAGCCAGGAAGTTCCATCATCCAACACAAGAAAAACACACTATTGTAGCAATAAAATGACTGCCCCACCATGTCAAATGCAAGTCATTAGAGCTGTACAACCATTTTAATTTGTGCTATTACTATAGAAACCACAGATTCTCCCTGTGGCGATTAGAGGACCTCCAACCATGGGGAACCAGGAGAGAATATCAGCACCAGGCATACAAGGAGAGGTATGGGGCTGGAGACAGGATGCATAGAGTAGGTATTAGATACATTTGATATTACCCCCAATGAAAGCAAAAAGAGGAAAGGAAGGAAGGACGGCCTGGCCTACTGGAAGAGATCCTCTTAAAGATCTACTGTTACAGTAAGTTCTTGCATAACTGTTTTATCATCTTCAAGGATCTCTCCTCCATTAGGCCACACCTTTGGAACAATTCCCAATCAGTGCAAAGTAAACTGGGTCTTTCGACTTTGGAGACATACAGAGATGACAAATACACTAATAAAAGTAAAACGAATAAACAGCAATTTCGGTGGCGGCGTTTCTTTCAGCAGATCTGACGAGGACGATCAACAGCTGAAAAAGAATTGAGGAGTGATGCCACCGCCCACGTTTATATACATGTAGACGCTGCACGTCCTCAGGGGCTGCCCCCCCACCAGCAAAAGTTTCCGTGTGCTCATATCATTGACTGCTTATAGTTCTTAGAATGGCCTAATGGAGGATGTATCCTCAATGAAGGTTCAGTCCAAAATGTATAAATGGGAAGTGGTTCACATGGAAATAGAGGACTTTTTGTACAGGAAAATACTGCTGAGATGAAATTATTTGTCTGTGGCCATTTCAAAAGCATTAGTCAACTTTATGCAATCTTGTATTTGTACACTTACCAGCTACTTCCACAATATCTCCGGGCACAATGTCTCTGGCTTTAATCCTCTGTACACTCTTCCTGTCCTGCCGATAAACTTTACCCATTTCAGGTTCATATTCTTTAAGGGCTTCAATGGCATTTTCAGCATTTCTTTCCTGTAATAATGCAATTATAAAATAATTTTAAAAGGGGGCAGAGCTTCAGACCAAACACACAGCAGTGAACTAATGTTTTAACTATGGGACTTACATTTTCATTTGAGGTCTCTTTTAACCAGATTTATATGATTTGAAACTCAACTACACTACATCACAATGTGGGTGTGTTTTGGTAAGGCAAGTTTATTTCTATAAAGCTCAATCCAGGAGTTTCAGGCCACCTTACAAAGAAACATTAAACAGCTATACTGAAACCTGCCAACCAAATTATAATTACAAATAATCCTAGATAAACATTGTAAGTGAACACAAACAATAAGACTCGAGTACCTAAAAACTTCAACCAAAACAGCATTACGAACAGAGTGGTAACCCATTACAAATAAAGAGGTAGCCACACAGAAGGCCTTGTCCCCAAGCCCTCCTTGGCAGAGTGGTGAGAGTGGTCAAGTTTCATTTTCATTTCATTCTTTATTTTTAAAAGGTGCTTTTCTCAAAACCAAAGCGCCTGTACAATTTCATAAAACAATAAATAAACCAAGTTTAAAACTAACAAATCATTAAAAGCTATACTAAAAAGGTGTGTCTTCAAAGCTCCTTTAAAGCTTAGGACAGTCGGGCAATTTCGTGTGCATAAAAAGGACACGAGACCTGCCACATAACCAAGGCCCAGACCATTCAGGGCCTTGTATGTTAACAACAGAATCTTCCTCCCCAACCATCACCAACCATCTGCAGTACTTACCCATGGTGCCCCCATAGCTTACACCTCATGGCGGAGACAGGAGGCACTTGCCCTTGTCCCCCTGAATCAGAATCTAGTTTCAGGTGCCTGGTCAGTAGGGCCAAGCCTGCCAGAAGGCCCACTTTTCATCCAGCACAACAGGACGTCTTCCTCCATGGCTTCTCCCAGTCAGCATGAAATGACGCACAGCATCATGTCGACTTCACCCCCATCCTACTGGGCTTTCCAGCTGCCCTGACAGCGAGCCTTCACTGGATGTCAGACGCCCTGCAGGAAGCACTACCCATCCTCACCAGGAGAGGAGAGCAGTCCTTAGGATGCTTGAAACCCCCTCTTCTGACCCCCGACTCACTTGTCGGTGTGGTGGGCAGTAGTGCTACCACAGGCTAATTTTTTTTTTTTTTTTTTTAAACTCTTTTTTAACTCGTCGCCTGGAACTCTCAGGCATCCACTCTCGCCACATACTGCTCGCCTGAAGCCACCCTGCTGGGAGAGAGGGGACAAACACTCCTCTGTCTACCCGCCCCAGTGAGGACCCCATTCGTTGGGACTATGCAGACCGGGGGATCGAAAGAGCCAGTAAGGGTTAGCCTGACAATGGGCGTGTTGCAGCAGGGCACTGGCGGTGCAGTCAACTATCCAGGGGGGCGAGGTTTTCTTCCTTAGGGTCCCCCTAGGACACGGTGTTCAATGGCTCCAGCGTGGCCGTCTTCCACGCCTCTGCCGCATGAGTCTGCTGATATCTTTCCCTCTCCTACGTCCACCAGAGGCCACTGCAGCGCCGTGAGATCCCCGAATCCCTCCTCAGGAGAGGAGAGCAGTCCATCGGATGCTCAATCCTCTCACTCCCCTGCAAACCCCCGACGATCCAAGTCCATTCCCGAACCCAGGTTGCCAGAGTGGTGCAAGGTGTCGCGTCCAGCGCCTCAACCCTCAGCGCCACCAGGCCAGCTGCTACTGCAGGCTTTAACAAAAGCATCTTGAAGTTAACACATCAGCCAGGAGGCGGTCAGTGCAAACTGGGCAGCACTGGTGTGATATGCTTGGACTGCAAAGTCCCAACAACCAATTAAGGCTGTGTTCTAAATACGCTCAGCAATGCATCAAACATCCAGATAACCCTACAGGAGAGCATTACAATAATCCAGTGTGGATTTAGAGATTAAAAGGGCTTTAAAATAATCACAAAATAAAACTTCTCCTCCGGATAACCATAACTCACAGAAATACATGAAAAAGATTTCCGCTACTCTGCCCAGAAGCAATGATCAACCAGCTGTGTACTGTACCCCTCTATTCATTTGCTAGTACTAGTCACTATGTTAAGCTTTTATCATCAGTGTTACTTCAGGCTGGTGTGCTACAATTTCACACTAATGCTACGCCTTTTTACATTTTTGTGTCAGGGTGTTTTTCCCCCTCTCCACACAGCCCCCTTTTCACTGCTTTCCAACATTTCAAGTTCTGTTTTTCACTTTCTATTAACTTTCATTTCTCTTTTTCAATACTTTTCCACAAACTCCTAGGTTCCCTCTTAACACCATCTTTTGGCTACATTTTCCAATAATTTTTTCCCCACAATCATTTTCATTCCTTTTTTTTTTTCTCAGATTCTTCATCTCAACCTTCTACATTCTTATTGGTAACGAATACATATTTGCTTTTCCCATCTGTTTGTGTCTCAGATTTGATTGGCTTACTATATATAATACTGCATGCTTATATGTACCATTCCAGCATCTCCTATGGTTAAGAGTGTCTTTAGAATTCTTTGAGTAAGAGAACTATGAAGAAAAGCTGTGCAGTTCTGGCACACAAAGAACTTGAGAAAGCGCTCGTAACTGTAACAAACCAGAACTGTACACATAAACATACTGAAAATCGTATTAAAACTTCTATTAAAAACCTGAACTTGAATTTAAAACTAAAAATGTTTTACTTTGTAAGAAATAAAGAAATCCCTGTGTGGAAGCAGTGTGTCACAGTTCTCTCACCCAAAGAACTTGATAAAGGAATCTTACAGCCATGAGACACAGTAACTGGACTATGTCTGGAAGACTTGGAAGTAAACAATCCTGACTGGCATAAAGTGATGTTATGATCACTTAAGATATGATAATTATGTTATGATGTCAAGTTTAATCTCTAAACCTAAAAAAATCCATAGCTTTCCGCACTTTGCCATTTTCCAAACTTTCTCATCTGCACAGTGTTCCCATGTATGTGCCCCATCCTCAGACTCCCTTTCCCATGAAAAACACTGACCTTATAGGAAACAAAGGTGAAAAAGAAATGGCATAACATTTTTTCGAGCACTTACAAAACCGGGTCGGTCAACAGTAGGTGAAGAGATTATTTTGGACCGCAGTGCTTTCCCATTTGAGCATAAACCCACATAACCTCAGATGCTAACTTTTAAAGCAGTTCATTCCAACTGTTCCCAAGGGTACATGCCATGTTCTCTTCTGTTGATTCTGGCATTCAGTGTTATGCCTGAAGGATAACACACAAGCATTACTCAGCTGGGAGCCTGTTGTACATCTCAGTGACTTCCTAATGCAAAAGACGACTCCCAGAATGAAATTCATAAAGAGGTCTCCATAGGTTTAAAAACTGCTATGACTATCCTTTACTCCAAATCTTATCCAGCACAGTCAGTTACTGTATCCTGTGAATCGAAGGAAAACTGGATTTACCTTTGTGTGTGTGGGGGGGGAAGGGGGGGGTCTGAAGCAGCAGGGGCCTCTGGATGCTGATACCATGTAACTATCCCAAAATCCAGAGGCCATCCCAAAATGCAGAATCCATGTACAAAAGAAAGTTAGCTCAATATTTGTCTCCATGCAGCAAGCAGCTTGGCAGAAGGCACCAGGAGAAAGGACTGCTGTGTGACTGAACTTCTCTACTGGGACTAAAATAGAAGAACTTTTGTATTTGACCTTTAATTTAGGGTAAAAAAAACTAACATACAAAAAAAAAGTGTGTGTTTGGGTTAACTGAACTGAATGGGCATCTGAAAAGTTATCTAGGTGTAAATCTCAGGTAACTGAAAGGACTTAACTGCTGTGAGGTTTAAATTACTTGTAGAAAGATCTGGTAAGTAGGGGGAGTGGCTTAGCTAGAAGGAAGCTACATTTAAAGACTGCCTTAGAAAGTTTCAACTAATAGCTTGGCAAAAGGCACCAGGAGAAAGGACTGCTGTGTGACTGAACTTCTCTACTGGGACTAAAATAGAAGAACTTTTGCATTGGACCTTTAATTTAGGGTTAAAAAACTAACATACAAAAAATAAAAGTGTGTGTTTGGGTTAACTGAACTGAATGGGTATCTGAAGAGTTATCTAGGTGTAAATCTCAGGTGACTAAAAGGACTTAACTGCTGTGAGGTTTAAATTACTTGTAGAAAGATCTGGTAAGTAGGGGGAGTGGCTTAGCTAGAAGGAAGCTACATTTAAAGACTGCCTTAGAAAGTTTCAGCTAATAGCTTGGCAGAAGGCACCAGGAGAAAGGACTGCTGTGTGACTGAACTTCTCTACTGGGACTATATTGCCCTCCTTCCCTCCACCCAAAGCTAGTTCTATTTTTATAGGCACAGGATTTGACTGACAACAGGAACTTCCTGTTTAGGGGCAGGAAGTGAGTGATCACAGAACCACCAAGGACCCACCATCCTAGAAGGGCAAGAGTAGCACTCCGGCCCCCTCTAGCTGCTGGAGGTCTGCCTCTGAGCAAGTAAGTGGTCTACTGCTAAATACAGGATATTCTTGTCTCAGAACAGGACAATCAGGAGCTTAAAGGGCACAGGAAGGAAGAAAGTAAGGAAGAGAAAAAAAAAACAGGAAAGAGTAAGGATGCAAACAGTTAAGGGGCCAGAAATAAGACATGATTGGAGTGGTGCAGTGCAGTGGCTGTGGAGCAGCAGTCATCCGGGAGATGTTCTGGAGGATGCGGTGTTGTCCCATCTGCAGGCACCTCTGGGCTGAGGGAGGAGGTTGCTCATCTCCAGGCTGAGTTGGCCAGGATTGTGGGACCTCCTCTTCCATCCAGGGACCACCAGTGTCACTACCGTTGCCTCAGAGGTTGCCAAGAAAGGGAGCGGTTGGACCACAGTGGGCTCAGGGAGGGTGAGGGTGGTGGAACAGGCGCATCCTCCCATTGTACCTCTCCACACCCTATGCCATTCTGGCAAAGTGTGGTTCTCCATGGAGGCACCCACAGTGGAGACCAAGAAGGATGCTGGGAACCTCCACAAGGAGACCCACAGGAGGGTGGCAGGGGACCCTGCAGGGAAGGAAACAACTCCTGGTGGGGACTCCATTGTTAGGAAGGTAGAACTGGGGAGGAAGGGAGAGGAGGTAAGGTGCCTGCCTGCGCCATGGCTTGAGGGACAGGGAGCGAATCCTCAGGACTGCCGGAGAAGCTGCACAGGGGAGGGAGCTGGATGTCATTGTCCACCTAGGGACAAATGACCTGGCTAAGAAAGGGATTAGAGAAGTGCAGGAAGAGTTTGTGGAATTGGGGAGGGGCCTTAGTCATAGCACGCATGGTAACCTTCTCGGAGGTGCTACCCATCTATGGCATAGGAGGCTAGGGGTGTTCCGCACCATGGGATTCAATCAGTGGTTGAAAACTGGTGTGGAGCTCAGGGTTTGGCTTCATTGGGACTGGGGGTCCACCTGGAGGATGCAAGCCTATACTGGCATGATGGGCTTGCATCTGTCCGGGAGGGAACCAGGATCCTAGGTGATAGGTTTAAATGCTTCATTGCAAGCTTTTAAACTAGCCAAGGGGAGGCACTGGAAAGGGCAGGAAATCGAGCCCCAAATAATCACGGTAGTGCGCGCAAACACCAACATAGAGGTGTCGATAGGGAGAAGGGAAGGGTAAATGGAGAAAGTGACAAAGGCAAGAAGGACAGGGATGGGGCAAAGGGAGTAAGGCCATCAGGAAATGGAGGGTAATGAGTACCAATGCCCGTAGTCTGGGCAACAAGCTCCCTGAGCTGATGGCCTTAATGGAAGAGGGATGCCTGGATATGTAGATGATCACAGAAACATGGTACACAGAGAACCATGACTGGGATGTTAACATACCAGGGTACATAACCTACAGGAGAGACAGGCAGGGGAAGAGGAGGAGTAGCTCTCTATGTAAACGAAGGGATAAAAGCAACTGAACAAAAGAGTAAACAGGAGGAGAGGAGGCACTGTGGGTCACCTTGGAGACTGGAAAGGGCACCACAATCCGCACAGGGGTTGTGTACAGACCCCCATGTCAGGGGGAAGGAATGGACAAGGATATGAGAAGGCATTCATAGAATGGCAGAGAAGGGGAGATACTGTTGATGGGAGACCTGAATATGCCAGATGTTAACTGGAGCACATTTGCTGCAGCCACATCCAAAGCAGGGCCATTCTTGATGCCCTACAGGTGGCAGGCATTAGACAGCTAGTTTTGAAACCCACTCGTGAGGGAGCAATCTTAGACCTCGTGCTCTCAAGCCGGGCAGTGAGGATCTCAGATCTAGAAGTGGGTTGCCATCTGGGGACAAGTGACCATCAAACAGTGTGGTTCACGTTAAACTCACCTACAGAGTCAAGCCACACAAAAGTGAGGGTACTGGACTTTAGGAGGGCTGACTTTGGCAAGATGGGAGAGTGCCTCAGAAAAGCACTAGCAAACAGGCTAGAAGGAGGTGTGGAGCAACAATGGGGAATTATCAAAACTGCCATCACAGAGGCAACAGGCCTTTGTGTGAAGCAAATAAACAAATCAAAACGAAAAAAAAAAGCCACTGTGGTTCTCAAAAGAGGTGGCTGTGAAAGTCAGGGAGAAAAAGATAGCATTCTGGAAGTATAAAGAAACACAGAAGGAGCAGGACAGAGGGCTGTACCAGTTAAGGCAAAAGGAAGCGGGGAGGGAAGTCAGAATAGCAAAGGCCCAAACTGAGGAAAAGATAGCCAACTCAGTTAAGAAGGGGGATAAAATCTTTTATAGGTACATCAGCGAGCGTAGAAAGACAAAGGGAGGGATCGTGAGGCTGAATAGAATGAATGGTGGGTGGGCAGAGGGGGACAGTGAAAAAGCAGGAATACTGAATGAATATTTCTGCTCAGTATTCACAAAAGAGGAGGAGGAAGTGCCTAATCCAATTAACAGAAGCACTCTTAACAGGGGGTCGATCCCAGTCCTTTCACAGAAGAAAGGGTTCTGCAAGAACTCCTAAAACTGAAAGGTGGACAAAGCAATGGGTCCTGATGGGATTCACCCAGAATTCTAAAGAATTAAGGAGGAACTAGTGAAATCACACTGGCTATTGTTTTAATAAATCATGGGAGGATGGTGTGGTACCCGAGGATTGGAGGAAGGCGGATGTGATTCCCCTTCACAAAAGTGGGTCCAAGACAGAGGCAGGAAACAACAGACCTGTCAGTCTGACCTCTGTGGTAGGGAAAGTGATGGAGTCACTTCTGAAGGAAAGAACAGTCGAGTACCTAGAAGCCTGTGGAGCACAGGACCCAAGGCAGCATGGATTCACAGTGGGAAGGTCATGTCAGACGAATCTAATAGATTTCTTTGACTTGGTGACCGAAGTAGTAGACCAGGGAAGGGCTGTGGATATGGCCTACCTAGACTTTATCAAGGCATTTGACACAGTCCCACACAAAAGATTAATAGTCAAATTAACCAGCCTGGGAGTGGGACCTAGGGTGATAGCCTGGGTAAAACATTGGCTGGACAACAGGACACAGAAGGTAATTGTAAATGGAGTCCACTCTGAAAAAAGGGGGGTTACTAGTGGGGTACCGCAGGGTTCAGTATTGGGTCCAGTCCTTTTTAATGTCTTCATCAGTGACATTGCAGAGGGACTGGAGAGGAAAATATGCCTTTTGCAGATGACACAAAGATCTGCAACAGGGTTGATACACAGGAGGCGTGGAAAGGATGAAAAGGAACTTGGCAAGGTTGGAGGAATGGTCAGAAGTATGGCAGCTAGGATTCAATGCAAAAAGTGCAAAATAATGCACCTGGGAAACAAGAACCAGGGGAAGAAAACACAATGGGTGGGGAGGTAGTAACAACAACAAAAAAGGAAAGGGACCTGGGGGTAATCATATCAGATGACCTTAAGGTTAGCAAGCAATGTGAGAAGGCAGTAGGAAGGGCTGGGGGTATACTGGGATGTATAGGGAGAGGCATCATCAGCAGAAAAATACAGGTTACTCACCTGTAACAGGAGTTCTAGGAATGGTATATGTTGTTCATCCACACTCATTGGCAGGTATCCTTGCCGCTTTAAATCTTGCCGGAAGGTTTTCAAGCTTGCTCCTCCCACCCACCCGGGTGGTATAACTCTCGGCTCCACCCCATGACGCCAGATCTGGTTCGCTGGGGAAGCTCAGGTTGCGCGTCGAGCCGAAGATAGGGTGGCGTGTGGATGAACAACATACCATTCCTAGAACTCCTGTTACAGGTGAGTAACCTGTATTTCTAGGGACATGGATATGTTGTTCATCCACACTCATTGGCAGACTCCTAAAGTTCTCCGGGAGGAGGGAGGCAAGACACACCCCAATACTTACTTGGGAAAGAGAGACTGGAGAACCGAGGCCCCAAAACCAGCATCAGCGAAGTGACTCAAGGTCAATGTGGTAATGGGTAATGAAGGTGTTTGCTGACTCCAGGTAGCAGCCCCTGCAGATTTCCTGGATAGGGACGTCCCTGGAAGCAGCCACGCTGCAGCAGTATGGCGGGTAGAATGAGCTCTTATCCTCTGGGAGCTCCATGCCCGCCAACTTATAGCAGAGATCTATGCAGGAAGTGACTCACCTGCTTATCAGCCTGTGCAGGTCTGCCAGATCACTTCAGCGTGGGTGACAACAGCTGGCGAACTCTCCCCGAATTTCAGCTGCAGCGCCCTTATATTGCTGAGGCCACTCTCTCTAGGGTCCAGAGTATGGAGCCTATTCGACCCTCCGCGAGGTGTGATTGGGGTAGAACACGGCAGAGTCAACACCTGGTTAAGGTGAAACTCCAGCACCACCTTCGGAAGGAATTTGGTGGGGCGCAGGACAACCTTGTCCCTGTGGAAGACCAGGTAAGGAGACTCTATGGAAAGCGCCTGGAGCTCTCCCATCCTTCTGGCTGACGGATAGCCACCAAGAAGGCTGAGTCTTCCACGACAGGTGAGAGAGAGCACACCTGTGCATAGGTTCAATGGCTTGCCCATGAGCTTGCCAGTACCAGCAGTAGATCCCACGGAGGTGGGGTTCCCGCACTGGAGGGAAATGTGATCAAGGCCTTTGAAAAAGCGCAGACCACCTTCTCCTGCGCCTGACTGCTTTCATGCCCGCGCCGGTAAGCAGAGATGGCTGCCAGGTGCACCTTATAAGTGCACGACCTAAAGCCCCTTGACTAGAAAGGACCATAAATAGTCCAAGATGCTTGCTAAGGAACAGGAGGAAGGGTCCAAGCCTTGCTCTGACAAAAATGAAAAACCTTTTCCATTTGAAGGCATAGCATTTTCTGGTCGACTCCTTACGGACGCCTCAACTACATTGAGGACCTCGTCGAAAGACCCAAGGCCTGGAACTCTAGCGCTCAGGAACCAGGCCGTCAGGTGCAGGGATTGAAGGTCCAGATGGAACACCTTCCCTGATTGACTGAGAGCAGGTCCGGCGAGCTGGAAACTGCAGTGAGTCCTGGAGCTGAGACTGAGGAGATCTGGTACCAGAACTGGCGAGGCCAGTCTGGGGCTATCAGAATCCCTGCGCTTGTCCCTCCTCACCTTGAGAAGCACCTTGTGGATAAGGAAATGGGAAAAGGCGTAAAAGAGGCCGGGGTCCACTGCCTCGGAAGGCATCCCCTGCAGCGAGCCCTGCTGAGGGCGGGCATGGAACAGACTCAACCGCGTTCTCCTGGAGGCAAACAGGTCCACCTGAGGTGTGCCCCAATGGGAGAACAGATGCTGTACCACCTCGACAGGAGAGACCACTCTGGGATGCAGCCCCTATCGGCCCAGGGCATCGGCCAGGGTGTTGGAGGCTCCTGCTACGTGAATGGCTAGGAGATCCGCCTCCAGGCTGCATACGAGTGACCAAATCGCGGAGAGCTTCATTGCATAGGAAGCATGGAGCGTCCCCGCCCTAGGCGGTTTAGATAAGTACATGGTCGTGGTATTGTCCGTCTGGACTCGGACCACTTGACCCGGAGGAACAGAGCAAAGGCGGTGAGAGCTAGCGGACGGCTCGGAGCTCCAAGCAGGTTGATGTGGCATCGGGACTCCCCGGGGACCAGGGCCATGAGCCCAGTGTTCCCCAGATGGGCACCCCAACCCATCAGAGAGGCATCGGTCGATAGAGAGACCGCCGGCTCGGGAGGCGGACGAGCGGGATGCCCTCCTGCAAATGATCTGGAGCGGTCCACCACTGGAAGCGTTCCACATCCGCTTAATGTCACCGACTCAAGCTGGTCAAGGATACGCGGCGTTGTGACCACTGGCTGGCCAGTCCCCACTGAAGGGGCGCATGTTCCAGCGGCCCAACGGACCACGCTGGTGCAGGCCGCCATGAGACCCAGGAGGCAGGGAAGTCCCGGCAGGGCGCAATTGCCCAACCAGAAATGATCGGGCAAGGAGGAAGAACCTCGGCCCTGTCCGCGGGGGCACGCTCTGGCTCAGAGAGAGTCGAGCTGCGCCCGATGAATAGAATCACCTGCTTGGCTCAGGTTCCGACTTGGCCTCGTTGATAAGGAGGCCCAGTTGAGAACAGACCTGGAGGGCAGATCTCTGGACCACTCCGCCTCCTTCCTGGAGGAGCTGCTATCAGCCAGTCGCCCAGGTAAGGGTACACCGGACCCCTCGGCGCCAAGAGGGAATGCTGTCACCACTGCCATGCATTTGGTGAAGACCCTGGAGCTGGAGACAAGCCAAGGGCATGGCTTGAACTGAAGAGGGATCCTTCCGCCGGAAGCGAAGGAATCTCTGGTGAGACGGACGGATAGGGACGTGAAAAAACCGTCCTGCAAGTCCAGAGAGCAGAACCACTTACCGCGCTCCAAGGATGGTATTATCTGAGCCAGAGTGACCATCCCAAGGTTCGGACCTTAGGAACTTGTTTAGGTCGTGTGGGTCGAGAATGGGACGCCAGCCCCGTCCGTTCGAACCAGGAAGTACCTGGACACAAACCCTTGGTCTGAAGGAGGGTCTACACCTCTCTTATCACCTCCTTCTGGAGGAGGCAGGCAGTCGGCTCGAGACGAGCCGCCAGTGAGGCTGGGGATTGGACTCCGAGGGGCGGCACGGCCTGGAAGGGTGGTGCCTGCTCAATTCCAGAGGCAGGCCTCTTCCCACCACCTCCAAGACCCACCTGTCCGTGGCAACAGCGGACCAGGCGGAACGGAAGTGCCGGAGCCGTCCCCCCACGGGGGGACCCAGGGGTAAGGTGACGGGAATGGGGGCGACACCCTTCAGCCAGTCACTGGGCAGGCTTGGAGGAGGGACCGGCCGAGGGACCTCCTGGGCCTTTTCCTCCCTGCCTCCTGTTAGAGGAAGCCGGCGGCCTGGGTTTGGGATGCCAAGGCCGAGCCTGCTGGCCCTGACGTTGCTGGGCCGGGCGCGCCGGGGGCACAGAAGGACGAAAGGGCTTAGGCTGTGGTTCAGACTTTGTCCTTCTGAGCGGAAGACTGAGTCCAAGGTAGCATTGGACTTCTCGATCCTCTGCAGGTGACCTTCCACCCCAAGGGTCGAAGAGGTCAGTCCCAAAGAAGGAACATCCGCCAACTTGTGCTGGGTCCTCAGTAAAGGTGGATATCTCAGCCAAGCCACTCGACGCCCATAGCCACTGCGGCCGCCACCGATCTGGCATGAGTCCCCTATATCCAAAGCAGTCTGGAGCTGCTGTTTGGCCACTGCCCTGCCCTGGTCACCTGCTTAACCGTAGTCTGCAGATCGGCGGGAAGATGAGGGATGACCTCATCCAGGGAGCCCAACAGGGCATGAGGAAAATGTGCCATGAGACGGCCGAACTGGCCTGCGAGCCGAGGAGAGGAACAGCATAGACTTTTCGCCCGACATAGTTCAATTTCTTGGACTCCTTGTCAGGAGGTTTGTCCACATCCCTGGCGCCTTCGGGCGCTACCGAAACGCTGTCGGTAACCAACCCCTCAGCAGAGGGGTGTTCAAAACCGACAAGGAACCGGTAGGGGACCGCGATACTTCCTGGCCATCCTGGCCGAAGGCGCAGGGCAGGAAGCAGGGCGCTGCCAAAGCTCCAGTGCCGGACCCACTATGGCCCTCGCCACCGGAAAGGCCTCCGTCGGAGAATCCCCTCGGTCCAGAATCTCCGTGAGGGGATACCTGGCCCGTTTGGAAACGGGTTCGAGCTCCATCCCGGTGGACTCAGAGATGAGCCGAAGCAGTCCTAGGAAGGACGACGGGCTATCGTCCATTGACTGACCTCCTGAAGACTCCAAGTCCAGTCGCTTGGAGAAAGGAGGAATCATCTTCGATCTCGGAAGAGTCCTCGAAACTGCCTCTGGCCTGAGCCACCCTTCACCTGCCGAGGGTCGGTCGGGAGTAAGGTAACTGACAGCCGATGGGGTAGACCCTTAGCCAACCGAGAATCCTGGCCGAGACCCCAGTTGGTGGCTGTGGAGGCGGAGGTTCCACCGAATCGGTTGGAGCAGCTGGTTTGGCCGAACAACCGCCTGGTATAGGCTCCTCGGATAAATCGAGGGGTTGTCGGCGCTCCGGTGACAGCCACTTAATGGCCGGGAAAGCGGCGGGGAACGACTTACTCCCGGCCAGGAAGAGCTTGTTGCAACATAAGGTCCTCGTACCGTCAACGTAATTTACGCCCGAAGCCTCCCTCGTCAGGAGGAGGGCAGGACGAGCACAGCCGACATGTTACCGGGGCCGAGACCGCCTGCGATGGGATCGGCTGGACGCCGAAGAGGTCAGACCGAGACCGAGTCCCAGAATTTCCGAGGTCGGTGCGGGAGGTGTCGGCGGAACCGGCACTCCTCCGGCTCGGATGGTCCATCCGAGGCTCCGAACCGGAGGCACAGGCGACCAACAGGATCCTCAACTCCTCCCGGGGAACCCGGGAGAGGAATCTCGGCTGCTAGGCGACAGCCAGTCCAACAGGTCGAGAAAAATCTCGACTTCATCGGTGGGAGTCTCGGTCAACTGACCTGGCCGAGGGGACACCGTGAGGCCAGTGGTCGGGTCCAAGCGGTCGACTGAGCCACGGGTCGGACGCACTCCGGGAGAGGGACCTCTTCCCGCCCCAAGAGCGCCGGACGGAGGGACTTACCCCTGTCCCTCTGTTTGGACCGAGAATAAGGTCCCAGAGCGTGAGCCCTTCTCCTTTAGTGGAGAGGGACAGACAAAGCTCCTTAAAGCCGTGTAAGAAGAGCCCAGAGGCGGGATAAATGCGCGGCCGGGAAGATCTGACCCAGCGCCGCTTCCTCTTGGAGGCGACCATCCGCTCGAGCTGATCCCATGAGCCCGCCGCATGAACACATAGCACGGACCTCCTTGGACTTCACCGGAGGAAACGCTTCGGACGCCTTAGCTGCACCGGCAGCAATGGTTCTCGAGGACGAGGGTCAGAAAGATGAGCAGCAGCAGGTCGCAAGCCTGCGGGTCGTGCTCAAGGCCTAAGCAGTGAACTACACGTGGAGTGTGGATCCGTCGAGACATCTTCTGCCCGCATGGGCATCTCGAAATCTGGTCGATTTGTCCATCGTAGCCGTAGGGATGAAGACAAGTCTTTTTGCAAAATTTATTTTTTAAATCCATAAGCGGAGAAATAGGAACCAGTCTCAACAGAGCGTTAAGGAGGGAACCTGAGCTTCCAGCGTAAGGAAGATCTGGCGTCATGGGGCGGAGCCGAGTTATACCACCCGGTGGGTGGGAGGAACAAGCTTGAAGACCTTCCGGCAAGATTTAAAGCGGCAAGGATACCTGCCAATGAGTGTGGATGAACAACATATCCATGTCCCTAGAACAGGAAGTTGTTATCCCTCTGTACACACAGTTGGTGAGACCCCATCTGGAGACCCCATCTCCGCAAGGACATAGACAGGATAGAGGCAGTCCAGAGGAGGGCAACTAAAATGGTGCAGGGTCTGCAAGAGAAGCCGTATGAGGAGAGACTAAAGGAGCTTAATATGTATACCCTTGAGGAAAGAAGGGAGGGGGACACAGATAGAAACTTTAAGTACCTCAGTGGAATCAACAAAGTCCAAGAGGGTAGCATCTTTCAGAAAAGAGACTTGCAAGAACAAGGGACACAATTTAAAGATAGAAGGAGGCGGTTCAGGGCAATGTGAGGAATATTATTTCACAGAGAGGTAGTGGATGCATGGAACAGCCTTCCTGAGGAGGTTGTGGGGTCTAAAACTGTGGGAGAATTCAAGAATGCATGGGACAGACATAAGGCAATTCTTGTGGTGGGGTAGGAAGAAATAGGCTGTTGGTTAACTAGGATCTGCGGCCTATCCTGTAGGTAGGGAAATGGGCAGACTAGATGGGCCTAGCGGTCCTTATCTGCCGTCAAAGTCTATGTTTCTAAGCAGACATGATATTTCAAGTTCTGTACTACTGGTAAATACTATAATAAGCATTAATGTGAAGGTTAGGATTCCTTTTGACCAACATAGGTAATGACATGCTGTATTAAATAGTGAAACATTTTACATCAGCCGTTTCATTACAAAAAGCACCACCACGTCAATCTTGCTGTGTTACCACTTTCGTTTAGCATGACCCTCAGACCAGTCAGCGGCAGTACTTGAAACTGTGAGGAGACCAACACTGAGCTAACTCCGTTTTTGTACATGAACTCTTCAGTTTGGAAGAGCTACCTGGCATCAGTTTTCGCTAGCCCCTACTTTCTCAGAAACCCTCCCTGAAGGTAAACCCACAATTTTCCTCATTAGTTACTGTTTAATACTCCAGTCCCAGTCAAGCACAAGAATGGATGGTGACCATAAAGTTTCCACAAACAATCCGTATTTGTTTATGTATTTTTTATTTTTTTTTAACCTGGTAAAAGCATTAGACAATAATGTGTCTGTTTTCACTTATGACCTGAAGAGTGCAGTTACTAGCACAATGGAGTACGAAATACAGTAAAGAAATAATGTAACTGGACATGACGACATAGTTGAGTGGAGGAGGCTGTAGGGGGTGTGGAGGCGATTTGGGTAACCCTGCAAACGAGGGGAGGGAAAAAAAATAGAAAATAGGGGGTATAGGGGGTCAGAAAGAACTGGAAGGGGACAGGATCAGTTGTGTTCCAGGACAGTAGCTGCTGCTGTTGTTTTCACAGGGTTCTTGTGGATTTTACTTGGTAGGTTAGTTCTTTTCTTTCTTTCTTCTAAGGGGCTAGCAGGGTATTGTTTTGGGTGCTGTTGGATGTTTGTAAACTGATTTGGTGGCTGTAAGTGGGGCTCATTTTGTGGATGTTTCACTGTGTAACAGGCTGCGCTGGTAGAGGCCTATTTTTTCTGATTTAAAACCTATTTGGTGGGATTTGTTTGGAGATGGTTATTTGAATTGGAGAGCTATATATGTTAATTTCAAGCCTATTTTAATGTGTTGTTAGTGAAGCTGGTTAAATTGGAGTCCTGTTTCCATTGGCAGCAAACATATTTTGGGGGCTCTGACTTGAATTTTGTTTCCTTGTGCTGACTCCATTAGCTGTAAAGGTTACTGCATAGTGGGGGAAGGGTGTTAATGGTCTGGCCAGGTCTCACTCAGCAATTGACTGGAGGCAGAGCTGAATCAGATTAAGGTGTTAGCTGCTTTGTCTTCTCAGAAAGAACTGGAAGGGGACAGGATCAGTTGTGTTCCAGGACAGTAGCTGCTGCTGTTGTTTTCACAGGGTTCTTGTGGATTTTACTTGGTAGGTTAGTTCTTTTCTTTCTTACTTCTAAGGGGCTAGCAGGGTATTGTTTTGGGTGCTGTTGGATGTTTGTAAACTGATTTGGTGGCTGTAAGTGGGGCTCATTTTGTGGATGTTTCACTGTGTAACAGGCTGCACTGGTAGAGGCCTATTTCTTCTGATTTAAAACCTATTTGGTGGGATTTGCTTGGGCCTAGTTCTTTGGCTGCTGGGCTTGGAGGGGAGACACAGGGCTGATACACTCTCTCTCGAGTCAGGTGTCTGCCCTAGACCCACCGTCCTCCCCAGAAGTCTGCTGAAGTTATAGGGAACACTGCCCTGCAATTGGAGGAAAAGGCTGCAGGTGCAGCTCATGTAGTTCTAGCCAATGGGGGTAGGATTTAAAGGCTGGGAGAGAGGAGCTTTGGGAGTTGTTCATTTCCCTTATAAGTTTAATGTGTTGTACTGCACTTAGTAACACGGTTACTGGTGTACAGTGGGACTGTTTGTAAGATTAGTGGGTGACCTGATTAGGCAGTAGGGGTATCTTGGACTAGGGGAACCTGGTAGCTCACCAAGGAAACCTATTTGGAAGGGATGGAACCACACATCATTAGGGGCGGCATCTTTGGGAGGGTGGTGGGGTGCACAGGGTGTGGAGCAGCCATGATACTGGACTGGGCTTGGAAGTTAGGTGGTTGCCCAGTGTGCTACCAGCTAGCACAGCTTAGGGAGGAGGTTGCGGGGATTAGGAGAAAGCTGGGAAAGGGGTGGTATGGTTGGGGAGGGGCTGGGAATCTCCACAGGGTTGCACCAAGCACTGGGGGTGGGGCATAGGGAAAGGTGCAGGAGAATACTCAGGGTCACATAGGAACCTGGCAGAGGGTCAAGGACACTACAAGGAAGCAGGCAGGTAACTGGGGGCCCTCACAAAGGGGCGGAGGGACAACATTCTCAGGGAAGTAGGCAGATGGCCAGAGCTGGACAAAAGGAAGCAAAGCGGGAGCGGATCAGACCTTACACTCAGTAACCGCTTCAACTCTCTTCTGCTCAAGGATGAGGGGGGTGATGTAGCCATGACAGGGGTAGTTAGAGATGGAAAGGAGTGGGAGGCGGGGCCGAGATAGCAGGAAGAACAGGGGAACCTGGAATGCGGAGGAGAATGGGGGAGCAGTAAATCAGAGCAGGAGGGCAGGGGAAGAGGAGGAAAGCACAAGGAGAAGGACCAGTTGGGAGAAAGGTAAAGGAGAAGGACCAAGTACAAGGAGGATTCAGTAAAGGGCTGAAGAGTTTAGGCCAGGGAACACGACTAGCAGGAGGAACTAAATGGAGACAGGAAGAAAGGGAGGATAGGCCAAGCTGGATTTTAGCAGATGGGGAGAAGGACCAGTTGCGAGCGAGTGAGAGAATGGCAAGGAACAGAAGGATACTCAGGAGGAGGAGGAGGCATAGGATTGGAGAGGAGGGGTGGCATGTGGCACCCAGAAGAGGAGGAACACGGAGACAGCTGGGTGGAGGGCCTGTAGAAAGGACGAGGGACATGGAAGGGGAATGGAAAAGGTGGTCAGAGTGCTCCTGCTGGGGGATTCTATGATCAGGGGTATCAAATGGGATAGGGAGGAGAAGCCTGGCCAGTTAGAACAAGATGCTTCCCTGGACTAGCGGTGCACAGGGCTAAGCCACGGTATATCAGCTGGCAAAGGATTGTGGGGTACCCCAGACATACTAGTCACCTGGGTACAAATGACATTGAGAATAGCGAGCTAGAGATACAGGCAAGATTCAGGGGATCGCCAGGGTCTGTCATGACATAGGATGACAGTTTCCTTTTCAGAAATCCTGCCAGTGCCAAGGGCTAGTGGGGAACACAAAGGAAAATCAGGAGATAAACCAGTGGCTCAGGGAGTGGTGTGAGGCCAGAGGTATGGGTTGATGGGGGATTGGGGGAGACCTGGGAGGATAAGGAGCTGTATGCTGAGATGAACTACATCTCAATTTGGAGGAGGAATCCTTAAGTTGAAAATGAGGGGTTCATTGGTGAAAAGTGGGGTTTAAACTTGTGAAGGGGGTGGGATGGGAGAAAGGCTGTCAAGGGGTGCCGGTAAGGAGGACTCTGTCTTCACCCTCCTGGGGACCTAGGAGGATTGCGGGAAAGGCCAGCTGGCAAAGTGCAGACCAGGGAAAACAGAATCCCCATGGGAACATGAGCAGGAAATGGAACTATAGGGAAAGGGTGGAAGGTAGTCCTGCTAAATGCCAGGAGCTTGGGCAATAAAATGCCTGAGCTCAGGCGATGCTAACTAGTGAGCAGTGGATGTGGCAGTCACTGAGACTTGGGCCACTGCAAGACATGACTGGGACCTGAACCTGGAGGATACACTATGTTCAGGAAGGACAGGAGGGAGGGAAGGGAGGAGGGTAGCAATGATAGTCAAAAACTGCATTGGCATAGAGGAGTAGAGGAGGCAGAGGAACCGTGGAAGCGGATTTGGGTCACCTTGATAACAAGGGGCAGAGGTAAAAATAGAGATGGTGTATAGACCCCTGCCCTGAAGGAGGAGCTGGAGGACAGTCTGGTGGCAGATGTTAGGAGACACTGCAGACTGGGCAGAGGAGCGGTGGTGGTGTTGGGGGACTTAAACATGCCAGGAACAGACTGGGAGACTATGACATCCTCTGTGACATGGGAACAGAGGTTGTTGGATGTCTTTCAAGGCCGTTCTAACTCAGCAGAGTGAGGGAACAGACCAGGAGCACGGGTACTGGATGTGGTCCTGGAGACAGTGACCAGATTAGGGGGCCTGGAGGTAAAGGGACCCATTGGCGGGAGTGACCATGACACAGTCTGGTTCTGCCTGGACCTAGGAGGGTGAGAGGCTGCACAAAGGCGGAAATAACCCGACTTCAGAGGCGGATTTTAAGGAAATGGGAAGGATCCTTAAGGAAAATTTGGATGGGATTGGGTCAGACATGGGCGTGATAGTGAGGTGGGAAATCATCAGGGAGGGGTGCAGGATGCTACAGCACCTGTGCAGAGTAAAAGGCGCAAAATCGGTGGGCCCCAAAAGCCCTGTTGGTGGACCAGGAGGTCCAGGAGGTGGTCGTGGGAAGAAAGCAGCCTATAAGCAATTCAAGTGCTCAAGGGTGAAAGGGATCGAGGGTACAGGCTGAATGGCTAGAAGGGCCACTAGAGTGGTGAGGCGGCTAAGGCAAGGAAGAGCAGAACCTGGCCAGGAAATTGGGAGAGGGAACAAAGGTTCTTTAGATACATTGGGGAAAAAGCGAAGGGTGAAGGGCAGATTAGCAGGATTAAATCAGGGGAGGATGGGCACAAGACCGGGGGAGCAGGCTGAGGTACTAAATGAGTACTTCACCTCCCAGTTTTCACCAGGGAAAATAGGGTGCTGCATCATACATGGGAGGAGACAGAGATACTGAGGAGGGGGGCCCTACCGATCGGCAGGTCTGGGGAGAGGGGAGGCATCACTGGCAGGTGGGGAGGGCTAAGCAGGGAGAAGGGGTACTGGAAGTGGAAATCACAGCTGAGAGATGAGGGAAGCCCTCAGCTCCCTTAAGACGGAGAAAGCACAGGGGCCGGATAAATTACATCCCAGAGTGCTGAAGGAACTTGCAGATGTCCTGGAAAAACCCCTGGCACAGCTTTTCACCATCTCTCTGAGGACAGGGTGGGTGCCCCAAGACTGGAAGGTGGCGCATATAGTGCCTATCCACAAGGGGGGGATCAAGGGAGGTGGCAGGGAACTACAGGCCTGTCAGCCTGACCTCGGTGGTGGGCAGGGTGATGGAGGGCATTGTCAAGGAGAGGCTAGGGGTGGACCTGGATAAGTCAGGGTGCCTGGACGACAGACAGCTTGGATTCATCCCGGGGAAATCGTGTCAGACAAACCTGGTGGAGTTCTATGACTGGGTGACAAGTGCCTTGGACCTGGGTAGACCAGTGGATGTCCTCTTTCTGGACTTCAGCAAGGCATTTGACTCTGTTCTCCAGTGGGCCTGTTGGATAAGCTGGGAGAAATGGGGTGGGGAACCAGATGATCAGATGGATAGGCAATTGGCTCCAGGACCCGGACCCAGAGGGTCGTGGTTGGTGGGATAGTCTCATCCCCAAGGAGGGTCAGTAGTGGGGTCCCACAGGGATCAGTCCTTGGGCCCCTTCTGTTCAAGCCTACGTATCTGACATAAGGACAGGAATCAGAGTGAGATGAGTCTCTTGCAGATGACTCAAACTGGGAGTGGTGGTGGATGGGGAGGAGGAGGTGGCCCCAGGGGACCTGGAGGCTCTGGAAGATGGTCTAGAAAGTGGAAGCTGAGGTTCAATGCAGGAAATGCAAGGTGACTCCACCTGGGGCCAGAACCCAGGTCAAGTGTACCTGCCAGGAAATGCTACAAGTCTCGATGGCTGAGAGGGACCTGGGGGTGGTGGATGTCAAGATGAACAACTCTGAGACTTGTAGGAGGGCAGCAGCCAAGGCCAACAGGATGCTGGGATGCATCGCTAGGGATCACCTCCAGAAGGAGGGAGTGATACTCCCTCTGTATAACTTCTTGGTGAGGGCGCACTGTGAGCACTGCGTGCAGTTTTGGAGGCCACATTAGCGGGACATTAACCTCCTGGAGAGGGTCCAGAGGGCAACCAAAATGATTTGGGGCTTGGGGGACAGGACCTATGAGGAGAGGCTCGAAGAGCTAAATATGTACACATTGGAAGAGAGAAGGGACGGGGGACATGATAGAGGTCTTTAGGTACATGAAGAGGGTAAATAGGGAGGAACAGTGGGGTGCTTGAAGGAAGGAGGAAGGGCCACTAGGGCATGGCTGGAAGCTGGAGGGAAGATTCAGGGAGAAAGGAGAGGTGCTACTTCACTGAGAGGGTGGTGGAGCCATGGAATGCACTGCCTAGGGGGCTGGTGGAGGCAGAGACAGTGGAGGGGTTCAAGAGGGGGTGGGACAGGTACAGGGGAAGGGTTCTGGAAGCAAAATCCAATGCAGCAAGAATATCCGGAACTGGGAAGGGAGAAGCCAGAGAAGGCGAGGGGGACAGCAAGGTCAGCACCCAGGTTGGGGACTGACCAAACGAGCAGACACGAAAGACCATTAGGCCTATTCTGCTGGCATTTTAGTATGTTAGTACGTTAGTATACAGGCCCCCCACAATAGAGGAGGCTCTGGAGAATAAACTGGTTGAGAACATCAAGGGTCACTGTGACCTTGGAAAGGGTAGGGTGGATGTCATGGGTGACCTTAATATGCCTGGGGCAGACTGGGACACTATGACATCCTCTGTAGCCCAGGAACAGAGACTGATGGACATCTTTCAGGATCCGTTCCTAGTCCAACAGGTGGTAGAACCTACTAGGGAGGGGTGGATATTGGACATTGTCCTAGCAGGCAGTGACCAGATAAGGGGCCTGGAGGTGTGCAGCCCACTGGCAGGTGGTGACCACGCCATGGTCTGGTTTCTGCTGTACCCGGGGGGCAGGGTGGGGACAAAACCGCACGACTATAGTAGTAATAGTAGACTTCAGGGGAGTGGACTTCGTGGGCATGGGCAGGATTCTACAGGGGAGCTTGGACAAGATCAGACCGGACATGGATGCTGGAAGCTTGTGGGAGACCATTAAGAAAGGGGTGCAGGAGGCTACTAGGTCCTGTACAAAAGTAAGGCGAAAGCATGGTAGAGCCAGTAAGCCATGTTGGTGGACCAGGGAGTTGCAGAAGGTGGTGAGGGAAAAAAAAAAAAAAGGCTGCCTACGCATGTTTTAAGCGCTCAAGGGGGGGGGGATAGGGGGCGGGGAAGAAAACAAACAACATTACTAAGGTGAGTATTTTTTCTTCAAACAACATGAAGTCTTGCTATATTATGACAATTGCAGACTACACAGCAGTACCTCCATGGAGGAGGGACAGAACCTACTTAGGGAATAGGCTCTGAAGGCTGGACTGTGTAAACCTGAGCATCCCTCTGGCCTGGATATCCAGGAGTAATGCTTGGTGAAAGTGTGTACTGTTTTGCAAGTAGCTGCTTGACATATCTCACGATAGGGATGTCTCAGCAGCAGCTAGAGATGCAGCTGTACCTCTGGTAGAGTGAGCCCTCAGGCCTGAGGGAGACCTTACCCAGTTTTGATAGCAAATTGGATACAAGGGCGATCCACCTGGCAATTGATCTCTTGAGTGGCAGGTCTCCTTCCCAACCTCACCATAAGTGAGAAATAGTTGGAGGAGTCAAACCTGTGACCCTTAGTCGCTCTATGTAGTAACTTAGGGCCCTCTTAACATCTAACTGTGCAGCCTCCTCTCACCAGAGGAGGAATAGTCAGTGAAGAACACTGGAAGTGAAATAGATTGGTTAAGGTGGAAATCCGAAACCACCTTAGGCAAAAACTTCCTGTTAGTCCTGAGGACTACCTTATCCCTGTGAAAAAATAAGTCAGTCTCCACTGATAAAGCCTGTAACTCACTTATCGCCTGGCAGAAGTGATGGCTACTAGAAATACAGTTTTCCAAGTCAAATACTTAAGCTCTGCTGAAGACAGAGGCTCAAAGTGGGGTTGCATCAGCTGAGCAATGCAAACATTAAGATCCCAAGCAGGGGCAGGGTCCCTGAATGGAGGGTTGGTATGAAGCAATCCCTTAAAAAACTTGGAAAATACAGGGTGAGCAGAAAGAGAAGAGGGCTTCCCTGCTGAAATGAAAGCAGAGACAGCTGCCAAGTGCACTTTCAGGGTAGCTGGTCTCAGTCCCAAGAATTAAGATGGACCATATAATCCAATACAGTGGGTAAATCAACAGATTCCGGAAATATGCTTCCCAGAACACCATATGGAAAACCTTTTCCACTTGGAGTTATAGGTAGCCCTGGTGGAAGGCTTCCTAGCAGCTTTCAAGATTTCGAGAACACTGAGAAAGTTGCAGATCAGCAATCTAACTGCTCAAGAGCCAGGCCTTGAGGTTGAGGGATCTGAGGTTCGGATACCAAACTCTCCCCGAGCACAGGTTAACAGATTGTGGTTCCTGGGGAGACACAGGGGAAGATGGACTGCTAAGGACAGAAGGAGTGGGTACCAGGGTTGCCTGGCCCAGTCTGGAGCAATCAGGATCATCTTGCAGGGCTGAGACCTGATTTTGACTAGTACCTTGAACAGGAGAGGGAAGGGGGGAAAGGCATAGAGAACTTCCTTCCCAATCGAGGAGAAAGGCATCCAGGGGACTGGCCCAACACTGGGGCCTGCAACAAAAAGTGGAAGTTGATGATTGTCTGGGGCTGCAAAAGATCTATCTGAGGAGTGCCCCATCTGGCAAAAACTATCCCCAGTACTAGGGATCCAGTGACCATTCGTGATGGCCCTGGGAAATTCTGCTGAGAGCATCTGCCAGGACATTGTCCTTGCCTGGGAGGTGAACTGCTATGAGGGAAGTGTTCAGGGAATAAGCCAGAGACCACAACTTCATCGCCTCGGTGCACAAGGCCGAAGACCGAGTGCCCCCTTGTTTGTTGATGTACCACATTGTAGTTGTGTTGTCTGTTCTGACCTGTACCACCTTGTTCTGAACAGATGCAGAAAAAACCTGAAGTGCTAAAAAACAGCTCTGAGTTCCAACAGATTGATGTGGAGCAGAGAGATTCCTGAGGGACCATAACCCTGGGTGGAGAGGTCAGCCCATGTGAGCTCCCCATCCCAAGAGGGACACATCTGTAGTAAGGGTCAAGGAGTGGGACAGAGGGATGAAAGGCACCCTTGTCTCAGATTGCTCTGATCCTGCCACCACTGAAGGGCCTGGATCAGGGTTGAGTCACTGGGATTAACTTGGATAGGGATCTCTTCTTTGAGACCAGAAAGCTCTCAAATGGAACTGAATGTCCCTCATCTGAAATCTTGCTCCTTGCACTACAGCTGTGGAAGCAGCCATGTGTCTAGGAGCCTGCAGGAAATGCCTTGCTGGTCGAGAGACCTGCAGAGTGAAGGGCGAGGCCAGGGCCACCAAAGTCCTTACCTTTCCAGGGAAGGAAGGCTGCCTGCTTTGCAGTCCAGTTCTGCGCCTATAAAGGTGAGTACCTGGACAGGTTCCAAAACTGACTTTGGAAGATTGAGAAGAAAGCCTAGAGAGGTAAGCAGCTGCTGGGTAACTAGCAGGTATGATTTGACCTGGTCTGGAGACTGACCCACAATGAGCCAGTCGTCCAGGTAGGGAAAAAATGGCAATATTTTGCCTTCTTAGAAGAGCAACTGCTACTGCCAGACATTTTGTGAACACCCTTGGGGCAGAGGTAAGGCCGAAGGGCATTGCTCTGAACTGATAATGGCCTGAGGGCAGTTCGAATCTGAGGTACTTTCGATGGGAGCTTCTGATAAGAACATGGAAGTAGGCATCCTTGAGGTCAGGAAGCTAGCCAGTCCCCTGGCCTTAGGGAGGTAAATCATTCCCAGAGTCACCATTTTGAATTTTGGTTTTAAAGGTGCTTGTTCAGATATCTTAGATCCAGGATAGGCTGCCACTCTCCTGTCTTTTTTGGGGTAAGGAAGTACCTGGAGTACAGACCCTTGCTCTGGTGTGGGGGAGAAACCCTTTCTACAGCTCTGAGAGCCAGGAGGGTTGAGACTTCTGTTTCCAAAGCAAGAGTCTCTAAAGGGTTTGCAGGTGGAAAAGATCTGGCTCTCATCTTTGGAAATTTTTTGAAGCTGAGAACCAGACCCTGGCTCACTACTTCCAGGACCCACCTGTCTGATGTTAAAGACTCCCAGTCCTGGACGAAGTAAGCCAGCCTGCCCCCTACAGGTAATGGAGAGCCGACCCTGGGTATCCCATCAGGGTGCCTGTTTGGCAGGGGCTTTAGGCTGAGGGGTGGGAGCAGGCCGTACCCAGTCTGCCTCTCCCTCTGAAGAACCCCCTCTGAGCATAGGCTGAAGAGGAGGCCTGGGTCTGGTAAAAAGGCCTGTGAAAAGGCCTGCCCCTACCCCTGGGGAGCTGCCTCTGAGGAGTGGCTTGCCGTTCCTTGGCTTGTGCACTCCTATAAGTGGTTCTATATTCATCTATTTTCTTCATATAATTCTCTGTCTGCTCCCCAAACAGAGAATTTCCCACCACAGGAAAATCCATAGCCTTAGACTGGGTATCCTGTGACAAAGTAGTACACCTGAGCCAGGCCAATCTACGAAAAGCCACAGATGTAGCCATGACTCTAGAAGATACATCATTAGAATCCACTGCAGCATGGAATTGCACCTTAGATGCCTCAATACCATCAAGAGCCACCTGCTCCAGCTCCTTTGCAAGCTGGCCAGGGACCTGTTTGGCTAAGGCCATGACAGTATCCCATCTAGATTTCTGGTATCTCGCAACATGAGCCATATAGTTTGCTTGTCTGAGTCCCAAAGATGCTGCCATGTACTGTTTTTGGCCATGGCGTCAATCTTCCTGGAGTCCTTGTCAGGAGGATGTGAAGCCAGGGGAATAGTTAGCTTTATCACAGGCTGCAGCCTGAACTACTAACATGACTGCATTGCTGTGAAGAAAATCTGTATCAGGACCTGACAAGTGTACCTCCTGTCCATCTTTTTATCTACAGGAGGCACGAATTAGAGCTTTAAAATCTTTATTGTTTGTTTCCTAAAAGATTTATGTAAGGGATGGACAATCTCCTGGACTCTGGGATATCCATCATCTCTACATAGTCAGGCTCCTCTTGCTCATCCAAGCCTCCTCTAAAGAAGCTGGAGGGTCTCAGCAACTTTTTTATAAAACAAAAAATGAGAAGGGGACTCAGAAAGCCTAGGGGGAGATTCACCTAAAGGTCTGTCTGGGGAGATGTCCAGTTCAATGGGCACATCCAGACTTTCAAAGTCACATTCACACTGATCGTAATCATCCTCCCCCTCCTCTGGTTCATAAAACTCTTCTATATCATAGTCTTGAACCGGTGGAACCGACCAAACCGACCTTTTGCCAGATAGTGGCAGTTCGGAGGGAACCAGGGACAGTGACTGGACAATCTGTATTGCCCTGGCTATCTCTGCAGCAGTTGGAGAAGGAATTTTGGACTCCACACCTGCTGACTTTCTAGTTCTCTTTGCTGGAACTGGCTCCTCAGAGTCAGCTTTACGTTTGCCCGAGGAAGTCTGGCCCTGGTCAGAGGGCACTCCCTCCGGTTCGGCTGGCACCGAACTGGGCTGGCCATCCGGGTCAGCGGACTTTTTGGCCTCTCATTCCCTGAGCCTACCAACTCTCTTATCTAGGGTGGCTGCAGGGAAATTCTTGCAAATCTGGCAGTCTGCATTGAGGTGGTCAAACCCCAGACAATACACATGTGGTGTGTGGGTCAGCCTTGGCAAAGGCTTCCCCACAGACACTACAGTGCTGAAACCCAGTGGGCCTGGTTTTTCTTTTGGGTTTCTCAGACATAATGCCAGCCTAACCAAAAATTTGCCCTTTTGATGGCAGTGCCAGGCAAGACACCCTTATCGGTTCCCAACCGTGTCACGGGTCGTGGAAAAAACCGTAATGAAATCCGTTTTTTTTTTAGAACCAATAAGAACCGGGAACAGACTCTAACAAGCCTTTAAAAGGCTTCAAAACCAAGTTTAAAATAATTCGATCGTTCAAACCGAACCGATAAACATTTACAAGTTCCACACAGAAAACCTATCTATTACTTACAATACCATAGACAGAGCTTGAACCGATCGGTTTGCAGTTAAAATGAATATCTCATGATTAAATTCAACCGAGAAAAGGAGGCTTTAAACCAGGAAATGAACCGAGCAGCACGAGGAATCTCCGGAGCGACTGTTCAGTGAGGCGGAGTAAAGAATCTGACGGTTTCGGTTTGAAACCACCCTAACAGAGCTTCTCTAACCGAGATCGCGCTCTAAGTTCCATGCTCTGCATGGAAGTTAACTCTTTCACCTCCGGAGCAGTTCTAATGGTGGGACAAACTGCATCTGTCATAATACAGCAAGACTTCATGTTGTTTGAAGAGTACAAGCTGATGGCCAGGAGAGTCACCAGAGTGGTGAGGGGAGCCAAGGTGGGGATGGAGCAAAACCTGGCTAGGGATATCTGGAGGGGGGGGGAAGGGATTCTATAGATACATAGGAGGGAAGAGAAAAGCGAGGACACAGATCAGCAGGATTAGGACGGGAGAGGGATGGGCTCAGGAAGGAGGGGGACGGGCAGAGGTGCTGAATGAGTACTTTGCCTCGATCTTTATACAGGGAGACAGGGGATCCCTACAGCCCGACAGGACAGGAGGGAAGGGGAGCCAACAAAATTGAGAGGTCATATGGAGTCCAGAGGACTGAAACAGACTAGGGTACAGGCTGAGCCAGACCTAGAAGGGGATGGGTGGTTGCATGAAGGGAGGCTGGGAGGGAGAAATTACAGTGGATAGGGTGAGGGAGTCCCTTCGGAAGCTAAAAACGGATAAGGCGCCGGGGCCGGATGGGCTACATCCGAGGGTTATGAAGGAACTGGCGGATGAGCTGTCAGCTCCACTGGATGCACTCTTTAACACCTCTCTGCAGACAGGATGGGTGCCTCAAGACTGGACGGTGTCTCATGTAGTGCCTATCCACAAAGGGGGTTCTAGAGAGCAGATGGGGAATTACAGGCTTGTCAACCTAACATCCGTGGTAGGCAAAGTAATGGAGGGCATTATCAAGGAGAGACTCGTGAGGCAGCTGGAAAGGCTGGGGCACCGGGATGATAAACACTATAGTTTCATCCCAGGGAGATCGTGTCAGACCAACCTAGTGGAGTTTTATGACCGAGTGACAGAGGACCTGGACCAAAACAGGCCAGTGAATGTCTCATACCTAGATTTCAGCAAGGCGTTTGATTCGGTACCCATAATGGTCTGATAAAGCTGGGGGTGGGAGGCAGTTGCTCAAGTGGGTAGAAAATTATTACGGGCAAATACAGAGGTAGTGGTCAGTGGGATAGTCTCCCCAGGAAGGTAATCAGTGGGTTCCCCAAGGTTCAGTATTGGGGACCTCCTGTTCAATGCCTATGTCTCGGATATGAGGGAGGGTTAGGAGTAAATGAGTCTCTTCTTGGAGCGACTTAAAACTGGGAACTTGGCGGACAGGGACGATGAGAGAGAGAGAGAGAGAGAGAGACAGTCCTATGGGACCTGGATATCCTGGAGGGGTGGTCAAGGAGGTGGGGACTGAAGTTTAATGCTGGAAATGTAAGGTGCTGCATCTGAGGGTCAGAAACCCGGGCCATGTATACACCCGGGGGGGTGGGGTCACACTGCAAGCCACATCGAGCGAGAGGGATCTAGGGGTGGTGGTAGACGTCAAAATGAATAGCTCTGAAAACTGTAGAAGAACTGCAGCCAAAGCAAACAGGATACCGGGCTGCATAGCCAGGTGGATCACATCCAGGAGGAGGGAGGTGATCCTCCCTCTGAATAATGCCTTGGTCAGGCCGCAACTCAAGTACTGTGTACAGTTCTGGAGACCTCATCTGAAGAAGCACACAGCACTGCTGGAGAGGGTCCAGAGAAGGGCGACCACGATGATTCAGGGCACGGGGAGGCCCAATGAGGAGAGACTGGAAGAGAGACAGGGGAGACATGATAGGAGTCTTCAAATATGTAAAAGGAATAACCAAGGGCAGAACCAAGGAGCTGTTCAGGCTAAAGAAGGGGAGAACAACCAGGGGACATGAGTGGATGCTGGAGGGGGGAAATTACAGGGGGGAATGTAGGAGACATTACTTCACTGAAAGGGTTGTGAATCAATGGAATGCACTGCCCAGGAGGCTGGTGGAGGAGAGCACAGTGGAGGGCTTCAAGATGGGGTAGAACAGGTACAAGTGGAAACTGAAGCCAAAAGAAGACCCTCTCGGGGGCAGGAACGCAAGTACCCACTGGGTGGCTGGCTGCCAAGCAGACACGATAGACCATTAAGCCTGTTCTGCTGGCTTTTAGTATGCTAGTATATTACAGTACCACAGTGCAATACATAGACAGAAGCTTTACAGTATATTACATGATCAAGGTAGTAAGAATACAGTACAGTACATCACAACAACAAAAACAGGAGCATACGGAGCATCTGTAATAAGGTGCATAAAGATAAACTCAACAGTTTCTTAGCAGAAATACAGTAAATTGCACATAGGCATAATGCTAGGGGAGGCAAGAAGCAGATACAAGGGTCAGAGACCATTAGATGGTGACAGAGCTCCCTTTTGAAACAGACATGAAGGGGGGCCAGATGGCAACAGGGAGGGAGTTCCAGTAACTGGGTGCAAAGTAGACGCCTGTGGCCCCACATTGGTAGTACACCTGGGAGGAGTTAGAAGGAACAAATCACCTGAGCAGAGAAGGTAAGCCAGGTCAAGGGGTTTCAGCAGAGCAGCTAGGGAGGAAGGTACTCCAGTCGTAAGAATTTTGTCAATAAGGACTCCCACAGCAAGAGAATGACAAGCCTCAGGAGATGGCCAGTTTAACTCGGAGCATAGCTGGTAATGGTAGGTAAATCAGTTTGAAGCCAAGGCAAAGCGACATTTGCTACTGTAAGTAACATCTCATTTGGAGAGGTTTGCCTTGTGACAGTCATAGGTAAGGCTGGAAGGAAGAATGCTGCAAGCAATGGCAAAACAGACATGTATGAGGGCATATTTGGTTCTATAAGCCATGCCAAGCTTGATATTCACGGATTTACAGGTATTAGATACATGCAGTGCAAAATCTAGAAGGGTCAAGGGTTAAACCAAGGTACTTGAAAGCGTTAACATTCTCAAGCAGAGTACCATCAATTACGCGAGACTGCCAGGCAGCCAGGACACTTTCATTCCAGGGAAGAACCAAAAAGCATGGAATGAGATTTACTGGCCCCAAGTAGCAATTTGTTTTGGGAGAGCCAGGAGTGGACATTATGGGAATCAGAGTTGAGGTTGGAGTTAATGTCAGCCAGAATTTTTGAGCTTCAATAGAGAACCAGGTCATCCACATAAAGTAGAGAGGTGCAGGATATGGGGTTAAGGGACAGATAATTTACAAAGATAGTGAAGAAAAGGGAACCCAAGATCAATCCTTAAGGAACACCATTGTTTACAGAACTGAGGTCAGAAACAATTGCAGTGAATCTGCCGAACTTTCATCTGTTCTTGAGGCAGCTATCGTACCGGGAAAGCGATGCCCCGTCACCGCGTGACTCCTGACCCTTGAACCACCCAGCGCCACAAATCGGCAATTCTGTCCGCCGCTGTGGTGGCCCATGCAGCGATCGACTACCTCGCTGGGTGGCCCCCCCACCAGTCCGAATTGGAGTTAGAATCCTAGAGACCAGAGGGTGTGGGGGGCAGAGCGACAGTAGGCATTGTACCTGTCGCGGTAGGGGATGTCGGCGCTAGTGTTGTCGAAGTGCTTATAGGTAAACCCCGGGAAACTATCTCTGGGGAGATGCCAAGAGATTGCAGTTTTGTCTTAAGTAAATGATGGTCCACTAAATCAAAGGCCTTAGTAAGGCCATTAAACACTGACCCTGTAAACATGTCTTTATCCACGGCTACCATGGGTGTACCATTTGTGAACTGAAGCAGAGCTGTGGTGGTGGTGTGGCCTTTTCTAAAGCTCTGCTGGGCATCAGAGACTAGATTACATACAAATATACAAAAAGAGCCAGCAGAAGACGACCACCCAGTCTATCATATCTACTTGGTAAATGATGCAAGGTCTGGCCTTACAATTTACACCAAAGACTCCGACCCCAACTGTCCCTCCCTCTCCCCCCTTTCGCCTTCCTTGGTCTCAAGGGTTCCCTTTGTGCTTGCTCCACGCTCTCTTGAATGCTCCCACCATTCTTGCGCATACCACCTCCTCTGGCAGCCCATTCCACGCGGACACCACCCTCTTCGTATAAAAAATGCTTCCTTACATCCCTTCTGAATCTCCCCCTATCAATTTTAGGCTATGCCCCCTAGTGGTGCTGCTGTCACTTATTTTAAAGAGACCCTCACTTTTCACTCTGTTAATTCATGTACTTAAAGGTCTCTATCATATCACCCCTCTGCCTCCTTTCTTGGGAGTTCATCCCCAGGGCTCCCAGCCTCTCCTCATAGGACCTATCCTGTAACCCCTTGATCATCTTGGTTGCTCTCCTCTGGACCCCTCCAGCATGCTGATGTCCTTCTTAAGGTAAGGATGCCAGTACCTTAGCCCATATTCTAAATGTGGTCTCACCAATGAACTGTACAATGGTAACATAACCTCACTCCACCTACTACTGAATCCCCTTGCAATACACCCCAGCATACTGTTAGCCTTTGCCACTGCCTTTTTACATAGATAGGTGTGTTTCAGGTCACTCAGTCACTACCCCAGATGCTTTTCCTCTTCGGAAGCAGTTATCTGAACCACTCTTATGTAATAGAAACATAGACTTTGACGGCAGATAAGGACCACTAGGCCCATCTAGTCTGCCCATTTCCCTACCTACAGGATAGGCCGCAGATCCTAGTTAACCAACAGCCTATTTCTTCCTACCCCCAACAAGAATTGCCTTATGTCTGTCCCATGCATTCTTGAATTCTCCCACAGTTTTAGACCCCACAACCTCCTCAGGAAGGCTGTTCCATGCATCCACTACCCTCTCTGTGAAATAATACTTCCTCACATTGCCCCTGAACTGCCTCCTTCTATCTTTAAATTGTGTCCCCTTGTTCTTGCAAGTCTCTTTTTCTGAAAGATGCTACCCTCTTGGACTTTGTTGATTCCACTGAGGTACTTAAAAGTTTCTATCATGTCCCCCCTCTCCCTTCTTTCCTCAAGGGTATACATATTAAGCTCCTTTAGTCTCTCCTCATACGGCTTCTCTTGCAGACCCTGCACCATTTTAGTTGCCCTCCTCTGGACTGCCTCTATCCTATCTATGTCCTTGCAGAGATGGGGTCTCCAGAACTGGACACAGTACTCCAGATGGGGTCTCACCAACTGTCTGTACAGAGGATAACAACTTCCTGCTTTCTGCTGATGATGCCTCCTATACATCCCAGTATACCCCAGCCCTCCCTACTGCCTTCTCACATTGCTTGCTAACCTTAAGGTCATCTGATATGATTACCCCAGGTCCCTTTCCTTTTTGTTGTTGTTACTACCTCCCACCCATTGTATATTCTTCCCTGGGTTCTTGTTTCCAGGTGCATTATTTGCACTTCTTTGCATTGAATCTTAGCTGCCATACTTCTGACCATTCCTCCAACCTTGCCAAGTCCCTTTTCATCCTTTCCACGCCTCCTTGTGTATCAACCCTGTTGCAGATCTTTGTGTCATCTGCAAAAGGCATACTTTTCCTTCCAGTCCCTCTGCAATGTCACTGATGAAGACATTAAAAGGACTGGACCCAATACTGAACCCCTCGGTACCCACTAGTAACCCCTTTCTTCAGAGTGGACTCCATTTACAATTACCTTCTGTGTCCTGTTGTCCAGCCAATGTTTTACCCAGGCTACCACCCTGGGACCCACTCCCAGGCTGGTTAATTTGACTATTAATCTTTTGTGTGGGACTGTGTCAAATGCCTTGCTAAAGTCTAGGTAGGCCATGTCCACAGCCCCTCCCTGGTCTACTACTTTGGTCACCCAGTCAAAGAAATCTATTAGATTTGTCTGACATGACCTTCCCACTGTGAACCCATGCTGCCTTGGGTCCTGTGCTCCACTGGCCTCTGGGTTTCGACTATTCTTTCCTTCAGAGGTGACTCCATCACTTCCCTACCACAGAGGTCAGACTGACAGGTCTGTGGTTCCTGCCTCTGTCTTGGACCCACTTTTGTGAAGGGAATCACATCCGCCTTCCTCCAGTCCTCGGGTACCACACCATCCTCCCATGATTTATTAAAAAGAGTAGCCAGTGGTTTCACTAGTTCCTCCCTTAATTCTTTTAGAATTCTGGGGTGAATTCCATCAGGACCCATTGCTTTGTCCACCTTCAGTTTTAGGAGTTCTTGCAGAACCCTTTCTTCTGTGAAAGGACTAGGATCGACCCCCCTATCAAGAGTGCTTCTGTTAATTGGATTAGGCACTTCCCCCTCCTCTTTTGTGAATACTGAGCAGAAATATTCATTCAGTATTCCTGCTTTTTCACTGTCCCCCTCTGCCCACCCACCGTTCATTCTATTTAGCCTCACTATCCCTCCCTTTGTCTTTCCTTCGCTGATGTACCTATAAAAGTTTTATCCCCTTCTTAACTGAGTTGGCTATCTTTTCTTCAGTTTGGGCCTCGCTATTCTGACTTCCCTCCCTGCTTCCTTCTGCCTTAACTGGTACAGCTCTCTGTCCTGCTCCTTCTGTGTTTCCTTATACTCCGGAATGCTATCTTTTCTTCCTGACTTTCACAGCCACCTCTTTGAGAACCATAGTGGCTTTTTCTTTCGTTTTGATTTGTTTATTTGCTTCACACAAAGGCTTGTTGCCTCTGTGATGGCAGTTTGATAATTCCCCATTGTTGCTCCACACCTCCTTCTAGCCTGTTTGCTAGTGCTTTTCTGAGGCACTCTCCCATCTTGCCAAAGTCAGCCCTCCTAAGTCCAGTACCCTCACTTTTGTGTGGCTTGACTCTGTAGCTGAGTTTAACGTGAACTACACTGTTTGATGGTCACTTGTCCCCAGATGGCAACCCACTTCTAGATCTGAGATCCTCTCACTGCCCCTGTTTGAGAGCAATGAGGTCTAAGATTGCTCCCTCACAGTGGGTTCTGAAACTAGCTGTCTAATGCCTGCCACCTGTAGGGCATCAAGAATGGCCCTGCTCTTGGATGTGGCTGCAGCAAATGTGCTCCAGTTAACATCTGGCATATTCAGGTCTCCCATCAACAGTATCTCCCTTTCTCTGCCATTCTAAGAATGCCTTCTATCATATCCTTGTCCATTCCTTCCCCCTGACATGGGGGTCTGTACACAACCCCTGTGCGGACTGTGGTGCCCTTTCCAGTCTCCAAGGTGACCCACAGTGCCTCCTCTCCTCCCTGTTTACGCTTTTGTTCAGTTGCTTTTATCCCTTCCTTTACATAGAGAGCTACTCCTCCCCCTCTTTTCCCTTGCCTGTCTCTCCTGTAGGTTATGTACCCTGGTATGTTAACATCCCAGTCATGGTTCTCTGTGTACCATGTTTCTGTGACTGCTACGATATCCAGGCATCCCTCTTCCATTAAGGCCATCAGCTCAGGGAGCTTGTTGCCCAGACTACGGGCATTGGTACTCATTACCCTCCATTTCCTGATGGCCTTACTCCCTTTTGCCCCATCCCTGTCCTTCTTGCCTTTGTCACTTTCTCCATTTACCCCTGCCCTTCTCCCTATCGACACCTCTATGTTGGTGTTTGCCGCACTTACTACCGTGATTATTTGGGGGGGGGCTAGGATTTTCCTGCTCCTTTCCAGTGCCTCCCCCCTTGGCTAGTTTAAAAGCTTGCCAATGAAGCATTTAAACCTATCACCTAGGATCCTGGTTCCCCCTCCCGGACAGATGCAGCCCATCATGCCAGTATAGGCTTGCATCACTCCAGGTGGACCCCCAGTCCCCAATGAAGCCAAATCCCTGAGCTCCACACCAGTTTTTCAACCACTGATTGAATCCCATGGTGCGGAACACCCTAGCCTCTCCTATGCCATAGATGGGTAGCACCTCGAGAGGATTACCGTCGTGCTACTTGACTAAGACCCCTCCCAATCCACAAACTCTTCCTGCACTTTCAATCCCTTTCTTAGCCAGGTCATTTGTCCCTAGGTGGACAATGACATCCAGCTCCCTCCCCTGTGCAGCTGCTCCGGCAATCCTGAGGATTCGCTTCCTGTCCCTGCAAGCCATGGCACCAGGCAGGCACCTTACCTCCCTCCCTTCCTCCCCCCAGTTCTACCTTCCTAACAATGGAGTCCCCCACCAGGAGTTGTTTCCTTTCCCTGCAGGGTCCCCTGCCACCCTCCTGTGGGTCTCCTTTGTGGAGGTTCCCAGCATCTTCCTTGGTCTCCACTGTGGGTGCCTCCATGGAGGAGCCACACTTGCCAGAATGGCATAGGAATTGTGGAGAGGTAGCAATGGAGGATGCGCCTGTTCCACCACCCTCACCTCCCTGAGCCCACTGTGGTCCAACCGCCTCTTTCTTGGCAACCTCTGAGGCAACGGCAGTGGCACTGGTGGTCCCTGGATGGAAGAGGAGGTCCCACAAATCCTGGCCAACTCAGCCTGGAGATGAGCAACCTCCTCCCTCAGCCCAGAGAGGTGCCTGCAGATGGGACAACACTGCATCCTCCAGAACATCTCCCAGAAGACTGCTGCTCCACAGCCACTGCACTGCACCACTCCAATCATGTCTTATTTCTGGCCCCTTAACTGTTTGCAATCCTTACTCTTTCCTCTGTTTTTTTTCTCTCTCTCTCTCCTTACTTTCTGCCTGTGTGCCCTTTAAGCTCCTGATTGTCCTGTTCTGAGACAAGAATATCCTATATTTCGCAGTAGACCACTTACTTGCTCAGAGGCAGACCTCCAGCAGCTAGAGGGGGCCGGAGAACTACTCTTACCCTTCTAGAATGGTGGGTCCTTGGTGGTTCTGTGATCACTCACTTCCTGCCCCTAAACAGGAAGTTCCTGTTGTCAGTCAAATCCTGTGCCTATAAAAATAGAACTAGCTTTGGGTGGAGGGGAGGGAAGGAGGGCAATGTAGTCCCAGCAGAGAAGTCCAGTCACACAGCAGTCCTTTCTCCTGGTGTCTTCTGCCAAGCTAATACTCTGTCCTAGGGTTCTTGGCCCTTATGTGCATCACTTGGCACTTTTTGGTTTTGAAACTAAGTTGCCCGGTTCCTGACCATCTCTCTAGTCTGGTGAGGTCCTCCTTCAGGTCCTGTATCCCCTCCTTGGTGCCCACTCTTCCATAGAATTTGGTGTCCTCCACAAACAGGCAAATTACAATCATGGAGATGACTGACTGGACAGCAACAAGTTTCTCTAGCATATTACTCAGAACAGAAAGGATGGTAATTGGGAGATAATTTGTATTACATTTGGAGTCACCTTTCTTGAAAACAGACAATTCCGTCAACTTTTCAGATCTATGGTACAATCCAAGAGCGCAGAACAGACTGCAGATTCTGGCCAATGGTGGATCCAAGTTAAAGGAGGAAATCCTGAGCAACCTAGGCTCAAGACCATCAGAACCAAAACTACTACAGACAAGAGTCCAGCAGTTGGCACACCGCCATGCCCATAACAGCATGTAGATAGAAACAGGGGTGGTGAGGGGAAGGAATGAGGGCAAGAAGCATCCACAGGAGTGAGTGTGGTGGGAGACCGGTGTACTGGGATGGGACAGGTGTATTTGGACTAATCTGAAAAATGATGGTTGAAGGCATAGTCAGTGGTAACAGAGTTATTACAATTAATGCCATTAAGTACAGCATCATGGCCGGCCTGCTGGTGCTGAGGGTTAAGCCATTAGACGCCTCACGTTGCGCCATGCTGGCAACCCAGGTTCGGGAACGAGCCCGGGCCATTGGGGGTCGGCAGGGGCAGAGAGGGATTGAGCATCTGGACAGCTCTCCCTCCCCGGGGAGGGTGTAGGGCATTGCATCACTCCAGAGCTACCTCTGGCGGCTGTCAGAGGTAGCCTGGTACTTGCGTCGCAGCCGTATGGCAGCGGGGGCAGAGCTCGGCAGATGCTGGCCATCACTGCACGTCCAAGCTCTGCGGGGGAGAGTGGGAAGTAAATAAAGTAGAAAAAAAACCTCCCTCCTACTGACAGGCGAAGGCAGGTCCAGGAGTAGCAGCCCCATGCCCAATGCCGGCCCTCCAGAAAGTGCTCCCCAAGTCCTCCCTAGAAACAGTGTCACCCGCCAGCATTCTAGATAGAGCGCCAGAGGAGTGGCAGTCCTTCCTCGGGGGACTCCAAGCCGGGGGGTTAGTTTTTCGCTGCAGAAGGGAGGAAGCCGGCGCCCGAGGAGTGCAACTGTGGCTTCAGGCAGGAGGACAAGGCCTCAGCTGAGAGACCATGCCAGACAGATGTTAATGGATACAGAAGGGCGATAAAGAGTTTAAAAAAAAAAAAAGGTACAGTATCATTCGTGGAATGAGTATGCCCAGCCCTCAGAGTTTCCTTTGGTTCCAGAATTTGAGTGTCCCCAGCAGCACTGAGCAGTAAGTCCTTACAGTAGGTGCTCTTAGCGAGAAGTATGGCCATCTTACAAGTGTTCCCCTTAGACCTGTAGGCAACCCAGTCGGATGGGAGACTAGAGGATTTAAACTTGGCTCAACTCTTGTCCCTAACCTTCAACAAGGCAAGGAGGTCCTTCTGCAGTCACCTGGTGGGTGAACCTCTGATCCTGCACCTCACCAAAGATACAGGCCAGTCTTTGAGGGCATTAATGCAAGAGATGAAATAATTTAGGGCCACAGCAACATCTCTGGTATGGTAAAGTGGTGACCAGGCAATGACTGGCAGGTCTGCAAAGAAGGCAACTGAGTCAAGCAGTGAGGAATCCCAGAGGGAGGCTTCTTATGAAGGCAGGAAGGTGCTCACACCATCCATATGCAACAGGTGAGTGGTCACTAATAGCATCTACAAGAATGCCCTCCTTGTGTCCCTACCCTTTCTACTAGTCAGGGTCTAGTCAAGAAATGTATAGATGCCTGTAGCAAGAGAACGCCTGGTTGGGTCTGAAGTAAGTTGGTTCAGGTGGTATGTTTGCACAGGTGACTCAAGAGATTCAGATGATTTACCACACCAGTCAAGACCAAAGTCACATAGTAAAATAACCATTATTTCCAAATAAGGAGGCAGTATGTTTAAGGAGCTCAGTTAGGCCAGCCACCACCCTCCTGGGAGAGTTACAGGCACATATAATGTGGAGCTTCTTTGTAGACCCCAGCAGTATAACAGAGTGCAATGCCTCACATGGAGACAATTCATGGATAGGTAATGCTGAGAGATTCAGGTGTTCCTTATAATAGATTACTATACCACCACCCCTTTTAGAGGAGGGGCAATCACACCTGAATAGGCTGTAATTTGTCAAGGAGCAAGCAGAGTCTGATGTAGAAGGCTTGAGCCAGGATTCTGAAATAGCTAGTATAGCAGGTTTGTACTGGGACACCCAAGCCTGTAGCTCAGGACGGTTACCAAGTAGACTTCAGACATTAAAGTGTGCAATTTTTAGCCCCCTAGATACAGTCAGGGCTTGAAATAATGGCCTCAACAGCACATTTCCTCCAGAAATGTAGGTGCAGCAGCATACATTTCCAGAGCAAATAGTACATTTCCACATAGAAAATAAAATATATTAGAAAATAATGGCAAAAACAGTAGAGCAGTCCAGGGACACAATTTAAGCCTCCCCTTCACTGCCTCCGTCAGGTGAACTTAGTCATCACACTGCAGCTCAGAGACTCCACCCCCCAAAAGGCTTAACTTTTCCTAATGTATGGCAATGTGCTTAGATAGCGCAGTCAGGAATTTTTTTTAAATCTATCCACCACACAGACAGCTCATACAATTTCCCCACAAGGACTTCCCTAAAGGGCAATAAAGGACTTGTCTTTCCCAATACTACAGTGCAACTTTTATATGCAGCAGGAATTTATTTTTTATCCACCAGTCACTGCAGCTCAGAAAGAGAGATCAGATCATTCCCCGCAAAGACTTTCTCCACAGAGCAATGATGTGTATTCAGGAATTATTATTTTATTAGCCACTGCACACTGCTGCTAAGAGATGAGATTCCACCAAGACCTTCCCTTACAGTTAGGGCAATGTGCTCTCTGACTATATTTAATTAGTTACCTTTTTCCCCATCAGAGTCTGACAAAATTCCCAAGTTTTTGAAAGTCAAGAATAAATTCAAATAGGACACAGTCAAGTTCTGTGGTTTTATTAATTCCTTGTTCAGCAGGCTTGACTGAACTCAAGCTGTCCGAGAAGATCCACATTTCCACCCCCAGGGGTCAGTTATGTTTTTCAGCAAAAAGCCTGCCTGTGCATGACTACACTCAAGCTCCCTGTTGTTCGTTTGTCCCCTAACCCCAAGCCTACTTGTCACAGCCTTCCCACTTAAATCTAAAGAATATTTTCACAGTGGTACAGGAACTTGTCTGACTATACCCCAACCGCTCAGTTTTCTTTCACTTCTCCCGAAACTGTTTGTCCCCTTACCCCACTCCTTCCCTTACTGTGGGGAAAAAAATACAGGTTACTCACCTGTAACAGGAGTTCTAGGAATGGTATATGTTGTTCATCCACACTCATTGGCAGTATCCTTGCCGCTTTAAATCTTGCCGGAAGGTCTTCAAGCTTGCTCCTCCCACCCACCGGGTGGTATAACTCCTCGGCTCCGCCCCCATGGCGAGATCTGGCCAGCTGGAAGCTCAGGTCTTGTCGGCCGAAGCCCGGAGGGGGATGGAATGTTGGATGAACAACATATACCATTCCTAGAACTCCTGTTACAGGTGAGTAACCTGTATTTCTAGGGACATGGATATGTTGTTCATCCACACTCATTGGCAGACTCCTAGCAGTTCTCCGGGAGGAGGGAGGCAAGACGCACACCCCCATATACTTACTTGGGAAAGAGAGACTGGAGAACCGAGGCCCCAAAACCAGCATCCCGGCGTGACTCAAGGTCGATGTGGTAGTGGGTAATGAAGGTGTTTGCTGACTTCCAGGTAGCAGCCCTGCAGATTTCCTGGATAGGGACGCCCTGGAAGCAGCCACCGCAGCAGTATGGCGGTAGAATGAGCTCTTATCCTCTGGGAGGCTCCATGCCCGCTAACTTATAGCAGAGATCTATGCAGGAGGTTACCCACCTGCTTATCGTCCGCTGGCTGCAGGTCTGCCGATGCGGCTTCAGCGTAGGTGACAAACAGCTGGCGAACCTCTCCCGAATATCAGCGTGCGCCTTATAATAAGCGAGCGCCTTCTAGATCCAGAGTATGGAGCCTATTCGGCCTCCGAGGTGTGATTGGGGTAGAACACCGGCAGAGTCAACACCTGGTTAAGGTGAAACCGACACCACCTTCGGAAGGAATTTCGGTGGGGGCGAGGACAACCTTGTCCCTGTGGAAGACCAGTAAGGAGACTCGCGTGGAAAGCCTGGAGCCTCCCATCCTTCTGGCTGACGTGATAGCCACCAAGAAGGCGGTCTTCCACGACAGGTGAGAGAGCACACCTGTGCATAGGTTCGAATGGCTTGCCCATGAGCTTTGCCAGTACCAGCAGTAGATCCCACGGAGGTGGGGGTTCCGTGACTGGAGGAAATGTGATCAAGGCCTTTGAAAAGCGCCAGACCACCTTCTCCTGCCACCGACCGCTTCCCAGCCGGCGCCCGGTAAGCAGAGATGGCTGCCAGGTGCACCCTTAGGGTCGCCGACCCAAGCCCTTGACTAGAAAGGGACCATAAATAGTCCAAGATGCTTGCCAAGGAACAGGAGGAAGGGTCCAAGCCCTTGCCCTGACACCAAATGGAAAACCTTTTCCATTTGAAGGCATAGCATTTTCTGGTCGACTCCTTACGGGACGCCTCAACTACATTGAGGACCTCGTCGGAAAGACCCAAAGCCTGGAACTCTAGCCGCTCAGGAACCAGGCCGTCAGGTGCAGGGATTGAAGGTCCGGATGGAACACCTTCCCTGATTGACTGAGAGCAGGTCCGGCGAGCTGGAAGCTGCCTGAGTCCTGGAGCTGAGACTGAGGAGATCTGGGTACCAGAACTGGCGAGGCCAGTCTGGGGCTATCAGAATCACCTGCGCCTTGTCCCTCCTCGCCTTGAGAAGCACCTTGTGGATCAAGGGAAATGGGGAAAGGCGTAAGAGGCCCGGGTCCATTGCCTCGAGAAGGCATCCCCTGCAGCGAGCCCCTGCTGAGGGGGCGGCATGGAACAGACTCAGCCTCGCTCTCCATGGAGGCAAACAGGTCCACCTGAGGTGTGCCCCAGTGGGAGAACAGATGCTGTACTACCCGGCAGGAGAGACCACTCGTGGGATGCAGCCCCTATCCGCTCAGGGCATCGGCCAGGGTGTTGGAGGCTCCTGCCACGTGAATGGCTAGGAGATCCGCCTCCAGGCTGCGCACGAGTGACCAAATGCGAGAGCTTCTTGCATAGAAGCATGGAGCGGCCCGCCTGGCGGTTTAGATAGTACATGGTCGTGGTATTGTCCGCCTGGACTCGGACCACTTGACCCCGAGGAAGAGCAAAGGCGGTGAGAGCTAGGCGGACCGCTCGAGCTCCAGCAGGTTGATGTGGCATCGGGACTCCCGCGGGGACCAGAGGCCATGAGCCCGGTGTTCCCCCAGATGGGCACCCCAACCCATCAGAGAGGCATCGGTCGACAGAGAGACCGTCGGCTCGGGGCGGACGAACGGGATGCCCTCCTGCAAATGATCTGGAACGGTCCACCACTGGAGAGCGTTCCACATCCCCTGTGTCACCGACACAAGCTGGTCCAAGGGATCACAGCGTTGTGACCACTGGCTGGCCAGTCCCCACTGAAGGGGACGCATGTTCCAGCGGGCCCAACGGACCACGCTGGTGCAGGCCGCCATGAGACCCAGGAGGCGCAGGAAGTCCCGGCAGGGCGCAACTGCCCAACCAGAAATGATCGGGCAAAGGAGGAAAGAACCTCGCCCTGTCCGCCGGAGCCGCGCTTGCTCGAAGAGAGTCGAGCTGCTCCGATGAATAAAATCACCTGCTTCGCTCGAGTTCGACTTGGCCTCGCTGATAAGGAGGCCCAGTTGAGAGCAGACCTGAGGCCAGATCTCTGACCACTCGCCTCCTTCCTGGAGGAGCTGCTATCAGCCAGTCGCCCAGGTAAGGGTACACCCGACCCTCGGCCAGAGGAATGCTGTCACCACTGCCATGCATTTGGTGAAGACCCTGGGAGCTGGAGACAAGCCGAAGGGCATGGCTTGGAACTCAAGAGGGATCCTTCCGCCGGAAGCGAAGGAATCTCTGGTGAGACGGACGGATAGGGACGGAAAAACGCGTCCTGCAAGTCCAGAGAGCAGAACCACACGCCGCTGCTCAAGGATGGTATAATCTGAGCCAGAGTGACCATCCTGAAGGTTCGGGACCTTAGGAACTTGTTTAGGTCGTAGGTCGAGAATGGGCGCCAGCCCCGGTCTGCTTCGAACCAGGAAGTACCTGGACACAAACCCTGGGTCTGAAGGAGGGTCCACCACCTCTCTTACCACCTCCTTCTGGAGGAGGAGAGTGATGTCGGCTCGACGAGCCGCCAGTGAGGCTGGGGATCCCGGCCCCCGAGGGGCGACGGCTCTGAAGGGTGGTGCCTGCTCGAATTCCAGAGGCAGGCCTCTTCCCACCACCTCCAAGACCCACCTGTCCGTGGTAACAGCGGACCAGCGGAGCGGAAGTGCGGGCCGTCCCCGCAGAGACCCAGAGGCCAGGTAGCCCAGGGGATGGGGCGCACCCCTCAGCCCGTCACTGGGCAGGCTTGGAGGAGGGACCGGCCGAGGGACCTCCTGGGCCCTACCTCCTGCCTCCTGTTAGAGGAAGCCGGCGGCTTGGGTTTGGGATGCAAGGCCGAGCCTGCTGGCCCTGACGTGCTGTTGGACGGGCGCCAGCCGGGGCACAGAAGGACGAAAGGGCTTAGGCTGTGGTTTGTGCCTTGTCCTTCTGAGCGGAAGAGACCGAGTCCAAGGTGGCATTGGACTTCTCGATCCTCTGCAGGTGACCTTCCACCCCAGGGTCAAGAGAGGTCAGTCCCCAAAGGAACATCCGCCAACTTGTGCTATCCGTCAGTAAAGGTGGATATCCTCAGCCAAGCTCCGCCGACGATAGCCACTGCGGCCGCCACCGATCTGGCACATGAGTCCCCTACATCCAAAGCAGTCTGGAGCTGCTGTTTGGCCACTGCTCCTGCCCTGGTCCCGCACCTGCTTAACCGTAGTCTGCAGATCGGGCGGAAGATGAGGGATGACCTCATCCAGGAGCCCAACAGGGATGAGAAAAATGTGCCATGAGGACGGCCAACTGGCCTGACGAAGGCCGAGGACGCAGCGTAGACTTTTCGCCCGACATAGTCCAATTTCTTGACTCTTGTCAGGAGGTTTGTCCACATCCCTGGCGCTAGCCGGCGCCGAAAACGCTGTCGGTAACCAACCTCAGCAGAGGGTGTTCAAAACCGGACAAGGAACCGTGGGACCGTGATACTTCCTGGCCATCCTGGCCAAGGCGAGGGCAGGAAGCGGGCGCTGCCAAAGTTCCAGTGCCGGACCCACTATGGCCTCGGCCACCGGAAAGGCCTCCGCCGGAGAATCCCTCGGTCCAGAATCTCCGTGAGGGATACCTGGCCTGCTTTGGAACGGGTTCGAGCTCCATCCCGAAGACTCGAGATGAGCCGAGCAGCCTCAGGAAGGACGACGGGCTATCGCCCATTAGCTGACCTCCTGAAGACTCCAAGTCCAGTCGCTTGAGAAGAAGGAGGAATCGCCTTCGGACTCGGAAGAGTCCTCAAAGAGCTGCCTCTGGCCTGAGCCACCCTTCACCTGCCGAGGTCGGTCGGGAGTGAGGGTAACTGACAGCCGATGGGGAGAAACCCTTAGCCGACCGAGAATCCTTGGTCGGAGCCCCAATTGGTGGCTGTGGAGGCGGAGGTTCCACCGAATCGGTGGAGCAGCTGGTTTTGGCCGAACAACCGCCTGGGTGTAGGCCTCGGACAAGTCGAGGGTTGTGTCGCGCGTTCGGTGACAACCATAATGGCGAGGAAGGCGCGGTCGGCTTATTCCCGGCCAGGAGGAGCTGTTGCAGCATAAGGTCCCTCGTGCCGTCCGACGTAATTACGCCCGAAGCCTCCCTCATCCGAGGAGGAGGGGCGAGGGCAGCGGCGACGCTTGCCACGGCCGCCGGGACCGAGACCGCCATGGCAGTGGGAACGGGTGACCGCTAAGAGGTCCGAGACCGAGACCGAGAGTCCCGGAATTTCCGGGTCGGTGCAGGAGGTGTCGGCCGGAACTGCACTCCTTCGCTCGAAGGTCCATCCGAGGGCCTGAACCGAGGCACAGGCGAGCCCGCTGATCCTCAACTCTCCCGGGGAACCGGGAGAGGGAATCTCGCGCTAAAGGCGACAGCCCGTGCCAATGGGTCGAGAAAATCTCGACTTCATCAGTGGGAGTCTCGTCAACTGACCTGACGGGACACCGTGAGGCCAGTGCAGTCAAGCCGAGCGGTCGATCAGCCGACGTGCCGACGGCCCGGGAGAGGGACCTTCCCGCCTCCCAAGAGCCGACGGAGGGACTTACCCTTGTCCTCTTGACCGAGAAAGGTCCAGCAGACGCAGGCCCTTTCCTTTAGTGGAGAGGGACAGACAAAGCTCCTAAGGAAGCCGTGTAGGAAGAACCCAGAGAGAGCGGGATAAATGCCGCGGCCGAGGAAGATACGGCCCGCGCCGCCTCCTCTTCGAGGGCGACCATCCGCCGAGATGATCCGCGAAGCCCGCCGCGACACCGCCAACCGGCCTCCTTGGACTTCACGAGGGAACGCTTCGGACGGCCCAGTTGCACCGGCAGCACGGGCTCGAGGACGAGGGCCGAGAAAGGAGCACAGGTCGCAGTTCGCGGTCGTGCTCAAGGCCTAAGCAGTAGACACACGGGAGTGTGGATCCGTCTGAGATATCTTCGACCGCATGGGCATCTCCGAAATCCGGAGTCGATTTGTCCATCGCAGCCGCGAGGGATCGAAGACTGAAGTCTTTTTGCAAAATATTATTTTTAAATCCGCAAACGGAGAAATAGGAACCAGTCGCAAACGCAGAGCGTTAAGGAGGGAACCTGAGCTTCCAAGCGGTAAGGAAGATCTGGCGTCATGGGGCGGAGCCGAGAGTTATACCACCCGGGTGGGTGGGAGGAGCAAGCTTGAAGACCTTCCGGCAAGATTTAAAGCGGCAAGGATACTGCCAATGAGTGTGGATGAACAACATATCCATGTCCCTAGAAAGGTAGTTTTCTGGACAATACAGCTATTGACAGTTTTACACTCTCCTTTTTAAAGCATGTTTTCACTACTCCTCGTTTATACCCTGACACAAAAGACAGTTTAGTTTACCTCACCAGCACAGAGTTCCTTCCTCTATCACTGCAAACTCAAAACTGCCCAAAATGCGTGGTCAGCACTGCATGTAGAGGTCCCGATCAGTCAGAAAGTGCAGCAGTTATGGGCACATGGCTCCCGGTATGTCCAGGACCCCACAGCAGACTAAGGAGTGCCTGACTGTAGTCAGTCCCAAGACCTAGTGATAGCCTGCACAGCGCGGTGAGAAAGATCAATGGCGTGCTCTCTCTCTCCACGCACCCCCATTCAGATACAGGACACTGCCAGAGACGTCAGCACAGTCGCGGAGTGAGGAGTCACGCTCAAGCACTCCACCACCAGTTGGGAAACAGTACTTCTCCAGGTAATTAAAGGGGCATAGGAAGCACAGCATTTTTCAGCAGCAAAACAGCATTTCCAGATGGAAATGCGGATCAGACAGTTACATTTCCTGCAGCCTGACCCCATTTCCATGGAAATACGGAAAGGCTACATTTCGAGCCCTGTACAGTCCAGTGAGGGTCAGAGCTACTAAGAGGGGATGAGAGACTAAGGTTTAACTCAACATCACCAGTTAAGTTTAAAGTAATAAAGATGCAATACCATATACTACAAATGTCAGCACTAATGGGGCAGTCATACTGGGTACAGAAGTGGTACTAATTCACAGACTTCAGTAGTTAAGTATGCATATCCTGATTTTAGGAGTGGGGTCAGGTTAGGATGAAACACCCAAACTATTATGGTGTCAAAGTACATAATACCATATGGTAGAGACAAGGCAGCAACCTAAGAAAGTTGGGAGGGGGGAGGGATACTGTCCAACAAGCAGAACAGTGCTGCACAGAACTAGAAATGAAGGGGATGCCATTTGGGAGGTAGACAAAAGTAGCTGCTGGGAAGTAATCACTGAGGGGGTAACCAACGCATCCATGCAATAGCAGTGAATAGAGACTGTAGTCACAAAACCAAGTCAGGGAAAGGTGATCTTGATGGAACACAACAAGGGACGGCATTAAAAGCACACAAAGTAGGAAAGCGGGTAAGTTACTCACAGTACACACAGCACTAGCCAGCTATAGTGGTACAGCTTAGCTATAGATCAGTTTTCAGAATTCAGTATCCGCATAGGAAATAAAGAAATAGGCTAGCTGCCACCAAACAACAGTAGCAAACCCCTGTGATGGCTATCAAGGCAGGTACAGTTACACTTGGGATTAGTATACACTTTAAACTGCAGAAGGCAAAAGTTTAGCAGACAACAGCGGGCCTTTAAATTCAAACTGTTTTTCCTCACACAATAGTACAGCAAGACTAGCAACAGGCAGGGCACTTACAGACCTCTCCACAGGAGCAGGGAGTTTGGGCAGAGCCACATGTCGTCCTGGCCTCTCCCCTTTGATGACTCCCGTAGAACACTCCCACTCCTGCCAAGTCACTCACGCTGGGACTGCAAGGGGCCGTTGGGATAAGAGGAGGCTGCAAGCTCTGACTGGCTAGAGCAGCAAAAGTCCCTGTAAAGTAGCTCCTGTTGATTAACAAATAAGGCAGCTGGCGACTGGGGCTAAAGCAGGGGAAACTACAAGCACAGAGTGGTCCACAAACCCCTAGGTGGATGGCATCCTCCTCATGGCATGTAGCAGTGAACTGGGCCACCTGCTGGGTAGCTGAAGTGAAAGTCCTTCCTTAATTACCAGCTCTGCAAGCTCCAACCGGCCGTAGCAGGTAAAGTACCTGTAAAGCAGCGCCTGCTGTTGAAGACAGCTGGTGCTCTTTTATATTTCCACAAACTAACAGTCAATCTTGCAACTTCTGCCAATCAGGGTAGGATAAGCAGGGTCGCCAGGTCGCCAAATGCAACCTGGCGTATCATGCTGGCCACATTATTTTTACTTAAACCTGCCAGTCTGACGACTGAAAGCATTCCTCAGAGCCTTGCATGAGCAGGAGCAGAGATCAGGCCGAAGTGCAAGTCTACCATTCATGGGTGTGCGAGTCTGCCATGTGCAAGAGTCCAACTTTTTTCCATCAAAAGAGGCAGCCACGTGGCTCCAAGACAATAGCAGCAGGTCATCAGGATTGTCAGCATGGCTCAGCGTGTATATGCAATAGGAGACAGCATGAAGGGTGGCTTTTTTTTATATATATCGTGACTGAGTCCTGCAACAAAGAGACGTGCCTACTGCCTGCCCAAATACCAGAGGAAGCCAGAAGGTAAGCCCATTTAACCAGGATGTGGGTCATGTTTTTCTGGTCTAAATGATCAGGTGGGGGCTGCATAGAATAGTGTGTTCAACATGCTGTAACCTGCCACACTGCAAGAGAGGGAGCACATGCTACTCTGTGTTCGTGTAGACCGAGAATCAGTTACTTTGCATCCTGTCCCTACAACAATAACTCCTTTTTTTGTCTCATCTGTTTATGCCCCCTTCTCAGCCCAGTCGCCTACTCCTTTGGGCGGCTGAGTGCCCTCACCTCCGACCGCTGTCCCTCTTGTGTACTTCCCAGACTCTCCGGTGTATACTTTCTCCGGAGGGGGTCTCTAGTGGAGGAACCAAGGCGGAAACTTCTCCAGTGCCCACCGGCACCTTTATTTCCATCTTCACTGAGAAGGGCGAGAGTACAGCACAGCGTGGTCCCGGTCTTTGCAATGCCAGGAGAGCGGGCCGCTGTCATCCAGGTGGCTGGATGGCCATTTTCCATGTTCTGATGATCCCCACCCCTAAAGCATGCACGGTGTCCTGGTATTATTGTGTGCCACAAAGAGGGCGGTGCGTTCTTGGCCCCCCCCCCCAGCCTCCACTCCTGACGTCTTGGGCTCGAGAGTGAACCCAGGTCGCCAGCGCCACGGAGCTAGCCAACAACTCCTTTTGTGGAGTTCAATTTATCATTATAAGATCCTGATCACTGAAATGTCATTTTTAGTACTAGTGATGACTCAGGGACTGCTATGTGGAGGAAGGAAGCTAATATGATTGTCAGTTTATCTGGGCCAAATTACAGACTTCATCCAATCCAAACCCTCTGCAGTTCGCAAAATCTGTTTTAAAAATATCTGGATCCGAGTCTGACTGGAGGATTTAATACCAGAAAGGCAGACAGTCAAGTTGGTCTGCGAGTGGAGAGAGTGAGGAAAAGAGAGGGAGTTGCCGACTGCCCTTTTTGACTACTAAAAAAAAAACAAACTAAAGGTTTAAAAGGGACAGTGTCAAGCTTTTTACTCAAAATTTTAAACTGGAATTCACTGGCCCCTCTTGCAACCTTTTATTTGGCAGTAGTCATTACTGCCAGTATCCAGACTGTTTCTCATACGTTTTTCATGTATTTGGTTAAAAAATATTTGAGTGGACCGCTCCTACCTCTGCTGGTGGTTCCTACTCACGTGGCCAACTTTCATGAGCGTGCACTCAATATTTCAAGCAAGGGAAGAGTGTGCTTGAGAAATAACATGGCAACTGGTCACTTATTTGGTGCTGTATTACAAGCATGAATGCAAACAGTAAATTTACTTCACTAATTACACTGCCTGGAAAAGTACTATAACTCGTGTCTCAAAGTAAGTGCCATGTAAACAATTAAGGACTAGAACTGCATCAAACAGCCATTTGAAAACTGAAGCCTGGGCTACGAATGTGCTTCAAATGGCGGTCTGATGCGTTTCCAGTCTGAATTTTTGATTTCTCATTCTTAACAGATTTTGATTCAAATATCTGAGAAGTTGGGATGGCTTTGCCGATTATGAACTTCAATGTACTTATTAGCGTGTTAGATAGTGATCCCTCACTTGACAATCCACTGCCCAAATGTTCATATGCAGAGACTACAATAAAATAACCTCTTATTACTGCTGGAAGCAAGCCAATAAAGAGGTAAAATGTACTGATGAAATGCAATGAAGCGGTGTTGAATTTTTTAACCGTGGGAGTTGTGGTGACCTCGGATGACCTCATAAGTGGTAAAGAGAAGCAACATAAGGATGAAAAAATGTATCCAAACACTACCCAACACGACTACTAGACACGAGAAACCATGAGGCCTATTCTGCTGGCTTTTAGTATGTTAGTACATAATGCAATGTAAGCTTTTTAGTATCAGTTCATCGATGCAAGTATATGCACTATTGCTGATTTTAAACAATGTGCAACTATGTTATAATACAATGGAATGTTATTCCGCATGGAAATCTATGCCTAGAATAGTAAGTAAGCAAAATTTTATTTATAGAAGGTGCCCTTCCATTGCTCAGAGCGCCTTTACAATGCAAATACAAACATTACAATAACCATCTTAAAAATACAGACCATAATCCACTTAAAACAATATACAAATCCTAGGCAGTTATGCTCCTGGAAATGCCTTTTCGAAGAAATATGTTTTGAGGTAGTTTTTAAACCCCTCCACGGTCAGGCTCTCATGTATCTGACGAGGTAGAGAGTTCCACAGGGTAGGGGCCATAAAGGCAAAAGATCTTCCCCCAAACGTCTTCAAATTCACCCTGGGAACCTCTAGTAATCCCTCATCAGAGGATCGAAGCGAACAGAAGGGACAATAGGGGAAATAGGAGGTCTTGCAGGTATTGGTGTCCCTGCTTGTGTAAGGCTTTATAGGTCAGCAACGCGACCTAGAAAGGGATTCGCCACTGTATAGGCAGCCAGTGCAGTTCGAGCAGCACAGGAGTTATGTGACTGGATCTAGGGGTTCCAGTTAACAACCTGGCTATCGTGTTCTGCACTAGCTGCAAATGGTGAATATACACTCCCGGCAGCCCTAGGTAAAGGGCACTGCAGTAGTCTAGCAGAGTGGTGACAAAGGCGTGGACCAATGTCGACAGATCCTCGGACAGAACCAGATGCTTCACCCTGGTGATACTTCTGAAATGATAGGAGGACTTGACTACGGCAGACACCTGAGCCTTCAGGGTCAAACCTTTGTCAGATACCATCCCTAGGTTACGCACCTGGTTCGAGGCACTGAGCAGGCCACCCCCAAGTTGTAAACCAGATGGTTTTCCTGCTCATGACCTGGCCGTCCACAGATCTGGGTGCACAACCAACACCTCAGTTTTCTCCGGGTTTAACTTCAGCCAGCTGGCACTCATCCAATTCTGTATCTCCTGTAGGCAGTTGTTAAACATCGAGACTGTCATATTCGTGGCCGGGTAAAAAGGACATGTACAGTTGAGAATCATCTGCATAGCAGTGAAAACTCAACCCATACTACCTAATAATGTCCCCCCAGTGGTAGCATGTACACTGCTAACAGTATGAGGGAAAGCACAGAACCCTGCGGTACCCCACAGGGCAGACTTCGAGGGGACGAGGAATAAATTCCTGATACCACCCTCTGCAATCTGCCCTCAAGGAACGATCGAAACCAACTGAGGACTGCCCCATCCAGTCCACAGAAAAAAACGCAGGCATTCCAGCAGTACCCCATGGTCCACAGTGTCAAAGGCTGATGAGAGATCAAGGAGAACCAAGATGGAAAGGGCTCTCCGATCTCTTTCCACTAGTTAACTACTCGAACCAGGGCAGTTTCAGTGCTATGCCTTTTCCTGAAGCCAGACTGGAGAGGGTCATAGATATTATGACTAGATAAATGATTCTCCAGCTGCAAAGTGACCACCTTCTCAATAACCTTCCCTATAAAAGGTAGGTTAGAGACCGGTCTGTAGTTGGCAGGGCAGTTTGGGTCCAAGAAGGGCTTTTTCAGTAGTGGCCTAACCACTGCTTCCTTTAAGGGATCTGGATAGATCTCTCTCTCCAAGGAAACCCCAACTATCCGAGCTAGGACTGGGCCAATAACCTCAACACACCCTTAAAAGAAGGCACGTCGGGCCCAGGTCCAAACTACCCCAAGTTGGTCGCAGAGTCTGGATGATCCTCACTATAGCCATGACTATCAGCTGGCTGAAAGCAGACCAGGTCAGTTGGGTGTTAGTACCACTTGGTAGGCCACCACAAAAACCCATGGGGAAACACTGGCTGATCTCTGTCCTGATGGTGGACACCTTATCAGCGAAAACCTGAGCAAACTCCTCACACTTTTCCTGTGACAACATTCTTCCAGCCCGCAGACAGACTGGATTGCACAGTCTGTCCACAGTCCAGAAGAGCTGGGCTGGTCTGTTTCTCGTTGCAGCAATTTCCCTTGACGAGTTCTGCCTTCTTATGGGAAACTGATTGGTAGACCTCATAATGGTCCAACAACCTAAGTCTGTCCATCTCCAGGTGAGTTTTCCGCCAATGTCTCTCCAACCTTCACCCCCTGCTTCTTCAATTCCATTAGTGACCCACCAAACCATTGGGCACCAGGGCGAGAGGTCAGAGGGCTAACACAAACTGGAGCAATGGAATCCAGGGCCTCAGCCACTTCCCTATTATAAGACAGTACCAGAGACCCTGAGTCACTATCTAATGGAATACCCCAAAGGTCCAGTACCATCATAAGGCCTTCAGGTGTTACCTGTCTTAAAGGATGGTACTGTACCATTTCCTTAGGGCAGGCCCAATTCGGGAAAGGGGTGGGGGTGGGGGTGTAGCAAAACTAAACCTCAAGGCGTGATGGTCCGACCATCCAGCAGAATCCACCTCCATATCAAGATTTCCATCCCCAGGTGGAACACCAAGTCCAACGAGTGCCCCCTTTCGTGTGCTGTGGTGGTAAAAACACATGTCAAGCCCAATGAATCCATCAACTGGAGGAGGTCCTGTCCAAAGTGAGAGAGTTCATCGTCGACCCAGGCACTGAAGTCCCCCAGAATTAACCATCTGGGGGACTCTAATACCACCTCGGCGATGAAGTCCACTGCCTCCTTCAGGAATACCCTCCCATCCCCGGGTGGACGGTAGATGAGAAGGATCCTGAGTTCTGCACCCACAACAACCACACACTCGAAGGAGTTGGTGCTCCCCACTGGCACTTCCCCAAGGTTCAGTTCCTGTCTAAAACAGACTGCGACCCTCCCCTTCGGTCCACTCTCCAGCTGTGTATCACCGAGAACACGGCTGGTATTGCAGCAGCAAAAATGGATCCTGCATTCTCATCCAGCCAGGTCTCGGTGATACAGGCCAGGTCTGCAGAGGCTATCAAATCTGCAACCACTGGGTGTATGACAGCTCATACACAATCCTCTATAGGATTGTTGTGCTGCAGCAGTGACATCAATGTATTGTTGTGCTGCAGCAGATGCTATCGCTACTGTAGCACAACAGAGAATGCTGCTGCACAGCTGCTTTCCTCTAGTCAACTGAGCTAGAAGTTTGTGTTTTTTTTTAACTTTGCAGAAACAGCTGCAGTCGCTAACCACATGCTGAATCAGTAATTTGAGTCTCCCATAAACCCTCTCGTGCCTCACCCCCAACTGCCAGTTCAGTGAAAGGAAGCGGAGTGTCTGAAATAAGCATAGATGCCCATACACCATGTAAGATAATGTATTTGCATCCATACACAGTCATGCCAGTGTCTTCATAAAGATTTCTATGGCAACCAGGGAACCTCTCAATGTAGACACAGGCTTGTTGTGTATGGCTGTCTATACATTATACTCCATGTTATTGTCAATGTTGGGCTACTGTTTATACCAGTTACTGGACTTAAGTGGAACGTTAAGCTGTCCAACCGGGTCCATATAATGTTGCACTCTGACTGTGATCCAACAGCTGCTTCAGAGAAGAAACACAGAATCGTGTACGAGTGATTATACACAACAAGGCTATGTTTCAAGCAAGAGGTTTCCGTGTTAAGAGACTTCGAGAGTGCAGCTCAAGAGATCTCATTACCACGGAACCTCAAGACTGAAACAGTTTTGTTTGTGTATGATAGCTCATACAAAATATTTTATAGTGTATAAGCACCATTTATGGTAAAACTGTGTTGTTTTTGCCCACCAGCGCTTATTTCCAGGGCAAACTCTCACCACCGTGGCCACTTCCTGAAGTTCGGAGGGGTCTGTACCACGTATGCACGAAGACGTTCTATGTTGTTGTACTGCACTAGTGACGTAGGGAGTGCAGCACAATGAGCCTATTCCACTAACCAAATTCTATCGGCAATCACATTCTACCACACACTATACAGAGGATTGTGCATGAGCTATCATACACAAGTCTATTTTATTTTAGAGGTTTCCATGGTAACAAGAGACCTCAAGAGCGCAGTTCGAGAGGTTTCGTTGCCATGGAAACCTCAAGAGTGAAACAGAGCCTTGTATGTGTAGAATAACTCATATGCAGTCTTTTATAGTGCATGAGCACCCATTACGCCAAGCCTGAGTCCCTAGTGTACCTTTTTTCACCCATGCTCATTTCCTGGGCCGGTTCACATCACCGCAGCTGCTTCCTGAACTGCAGAGGATAAATGCGAAGACGTTCAATCTTGGGCTGCAGTAGTGACATCACTAGTACAGCACAACATCGTGACATCGTTACTGCAGCACAACAATGCTGTTCCAGGCATGGATTTCCATGCAGAAAAGCATTCCACCATACACGATGGGATAGTGGCATATGGCATGCATGAATGGATGTTCACTAACAGAATAAATGGTTTATTCTCATTCTGAAAGTAGAACCTGGCCAGATAAATTATTTATTCTACATTTCTTCTCTCATACATTGCATATATCAGAATATTTACCTTCTAGGGGGAAAAAAATCACTGCAGTCAAAGAAAACCTGAGGTGCATCACAGATATTGTATGATGCAGTGAAATTATACTGGGGAAAGTTTACTTTTTTAGCATGTGATTTTAAAGATAACCTGCCTAAGAACAAATATGTACACAAAAGTAATATTTATTTTTCTTGCACCAAATTACTATTGTCTAGTAGATCAATAGCAGAGTTTTGCATGGCTAAAAAAATCTAGCTACCAGTTTCTGGTTCGAGTCAAAAGGTGGATTTCACACAATTAAATGCTCTTGTACCAGAACTACACTGGTGCTGGCCACCTTGTAAAGTCAGATTTACTTCTGCTCTAATTATCACTGGCCTTACCTACCTTGTCTCTTTGGAGTGTACGGCAACTTACATTTTTCTCTACATCGTTTTGCACTGCTGAATGTTCTTGCACTCTTCCTACTTTTATGTAATGTTATGACCATATCCATTTTTGTCCATCTTTGTAATTCTCCCAAGAGGGCCTGGGAAGTAGCCTTTCTTTTGAAGGCACCCCTGGGCTGCTGACCTCTATGTTGCTGCTTGGAGTTGTGACAAAAATGCTGCCGTTGGGCAGAGTTAGGCTGCGACCGATACAGAGTATGAACCAATTGGATAGCCTTACCCAATTCCTGGAGGCAAGTAATTGTGCTCTCCGAGAATCCTCGACGAACAAGATGGGGCCCCAGAAGGGGCATCCAAGATCCTGGACTGGACGTCCGGGGCCAACCCCAAGAGCCTAAGCCAGGAGTGGCAGCGTAGACAAATTCCCATTGTCGTGGCCCTTCCAGCGGAGCCCGCAGAATCATAGGAGGCTCACAGGACGTGGGTCCCTACATTGGAACCACACTTAAGAAGGTGCAGCAGCTCTGTTTTGCTGGGGAGATCTGGCTGAGCTTGAACCACCTCCAAGGCCTTCTCCCACAGGGGCTTTTGATTTTGAAACATGTGGGCCAAGAAGTTTAGGGAATGGATGGCACAAGTGACTGAGTAGGTCTTTCTGCCAAAATAGTCTGTCTGGGAGTCCTTGTCAGAAGGCTAAGTACTGAGCTACCTGGGGCGTTTTAAACAGTCATGAGCCACGTTGATAACGACAGAGTCAGCCTCCGTGTGCTCCCCGTAGAGGGGCTCATCCCTAAGGGTGTTATACAAGTGGCCTGCCTTCTTGGACATCGCCGGTGTGGAGGATGGTCGCTTCCAGGCCGCCCTGTCGACATTCTTGAAGGAGTCAGTAAGAGGAGGGACCAATAGAGGCAAGAACTTTTTCTTAAGAAAGTGGCCAACAGACTCGCTGCTTGGGGTCAGCTCTTCAGAGTCCCAGCCCATGAGGGTCTGGATGTCCCTCATCACATCCATGAATGTTGGGTCATCGGGGGAGAACGCGGGTGTCCTTTGGCTCCTCCGGCTCCAAAGGAACCTCTGAATCTCCAGAATCCTCATACAAGGTGGAGGAAGGACTACCCTCCTGATTCACCCAAATCTGGAGAGGGTAAGCGCCAAGGCCTAGGCATACAAGGCCTAGAATTACTTGTATCTGGCTGTGGCGGCAGCGCCCTAGGGGCAGGCATCGAAGCCATCTTAGGGGGAGCCAGAGGAGTTGGGGGCTCTTTCGGGCTCTCCTTATCCTTAAAATATGCCCACCAGGCAGCAAAAAGTGGGTTAATCTCTGCGAGTGGGAACTGAGGAAAGGATGGGGTAACCAGAGTCTGGGGGGGGTAGGCTTGCAAGGCCCCAGTAGCTGTTCATCCAGCTGCGGTAACCCTAGTGTTGGCTTCACTGGCGTGGAGTTAAGCAGTGTTTGGTACCTAGGTAAAGAACCCCCTGGCATCGGTGTGACTGGGGTAAAAGGGCGTCTGTCCCACTGGCGTTGGTTGTGTAAGGTCAGGAGACAAGGGTTGTGATGTAGTCGGTGTAGGTGAGGCTGGAGCCAGCAAAGCAGGAGTCAACGGACGCTAGTCTGGGGAAGCAGCCAGCACTGACCTAGAGGGAGAAGCACGAATGGGGAGCTAACTACCGCATGGGGCACAGAAGTCACCCTCCCAGGGAAGGTGACTGTATGCCCCGGGCGTCGTGAGGTGACATCGACCCTAGACTTAGGAAGCAACTTTGCAGACACCTTGACTTGGAGGGCGACGGGCCAGGACCCACTGCCCAAGGCAGAAGACCCAGTCGAGCTGCCTGGTTGAGTACGTATGTTCTGAATGGGCCTGAGCTTCAAGGGCTGAGAGACTGAGGTCGGAGAACCAAGTCCCAAAGAACCGCTGCCCATGACAGAAACCAGAGCAAGTGGTTTAACCACTGGCAGCCTGGAAGGAGAGAGGGCTTACTGAGTGGAGGGGTCCCGACCTCTCGCGGGAGGAAGTCCATGGTCAGAACCAAACTTCCGTGGGGACCTGGAATGGGAAGAGGACCTGGAATGGAAAGAGGACCAGGGGTTTCTCTCTGTGCTTCTCCCAGTGTTGTGCTTTCTTGAAGATTACTGACTCCATCGCCAAAGAAGTGGAGGCCCCGGAGCCCGGGGAAGCAGAGGTACTCTGGTGAAGCCCCTTCTCCACTGAAAAAAGTTTCTGCTGCAGCACGAAGGATTTCAAGGTTTTCTGGCAATGAAGCCGGGTGCACTGGTTGAAGACCTGGCAGTGCTGGCAGGATGCAACGTCGTGACTCGGGCCTAGACAAAGCAAGCATGCCAAATGACTGTCCTTGTGGAGTAGCTACTTCCCACAAGTGCACTTCCTTTGCCACCATTCAATAGACAAAGGGAAAGAAAAAATGCACAAAACACTGAGAAATATTGAAAAATGAAAAAGCGGAGGTAACGCAGAAAATGGCGGTCGACTTGAGCAGAAGTCGCTCCATGGAGGTCCAACCTGCATGGATCGATAACGGAAAAGAACTGAGGTAAAGGTGGGGCACGCCTTTATACCATGGGTGACGCTGGGGTCAGCCAAGGGGCGGGCCACTGCCAGACTGCTAGCTAGAAGTTTTTGCAGAGTCCTGGCGCCTGCCGGAATCAGTCCTTATGGTGTCACCTGCAGCAAGAGCCCCCTCGAAGTGAGATCTACTGTTACGGAAAGTACATAACTGTTCTATCTTCTTCGAGGATATCTCTTTCATCAGGCCACACCTATGGAACGAGTACTAAGCAGTACTACCAGAGCGACAGTCTGGGTGGCTGAAGCCTACAGACCTAAGAAAGTAGGCCTTAAAGTACAGCTAGGCCAAAGCCTGCCATTTTTCTTGAAGCAGTGTCCAGACAGTAATTGTTCAGTGAAGGTGTGGAGAGTACCGTAGGTGGCAGCTGCACAAATCTCAGCAGCAGACACGCATTCCTGAAACGGGCAACAGAAGTAGCCATGCCTCTAGTCGAGTGGCTACGAACAACCCCAAGACTCCGTAATCAGAGGCATCCAGTGGGAGGGGCAGGGGGAGGGAAAAACCTGTCTGATCAGAACCAAATGCTACCCAGGCCTGACGGTGCACAAGGCCAAGCATGAGTATGTATTCACTGGCAAGGGAATGCCGGGGGGACCCCGGACATTCTAGTGCACTTGGGGACAAATGACATCAATGGTAATAGTGAACTAGAAATTCAGGTAAGGTTCCGGGAGTTGGTCAGGGTATGCCTTTCCATAGGCTGTATGATCTCCTTTTTTGGAAATCCTGCAGGTGCTGAGGGCTAGTGGGGAAAACAAGATGAAGATTAGGGAGATAAATATGTGGCTTAGGGAGTGGTGTGGGGAACTGGGGTATGGCCTGGTGGGGGACTGGGAGGATAAGAGGCTGTACGCTAGGGACAGGCTCCACCTTAATTTGGAGGGGAAGGAAATCCTTAAGCTCAAACTAGCTGGGTTCATCAGCGAAAGGTGGGGTTTAAACTTGTGAAGGGGGGAGGGATAAAAAAAGGGGCACTGCCAGCAGGTATGATAAATGAGGGACATGGTCTCCACGCCTCCAGGGAGCTAGGGAGATATGGAAATGGATCACCAGGTAGGGTGCAGGAGCTGAGAAATGGGAGCTCAAGGGGAGAAAGGAGAGAGGGGAAAAGGGGTGGAGAGTGGTCCTGATAAATGCCAGGAGCTTAGGAAATAAAATGCCTGAGCTCCAGGCGATGCTAGTTGAGGGGGAGGTAGATGTGGCAGCAGTCACTGAGACCTGGGCCACTCAAGGGCACGAGTAGGACCTAAATCTGGAGGGCTACACTATGTTCAGAAAAGGCAGGTGGGAGGGAAGGGGTGGTGGTGTAGCACTGTTAGTTAGGAATGGCACAGGTACTGGAGGGGTAGTGGAGGCAGAGGGGAACGTGGAGGCTATTTGGGTCACCTTGCTGACGCAGGGGGGTAAGAGAGTAAAGGTCGGAGTGGTATACAGACCACCAGCACTGGCGGAGGTCCTGGAAGAAAGTTTGGTGGCACATCTCGAGGGACACTATAGACTGGGAAAGGGAAGGGTAGTGGTAATGGGGGACCTCAACATGCCAGGAACAGACTGGGGAACTATGACTTCACCAGTGGCCAGACAGCAGAGGCGGCTGGATGTCTTCCAGGATGCTTCTCTGACACAACAGATGGGTGAACCAACTAGGGAGGCCTGGATGTGGTCCTGGCAGACAATGATCAGATTAGGAGCCTAGAGGTGAGGGACCCGTTGGCCGGGGAGTGATCATGGCACAGTCTGGTTCTTCCTGGACCTTGGGGGGAGCCGAACAAGAACGGTAGTAAGAAACTTAGAAACATAGAATTTGACGGCAGATAAGGACCGCTTGGCCCACCTAGTCTGCCCATTTCCCTACCTAACGGATAAGCTGCAGATCCTAGTTAACCAACAGCCTACTTCCTCCTACCCCCCCCACTAGAATTGCCTTATATCTGTCTCATGCATTCTTGAATTCCCCAACTGTTTTTGACTCTAACACCTCCTTAGGAAGGCTGTTCCATGTATTCACAACCCTTTCTGTGAAGAAATACTTCCTCACATTACCTCTGAGCCGTCCCCCCTCTATCATCAAATTGTGCCTCCTTGTTTTTGCACATCTCTTTTTCTGAAAGATGCTACCCTCTTGGACTTTGTTGCTTCCCTTGAGGTATCTCAAAGTTTCTATCATGCCCCCCCCCCTTTCCTCGAGGCTATACATCTTCAGTTCCTTTAGTCTTTCTTCATATGTCTTCTGATGCAGACCCTGCATCATTCTGGTTGCCTTCCTCTGGACAGCCTCCACCCTGTCTATGTCTTTGCAGAGATGGGGTCTCCAGAACTGTACACAGTACTCCAGATGTGGTCTTACCAACTGTTTGTACAGAGGGCCAACAACTTCCTGTTTCCTATTGGTGATGCCTCTCCCTATGCATCCCAGCATCTCCCCAGCCCTCCTTACTGCCTTCTCACATTGCTGGCCCACCTTTTGGTCGTTTGATATGACTACCCCCAGGTCCCTCTCCATTTTTGTTGTTGTCAGTATCTCACCCCCCCCCCCCCAATGTGTACTCTTCCCTGGGTTTTTGTTTCCCAGGTGCGTTATTTTGCACTTTTTGCACTGAATCTAAGCTGCCATACATTTGACCATTCCTCCAACCTTGCCAGGTCCTTTTCATCCTTTCCACCCCCCACCTTATTTATCAACCCTATTGCAGATCTTTGTGCCATCTGCAGAGAGACATACTTTCCCTTCTAGTCCCTCTGCAATGTCACTTAACGACATTAAAAAGGACCGGCCCCAGTACTGAACCCAGTGGTACCCCACTAGTAACCCTCCTTTCTTCACTGTGGACTCCATTTACCATTACCCGCTGTGTCCTGTTGTCCAACCGGTGTTTTCCCCAGGCTACCACCCTATTTTGTGCTGGACTGTGTCAAATGTCTTGCTAAAGTCTAGGTAGGCCATGTCCACTGCCCTTCCCTGGTCTACTACTTTGGTCACTCAGTCAAAGAAATCAATTAGATTTGTCTGACACGACCTTCCCGCTGTGAATCCATGTTGCCTTGGGTCCTGTGCCCCACTGGCCTCTAGGTACTCAACAATCCTTTCCTTCAGAAGTGATTCCATCATTTTCCCTACCACAGAGGTTAAACTGACAGGTCTGTAGTTTCCTGCCTCTGTCTTGCTCCCACTTTTGTGAAGGGGAATCACATCCGCCCTCCTCCAGTCCTCAGGTACCACCCCATCCTCCCATGATTTGTTAAAAAGGGTAGTTAGTGGTGTTACTAGTTCTTCCCTTAGTTCTTTTAAAATTCTGGGGTGAATCCCATCAGGCTCCACTGCTTTATCCACCTTCAGTTTTAAGAGTTCTTTCAGAACCCTTTCGTCTGTGAAAGGACTAATATCAACCCCCCTATCCAGAGTGCTTCTATTGACCGGATTAGGTATTTCCCCTTGCTTTTCCATTGTGAATACTGAGCAGAAGTATTTGTTCAGTATCCCTTCTTTTTCACTGTCGCTCTCTGCCCAACTACCTTCCTTTTGTTCAGCCTCAGTATCCCTGCCTTAGTCTTTCTTTGCTCCCTAATGTACCTATAAAAGGTTTTATCCCCCTTCTTAACAGAGTTGGCTATCTTTTCCTCGGTTTGGGCCTTTGCTATTCTGACTGCCTTACCCGCTTCCTTCTGCTTTAACTGGTACAGTTCTCTGTCCTGCTCCTTCTGTGTTTCCTTATTCTTCCTGAATGCCATCTTTTTTTTCCCTTACCTTCCCCACTACTTTTTTTGAGAACCATATTGTTTTTTTCTTTCATTTTGATTTGTTTATTTGCTTCACACAAAGATTTGTTGCCTCTGTGATGGCGGTTTTGATGTTTCCCTACCGTTGCTCCACCCCACGTTCTTGCCCGTTTGCTAGTGCTTTTCTGAGGCACTCTCCCATTTTGACAAAATCAGCCCTCCTGAAGTCCAGCACCTTCACTTTTGTGTGACTTGACTCTACGGCTAGGTTTATCGTGAACCACACTGTTTGGTGGTCGCTTGTTCCCAGATTGCTACCCACTTCAAGATCAGAGATCCTCTCTCCATCCCCATTTGAGAGTACCAGGTCTAAGATTGCTCTCTCCCGAGTGGGTTCCAAAACTAGCTGTTTGAGGCATGCCCCCTGTAGGGCATCGAGAATGGCCCTGCTCTTGGATGTGGCTGCAGCAAAGGTGCTCCAGTCAACATCTAGCATATTAAGGTCCCCCATCAGCAATATCTCCCCTTTCTCTGCCATCCCAAGGATGCCTTCTACCATTTCCTTGTCCATTTCCTCCCCCTGAGACGGGGGTCTGTATACAACCCCTGTGTGGATTGTGGAGCCATTTCCAGTCTCCAGGGTGACCCATAGTGCCTCCTCTCCTTCCTGTTTACCCTTTAGTTCTGTTGCTTTTATCCCTTCCCTTACACACAGAGAGCTACTCTTCCTCCTCTTCTTCCCTCCCTGTCCCTCCTGTAGATTGTGTACCCTAGTATGTTGACATCCCAGTCATGGTTTTCTGTGTACCATGTTTCTGTGACTGCCACAATATCCAGGCATCCCTCTTCCATCAAGGCCACCATTTCAGGGAGTTTTTTACCTAAACTACGGGCATTGGTACTCATTACCCTCCATTTTTTTATGGCTTTATTTCTTTTTGCCCCATCCCTGTCCCTACTGCCTTTGTCTTTTTTCCATTTACCCCTACCCTTCTCCCTATCGACTGCTCCATTTTTGTGTTCACTTCACTAATTACCCTGATTTTTGGGGGGTCTCTCTCTACTGACTTCAAGGAGATGAGAAGGATCCTTAAAGATCGTCTGGACAGGATAAGGCCAGATATGGATTCTGACAGCAGGTGTGGGATCATTAGGAGGGGAACACAGGAAGTTACAAGATCCTGCACCAGGGAATGGCGCAAGTTCGGTAAGGCCAGAGAACCCTGCTGGTGAGGGAAAAGGAGGCAGCATACAGGCGCTTCAAGTGCTCAAGGAATGAAGATGATCAGGAGGAATATGAGCTGACAGCCAAGACAGTCACCAGAGTGGTGAGAGCAGCTAAGACAAAAAAGGAGCAGTCCTTGGCCAGTCGGATCTGGAGGGGGGGGACAAGGAGTTCTTTAGATACATGGGGGAAAAGGAAAGTAAGGGGCAGATCAGCAAGATAAAGATAGGGGATGGTTGGGCACAGGAGGCGGGGGAACAGGCAGAAGTCCTAAATGAGTACTTTGCCTCAGTTTTTACCAGGGGGATGGAGGGGCTAGGTCTTGCAAGGAGAGCAGGGGCAAACTGGAGCAAGGGGTTGGAACGGTAGAGACCAGGGGCCCTGATGGGTCTGGGAAAAGGGAGTGGCCACCACAGACAGGTGGGGGCCCAGCAGTGCAGGGTGAAAAGGGGGAGGACGTGGAGGCTGAAATCCCGGTAGAGAGAGTAAGGGATGCCCTCAGGCCCCTTTGGACAAAGAAAGCACCTAGGCCAGATAAGAAACATCCCAGGGTGCCAAGGGAACTGGCAGATATCCTGGCAGTCCCTCTAGTGGAGCTTTTCAACATCTCTCTGAGGACTAGGTGGGTGCCCCAAGGCTGGAGGGTGGCCCATGTTGTGCCAATCCAGAAAGGGAGGATCAAGAGAGGAGGCGGTAAATTACAGGCCAGTTAGCCTGACATCGGTGATCGGCAAGGTGATGGAGGGTATTGTTAAGAAAAGGCTAAGGAGGTTACTGGAGCAAGTTGGATACTTGGACGATAGGCAGCATGGCTTTGTAATGGGAAGATCGTGCCAGACAAATCTTGTTGCGTTCTATTACTGGGTGATGAGGGCCCTGGGCCAGGGTAGGCCAGTGGATGTCCTCTTTCTGGACTTTAGCAAGGCGTTTGATTCGGTACCCCAAAGTGGCCTGCTGGCTAAGCTGAAGAAAATGGGGGTAAGGAGACAGTTGTTAAGATGGATAGGAAATTGGCTCTCTGAGCGTACTGAGAAGGTGGCGGTTGGAGGGTTAGCCTCATCCCCAAGGTGGATCACTAGTGGGGTTCCCCAGGGGTCAGTGCTGGGGCAACTCCTGTTCAATGCCTATATCTCAGACATCAGGAGGAGGATCAGGAGTGAGATGAGTCTCTTTGCAGATGACTCAAATGTGGGTGAAGTGGTGGATGGGGAGGAGGGGAGGGTGGCCTTCTAGGAGGACCTGGAGGCTCTGGAAAGGTGGTCGGGAAAATGGAAACTAAAATTCAATGCAGAGAAGTGCAAGGTTCTGCACCTGGGAGTCAGAAATCCAGGCCAGGGGTATACCCTGGGAGGAGACATGATTCAGGTCACAGAGGGTGAGAGGAACCTGGGGGTAGTGGTAGTTATCAAAATGAACAACTCAGAGACTTGTAGGAGGGCAGCGGCAAGGGCAAACAGTATGCTGGGATGCATCACCAGGGGGATTACCTCCAGAAATGCGGAAGTGATCCTTCCACTGTACAACTGCTTGGTTAGGCCACACCTCTAGTACTGTGTACAGTTTTGGAGACCACATTTAAAGAGGGGCATAACACTCCTAGAGAGGGTCCAAAGGAGGGCAACCAAAATGATCTGGGGCCTGGGGGAGAGGGTCTATGAGGAGAGGCTCAAGGAGCTCGACATGTATACCCTGGAGGAGAGGAGGGACGGGGGGACATGATAGAGGTCTTTAAGTACATGAAAGGGATCAATAAAGGAGGCCCAGTCAGGATGTTCCAAAGGAAGGAGTGTGGGGCAACATGAGGTCACGGGTGTAAGCTGGAAGGGGGCAGACTCAGAGGGGAGAGGAGGAGATGTTATTTCACTGAAAGGGTGGTGAAGCCATGGAATGCACTTCCCAGGGAGCTGGAAGAGGTGGAGACTGTGGACGGATTTAAGAGGGGATGGGACAGGTACAGGGTAAATCTGATCAGGCCCAATACAGGCGGAACATCTGGGACTGGGGATGTATAACTAAGGGGGCACCAAAATCGGCCCTCAGTGCAGGTGCTGAAAATTGAGCAGACTTGAAAGGCCATTAGGCCTATTCTGCTGGCATTTTAGTATGTTAGTAAGTTTCTTACCATACCTTCCTATAACAAGAAGCAATACGGTTGGCCAACCACTTGGCCAGGCACTGTTTAGAAACAGGAACACCATCTTTCCCAGGAGTGAAGGAAACAAAAAGCTGCGAGGACTTCATGCAGTCCTTTGTGCAGTGTATATAGTACCCGAGTATTTTATGTACATCTAAAGTATGGAGCAATGCTTCCCTCTGGATTGACATGCTCAGGAAAATAAACTGGCACATAGATGGTTTAATTCAAAGTAAAACTCAGACACCAGCTTTGGTAGAAATATAGAACTGGTACGCGAAGACACCCTGTCTTTGTGAAAAATCAAATAAGGAGGTTCATACATTAGAGCCTGAAGCTCTGAAATTCTTTGAGCAGAAATAACAGCAACCAAAAATAATGCTTTCCAAGAAAGGAAGCGTAGGCAATAAGTCACAGCTGGCTCAAAGGGAGTCAAAATAAGGTTTTCTAACATAAAATTCAGGTCCCAAGCCAGGACTGAATTGCGGTCAGGAGGCTTCAAGTGTAGCATGCCTCTCAAAACGTATGAGCAACATCCAGCTAAGTAACTGTATGACCATAAATAGGCACACAGAAAGTTTAAATGGCAGCCAAGTGCACTCTGATAGGGGAATATTGCAGGCCTGCATCTGACAAGGATAGCAAATACTCCAGAACCTAATTTACCAGACAAATAAAATTCAGTTGGCGGGAAGCAACCCACAAAGCAAACCGCTTCCACTTCATGGAATAAGTGGTTCTGGTACAAGGTTTTCTGGCAGCCACCAAGACATCAGCCACCTATTGTGACACCCCAAACTGAGCAAAGACTGTATCTTCAGGAGCCATGCACGAAGTCGAACTGATCTGAGGTCCGGATGGACTAGGGTTCCCTGTTCCTGGGACAGTAAAGCTCTGCATAATGGCAGAGGTATTGACGGTTCCTCTGCCAATTGCTGCAGTAAGGGAAACCAAATCTGACGAGGCCACCGGGGGGGAAGGGGGCACAATAAGTATCAGAGTTGCACCCTCCATTTGGAGCTTGATTAGCACTCTCTGACAGAGGGACGGGAGGAAAAGCGTACTGGAATCTCACCTTCCAAGAGAGGGACAACGTGTCTCACCGGAAAACCACAGGCCCTGGAACAAGCGATCAGAAAAGCTGCAGTTTTGCATTGTGTGGGGACGACAAAAGGTCCACTCTGGATGACCCCCAGTCCACTCTGGATGACCCCCACCTGTCGAACAGGTCCTATGCAACTAAGGTCAGCAGTTTCCACTCGTGTCATCCTAGACTGCGACTTGCTTAGCCTGTCTGCTAGGATGTTTCGGGCACCTGGAAGTTGTACTGCTAACAGTTCTACACCATGTTCCTGAGCGTAATACCAGACTCTCATTGCCTCCCTGCACAGGGGGTAGGAATGAGTTCCCCCGCTTACTGATGTAATGCATTACACTTATGTTGTCCATCTGTATTAACAGAGGACCCAGGATAGAGGAATCTGGAAAGCCTGTAGGCTGTACAGAACAGCTCTTATTTCTAGGAAGTTTATGTGTCTGGTCCATGTACCCTGTGTCTGATGCGGCCCCAGATGAACCCCCCTTCAGTAAATGGCTGGGTTCCATCCACCCGTGAAGTTACTTTCGGACAGGGGAGGTTACTAGAACCTTTTCTCCTAGGTCGTCTGTGCGTTGTTCCCACTGAACTCTCAGTGTTCACTGTGGGATTCTCATATGCAGCCTGGCCAGTGGCACTGTGAGAACAGCTGCAGCCATCAAGCTTAGAAGCCTCAAGAATATCCTGGCTGAGACATACCTGTTGTTACAGACCATCTGGGCCTGTGCAGTCAGATGCTCGGCCCTGTCCTGGCGCAGGAAGGCTAAGCCTTGGGCTGTATCCAGGACTGAACCTATGTACTACAGATGCTGACAAGAAGTCAAGACTGTGCATCTCCTCTACCCTTACCCTGTTGTCTGGTAGTAGAGTGGTGTCCGTTACTGGCCAGAGGAAGGCACCCTCTGTCTACTCCTTGGCTGGGTATGATGGAGGGAATGCACCAATTTCAGGGTTCTTCCCCAGGCCTGCAAAATTAGCGAGGATATCTTGCACATCTGCACCAAACAATTTATATTCTCTGCATGGGGCACTGAGAATGGATTGCTAAATATCATTTGCAAAGCCCACCAACCTGAGCCAAAATACCTCCTGAGGCATACTCCCGAGGCTGCTGTCCTGGCAGAAGTATCAAAGATATCATCTGTGGAACACAGGAGATGTTTGCCTAAGTTTGCCCCTGCTGTTAGAGCTCTCAGCAGCTCCTGCTTAGGTGTACCTTCTGGGAGGGCTTGGGCAGCTGCTTTGGCCTTCCTCCAGAGGGTATTTTGGTATTTATCCATATGGGCCTGGTAGTCTGTAATACTCAGGCCCAGAGAGGCAGAGGCAAAGGTTCTTTTGCCCATAACATTAAGCCTCCTGGACTCCTCATCAGAAGGGAGAGAACCAAGGTGTTTTGGCATTTAGATCTGTCGTGGGCATTTATGACCACCAAATCATCCTCAGGTTGGCCTGCGAAAAAGGGCTTGCCTGATGCATCTTGTTGGACTTCCTAGGTATGGCACGTATCATACTGGGCCTATGCCAGGCAGCAAGGGTGGCATCCTCCAGTGCAGGAGGAGGGAAGGAACAATGACAGGTAAAGAATCAAGAAATTCTAAGAATTCCACCAAGTTTTTCTTAGTAATGTCCTGTTCCTCCAAATCAAATCCCATGGCAGTTTGTAGTTCCTGCACCATAGTGATAAAAGAAGGATCTTCAGGGGGGCGGGGGCCTGGGAGTGTATACTAAAGTCCTCACTCCCTGTCGATACAGTGGAATTGGCCCGCTCATAGGAGTTCACATAATACTCCTCCTCTTCCTCCTGCATAATGCGGTCTGGATTGTACTCCTGGTCTTCATCGACGTGTTTGATGGGACGCAGAGAGGCAGCAGGTGAATCTGTCAAGACTCGAGACGGGAGCTGGCTTGTCAACTTTGCAGGTGTCAACACCAGGGTCTGCCATGAAGGCCCCATCAATGTGCCTCCTGATACAGGAGGAGGAGATAGCAGGCATTTAAGTACATCTACGAAGGGCGAGACTACTGCCTGCATGTTGACGTCCATGTGGTCGACAGGAATGCCGGATGGTGTCAGAGGAGGCACAACCCCTGTCGCAAGCACCTCACCAGCTGTAATAGGCCTGGTGGCGGTCACAGCCTGCTCAGACCAGGGAGGGTCGATGGTCTGGGTGGCTGGTGGCATCACCAGAGTAGTCAGTGGGGCTTCAGTGGTCACACTGACATGAAGGGGCGACCATGAGTGAACCGGAGAGGCCTTGTCCTTACTGCGCTCTCTCCCAGTGCTTATGTTTGGTCTTCTCCCAGGACTTGGATGAACGTGAACCCAAGGAATGGGCCGGCAAGGCATGCAGCTCTTCTCCTGGAGTTCCTTCTTCATTCTGGCAACCTGCTGCTTCACAAGGTGCATTTCTAAAGCCTTCCCTCGGCATCGCCGAGTAGCAGTGCTGAATTTTTGGTAGATCTGGCAGGCCTTCACGTTATGGGCCAACAAACCAAGGCAGCACACTCAGACGTCATGTGAGTTGCCCTAATATATTTTTTCACTGCATTCGCAGTATCTAAATGGCTTCAATGACTCTTTAGTCGATATATACAACATTGAAAATCACTTTTTAAAAAGTGATATTGAACTAAGGTGAGAAATATGAGAAAATGGTCAACTAACAGCGACGTTTCTGTGTAGGATCCAGTGAGTACAATAGACAGCGAGAAAAGAACTGAGGAGGGAAGAGGCAGTCCACATTTATATGGGAAGTGCCGACATAGGATGTCATCGTGGGCGGCCCCTAGTGGACTGCTTGCAAAAAGTTTCCATGTGGTCCTTGTGCCTGGCTTCTATAGTTCCATAGGTGTGGCCTGACTTCTACAGTTCCATAGGTATGGCCTGATTAAAGAGATATCCTTGAAGAAGATCTGAAAACTACTGGAACCTCCCAATGAGTATCCTGTCTGTTATATAGAGGTCAGGCTGCTGTCAAATCCTGGGGATGCAGTCTAGTGCCAGGCTGCTCCTCTTGGTTATCAACTATTTGTGTTTAGGGTAGCCATTATTGCTGTGCCAGGCATTACTTCCAACAGCCTTCGTATGAAGTCTGAACTATCCATTGCTTAACCTGACACAAATGGTTGCTCAGGAGATAATAAGTTAAGAGATTTTATTGGCAAAGTTAATGATTCTGCAGTATTACCTCGACCTAACCTTAGTCACAGAATCCCTTGAAGCTATATGTGGCTCAACGCTGTTTGTAGCCCATGCTGTGTCCAATACCTTCGATGTACAGAAAAGGTAATGTCATGCTTTCTTTCACAAGGATTACTCATTTACAATTGCTACTGACTGTTTTATGTCTGTATACCGGGCCTCGGTTGATTTCTTTGACTTTTAAAATCTCCCAGCAGTACAACAGTCTGGAACTCTGAGGCAGTGGTCCATTTGATTACTCTAGACTCATCTTGGTATTGTTTGCACTTTCTCTCCCAAATTATATCTAGGGATTCTGGAGCATCCAGATTCACTGCCCTGGAAAAACGTTCAATTCTTTTGATTGGTGCACCTTCCCAGGCTCAGACTACAACCGCGGAGGCTCATGTATGAGGACAGTTGTGCTGTATCTCATCCTCCATAAACTCTTGTTGTTCTATTCACCTTTCAAATTAGATACAGGGGCTGTGTCACTGACTAAATTGCTCAGGATGCATTTGGCTCCAGGGCCCAGGATCTTTTCATTAAGACTGTCAACCATCCTGAGGCACAGAAGCGAGGCTATAAGCAATTGACTGCCCACAGCTGTGTGCTGTTCAACTGAGAACCCACTGGACCCTTGCTGTAAGATTATGTTATCCGATTACTTGAACATTTTTACAGTGCTTCAATATGCCTGTCCCGTTTCATACTGTGACTTTTTTCTGGACTGCATCAAGGCCGTGTTTTTTTTTGGGGGTGGACTACAGAGACTATGTGCAACTAGGATAGCAAAGTCCTCTTCTTTACAATGTGTTTACTGTTTTCTGTGGCCATGCCTTAAATTATTTGTTGGGGGGGATGGAGAAGGGACTGACTGGTATTTCCAACGCTGCTTAACAGTTTTGGTTCTGTGGGGAGCTTCGCTCAAACAGATCGACAGTACATTTCTTACTAGGAGAGGTATCTACCCAGCCTCAACTAGCTTAGAGGAGTGCTCCATTTGTTAGCTTTACACTTACTGGATCTTTTCCAAAAGAGCTGTATTTTCCTTTCTGCTTCTGGGAACTTTGCCCTTTGGTTAAATGTTTTATATCCTACTCCATATCTGTTCTTTCTTGGGGGATGTGCTGTGGCGAGGAATAGGGGGAAGGAGGGACTCTAGAGAGGCGAGGTTACAACACAGCTCTGACAAATGCTCCACTGGCACCAACAGTAAGTGGGTGCTGGACTCATATGCAAGAAGGTCTTCCTTTGATACTCAAAATCGAATCAGAATGCTAAGGGAACAGCCATTACTTCCCCCTCAAATATTAATGTAAAATTCCAAAAGTTTTATAGTTCCCTTTATTCTTTTAACTTTTTATATAAAATTTTATGACAGTTAATTGTACACAATTACACAGAGTAAAACCATACATCATACATATATCAGACTTCGGTGATAAACAGATTAATAAGACTTTGCTACATTTGGTACAAGATATGAGGGTCTAGCCTATATATTAAACAATATGCTCTCAACTTCAACACCTAAAACAGAACTGCCAATGCTTTATCTTGAATCTGCTCAAAATTATACATTTTAAAATCCAAAATCTGGCCAAACAGGCCTGTTTATTTATGATCTATAAGAAGGGAAACTCCAGGTACTTTCTCAGTATAGCCCCCTTGACATCCCTTTGCATGCAAAACCATGAGAGACACTTACACATATATTGGCATTCAACAGTTAGTGTCTATTAATTACATACCTAAAACTTGTTGCCAAGTATGCAGGATTATAAGTCCCTTATATTGCCCCAGTGACTTGTAGAATGAAAAACGGAAAATATTCCCAATTAGAAAGCAACCGAACAAATATATATTGTCATTCTCATCCAAAACAGATGGGAAGAACAATCCCATAGAAATCAAAAGAACAGTCTCTCCTCTGAACCTTTGTAGGTCTTGGATCTCTCATATATGTCTCTCTGATCACTGCTCCAGTGGGTTACTTAAAATTAAAGATAGACTTACTGAAATGAAACAGTCAAGTGTCTCCTATCTGTGATTCCAAGGATGAATCTTCCTCCCTTGCAGCTCGCTCAGCTTCCAGTTTGTACACCAGCTTGACGGCTTCCTTTAGGTCAATTAGATGTAAGATTTCCTACCAACCATTACATGCAGGCGCGCCGCATCATCATGCTATTCGGGACTTCCAAATCCCTCAGCCAGCGACGAACTGCATCGAAACACTTGTTTCATATGAGTGGCATACGATAAGTCTGGAAACAGCAACACCTTGACACCATCCATCACCACTTCTCTCTCTCTCTCTCCTTGCGGCCTGCAGAATATTGTCCCGTACAGCCATAGATGTTGTGACCAGCATAACTGTCCTCGCTCCCTCGGAAGTACCACCTGACCTACGGAGACAGACTCTGTAGGCACAAAATCACTTGGGTCTGGACGTCAAGACCCAGAGTTTCCAGCAGCCAGGCAGTAATAAAGGAAAGCAAATCTTCCCTTTCTACCCCCTTCGACAATCCAATAATTCGTACATTTGCAGAACAGGTAAGGTTTTGCAAGTATTCCAAGCAGGATTTCAGGAGGGCCTGTTCTTTTATGCATGTCGCAGCTTTAGTCTGGGCTCTTTCTGATGACCGCTCAGAAGCTTTCACTGCTTCCACCACTGCATCCAGTTTCTGTTCAACCAGTGCCATTCTCTCATTATAAGTGTCCATTTTTTTGTCAACTTGCTGGACAGTTTTTGTCAGGGTGGTCAATGCTTTTTGGAGATATTCCAACGTCACTGTGCTGGCGCCTTCTAATGCATGCTCCCCAGACGAGGAAATTGCAGGAGTAGTTAGTGTCTGCAGGCCCCACCATGTGGCGCAAAGAAGTTTATTTTTTGCTCTCCTGTTTTCTGACCCATGGTGGTGAAAACGCACAATTCAGTCCACACACTTCGGAAACCCATGGGAAAAGCTGTGGTGCTCAAAGGCAAATATTTTAGAAAATTATTATGGTCAGCCCGCCAGCGCAGCGGTTGGATTTCCACTTGCGACGCCAGCAACCGGGTTCGGGAATGAGCCGGGTCACTGGAGGAACGGCAGGGGAGAAGGACTGAGCGCCCAGGGACAGCTCTTCTTCTCCGGAGAAGTATGGGACTGCTCCGGCCTGCTGGCTCCTAGCAGAGGCTGGGAGTATCACAGGACACCACGGCCCAATACTAACTGGGGGCGTCGTGGCGTATGCTGTGCGTCCTCGCTGCCCCAACAGAAAGCCAGGGAAAATCGCTGGCCCTCCGGATGACGGCTCCCTGTTCCTAAGGGCCTCCAGCGTCTTCCCGGTGCCTCCTGTTCCCCAGCAGCATCCCTGGGCCCTAGAAGGATGTGTTGGGGCTATCCTCCCCCCTCCCAGTGCCTTCCCCCTCAGAGGAGAGGGACCCGCCTGGTGAAGGGATACACCAAGATATCCCAGGGGTCGGCCATGATCTGGGGACTAGAGCAGGGCCGGGCAAGGACAGAAGAGGTCAGGGAGAACTTGTCAGAGCCTGAAGAAGTGGAGGACCAGCAAGCACGGGGGGCGGAAAAATAGAGAATACAAAAAAAAAAAATTATTGAATGGACAGTGGATATCAATCCGGAAGATCACTGAAGCTGTGACCAATCAGCCAGGCAGCAAGCCACGCCCCCATATTTCCCTTTATTCTGTAGGCCTAAAGCCTAGTTTAACCAAACACCAGTCTTTTTTATGCTGGCTTGACTCTGTCCCCGATACCTGAAGTAGATAAACATTTGGTTCTTCCTATATCTGTAGCTGAAGTGGAGGAAATAATAAAGGGCATGTTAGGGGGTAAATTCCTGGTTAAACAATTGGAAGAAAAATAAATAAATGAATTGCCTGGTCTGGATGGATTTCCCAACAAATTTTGCAAAGCTTTTCCCTCTGTTCTGGCCTCTAGATTGACTTCAGCTTATGCGCCAGAGACCAACAATACAGAGGTTTCAGAAGGAGTTTAAAACAGCACTGTTATCAGCCTAGAGGGTGGATGACTGCAAGCTGCTCTGCCATATGGTGGACCAGAGTTCCCTACTCACTCATGGGCAGGTGATGCACATTCGCTGGTAAAGGGACGGCTAGGGCACATTACTCTCCAGAAACCCCTATGAATCAGTTCCGAGAAGGAACTGGTGGGGTCTTAGACCACTGTCTGCAATGTCGGATCCAGGGCGGCCATAATGAATGGGGACAGGCTAGAAGGGGACAGGCTGTCAGCAAGCAATCAGAAAATTGCTGTTTCTATAATCCTGTACCTAACACATTATTGGGTAGGGGGGCCGTGGTTCAATTAATCTTTGTTTTGTTGGAAATACATTATGTTTGGCTGCATGTCCATACAGCGGTCTAAGAAAGGTCCTGCTGTCACAGGATCTTTATTAATGCTTGATCCGACACTGACTGACTGACCCTCTCACCATGGAGATCTGGTACAACAAGGCACTCAAGACAGCAGGGAAGGAGGACGAGAAGACAGTGAGTAGGGGCCAAGAAAAATAAATACAAGCACTGCTTCATTTTGTTTTAGGCCTTTGAGAATTTGGGGTTGCTCTACAATCATTTACTGCTGTATTGGGTAGTACTGTTAAAAAATGTTTTAAGACAATTTAAACATGCTTCAATCGGTCATCATAGAACTGCCCACATACGAGTTGGTATGAAAACTACCAGAACACGTTACCTTTTGTTTGTTTTTAACTGCACCATTTAGAAGGCGGTAAGAGTGCTCCTGTTAGGGGATTCCATGGTTAGGGGGATCAGGTGGGGAGGACGGGGAGAAGACATCCAGTAGTGTTATGAGCACTAGTATATCAGGTATGACTGTGCACAAGGCCAAGCGTCTGGTCTATGCTCTGGCACTAGAGTGTGGGGGGACCCCTGACATATTAGTCCACCTGGGCACTAATGATATAGAGGGGAACAGTGTGATAAGAGATTCAGGCTAGGTTCCGTAAGCTGGCCAGGGTCTGTCAGGATGTGGGGTGCCATGGGGTGCTCTGTCTCCTTCTTGGAGATACTACCGGTGCCTAGGGCCAGTGTGGAAACTAAGCAAAAAAATAAAGAAAGTAAATGTATGGCTAGGGGAATGGTGAGAGGCCAGGGGGTATGGGTGGGTGCGGGACTGGGGTGCAACCTGGAGGACAAGGAACTGTATGCAAGAGACAGGCTCCACCTTAGCTCAGAGGAGAAAGAGGTCCTGCAGCTTTGAATGGCAGAATTTATCCACTCCAAGTGGGGTTCCAAACTTTGGGGGCTCCCCAGCAGGCCAGGCAGGTTGGCCTGGCCTTCACCCACAAGCAGGGGAGGGGCACAGGGCAGGAGCACCCAATAGTGCATGAGGGGTACCTGTCAGGCAGGACACAGCGAGAACTCAGGGCAGGGTGGGGGCAGGGGACATGATGGAGGGTGGTCCTGATGAATGCCAGGAGCATGAGAAACAAGATGCCTGTGCTTCAGGCGCTGTTAGGTGGGGGGTGGATGTGGCGGCTGTCACAAAGACTTGGGCCACTTCCAGACATGATTGGAACCTAAACCTACTAGGATACACCACGTGCAGAAGGGATAGGGTGGAGGGAAGGGGGGGGGGTTAGCATTCATCATTAGAGATGGCATAGGGATAAGCAAGGTTGAGGAAGCAGGGGATCAGGTGGAGGCTTTATGCGTCTCCTTGCAGGCTCCAGGGGGTAAGAGGGTGAAGATGGGGGTAGTATATAGACCACCCTGGCAGGGGGAAGAATAGGAGGAAGGCCTGGTGGCTAACCTTAGGGACCACTGTGGTAGGGGAAGAGGGTAAAACTGTGGTGCTGGGAGACCTGAATGTGCCAGAAGCAGACTGGGAAACTATGGCATCCTCATCATGCAGGGAGCAGCGCCTGCTGCATGTCTTCCAGGATGTGTTTCTTGCCCAGCTGATGAGTTATTTGAAGAGGGAGGGGCACCTACTGGATGTGGTCCTGTCAGACTGTGAGCTCATCAGGGACCTAGTTGTGGGGGACCTACTGGCAGGAAGTAATCACGCCACATTTTGGCTCTCTCTTGACCTGGGGGCGAGGTAGAACACACAAAAATGTCAGTGGTTGATTTTAGAGGGGTGGACTTCAGAGGGCATGGAGTGGATACTAAGAGGCTACCTAGATGAGATCAATCAGAGCAAGCATGGGCACGGAGGCCCGGTGGGGGATTATTAAAAAGGGGCTCCAGGAGGCTACCAAGGCCTGTATGAGGGAGACATGTAAATGGGGCAAAGCTAAGAGGCCGTGCTGGTGGACAAATGAGGTACAGGATGCGGTGAGGGAGAAAAAGGCTGCTTTTAAAAAATACAAACATTCTTTTGGAGGGGAGTTATCTGGAAGTGATAATGAGCCAGGAGGATCACCAGGGTGCAGGACGGCTGCTGGCATGGGTGATGCGGAGATTGGCACAGGGGATGGGGGGTTCTTCAGGTATATCAAGGAAAGAAGAAAAGTGAAGGGCAGATTAGTAGACCGAGGATAGGGAGTGGGTGGGGGAGAAAGCGGAGGTGCCAAATGACTTTTTTGCCTCGGTCTTCACCAAAGAGGAGGGGGCGGGGGCACTGCAGGGGAGAGGGGTTGGGAACCGGAAGATGAAGTTAGGGAAATGTAGGCTGAAATCCACAGTGGGACGGTGAGGGACGCCCTCAAGGCCCTAACAGTGGATAAAGCACAGGCCCTGACAGGATCCATCCCAGAGTGCTTCAAGAGCTGGCTGATACTCTGGCCGCACCTCTGACAGACCTTTTTAACTCCTCCCTGCAGTCAGGTTGGGTGCATCACGACTGGAGGATGGCCCATATCATGCCTACACACAAGGGCGGCTCACAAGAGGAGCCAGGAAACTATATACCAGTTAGCCTGACGTCAGTAGTGGGCAAAGTGATGGAGGTCATCTTGAAGGAAAGGCTGGAGGTGGTTCTGAAGGCACAGGGTCACCTAGATCGCCAGCATGGCTTTGTTAAGGGCAGATTGTGTCAGACCAACCTGGTGGAGTTCTATGAAGGGGTGACGAGTGTGCCGGATCAGGACGGGCCAGTGGATGTCCTCCTTCTAGACTTCAGCAGGGCGTTTTGACTCTGTGCCGCATCCTGGGCTGCTGGGGAAGCTGGAGGATATGGGGGTGGGAGGGCAGATGGTCAGGTGGATACGAAGCTGGCTGCAGGGGTGTGTACAGAAGGTGAGGTTTCATCCCCCAGGAGTGCCATTAGCAGGGTCCCCACAGGAGTCGGTATTGGGCCCACTCCTGTTTAACATCTATATCTTAGATATCAGAAGCGGGATGAGCCTCTTTGCAGATGACTCGAAGCTGTGGGCGGTGGTAGAGGGGGAGATGGGGAAGCTGGCTCTCTAGGAGGACCTGGGGACTCTGGGTAGGTGGTCATGAGCCTGGAAGCTAAAGTTTAATGCTGGGAAGTGCAGGGTTCTGCACCTGAGGGCCAAAGGCCCAACTCATGTTTACACCTTTGGGGGAGACACTGCAGGTTTCTATAGGGAAGAAGGACCTCGGGGTGGTGGTGGCTGCCAGCTCCACCGCCGCACGATCCGCGGCCACGGGCAGTTGGTGCTACGCAAGCGGCGCCCAAGACCATGGCGAAGACTCAGCAAGGCGAGAGAGACCCTCCTAGGCTCCCAGCTCCACCGCTGCACGATCTGCAGCCACCGGGCAGTCGGCGCTACACAAGCTGGCGCCCGAGACCACAAGCGTGGACTCAACAAGCAGAGAGGTACGGGAAAGCCGGAAACCAATCGGAGCACGAGCGCCTTTCTCCAGGCTCACTCTGATTGGTCCCTTTTACTCCTCCATTTGTTCCTATCTAGCAGAGCAAAAAAGCGCATTTTTACACTATAATTCAGACTGTAATCTATTTCCTAGACTGTTTTACTGCCTATATCTGCTTAGAAATTGTTAAAATTTACATAGAAAAGCTGTTTCGACTTTACTAAAGCTTCATATTGTCAAGAGTGATTACAGCCCTTCTTGGAATTGGTAACTGCAGCCAGACTCTCAGGCACCAAGGAAATCGCCCCTATTGAAGTGCAAATTTCTGTTTCTCACTGGCTGTGAGACCCTTTGTCCTTCTCCAGTACTAACTGGCTCATCTCTCCTTCCCTCCTCAGCCGAGACCCTCCTAGGGCTCCCAGCTCCACCACCCGGTGGCCGTGGATCATGCGGCGGTCAGCGCTACACAAGCCGGCGCCTGAGACCACCAGCACAGACTCAACAAGAGGAGAGGTACGGGAAAGCTGCAAATTTTACACCCCATCCCCCTCCTGCACATTCTTATATAGACCTGCTTGCCCGCCCACCTCAGCTATTGGCCCTCTCTATACTTCTCATCTTCCTCTCCCCTACCTTCCCGGGTCAAACACACTGGGGCGCTACCTAGCGCATCACCTAGCCCTTAACTTAAATAAGGAACTGTAACTCAGAAAAAAGCGTCTCTACATTGACCTCCCTATACATCAAACCATGGCAAAGTGGTTTCAGATCATTAGCACCTTATGCATACTACCCCTGCTAGGGGAACTTACAGGTTGGACGTATACTACTGGGGAATTCCATCCTTCCCCCTTTGAATTTGTGTATATCAAGCCTCTCCTCCACTCCTGTAACACCTCTGCACTCTTACCATGAAGGATACTATCAGTCTGTAATAGGACATCAGTTACCAGTGGGAAAGAGTCAGCCATCCCTGCCCAGTGAAGACACCCGGTGGTACTTCACAGCTAGGGCGCTATGCTATATAATGGCAGGACAACACACCACCTACAACAAGCCTCCGCAAACAGACTCAGATGTTACTTCCACTAGGAGAAGTAAAAAAAAAAAAAAAAAATTTCTAAATTATCATTTGCAGCACTAAAGAAACTTATACTTCTTCTGTTACTATGTTCATGTAATGTGGAAATTAATCCTGGGCCCACAAATGGCATTGCCTCACCTGCAGATCACCCTAGGCTCAAGGGTATCAGCTTCATGCATGTTAATGCATGTAGCTTCCTGAAAAAACTCTACATTATACAAGCTTGGATTACCCAAACAGAACCCAACGTGCTTGTCACAACAGAATCCTGGCTTCCTCCATCTACACCTGATGAGGAGATTGCCATACCGAATTATCTCCTATTCAGAGCCGACAGACAAACCAGGGGCGGTGGAGTTGTCATCTACACAAAGGACAAACTGTCAGTCACTATCCTCGACTCCTCCTTGCTCTCAAACGCATATGAATGTATGTCCCTAAAAACTGAAACATCCCCTTCGTCAGCCATTAGACTAATCAGCTGCTACAGACCCCCTTCCGCGGGACCACAGCTACTTAGCCACCTTTCATCCATGATGGACTCTGCCAACCTTTAAACTATAATAATGGGTGACCTCAACTACGACTGGCTGTCCAACACCTCGCTTCCACTTAAATCCTTTTGCGACTCCCATGGTCTCTCACAACTTATCAACGAACCTACACGTACCAATAAGAAAAAAAAAAAACGTCAAGTAGCACCCTCCTAGATGTCCTATTAGTCAATAAACCCTATCTTTTCTCCCATGCAGGAATCTTCCACGCAGATGTCAGCGACCACTGTTTTATTGCAGGTGTGAGATCCAGTCATATGCCCAAACCAAACTCGAGATTTTCGACCAAGAGATCTAAAAGGAACTTCGACTCACTGGCCTATATCAATGACCTCAAGGACTCTCCTCTTTGGCAGAACTTCTACCTAGCAAAATCAGTAAACAATGCGTTTACCATCTTCCAAGAAATCTTAACCCATGCCCTAAACACCTATGCTCCCATGGTCAAACCCCGTATAAAGCCAAGAACATACCGATGGTTTACTACTGACCTCAAAGCTGCTTTACTAAAACAGGGACAAGCTTTGGAAACGCACTTGTAAATCGCAGCTGGATAAGGATTGGTGCCTCTTCAGAACCGCCAGGAACCTATGTACAAAGCTGATCAGGGAAACCAAATCCAATTTCTATCGTTCAGAGTTAAACGCCACTTCAAACTGCCCAACAAAATTCTGGACCACCATAAAAAATCTCACTGGACACACAACAGGCAATGCACTCCCCTCAAAACTATCCACCAATAATGGCATTATTAGTGACAAAAACGAAATACTACAAGCATTCAACAACCACTTTGCCTCAGCTGGGTACTCCCACATGAACATACTGCCTCCGGACCCAAATCCAATGAAAGCCGCCTTCTCCTTCTCACCAGCTACCCTAAAAGAAGTTGAAGAGCACCTACTTCACATGGATATCAAGAAAAGCGCTGGCACGGACGCCCTGGACCCCTATTTCGTAAAAATTGCCTGGCATGTATGGGCAGTGCCCATCACCCATCTCCATCTGTTCAATCTCTTACTCTCCCAGGAGTCCCTTCCTGAACTATGGAAAACTGCCCATATTATACCACTCTTCAAATCCGGGGACCCTTGTGACCTAAATAACTATAGGCCAATTTCACTACTCCCCATACTCTCAAAAATCCTGGAAAAAATCGTAAATGCCCAGCTGCGTGACTACCTGGAAATGACAAACTTTCTAAACCCTATTAAATCAGGCTTCCACTCGAATCACAGTACGATCTCGGCACTGGCCAAGGTCACCAACGATTGGCTACACAACCTCGACAACAAACAGTTTGTATGTGCTGTCTTCCTGGACCTCAGCAAAGCATTTGATACCGTTGACCACTCCCTACTTCTCTCATCACTAAAAAGGTTAGGCCTAGATGCCGTCTCTATGGGCTGGTTTCAGAACTACCTAATGGATAGGCAACAACAGGTAAAAACAGAAGGGAAGTTGTCCCCCCCAAACCGTTACTTAGAGGTGTCCCTTAAGGATCCATACTGGGACCAATACTCTTCACCATATATATCAACAATATTGGCCTTGGTATCAAAAATGCCAATATCCACCTGTTTGCAGGTGATACGGTACTGTACCCAAGTCGGTCTACACCTGAAGCTGCCTGTAAAGCATTGCAATCGGACTTGACATTCTCCAACACCAGCTTTTCAATAAAAAACTGCTACTTAATGCCAAAAAGACAAAGCGATGATTCTCTCTCCTGGCAACCCACCATCCCACTCAGCCCTTGGCACCAGCCCCCCCCATCACTACCCTATTGGGTAAAAACCTGGACTATGTCACCAAGTTCAAATACCTGGGAATCTGGCTAGATCACAAGCTCTCCTTCAGAGAACATTTGGAGGACTTGGTAAAAAAGCTAAGACAGAGGCTAGGGCTTTTTAATCAGATAAACCGCTTTCTAACTACGGAGGCAAGGAAACAGCTCGTACAGGCTACCTTCATCCCCCTGCTAGACTACGCTGACTTTATCTACTGCCACTGCAATGCCTCATATCTGAGTAAGCTGGATGTCCTGTATCACAGAGCACTGCGCTTCATTACCGGTCTCCCCTCCTCCACCCACCACTGTTCCCTGTACGATGCTGTAGGTTGGGCCTCCCTTCAAATCGAGAAGAAAAAGAAACGCAGCCACCTGGACTCTGAAAGCACTTGCTGGAAAACTTCCATGCTACATCTCTGATCTGCCCTTAAGCAAAGTCGGAAAATATGCCCCAAGGAGCTACTCCATCACCCTGAATATCCCCAGGGTCCACATACGTTATGGGTCTGTGGCCATAAGCTACTCACTTCCATCGCTCTGGAATGAAATCCAGAAAACCCTGAAGCTAAGAACCACAGTAACTACCACAGTGTTTAAGTCCCTATATGCAAAGCGAACCGATGACAAATGTCACTGCTTTCACTGACTTTACTTTGCTATAGCGTCTTTATTCACCTACGCTTTTCCATCACGTCAGCGCATTTACCCCCCTCCCCTACCATTGCCTCACCCTTCCTCTCTTCATCCTTCTCTTGTTCTGCTCTCTCTCCTCTCCTAGGGTCACTGCCCCCAAGGATAGTCACTGCACGATCAGGAATACCTATGGCAGTGCCTCCTAAACCGCTACCTGTAACTGTTCAAAGCAGCTTGCACTCATCAAGCTCCAAATTCCTCCAAGAGTACCACAAGGATACTGCTTGTTGCCCCTGGGCAGCCGTCGCCTCTCTCAACTACAACTTGATCCACACTACATACCCCGCCCCTATGAGCCACGAACCCCTCTGCTGTGAGCCTGGCCGCCGGTACCTCCTGGTGCCATAGCTGGCCATCCTTAATTCTCCCCACTCTTAGTCCCGTCATGAATTTACCCCCTACCTGGACTCGCTGCACTGATTAATTCTCAAAGTTAGGATAGATCTTTAATGTGCCTGTTCGACTGAACACATTTACTACTGTCTTTACATCAACGTTTGTACCTTGTCTTATTTTTGTATTCTCTGCCAATTATGTTATCTGTTTTCTTTATGACCGTGTGTCACGCAGGTCCACCTTGTACATGAGCTTACTCAATGGTGCTCGCCTGGATAAATAAAGATTTGATTGATTGATATGAATAACTCAGAGCAGTGGAGGAGGGCTGCGGCCAAAGCAAATAAAATGCTGGGCTGCGTAGCCACAGGATAATCTTAAGGAGTCGAAAGGTGCTCCTTCTGCTGTACAACTGCCTGGTTAGACCACGCCTCGAATACTGTAGTTTTGGCATCCCTACTTAAAAAGGGACATTGCTCTTCTGGAGAGGGTCCAGAGGAGGGTGACTAGGATGATACTGGGACTAGGGGAAAGGCCCTATGAGGACAGATTGGAGGAGCTCAACCTGTACTCACTGGAGGAGAGAAGGAACAGGGGGGATATAACAGAGGTCTTCAAATATCTCAAAAGGAATGAATAGGGTAAGTCTTGAGGGGGTGCTTCAGCTGAAGGATGTAGGGGCCACCAGAGGACACTCCATGAGGTTGGACAGGGGAGCGGGGGGGAGACAAGGAGACACTACTTCACTGAGGGGGTGGTGGAGCCCTGGAATGCGCTGCTATGATGGTGGAAGGGTTCAAGAAAGGCTGGACAGGTATAGGGAGAGGGTGCATCCCAGAGCCCTGCTGGGGACCCTGTTGGGGGCTACAAACGGTGCACTGGGAAGGCAGTGATCATGAAGCAGACTCGATAGATTATAGGGTCTAATCTGCTTGCTTCTTAGTAGGTTAGAAACTTAAAAAAAGGAACGCCTAAGGAAGGCAGAGTCTCGTTAAAAGTGAACTATGTCCCCATGGAACACTCAATGAAAGCCTCTATTAACTTTAACACTCATAAAAGGAGTGAGATTCCAGAAAGCATTCAACCCTTTGTTCACAAAGCAAAGAACAGATCAAGATTGGCAACAACCATTTCCGTGCTACTGTGCTGTCTGAACATGTCAACTCCAACCCCTTCTGGCTCCAGCAATGTGTGCCAGAGCTAAATAAATGCAACTATAACTCAGAAACCCATCTAGCCAAGCAGAGAACAGGAATACAGTAAATAAGCTACCTTCTAATTCACAGTTGCATTTTACCATGTAAAAACGTTGTTTCTGGATCAAGGTAACTTGATCCATGAGACGGGAAGGGGGGTTTAAAACCCCCAATAAATTCATGGAGATTTCCTACTATCTAATGGATAAGAGAGGTGGCATGGTGAAAGGTCTGTCTTTTATAAACAGCAATATTTTTTCTGTTCAGGGACTTTGTTGCTGTTCAGATATTCCTTTCACAACACCCATTCACAGTAACAATCAAGGAGAGAGACAGTGCAGCGAGAGGCAGACAGACAATGGAGAGCTTTATAAGCACAACACACGATGAGGGTTTCCACATTTTTATTGCTTCGATGTCCCAAGACACAATGTAGCTGGTAAGGTAATGAATACTTTTCTTTATTGTTGTGTTTTTTTATTTACAGATGACAGTTATTGAAATGCATTTGAAACAGATGCTGGAAGGGATGGGTGGTAAACAGGTATTCGGCCTTGGAGCTACGCGAGTAAAGAAATGGCTGCCAAATTTTTAAATATAGATATAAAATTTATGTTTCTTTAAATAACTGTAAAACGTGAAATTTTCACTGTCAAATTTTTGCTATTTTTGCTGAAGCACTACTTAGTGTGAAAATAATTTGCGCTTCTTAGCACTATTACCATCTTAAGAATATAGCCCGGGTGAAACACCTGGTTCCTCCGGCTGACCTTCCTACCTTGGTCCATGCCTTCGCGACCACCCGCCTTGACTACTGCAATGCCCTATACCTAGGGCTACCGGGGGGTTGATATCCGCCTTCTGCATCTAGTGCAGAATGCAGCGGCCAGGCTTTTGACTGGGACATCTAGAAATAAATCATATTAAGCCTGTCCTGCAGCAGGCTGCACTGGCTGCCGGTTCAGTGGCAGATCACCTTCAAGGTCGGATTACTGACCTATAAAGTCCTACACGAACAGGGACCGCAGTATCTACAAGATCTCCTTATTCCCTACTGCCCCTCTCACTCGCTCCGATCCGCTGACGAGAGATTGCTAAAGATTCCCAGGGTTCGTTTGAAGACATCTGGGGGCACGTGCATTTTCTTATGCTGCCCCTACCCTGTGGAATTCTCTACCTCGTTGGATACGAGGCTGCCTGACCGTCGAGAGCTTTAAAAAGGAGTTAAAAACATTTTTTATTTTTAAATCTTATGGTGAATGATTTTATTACTGTTTTAATGCTTATCTTTAAATGTTATCTGTACAGCGCTTTGGTTTTTTGAAAAGCGCTTAAAAAATACATTTTACTTACTTACTTACTATTAACAAGTTTTCCATTATAGTGAATGGTGACTTGGCACTAAAAAACAGGTTACTCACCTGTAACAGTAGTTCTAGGAGTGCTATATGTTGCTCAGCCTCACTCTTTGGCAGGTACCTTGCCACTTTAAGAAGTGCCCGAAGTCTTCAAGCTGGCTCCTCCCACCCACCCAGGTGGTATAACACTCAGCTCCGCCCCATGACGCCAGATCTTAGCCCGCTGGAAGCCAGGTTTGTGCATCCACAGCCGGGGAGGTCAGGTAGGTCCGTGTGGATGAACAACATATACCACTCCTAGAACTACTGTTACAGGTGAGTAACATGTTTTTTCTAGGATCGTGGATATGTTGTTCATCCACACTGTTTGGCAGACTCCTAGCAGTTCTCTGGGAGGAGGGAGGCAATGGGCACACCCCCTACTTAGGGAACAGAGACTGCAGAACCGAGGCCCCAAAGCCAGAATACTGGCATGACTCAAGGTCGATGTGGTAATGGGTAATGAAGGTGTTTGCAGACTTCCAGGTAGCAGCCCAACAGATTTCCTGGATAGGGATGTCCCTGGAAGCAGCCACCGATGCAGCTGTATGGCGGGCAGAAAGAGCTGTTATCCCTTTGGGAGGCTCCTTCTCCGCCAACTTATAGCACAGACTGATGCATGATGTGATCCACCGTGCAACTGTCCGTCTTGCTGCAGGTCTGCCAGAAGCAGCTTCAGCGTATGTGACAAACAGCTGGCGAACCTCTCCCTGAATTTCCACCATTCTCTCCTTGTAACAGGAGAGCGCATGCCTCAGGTCCAAAGTATGGAGCCTGTACTTGGCCTCCAAGGTGTAACTGGGGTAGTGCACTGGCAGAGTTAGCACCTGGTTAAGGTGAAACTCTGATACCACCTTTGGAAGGAATTTCGGGTGGGGACATAGGACAACCTTGTCCCTGTGGAAGAAAAGATAAGGGGAGTCCACCGAAAGCACCTGGAGCTCCCCTGTCCTTCTGGCAGATGTGACAGCCACCAGGAAGGCAGTCAGGCAGTAACAACTCACTTGTGCATAGGTTCGGATGGCTTTCCCATGAGCTTTGCCAGTACCAGCAGAAGATCCCACGGAGGTAAAGGTTCATGCACTGGAGGGGATATGTGATCCAGGCCTTTGAAGAATTGCCCGACCACTGTCTCCTGCACCACCATTGGCTGACCTGCCCGTGCCCGGTAAGCAGAGATGGCTGCCAGGTGCACCCTAAGTGTCGATGACCGAAGACCCCTTTTGGAGAGAGGCCAAAGGTAGTTGAGAATGTTAGCCACCGGACAGGACAGAGGGTCCAGGCCCTTGCCCTGACACCAAATGGAAAATCTTTTCCATTTGAAGGCATAACATTTCCTGGTTGATTCCTTTCTGGATGCCTCCACCATGGTGAGGACATCCTTGGAAAGACCCGAAGCCTGGAATTCTAGCCACTCAGGTACCAGGCTGTGAGGTGCAAGGACTGAAGGTCCAGATGGTATACCTTCCCCTGATTGAGAGAGAGAGAGAGAGAGAGAGATCAGGTCCAGGCGTGTGCAAAGCCGCTCCGTGGGGCCTGCAGCTGAGGCAGAGGAGATCAGGATACCAGAATTGGTGCAACCAGTCTGGGGCTACCAGGATCACCTTCGCCTTGTCCCTCCTCATCTTGAGGAGCACTTTGTGGATCAAGGGAAATGGAGGAAGGCATAGAGGAGGTCTGTGGTCCACAGCCTTGAGAAGGCATCCTCCTGCAGCGAGCCCTGCTGAGGGGGGCGGGTGTGGAACAGCCTCGGCTTGGTGTTTTCCCCTTGAGGCAAACAGGTCCACCAGCGGTTTGCCCCAGCGAGAGAACAGGCTGTAAGCTACTTCTGGATGGGTAGACCAATCGTGGGATGTCTCGCCTAGGCGACTGAGAGCATCTGCCAGATGGTTTGAGGCTCCTGCCACATGGATGGCTAGGAGATCTATCTCCAGACGGCTCACGAGGGTCCAGATGCAGAGCGCCTCCCCACGCAGCAGACAGGAGTGCGTGCCGCCCTGTTTGTTGGGGTAGTACATGGTTGTGATATTGTCAGTCTGGACTTGAACCACTTGACCCCAGAGCTGAGGAGCGAAAGCTGACAGTGCCAGTCTGACTGCTCTGAGCTCCAACAGGTTGATGCGACATCGGGACTCCTGGGGGGGTCCAGATCCCGTGGGTCCTTTTGTCCCCCATGTGGGCTCCCCAGCCCACGAGAGAGGCATCGGTCATAAGGACTACCGTCGGCTTGGGGCAGACAAATGGGATCCCGTCCCGCAACCGATCTGGGGCGGTCCCACCAGTGGAGTGTCCTACATCATCTGGGTTACAGTGATGAGCTGGTCGAAATGACCGTAGCTCAGAGTCCACTGGGCGGCCACCTCCCACTGAAGGGGCGCATGTCCAACTGGGCCCAATGGACCACTGAGGTGCACGCCACCATGTAACCAAGAAGGCGCAGAAAGTCCCGGGCAGGGCGCAAGTGCCCAACCAGAAATGATCGGGCAAAGGAGGAGAGAACCTCCGCCCTGCCCGCCGAGAGCCAAGCTCTGCCCCGATGAAGCCCATCACCTGAGAAGGCACGAGTTCCAACTTGGCCTCGTTGATCAGGAGGCAGAGTTGGTAGCAGGTCTGGAGGGCCAGGTCCCTGGACCTCTCCACCTCCTGTTGGGTGGAACCTGCTAGGAGCCAAACGTCAAGGTAAGGATAAATTCTGACCCCCTTCCCCGATGCCTGAGATGGGCCGCCACCACTGTAATGCATTTGGTGAAGACCCATGGGGCCAATGACAGGCCGAACGGCATGGCTCGGAACTTGTACAGGGTCCCTTCGACCCTGAAGAAGAGGAACTGCTAATGGGACGGACGGATTGGGACGTGAAAGAACGCGTCCTGCAGATCCAGTGAACAGAACCACATGTTTCGTTCCAAGGATGGTATGATCTGGGACAGAGTGACCATCCGAAAGGTGAGGGACCCGAGATATTGATTCAGATCATGCAGATCTAGAATGGGGCACCAGCCCCCCATCCGCTTGGGCACCAGGAAGTACCTGGAGACAAAGCCTGGATCTGCTGAAGGATCCGCCACTGGAGCTACAGCCTCCTTGAGGAGGAGCTGAGCGATGTTATCTCGGAGACCCGACTGAGTCTGAGCGGATAGTCTTTCTTCCCGAGGGGCGCGGGCTCGGCTTGGAGGGTACTGCTCGAATTCCAGAGGCAGTCCCTGACCGACCACTTCGAGAACCCACCTATCCGAGGTGACAGTAGACCAGGCGGAAAGGAAGTGGTGGAGCCAGCCCCCCACGGGAGGACCCAGAGCTGTGGTGACAGGAGAGGGGTTGGCAGCCCCCGCCCAATCACTGAGCAGGCTTGGAGGAGGAGGATCCAGGACCGGAACCTTGGCCTCCTGGGAGGGCCCAGGCTTGGGCCGGAGGCACCAAGCTTGAACCTGCTGCTGTTGCCGATGCAGCTGTCCCCCTTGAAAAGAGGACTGCTGAGTCACATGGGAAGAATGCCAAAAAGGATTCTTTTTCTTCTGCTGGTTCTTGCCAGAAGAACCCTTGGCAGAAGTAGCGTCCAAGGTGGCACTGGACTGATCAATGTGCTGAAGCTGATCAGCCACTCCTGGGCCGAACAGGTCGGTCCCTAGGAAGGGCACGTCAGCTAGTTTGTGCCGAGTATCTTCCGGGAAGGAGGAGAGCCTCAGCCAAGCCCTGCGACGAGAGGCAACTGCGGCTGCCCTCGAACGGGCACAAGAATCCCCAGTGTCCAAGGCTCTCTGAAGCTGCTGTTTGGCAACAGCTCGGCCCTGATCCCAGACTTGCTTGAACATGGTCTGCATGTCCGCGGGGAGATGTGGAAGGACTTCGTCCAAGGACCCTAGAAGGGCGTGGGAGAAGTGTGCCATGATAATGGCCGAACTTGCCTGACGAAGGCCTAAGGAAGAAGTCGCATGGACCTTCCTGGCTGAATGGTCCAAAAGCTTGGACTCTTTATCAGGAGGTTGGTCAGCATCGGCAGAACTGCAAGTACGTCTGAACACAGAGGCGGTCACCAGACTCTCGGCCGAGGGGTGCTCTGTGAACCCCGCAAGGGACCCCACGGGCACCGCATATTTGCAGGCCATGCGGACAGACTGAGCAGGACAAGAGGCAGGATGCTGCCAGAGTTCTAAAGCCGGGCCCACAAAGGCCTAGGCCACAGGAAAGGCCTCCGTCGGGGTATCCCCTCTCTTGAGGATGTCTTTGAGAAGGTACTCAGCCTTTTTTCTGGATAGGTTCCACGGGCATCCCTGTGTACTCAGAGATGAGGCAGAGAATGCCCTGAAAAGACGAGGGGCCTTCCTCCATCTCTAATCCAATGGCTGATTCGTCATCCCCGGGATGAGAATGCAAGCCGGTGACATCCAAATCCGAGGAATCAGGATACAACGGATGACCGCCCAGGTCACCTTCGACCCACCGAGGGTGGTCCGGGGTGACTGTGACCAACAAATGCCGGGGAAGCCCAACGTCTGGCCTATCTTCCTTTGAAGAAGCCCCTCCCACAGGCTGCTTGGGCGGTGGTTCCACAACGATCGGTGGAGAGACTGTTTTAGGCTGAGCTGGGGGTTTTACCGGCTCCACGAGTTGGGGAACCTACTTGATTGGCTCCAAAGGAGTCGGCTTCGGCCTAGGAGGCGAAAGTCAAGTAATGGCTGGGGTGGAAGCCAGAGTCAGCTTGTGCCCGGTCAAAATCAGCTGCTGCCACGAGGTCCTCGTAGCGCCCGAGTTTCCATCGGAGCCTCTCCTTGTCCCAGAACGATGACGACAGATGGCATTGCCTCTTTTACAGCATTTATGGCTCTTCCTTGGCCTTTCGGTTAAGGGGGTCAGAGACCTCGGCTGAGATCGGACAGGCCGATTCGGTCGCTCAGGACACACCAGCGGGACCCGTGATTTCCCGGGGTCGAGGACCACTTCCTCGATGGGAGTTCCAGCAGGCTGGGTCTCCTCGTCGGAGAAATTCAGAATAGGAGTTTGATCGAGGGAATCATCGACCGGAGTCTGCGAAGAAAGATCGATCGGATCAATGACGATTTCTACATCGTCGATCAACAGTTCGGTCGAATGGCCAGACGGCAAAGCCGAAAAGCCAGCAGCCGAAGAAGCAATCTAGACCAAAGTCGAGACTGCAGGTTCCTGGGACCAAGATCTCTCCCGCTCCCAAGAGAGTCTCCATCGAGACGAAGACTATCCTGGATCCTTCTCCCGCTTATGGGATCGAGAGGAGTGCGTGCCAGCAGGACCCTCTCCCCCCTGATCGGGAGAGACGGACACAACTCTCAGAAGGAACCAGAGAAGGTGGAGCCCAGGTTGAGCGGAACGAAGAAGCTCCGAGAAGTTTCTGCAGCCTGAGCCGCCTCCTCTTCGAATGCCTGCATTTGTTCCAGTTGCTCGGCTGATCCCGCAGCCGCGGAAACCGCCCACTGAACCTCCCTGGATTTCACCGGAGGGTTCCGTTTCTCTGGCCTCCCAAACTTCAAGCACGAGAGACGGTAGTCGAGGACATCAGGATGGAAAGCGAGACACATATCGCATTCCGAGGAGTCATGGTCAACACCCAAGACAATATACACACACGGTGTGGGGATCGGTGCGTGACATCTTCTGGCCACAAGGGCACCGACAAAATCTGGGGGAAGACTTGTCTTCCATAATCAAAGAAGCAAATTTGCGATCGCTAATACGAATAAGACGGATTTTCGGAATAACCACAGGTTTTAAAGCCAGGGCCTACAAAATGTGTGAGCACGAGGGAGCCAACCCGAGTCTTCCAGCGGAAAGGAAGATCTGGCATCATGGGGCACAGCAGAGGTTTATACCACCCGGTTGGGTGGGAGGAGCCAGTTTGAAGACTTCCGGCACTTCTTAAAGAGGCAAGGTACCTGCCAAACAGTGTGGATGAACAACATATCCACAATCCTAGAGTTAAATTTACACAATTATGGTTGCATTTCTGTTTGTGCTAAAACTACTTTGCGTGAAAATAACTAGTTTTACAGTAATTTGTGATGAGGCAAAATACCAGGATGAACATGCACTGAGCTAAATCAAAGCAAGGTCACGTGACAGCTTTCCGCCAATCACATTTACAAATTATTCTTATCCATTTTATTGAACAAAAAAAAAAAAAAAAAGTAATACACCAGTGGGTTTAAAGTACAGTTCAGATCCAAATAGATATTATTATGGCCCATGACACAGTTACAGTGTAGATTATCATGGAATATAGCACTGCTTTCTCACAAGGATTAGTAACTGCATATCATGTTTATCTTCACATTAACCTAGCCATCTACCCACTACTTTTTGTCTGCTAGACGATCATCAGCTTTGACTGATAGCACAGCAGCCCAATCAGCTAAAAAGGTATTAACAGGAGGAACCGGACTTCTACATTTTAAACAAAAATGCATCTAAAGAAGTTCTAAAATTCTAGTATGCAACTATGAAAAACTAAAACATAATTACTTCCTGTGGTATTAACTGAACATAAGGTAGCCTAACAAAACACATGCAGTTCCCGAATCAAGCTAACCCAAACTAAAGTTCAGTTTATCCCACTTGTGAGAGAGTGAAAACTCTTAACTCACTTGTAACTTCCATCACTTGTGTGTTATGGTACGTTCCCCTCACTCTTGGAGATAAAATGCATATGCATAGTCAGGCTTATTACATACCCCCAGTACAGTACCAATAAGTAAGATAATATTAAAATGGGGATAGTGCTAGAACCGGGCAATGACCACACTCACAGAAAGACACAATGCTACTTTCTAATGTCAAATCTATTAATTAGGATCCGAATCGATTTTTTTTTTTTTTTTTAAAGGGAAATGTCCATCTAGGATTAATCAATATTGTTACCAATGGATATCTGCTTTACATAAGCTATTGACCAAACCCGTAAAACTTTTAGGGCCAGAATTATAACCCATTCAGTTCCCCCTCCCTTTATAGCTGCAGGTATCCATTTTCTAAATCACAGGCACAGGAAATGACAGGACATCAGGGGAAATGCATAGTCGATAAATATTTTTACCAGGAGAGGCACACTAAGCTGAAGCTCGAGTCCAGGTGCAACCTGCGAACACGAGAAAGTTAAGTGACTTGCTCAGGCTCATACACTAATACAAGTGGGGACTGTGGGATTCACACCCCGGTCTCCAGCTTTGTAGCTCAGAGAGATCCTTAAACCACTGCACTATACTGCCTCCTTGAAGGGCAGCGGAAATGAAACAAAAAATCTTTTTTACCCAGTCTATGGGAATGTGAACTTGTCTCTAATCTTGAAGGGGCTGCTATAAACAAAAGCTGTGTGCTGCCAGTGCCAACAGTTTCCGAGCTCCTCGGGGGTTTATATTGCTATGTACAATGTTTTGCGACATTTCAGTTTAGTAAAATGTTTAGTGCCAGTGTGATTTACAGAATATTCTGCTACTGTGGTAACACTGTAAATCATTTTTATTCCTGTACCTATTTAGTTCCAGTATTCGTTAGCACTAAAGTAGTTGTGTTTAAATTTTTTCTGTTGGCATCATGTTCTGTCATTTGTAGGAGTGTGATCTAGTGACTAGAGCACAAGCTTGGGGTCCAGGAGATGAGAGTTTCAAACCTCAGTAAAGTCAAATACTAACTGTGTGACCTTGAGTAAGTCACACAACACCCCCAGTGCTCCTGTCCACCTAGCAGCAGGACCCCACTGGAAATGAGGTGGCACATTTCAGCTGGACTACCCTGGGTAAATAAGTTGCAAAATAATAATTGTTTTGTGTTGTGTGATAGGATAGATGGCTGTCAGTACTGAACCCTTCTGAACATAGGTGCCAGAACCTACAGGTGCTTATGGGGGTGGACACCCCCCTCTTTTGCCCATGAGCACTCAAAATGCCCCTAAATGCATGCAATGTCAGAAGGAAAGCAATTATGGTCTCTTATTACTACAGTGCCCCCCCCCCCACACACACACACACACACTTTTCCCCCATGTTCCAACACTACTCTTTCTGAAGGTTGCAACATAAAAGAAATCATTTAAACACCATACAGAAATAGATTTCCTTTCACCAAAGTAAAAGAACAAATAAACAGCAGATTTTTTTTTTTCATTTCATGATTCCAACTGTTTCACTCTGTCTTTGTGGAGGGGTTGTGGGATAACAGATTGACTAGACACCGAACTTCAGGTTCAACACACAATCTGTGTGTGATGTTTATTCAAAAATGTTTATTCAAAAAATACAGTAAATAACCTTCAGCAATGGCATATTCCTTCTTCAGTACATCAGTCTACAGCAACAGATTAGGACTGTCCTCTCTTTGCATTTAGCCAGCACCTACTGACACTGATCTAACCATTTTTCAGTGAAAACTCTTCATCCCTATGTGGGCCCCGTTTGCTTGGGTAGTGGGGGCTAAAAAAAAGCTAAAAACAAAGAACCTCAGTGCAGAATCACTGAAAGAAGGGTTACCCCAAAGGGCATTAGCAACAAATCAAGTTTCAAAGAAATACAACATCATACATACTTCCAGAATGCAACGCATCATGGGATATATGCAAATCAGCACATTTCAGACTTGTTCAGTTGACAGCAATTTACATGCATTTAAAATAGCACAACTAACAATTTCTATAATAGTCAACTAGTACTTTTTACCATCATCAAAAACACCTAGTACCATAGTATTTCCAACATTTACAGGTTTCATAAACATAAGGTATATTATGACATAGTGCTATTACATACTAAATCCAACAACGAGAAACACAGCCCGTTTTATATCAGCTTGGAGGTCACAACAGTAACCTCTCTGTACGTGGACCTGAGAGGGAATAGGAAAATTAAAGAGGACACTATAGCACAGTCAAGAAAGGGGAAGGGGTGCCAATAGGTGGCCAACCTTGTAGACTAGAAATTCTAAAGGATCGAATACACTAAGAAATTGAAGAATTGCTGCAACAGATTTAAGAAAAGGTCAGTCCTCAAGAGTAGTAGAAGCTCCCTGTCACAATCTTTTCAGCAGGAAATCTCCAGTAGCCCTTTCTTTTTGAGATAAAACCTTTTCACTTCCCTGATGTTCCCAAGTGCAATCACTAAACTATTAAGTGGCTGGTTGTGACAGCTCATCAAGAGGCCTAAATCATCTTTTCCTCTTCCCCTGGAAGAGGCAGTATAGCGCAGTGGTTTAAGGCTCCGAGCTGAAAACCTGAAGACGTGGGTTTGAATCCCACAGTTCCCACCTGCATTACTGTATGACCCTGAGCAAGTCACTTAACTTTCTTGTGCTACCAGGTTGCACCTGAACTCATGCTTCAACTTAGTGTGCCTCTCCTGGTTAAAATATTTATTGACCATAGGCATTTTCCCCTGATGTTTTGTCATTTCCTGTGCCTGTGATTTAGTAAATGGATGCCTGCAGCTATAAAGGGAAGGTAAACTGAATCGGTTATATAATTCTGGCCCTAAAAGTGTTATGGGTTTGGTCAATAGCTTATGTAAAGCAGATTTCCACTGGTAACAATATTAATGTAATCCTAGATGGACGTTTCCCCTTTAATATACATTTCCTCCTGGCTTTAGAAATACAGATCTGCTGCATCCACCATATTAACATATCCAACAAGGTTTATCACAGAAAATCTGAGATCAGAGGGGATGTTATTTCTAAGCAAAAAGTCACCACTGTTCAGAGGTATTTCTTTTTCTTGGAGGAAGGATATTAGCAGGCTATTTGGTTTTGTTTGCTTGTGTGTTATTCACACCGTTTACATTACAAATGTTTCCATGTGTGTATATATCTATATATTAGATTCTTTATCTTCGTTTAATATATAATCAAGAACAGACTAGATGGCAAGTGTGTCTTTACTGTTCATTTCTATGTTTACAGGCTAATCTTGAGTCAATTTCTATTTCTCTGGCATGCATATTGTATTTGCGCTCTAACACTTGGGATCCTCTCAAAAAAACCACACCAACTGACAGTGAACCCTTTCTATAATGTCTGCTATACAAAGCACAGACTGCTCTGAGGTTTTACTAAGATTAGCCCATAAATCCACCCATCAGAAAGTGTATTCCCCCCAGAGTGTATCATTAACTATTCTCTAGTCTCAGAGTGTTGGAAAAACAATTACTACCCCAAGGAATTGCTAGCCTATTTGCCAGCTTGTCAGTAAACATCAAACACCAGTGTATAAGAGCTGCAGCGTGCAGGAGAGCTGTAACATGCCACTAACTGGCAAGTGGCAAGCACAGACCCTGGCGGTACTGGAACGAGGCAGGAAGTAACTACATTCAGTTTGTGATCTTTTATACACAACTTGGCTCAAATGCCCACAATTCTGGATTAATGACAAACATTCCTCTTTAAACTTTCTACTATGACCTGAATACAGGGATGACTATTATGCAAAAGGATCCACCATTCTCACGGTCTTGCAAACAAAACATACCATCAAGAACTTGATGTGGTGACTTATCACTGAAAACTGTTTGGAGATGTCCTTTGGGGACAACAGGGTATCATCATTTCCAGAATACTGATCTGTCTGTTTGTCATAAGAGATATTGTGCTGGTGTGTTGCTCAGCTCTGGCCGCAGAGACCAACCTAATCAGAATCTGATCCAATTCAGACTCCATTTCATAAAACTAAAGGATATAAACCAAACCAAAGATCGAAGGTATTTCACAGCATATCATTAAAAGACTATCTTTATAAAAGAACTATAAAAACATGGAAGATAACACTGTTTATCCTATTTATTTTTTTCTCCCTTCTCCGAAGCAGCCCTACTCAGTACGATAACCTATCCCATCTTCAGTCTCACCCCCAACTGCCTCCTACCACAGACTTGCCCCTCTGTGGTGGAGCCTTTTGGGGGCCTGTCTTATCCCTGTAGGGCAGCCAAAGTTCTGGACAGTAAGAACAGGCAGTCAGCATCTCTGAACCCCTGCTGCTGAACTGAGTGATGTACCAGTTTTCTGCTCCTACCTTCAAGACACTGAGGGTCTGGCTCAGTGGCGCGTACGTAAAGCATACTCTACGCTCCACAGCTAGCCAGAATCTCCCCTCTCACAGTTCCACCAGACCCCACCTGTGACTATCCAACTAGCCATAGAACAGAAGACGCTGGCTCCCTCCCAGGAGGAGAATGTCAAATGGGACACTATCCTCCTTCCCTTAGCAGGCCCCCGACGTCCCAGGCTCACGGTGTTGCAAGTGACAGCCCCACTGCAGCGTCAATGAGCTGGCTACTTTCCTCTCTTCCAAATCTTATTTTCCACTTTGATCCAAAATTACTTTCATTCTATACAATAAAAAAAAAAAAATTATTTTAACAGCCCCTCTCTGGAGCATTACAAGACTATCTGTCTCACACTGGACAAGAAGTGTTACACTGGGCAGGCTTCTTCCAGGACCAAATTTACAATCGTAAAAACTGTTCACAGATTGCTTGGCGTGCAGAGCCTAAAACCAGAGGCAACATGCACTTTGCTTGAGCTCTTTGACAAGACCTGAAAAAAAGCATAGTCACAGATCTAATGTTATCAGATCAATGAATTGATAAGAATAATTATTCAAGATTATGAGGTTATTTGTGGACCTGCCTGCCCTTGGGAGAATCCCTGGAAAGCCACAGGAGCTGATGCTTCAAAAATTAAAGGATAGCAGGCTCTGATGGCTGGATCCAGCACTCAAGCTGTCCTCTATACAGCTATCAAGAGGAGATAAGCCATTGAACAGGCCATTAATGGCGCTATACAGCTTATAACAGTTTCAGACTGTCAGAAATGCTGTTTGGTGTGGAACTGAATGTGGCAGCAGAAGAGATGTCAAGAGCGGTCGATTATGCTTGGAACATTTGAAGAACTATGCTCATCCAGAAAATATCAGACTGCTCAGCCTGCCAGAGGCCCTTGTAGGGTATATGATGGAAGCAATAACCCACAACAGGGTATGGTGATATGAGGATTTACTGCATGCCTTGGGTGTGTTGGAAGGCACAAGGCCGCAGGCCAAATGTCCTCACATCACCAGAGGTGTGCATTAAAACCCCATAATCGCATACTCTGGAGTGGGTTATTGCAGGGGTCAAAATTAAGTTTTGCTGCCAATAGCCATCAGGGCTACTGACTGGGAAAATCCACTGGCCCCACAGACCTTTCCACTGGCTCAGTTGGTGTACATACTGAAGTGTTGCCTTCTCCAGTACAAGCCCACAGGGCTAGTTAAATGAAAATCTTACTAGCCAGATACAAAAATCTACCACCATTTGGCTAGTTGGGCCAGTGCCAATTTTAACCGGTTATTGTACTTATAACATTGGTTGTCCAACCACAGGAGAAGATTACAGAAAACCACTTATTCCTCATTAAAGTGTTTAAAGTGTACTATATCCTGCCACCTAGGAAAGTAGTGCACAACAAATAATGCATACCACACTGATGGTATGAAGACAGAAACGTCAGAAATGTACTATAACATTGATTTATGCTATTGCTGCTTCATGACACAACTGTGCCGATGCACTGTTCAGTGTGCAAGCTACTCCCCAATCTGCAGCCCCATCTCTCACCACCTGCTCCCTGTCTAACTCATGCACAACAGCTTCTTGAAATTCGTCACTAACTACTGTAGAACACTTTTGTGCTATAAACGCACATGGTATTAATATTGAATTACCTTCACTTACTGTATGTGTCCCTCATAACGTGTGCCAATGACTTGTGGTAGCAGTGAGCTTCAGCAGTGTCAGTCTTTCTCACTCCTCGGGGAGGGGAGTGTATGTGTGTGTCTTTCTCTCCCTCTCTGGTGCTTTGCACAAACTGCCATTACACAGTAGAGATCAGGGACATTCAGGGTCCGTCTCTCTCACTCTCTCACGGTCTCTCAGTCGCTCTTGGTGTGTGTGTGTGTGTGTGTGTCTCTCTTTCTCTCTGTGTCAACGTCGTCAGTGACCCGAGGACCTTGGTGACAGTAGGGGGAATACTGTGCATCATCCTTGGCCGGGGGGGGGGGAGAGACAGAGATTCTGGGTGCGGAATAGCTACTTGCGGTCTCTCCCTCTCTGCAAGGCAGGAGTAAGAACGGAGAATCATAGCACTTGTGCTCTTGCCATATGACTGTGTGTGCCACTAGACTGTGAGCAACCTGAGAAGCTTAGGGATAGTCAGGGAGAATACTGGCATCATCCGGGGATCTGGGCATGGGATAGGCACTTGCAGTCTTGCTGTCTATGGCATGGCACAAATGCTTCGGGAGGGCATGGGAGGGGGAACAGCACTGCATAGCAACCGGACCTGCAACAGGGAAGTGACTACATGGCTGCTCACAGAGGTCAGGGCAGGTGTCAAAATACAAATAACATTTGCAGCACTGCATTCACTACCTGTCACTGCTCTCGCTACAGTAATAAGAGTTGCTTATGTACTGATGTGTGCTTGTGCCAGTTTGTGTACACCATTCTCTAGAGGTGGCACACTTCAGATTCAACATATGCCATCTACTGCACTGTGCCTTGCTCTCTTGGAACTGGTCATGGCTGCCGCTGCGTTTTTGGGAGTTCCACAGGTAACGAGACCCAGCATCTCAGCCCAAAAGTCACTCCACGGAACCGTGCATTAAAAAGGGGATTTAATGCACAGCTACGCAGGACCTGTACACCAATCAGATGCCACGCTCCAGACAACCCATGTTATAAGAGGATAAGTGATATTTGAGTTTGGATCCTGGCTTTCTGTGGACTGTTTGTATAGGATGACACTTGGATGTAAGCAAGGTGATCCTAATCTCTCACATGTGCTCCTAACTGTAAATTTAGTGACTTCAGAAAGGGACTGAGTGATGGCAGTGGCCGTGATGAAGGGGAAGATGGTGCTACCTTACATCTTTCTCCAGATCTTAATTTTACGACATGGGCATTCAAGAAGATTTTTGATCCTATCAGGTTAGCGTTAAGAAACAAGAGAAGAATTCTGCTTTCTTCACACAGGGAAATCCTCACAAAGATGATTCTCCCCATGTTTGATTAAGGAGACACTGTTTACAGTGCTGCTCCAAAGTCCACTTTAGCTAGACTGGACTTCCTCTTTCACTCTTCTGTTGTTTTGCCCTTCATAAACCCCTCAGTACTCGCCACTATATTTTGTGCTTATCCCTCTCCTGATGCCAGGCACCTTACCCACTGTGACTCCATCTCCAAATGTTGGTTTGGCTTCCTCCCCTTATATCTTGCTTCTCTCTTCTCTGCCCCACTTCTTCCTCGAACTCCCTTTCAACACTTTTTCTCACTCTCTTGCTGTCTTATCAACTAAATATTCTGCTGGCCAAACTGCCTTCTTGTTCCACTTTCCTAACTAAGGGTCTCTCTTTCCCACTTCCATTCGCTCTGTTCTTTCCTTTCCTGCTCTGAAATCTCTCCTCCATGACTTCTCTAATCACTTCTGCAGTTGCTTGTGATATTGAGGTGGACTCCTAGTCACCTGCTTTCCACCCACAGACACCAGCACTGCCCGGCTCCCTTAGTTTCAGTAATTTTCTCCGTCTTCTTATTTCATTGTGTTGCTTACTGCTAATGTTCTTTTGCCTGTTCCAACATTTACTGTATGGCAATTTTATTCTTTATAAGTGTTCTTTTTGTTGTATTTATTTCCATATTCCTGTATTATTTTTATACACTGTACTTTGTATCGGTTCTCTTCCCCTTCCCCAAGAAGCATTTGGAAACGAGCAGATACCAGCTAAGTAAGACTCTCCTGGTAAAACATTTTAAGCAAATAAATAAGTAAACAAACTAGAGTCAATTTGGGAGTATCTGACCATTTCCCAGCCTCAGCTAAGCTGATTACTTACAGTGGTTAAGATCGGTGGCAATATATAGTTTTTTGGAGAATCCAGGATACCAATTCTTTGGTATCCCATATTACAGTACGTAAGATTCTGGGGCACATGAATAGAGCCCAAATCAGAGCATTTGGGCGCAATCATTCACTATTACTATTAGCATTATTATAGTGCTATCATTCCCCCACCCTTGAGGATTTTCTTCCTGGCCATATTCGACTAGTCAGGGATGTACCCTGCGGATCCCAGGAATATTTACAGTTCAGGACTGTGCCCCCTCCACCGGTTACTACCACAGCTTGCCCTCCATGGCAGGGGGTCCAGGGGGAAGGCCCTCTCCCAAGGCAGCCCACTGGGCAGACTAGGAGCTAGTGCCGGTAGGCAGTAAGATCCAGGGACCAGACCATCATTTACACCAATATAGGTTTTTCTCCTTTTCTTTGCCCCTCCCACCTCAGACAAGTGTGCAGCCTTCACAGTGGCCTCACATGCACAATGCAAGTCCCCTGCAGCAAGTGCAAGCTCCCTGGACCAGCGCAGTGGTCCCTATGGCGTGAGAGCTGGCTGTTGACCACCCCCCCCCACGGGGCACACTAGCTACCACAGCCTGGTCTTCCTCCCAAGGCAACGACTCGGGTTCGCTCCCAAAACCAGGTCATCTGCACTGATTATGCTTGTCACGGTATGAAATTCTGACGGTATGATAACCATCACATGTAACACCACAGTTATTGTTATACTACAGAATTGCAAAAGTAGTAATTTTTGCACAAAAAAGAAGCCTCCTCGAACTTTTGCATCAGGGAGGGTTGGCATGGAAGGGACAGTCGTCCCTGAAAATGGAAAAAAAAAAAAAAAAAAACTAGTTGAAAGGGCTCAATACCACAGTATACCGTGAATCACAGTTATCGCGGTATCGGAAATTGCCCACAATATCAATACTGTGACTTCTGATACCACGGTATACTGTGAAGCCGTGATACTGTGACGACCCTACTGCTGCTGAACCCTCAGGGTGGCATAGTGCTTATTTGTTTGACTTTGTGGTGCTGGGGCAGGTGAACTCCACTTGGGACTACACTGTTCTTGTGAGATAAACTCCGGATAAGACTTTTGTTTAGCTAAAAATCTAAGCCTTAATTGAACGTTATGCTGTTTGTCTCATCCTGTCCTGTAATCACTCAAAGAACTTCCACTATCTGAGACACAGCTGTTAATCTGTAGATGGCTCCTTTGTTTTGATTGTGCCTCTACTTTCAGGATGTTAACCAAATTAATTTTTTATTGCCGATTTTGAGAGCTTCTTTCTGTATTTTTAAATTGCTCATACTTTAAATAATTTTTAAAAGCTCATTTTTGGGTGCCAATTTAGTCAAAGATCTACCATAACGTCTTATTGAACTTTTCATGCTCTACGCCCTTGTCATGTGTTTACTTGGGCTTAATATGCTATATTTAAGCAACTCTGTAAGATCTATGGAAGGAGTGGTTTGGTATTATCTTACTCTAATGCTTGGTACCGATATGGTTATTTTTGGGTTAACTTCTCCTGCAGAGTGGTTTCCGTTACTTTTTCAGTAAAGCAATAAACAAGTTTAAAGGAAAGCCGTCATTATTACCCGCTCCCGCCCCAGCAAAGCTTACCCTCCAGTTAAGCTTTTAATGTATGTTGCAGCGTTTTTCTCACTCCGCAACATACATTATTTTAACTTGTAAAAATCCCGCAACCCGGAAGTATGGCAGACGTAAAGTGGGGGTCCATTATCTATAAAGGTATGGCGATGCACCACTCACTTCAGTAAATTTTGTACTGAAGCGGCTGATGCGTTGCGCACCTTTACAGATAATGGAGGCCCCCAATCCACCATACTTCCAGGTTTATGATTTCAGTTAAAAAATGATATTATGTTGCGCAAGAAAAACACCACAACACACATTAAAAGCTTAACAGGAGGGTAAGCTTTGCTGGAGCGGGTAAAAATGACAGCTTTTCTTTAAAAGAAAACAACTGTCTACAGACCAGCACCAAGAACCTCTGCCCAAATTCTTCTATTTGCTTGTCACTAGGTCACGATTATCAAAAGGACAATTTTAGTTCATTAAAAATGTTCAGTCCCCAAAAGGTCAAGTTCTCTTTTCAACTAAGATAGGATCTCTTCAAGTTCCGTTTTCTGTAAAACAAATTACTTTTGCTTTTATGCGATTTACTGTCATGCCATTTGACTTCACCCATTTATTTCTAATATTCAAACTAAAATGCAATCATCCCAACTCCCAGTGTACAATGACCTCTTATACTGTGGCATCGTCCACATATTTAACAGATTCTATATAAATAATTAGGTCACTGATGCAAATTAACAATGGCCCCAAGCAAGTATCTTTAGGTACACTGCCTTTAACCAGACTCCACTGGGAAGGAAATTGCCTATTTTGAACCTTTTAGAAAGTTCCCACCTGATCAAGATAATCAAAGGTTAATGACAAGTAAGAAAAAACTACTCACCTTAGTAATTATGTTTCTTCTATTGGAGTCTTGCTGTATTCTGACAAGTGCAGTTAGCCCCAGCCTTTAAACTGCCTCAGAGAACAAAGGGCTAACCTTTCTATGTAGAGCACAGAATGCTGAGCTCGAGCTCGGTTGATGTCTGTCTGTTTCCCTTTGAACGCTAACCATCAGATTCTTACGAGCAACACTCAAATAGTATTCTATGTGGAAACTGTAAAACAAAATTTTTAATAGGCAACAAAAAGTTTTGGACTACCAAAAGAAGACTCAAGTCAGGAAACCCAAAACTCAAAACCCAAACCAAATAGGAATATAACAAAATAAACACCCACCCAAAAGAGGGTGTAAAGAGAGCACCCCTGAGGTGCAACACTGCACCTTCCCACCCACTTCCCAAAACCAGGTTCTGAGAGGGGAGGCAAGGAGGGAGGTCAGAATACAGCAAGACTCCAATAGAAGAAACATAATTACTAAGGTGAGTAATTTTTTCCTCAAACAACTTGAAGTCTTTCTGTATTCTGACAAGTGCAGACTACCAAGCAGTACCTCCATGGAGGAGGGACAGAACCTACTTTGGGAATAGGCTCTGAAGTACTGCTGTGCCAAACCGAGCATCACTCCTAGCCTGGATATCCAGAGAGTAATGATTGGTAAAGGTATGGACTGTTTTCCAGGTGGCTGCTTGACAAATTTCTAAGAGAGGGATATCCCTGGCAGCAGCTGTATCTCTTGTGGAATGAGCCCTCAGGCCCGAGGGTGGAGTTTTCCCCAGTTTTTCATAGCAGACTTGTATACAAGACACGATCCACCTGGCAACAGATCTCTTGGTGGCAGGTTTGCCCTTTCCTACTTCTCCATACGTGAGGAACAACTGGAGGGAGTCAAACCTGTGACCCTTGACGCTCTATGTAGTAACTAAGGGCTCTTAACATCTAAACTGTGTAGCCTCCTCTGAGGAAGAATGATCAGTGAAGAAAACAGGAAGAGACAAAGACTGGTTTAAATGGAAGTCTGAAACCACTTTGGACAAGAACCTTCTATTGGTTCTAAGGACCACTTTATCCCTGTGAAAGGAGATAAAATCAGGTTCCACTAACAGGGCTTGCAATTCACTGATATGCCTGGCAGAGGTAATGGCTACCAAGAACACAGTTTTCCAAGTCAAGTACTTAAGCTCTGCTGAGGACATAGGGTCAAAAGGGGGTTACACAAGTTGAGCAATGCATACATTCAAATCCCAGGCAGGGGCAGGGTCTCTAAAAGGAGGATTGGTGTGAAGCAATCCTTTAAAAAATTTACAGAACACAGGGTGAGAAGATAGTGAAGAAGACTTCCCCACAGAGAGAAATGCAGAAACAGCTGACAAGTGTACCTTAAGAGTGGCTGGTCTGAGGCCTAGGCCATTAAGATGCACCATATAATCCAGAACAGTAGGCAATCCAGCAGTACCTAGAGAAATATGCTTCTTGGAACACCCAATGCTGAATCTCTTCCATTTGGAGTTGTAAATCTTTCTGGAGGAGGGCTTTCGAGAAGCTTTGAGAATATCCAGAACCCCTTGGGAAAGATGCAGATCTGCAAACTCTAACTCTTCAAGAGCCATGCCTTGAGATTGAGAGACTGGAGATTGGGGTACCAAATCCTCCCCTGAGAGGATGTTAACAGGTTGTAATTCCTGGGAAGAGACAGGGGAAGATGGACTGCTAGGGACAGCAACAGAGGTACCAGGGCTGTCTGGCCCAATCTGGAGCAATCAGAATCACTTTGCAAGGTTGAGACCTTATTTTGACTAAAACTTTGAACAGGAGTGGGAAGGGGGAAGCATCACAGAAACTTCCTTCCAATTCAGAATCAGGGCGCCCGAGGGACTGAGCCCAAGACTAGAGGTCTGCAACAAAAGAGAGGGAGTTGGTGATTGTCTGGGGCTGCAAATAGATCCATCTCTGGAGTGCCCCACCTTGAAAAAATCACTTTCAACACCTGAGGGTCCAGGGACCATTCATGATGGCCCTGAGAGATCCTGCTCAGTGCATCTGCTAGCACATTGTCCTTGCCTGGAAGGTGAACTGCTACAAGAGATGTTTGCAAGGAATAAGCCAGGGACCAAAACTTCATGACTTCTGTGCATGAGGCCGTGGACTGAGTGCCTCCCTGGCAAACAGGCTAGAAGGAGGTGTGGAGCAACAATGGGGAATCATCAAAACTGCCATCACAGAGGCAACAAGCCTTTGTGTGAAGCAAATAAACAAATCAAAACAAAACAAAAAGCCACTATGGTTCTCAAAAGAGGTGGCTGTGAAAGTCAGGAAGAAAAAGATAGCATTCCGGAAGTATAAGGAAACACAGAAGGAGCAGGACAGAGAGCTGTACCAGTTAAGGTACAGTGTTCCTTCTGGTGATGGAGATATCCGATTTGGTGGTGGAACCAGTCGGATGGTCTGACCATCACTCCATTGGGTTCAGTTTTGTGGCCACCCCTTGTAGGCCGGCCCCTACGGAGATGGTCCGGTATCGCCCTTTAAGGGGTGTTTCCTGGACGGTCTGATGGCGGTGCTAGACCTATCGAGCTTACCGAGAGATTGCATGGATCCAGGTGAGCTGGTACTTGCCTATAAGAGGCGGTGGCAGGGGCTCTGGATTCCATTGCTCCTGTTCGTGTTCGTCCTCTCACTCTTCGGCCTAAGTCTCCCTGGTTTGATGAGACTTTGGGGAGTTGAGGAGAGTTGGACGAAGGTTGGAGAGGTGCTGGCGGAGGTCGGGTCAGGATTGTGACAGACTTAGATTGATGGATCACTATGTGATCTATCAATCAGCAATCTCTTGTAAGAAGGCAGAATTCCTGTCCAGAGAGATTGCTGCTGCACAGAATAGACCAGCTCAGCTCTTCCGGACTGTGGACAGATTGTGCAATCCAATCTGTCTGCAGTCCAGAAGAGTGTTTTCTCAAGAACGGTGTGAGGAGTTTGCTCTATTCTTTTCAGATAAGGTTGCCACAATCAGATCAGACATCCATCTAATCCTCTCTAATGGGAGTGGTGATGGTCGGCAGGAGATGTCGGACACCCAGTTTGTGTGGTCTGATTTAGCCTTCCTACAAGTTGAAGAAATTGTGATGATCATACAATTATTAAGTCCGACCAACTGTAGTTTGGATCCTGGCCCCACACGTCTCTTAGTGGGGTGTGTGGATAAAATCGGCCCATCCTAGCTGAGATAGTCTGTAGTCCTTGGAGAGGGATTTTCCAAATCCTCTGAAGGAGGCGTGGTTCAGCCCTCCTTAAGAAATCCTCCTTGGACCCGGACTGTCTGGCAAACTACAGGCCTGTCTCTAACTTACCCTTTGTTGGTAAAGTTATTGAGAAGGTGGTTGCTCTGCAGTTAAATGATCATTTGACCAGCCACAATCTCTACGATTCCCTCCAGTCCGGATTTAGAAAAAGACATAGTACCGAGACAGTTCTGATTCGGGTGCTAAATGACCTCCTAATAGCGAGAGATCGAAGATCATGTTCCATTCTGGTCCTTCTTGATCTCTCTGCAGCATTTGATACTGTAGACCATGGTGTGCTACTGGAACGCCTGCGGTCTATCTGTGGACTGTCTGGTACAGTCCTCAGCTGGTTCGATCTTACCTCGGGTAGGATGAGAGAGTGGTGTCTGGGATTTTTTCCTCAGCATCAATCTCCCTATCCTGTGGGGTACCGCTGAGGGTTCCATTTGGCACCCATGTTGTTTGCAGTATATATGCTGCCTTTGGGAGCGATTATTAAGTGGCACGGTCTGAGTTTTCACTGCTATGCAGATGATACTCAGCTGTACATGTCCTTCTCGCCGGTCAAGATACTGCCTTTTGGTCTTTAATAACTGTCTTGCTGAAATCCAGGACTGGATGAATGTGAGTTGGCTGAGGTTGAACCCTGTTAAAACTGAGGTGTTGGTTGTAGGCCAGGATCGCCGGGAGGCGGTTCATTGGTTGGATCACCCTCGGGTTTATGGCTTGGGGATACTCCGCTAATTACCTCAGACCGAGTCGCGGAATCTGGGCATTATGTTGATGACCGCTTGACGTTTAAATCTCAGGTGTCAGCGGTTGTCAAAACCTCTTTACCATCTGAGGAACATCGCCGGTTGAAACACCTGGATCCCCGACGATCTGCCTACTTTGGTCCGCGCCGTTGCCTCCGCTGACTACTGCAACTCGCTCTACCTAGGGCTTCCTGGGGTTGAGATTAGCGCCTGCAGCTGGTGCAGAATGCGGCAGCCAGGCTGTTAATGGGCTCATCTGGGGCCAGTCATGGCGCCTGTGCTCAAGTGGTCTGCACTGGTTGTGATTTGACGGAATCACCTTCAAATGGGTTTGCTGACCTAAAGGCCCTACATGATCAGGGACGGTTTACCTGAAAAGATCTCCTTCATCCCTACTGTCCCCCCGCTCTCTCCGATCCACTGGCGAGGATTGCTAGAATTCCCAGGGTTTGTTTAAAACTTCAGGGGCAAGATCATTTAGTTTATCGCCCCAACCCTGTGGAACTCTCTACCTGCCAGGGGGAAAGCCCTACTGTCCATAGTTTTAAAGAATCTTTAAGACTCACCTCTTTAGGAAAGCATTCAATGATTTTTAATATTGTTGCTTATTGTATTTGTAATTGTTTTATCTAGTGTTGTACATGTTGTTTATTGTATTTGTAATTGTTGTATCTAGTGTTGTACAGGCGCCTTGGTTTTTAGAAAGGCGCCTTAAATAAATAAATAAAGATTGAGATTGAGATAAGGCAGAAGGAAGCAGGGAAGGAAGTCAGAATAGCAAAGGCCCACACTGAGGAAAAGATAGCCAACTCAGTTCAGAAGGGGGATAAAACCTTTTATAGGTACATCGGCTAGCGTAGAAAGACAGACAAAGGGAGGGATAGTGAGGCTGAATAGAATGAACGGTGGGTGGGCAGAGGAGGACAGTGAAAAAGCAGGGATACTGAACGAATATTTCTGCTCAGTATTCACAAGAGGAGGGAGAAGTGCCTAATCCAATTAACAGAAGCACTCTTGATGGGGGGTCGATCCCAGTCCTTTCACAGAAGAAAGGGTTCTGCAAGAACTCCTAAAACTGAATGTGGACAAAGCAATGGGTCCTGATGGAATTCACCCCAGAATTCTAAAAGAATTAAGGGAGGAACTAGTGAAACCACTGGCCACTCTTTTTAATAAATCATGGGAGGATGGTGTGGTACCCGAGGACTGGAGGAAAGCGGATGTGATTCCCCTTCACAAAAGTGGGACCAAGACAGAGGCAGGAAACTACAGACCTGTCAGTCTGACCTCTGTGGTAGGGAAAGTGATGGAGTCACTTCTGAAGGAAAGAATAGCTGAGTACCTAGAGGCCAGTGGAGCACAGGACCCAAGGCAGCATGGGTTCACAGTGGGAAGGTCATGTCAGATGAATCTAATAGATTTCTTTGACTGGGTGATCAAAGTAGTAGACCAAGGAGGGGCTGTGGACATGGCCTACCTAGACTTTAGCAAGGCATTTGACACAGTCCCACACAAAAGATTAATAGTCAAATTAACCAGCCTGGGAGTGGGTCCCAGGGTGGTAGCCGGTAAAACACTGGCTGCACAACAGGACACAGAAGGTAATTGTAAATGGAGTCCACTCTGAAGAAAGCGGGTTACTAGTGGGTACCGTGAGGGTTCAGTATTGGGTCCAGTCCATTTAATGTCTTCATCAGTGACATTACAGAGGACTGGAAGGAAAAGTATGCCTTTTGTAGATGACACAAAGATCTGCAACAGGGTTGATACACAAGGAGGCGGAAAGGATGAAAAGGGACTTGGCAAGGTTGGAGGAATGGTCAGAAGTATGGCAGCTAGATTCAATGCAAAGAAGTGCAAAATAATGCACCTGGGAAACAAGAACCCAGGGAAGAATACACAATGGGTGGGAGGTAGTAAACAACAAAAAAGGAAAGGGACCTGGGGTAATCATATCAGATGACCTTAAGGTTAGCAAACAATGTGAGAAGGCAGTAGGGAGGGCTGGGGTATACTGGGATGTATAGGAAGAGGCATCAGCAGCAGAAACAGGAAGTTGTTATCCTCTGTACAGACAGTTGGTGAGACCCCATCTGGAGTACTGTGTCCAGTTCTGGAGACCCTCCGTGCAAGGACATAGACAGGATAGAGGTAGTCCAGAGGAGGGCAACTAAAATGGTGCAGGGTCTGCAAGAGAAGTCAGATGAGGAGAGACTAAAGGAGCTTAATATGTATACCCTTGAGGAAAGAAGGGAGAGGGGACATGATAGAAAATTTTAAGTACCTCAGTGGAATCAACAAAGTCCAAGAGGTAGCATCTTTCAGAAAAAGAGGCGTTGCAAGAACAAGGGACACAATTTAAAGATAGGAGGAGGGCGGTTCAGGGGCAATGTGGAAGTATTATTTCACAGAGAGGTAGTGGATGCATGGAACAGCCTTCCTGAGGAGGTTGTGGGGTCTAAAACTGTGGGAGAATTCATAATGCATGGGACAGACATAAGGCAATTCTTGTTGGGGGTAGGAAGAAACAGGCTGTTGGTTAACTAGGATCTGCGGCCTATCCTGTAGGTAGGGAAATGGGCAGACTAGATGGGCCAAGCGGTCCTTATCTGCCGTCAAAGTCCATGTTTCCCTGCTTGTTGATGTACCACATGGTGGTGGTGTCGTCTGTTCTGACTTGAACCACCTTGTTCTGTACTGACAGAGAAAGCTTTTAGGGCCAGAAAAACTGCCCTGAGCTCTAGGAGATTGATGTGGAGAAGGGATTCTTGGGGGGACCACAGCCCCGGGGCAGTGAGGGACCCCAGGTGGGCTCCCCAGCCCAGAAGAGAAGCATACGTGGTAAGGACCACTGAACAAGGCTGAGTAACAAAAAGGAACACCTTGTCTTAAATTGTCCTGATCCTGCCACCACTGGAGGGCTTGGATCAAGGTCAGAGTCACTGGGATCAGTTTGGTAAGGAAATCCTTCCTCTGAGACCAAAAAGCTCTCAGGTGGAACTGAATATCCCTCATCTGGAATCTTGCCCCTTGGACCACTGCTGTTGAAGCTGCCACGTGGCCCAACAGCTGGAGGAAATGCCTTGCTGGCAGAGATACCTGAAGGCTGAAAGAAGAAGCTAGTTCCATAAGAACCCTTGTCCTTTCTAGAGGAAGAAATGCTCTTGCTCTGAGTGTGTTCAGTTCTGCCCCTATAAAGGTAAGAAGCTGGACTGGTTCGAGAACGGACTTGGGAAGGCTGAGAAGAAATCCTAGAGAAGTGAGCACTTGCAGGTGAGACTTGACTTGGTCTGGAGACTGACCCACTATTAGCCAATCGTCCAGATATGGAAAAATGGAAATCTTGTCTTCTTAGAAAGGCAACTACTACTGCCAGGCACTTTGTGAAAACCCTTGGTGCTGAGGTTAGGCCAAAGAGCACTGCTCTGAACCAATAATGGCCTGAGGGCAACTCTAACCTGAGGTACTTTCTGTAGAAGCACCTGATGGGAATGTGAAAGTATGAATCTTTGAGGTCCAGGGAGGCTAGCCAGTCCCCTGGCCTTAGAGAGGGAAGGATTATTCCCAGAGTTACCATCTTGAACTTTGGTTTTAAGAGATGTTTGTTTAGATAGCTTAGATCTAGGATGGGTTGCCACACCCCTGTCTTTTGGGGGAGGGTCAGGAAGTACCTGGAGTACAGTCCTTTGCCCCAGTGTAGGGTAGGTACTCTCTCTATGGCTCTTAAAGCTAGGAGAGAAGAAACCTCTGCCTCTAGGGCAAGGGTTTCTGAGAGATTTGCAGGTGGAAAAGATCTGGCCCTCATCTTTGGAAATATTTTGAAGCTGAGAACCAGTCCCTGGCTTACTACTTCCAGGACCCACTTGTCTGATGTAATAGACATCCAGTCCTGGACAAAGTAAGCCAGCCTGCCCCCTACTGGAATAGGAGAGTCGACCTGGGCAGGCCCATCAGGGTGTCTGCTTGGCAGGGGCTTTAAGCAGAGGAGTGGATGCAGCCCTGCTCATCCCCCTTCTGCCTCTCCCTCTGAAGAACCCCCTTTGAGAAAAGGAAGAAGAGGACTGTGCTTGGTAAAAAGGCCTTTGAAAATGCCTGCCCTTGCCCCTAGACTGCTGCCTTTGAGGAGCTGCCTGCCTTTCCTTGGCCTGATCACTCCTGTAAGTGGTCCTGTACTCATCCATTTTCTTCATGTAATTCTCTGTCTACTCTCCAAACAGAGAAATACTCACTACAGGAAAATCCATGACCTTAGCCTGGGTGTCCTGCGAGAGGCTAGTACATCTAAGCCAAGCCATCCTCCGAAGAGCCACAGATGTAGCCATGACTCTTGATGACACATCATTAGAGTCCACAGCAGCATGAAACTGAACCTTAGATGCCTCAATCCCATCCGCAGCCACCACCTCCAGCTCCATGGCTAGCTGGGGGGAGGCCTGTTTAGCCAGTACCAGTACAGTGTCCCACCTGGACTTCTGGTACCTGGCTGTATAGGCCATGTAATTCGCCTGCCTGAGTCCCAAAGAAGATGCCATGTACTGCTTCTCTGCCATGGCATCAATCTTCCTGGAGTCCTTGTCTGGGGGGTGTGAAGCCAAGGGAATATTTGCCTTGTCACAGGCAGCAGCCTGCACTACCTCAACATGGCTGCATTGCTGATGTAAGAACTCCGTATCTGAGCCTGAAAGTGTATACCTCTTATCCAATCTTCTATCCACAGGAGGTATAGTGTTAGGAGACTTTAGAATTTTTTGTGTCTGTTTCCCAAAAGATTTGTGGAGGGGTGGAGGGGAACAGACAGTCTCCTGGACTCTGGGATGTCCATCATCTCTACATAATCAGGCTCCTCCCGATCTTCCACAGCCTCCTCCATAGGAAGCTGGAGGGTTTCAGCCACCTTTCTGTAGAACATAAAGTGAGAAGGGGACTCAGAAAGCCTAGGAGGGGGAAACACCTGAAGGTCTGTCTGGGGAGATGTCCGGTTTTACAGGCACATCCAGACCCTCACTTACATCATCATCCTCAAAATTCCCCTTCCTTTTCAAATTCCGGTTCATAAAAATCTTCAAGGGTATAATCTTGAACCGGAGGAACCAACCGAACCGAACCCCTGTCAGAAGGAGCCAGATCAGTAGGAACCGGACAGAGCGATTCCACAATCTGAATCGCTCTGGCTATCTCTTCGGTGGTCGTAACATGAACCTCTGAATCTGAACCGGTCGATTTGTCTTTCTGTTTTCTTTTTGTCGGAACCGATCCCTCGCAATCGGCTCTCCTTTTGCCCGAGGTAGTATCGCCCTGGTCAGAGGGCACTCCTTCTGGTTCAGTCGAAACCGAACCGGGCTGGCCATCCAGGTTAGAGGACTTCTCGGCCTCCTTTTCCCTCAGTCTACCTAATCTCTTCTCAAGGGTAGATTTGGGAAAGTTTTTACATATTTGGCAGTCTGAATCGAGGTGGTCAAACCCCAGGCAATAAACACAGGTGGTGTAGGGATCGGCCTTAGCAAAGACCTCCCCACACTCACTGCAGTGTTGAAACCCAGTGAGCCCAGTTTTTTTCTTGGGTTTCTCAGACATGGCCAACCTAACCAACTTACCCTTTTTATGGCAACCACCAGGAAAGAATCCCTTATCGGTTCCTAACCGTGTCACAGGTATTGGAAAAAAAACGCACTAAAACACATTTTTTTTAGAACCGATAAGAACCAGTAACCACACACTAAGTAAACACATAAAACACAATATTTCACTATGAAATGGCTGGTTCAGCCGAACCGGGCTGCACTTTTACAAGTTCCACACAGAAAAAACAGAACAATTCCTATCTAGTACTCACGGCACCGCAGACAGAGACTGAACCGACTATGCGGATACTTTTTCGGTTCAAAAACCAACGAAAACTGAAACTTTAACCAACTTTCAAACCAAGCTGAAGGAGAAATCTCCGGAGAGACCGTTCAGTGAGGCGCAGTAAAGAATCTGACAGTTTAGGTTTGAAACACTCCGGACAGAGACTTCAACCGAGCTCGAGCTCAGCATTCTGTGCCCTGCATAGAAAGTTAACTCTTTGTTCTCCGGGGCAGTTCAAAGGTTGGGAATCACTGCAATTGTCAGAATACAGCAAGACTTCATGTTGTTTGAATACAACAATCAAAGACAGGTACATAGCATGAGTACAATGAAATTACAATAGCATAGGTCAAAACAGTTAGTAATGAATACATGCAGCCAGGACAATAACAGTCTATGCAATTCACATAATTTTTTAGGCAGAGAAAACTTAGTCTAGGAAGAGATACCTCAACATAGCAGCAAAGAAATATTGTTCAAATTAGTCACAACAATGAAGATTCAAACAGGCAGTAAAACAAGGCAAGGGCAAATTCCTGACTGGGCAGGATGAGTCTGAAACAAGACTCAGGTGTGGGGGAGGGGGGAGTTGGGGTAGATTAGCTGTCAGAGAGATAGCAAGGGTAAGAAGTGCTATGAGGTACGGAGGTTAAAGTTAGGTCAGGCAGCATCTGGCAGGTGAGTGGATATGGGAGGATTAAAACAAGTGCAGAGATCAGCAAGGGATAGATGTAAGCGCAGTTCCTTTTTGAAGCTGTCATGGGATCCAGATATTCGACTGGAGGAAGACAGGAAACTGGGAATCATGGTTGCATCCGGAGAAGAACGTGCTGGCGGAGCAGCAAGTAAGACACTTTATCACGGTATATCTCTGTAGAAAGTGCTGTATAATAATCACTATACCGTTTTAACAATGATTAATTATCATTAGTGGTAATTTCATGACATATCACAATATTATGTTAGCATGACATTCCTATCTGACATAACAGGCTATTAATCAGTCTAAGCATTTATCTTTAAAACTAGTGCTAAACAGTTTAATCACATTTAGAAAAATTTACACAAACCCAAGCAACGTCTGAAAAACTTGCCACAATCAGGGACTAAAACAGCTGCAGACATCATATGCAATGACATCAATGGAACCGAAAATTGGCTGTGCCCAGTTCGCTCTCCGATTTAAAAAAAAAACTACAACAGTCCACAGTAATCACTATGTATTTAGTACAGCATTTTGCTTTAAGGGAATTTACACAGATTCTTTCAGTCAGGACTGCCCAATACACAAGTCAAGTATTGAATAACATGAAGACGTGGGGGCACCAGAGAGCCAGCTTCCAGGCAGGATATTCATTTTACATGCTCGACACCATTACCTCAGTAAAGTACGAATTAAGCCTTAAAGAACTTCAAACAGCAGGTTCTAAAGACTTGGTTTGTGTTCCTCACATCGAGAGCTACCGTACCATACCAAATCTGGAATGGGCAGAAAAAGAAATGCTCAGAATCCACAGTCGGGTGCCTCGAGGCCTACCATGCTACAGGCCTCGCAACGTGAGCAGGCTGCAAGTCAATCGGAGCCCTCTACATCATCTGGAGAACCCCCGTGGAAAGCCATCCTAGAGTCCATGAAGTCAATGGATGTACACATTGAAACAACCCTAACGAAATTGGAATCGCATGAGGTGGTACCTCCTGAGCTGAAAGATACAGTGGAAATTACAAACAAGAGATCTATATCAACCCAAGGCACAACTGCGGCGCTGATCAAAGAAAGCAGTCAACTTCAGGGGAGAATGGAGAGCCTTGAAAACTAACTGGCAATGTGCATTTGGTAGGGCTCCTAGAAGGAGTCGAAGGCACTCACCTACTTAATTTTCTAAAATGCTGGATGATGGAAACGTTAACCGTGCCTGAAGATTTTGACTGATCTCATCTGTGCCAAGCACACAGGATCAACCCTCGTGTCAGGCCTAATGAGGAGGCTCAAGTACATACTGTCTTGCTGTGAACAACCACGGCGGATGTCCGCGATGCACTCACAGCTGCAGCCAGAGTGACATACCCAATAACCCTGCAAGACCGGGATATAACGTTTTTCCTAGACTTGTCTTTCAAGACAAGGGTGAGGAGGAGGAAACAATTTGACGCAGTGAGACAAAGGTTTGGCACTCTGGGCATTGTACATTCCTTTTTGCTTCCTGGGAGACTGAGGATCATGTACAGCGGCAAATCCTGGCAATTTTCAGAACCAAATGATGCAGAGCGATGACTAGAGTGCACAGAGGCCGAATTTTCTGCTCGCCGAACACCGGGGATTGTTGCAGAAGAGTCAGAGTCTGATGAAGGCTGAGGAGAAACGGCGAGTAACAGATTTTGAACTGTTCTGTCCTGATCATTACCTAATGGGGACTTTTATTCAGCATAGTAATATTCCTGTTACTAAAGCCAAATTATGTAGTTTAAGATTTGGAGGGATTCTATTTATTCCTCAGCAATTCATGTTGTTTAACTGTACCTGGTTAGATGGATAATCTCTTCCTACAGATAGTTATTAGGATGAGAACACTACAGAATTGGAAATATACTGTTTGTCTCTAGACTGAGGAGTGGGTGTGAGATGAAGATACAATTCATATCTCTTTAAAAAGTCTGATCTAAAATGGTTTAAATAGCACTTTTTGGAGTGCGGATTTCCCTTCCTATGTTTTCTCCCTAAAGGATTATACCTACGCCACTGAAGCAGCTGGCAATATGTGGACATTACTTGAAACCAATTTTTAAAATATCTCCCCCACACGACTGCAAGATGAGGTGCTATGTAATTCATTATATCCTGTATTGGCTTATTATGCTACATTGATTCTTGGGTCTCTTGCATGAGACCTGTAAGCTGTATTGTTTCTTTCTTGCAAAACAATAAACAAAGTACAAAAAAAAAAACATGATGAAGTAAAGCGTAAAAATCTCCTATTTTAGGGTCTGTTTTTTCAAACGCTGCTTTGGTTTGTTTACATTTTTAAATGTGAAAAAACTATATTTGGCATCAGTAATGAAGGTACATAGCTTAATAGCTTGCTTGCACCATATACTACCATGTCCTTAGATGTATTTTACTTATTATGAACCCTTGGTTTTATTGGTTTAAATATACTTAAAATCCTTTTCAACTGACAGAGGGAGACGTTTTGAAGACAAATAATACTGGAAGCTTGTCAAATTGAGGGGAGTGGGAAGAGAACACCCTCACAAAGCAACAAATTAAACTGTACAAATAAGAGCAATAAATCTATGATGCACTCCAAAGCAAAGGTTAGAGCCTCCAGTACTGCTTAGTATCTTTATCCAAAGCTTTCAGGAATTTAACGACAGTGTTTGTATATTATGAATGTACAGACACACTTTCGGCATAAGTTTACTCTAATCAGGTTATGCTGTAATTGAACTTGTTTGTTAATGGGCAACTGTGGTTTAAAGAGCCCCTGGTATCTCAATGGAAAAATGCAACACATTCCAGCTTATTTTTTAGATTTTCTGAATTTACCTTCCCCTTATTTATTGATTTATTATCTATGCTTACAATTTATTTACCTAGGATAGCCCAGCTGAGATACATCTCATTTCCAGTGGAGTCCTCCTCCTACCCAGTTCTACAGCTGGGAAGACTGGAGCATTGGGAGTTTAAATGGCTGCCAAGGCCACAGAGTATCTGGCTCTGGCTAGGGTTTGAATCTGCAACCTTCTTTTTCTAAAGTCAGTGCTCTAACCACTAGGCAACACCCCCTCCTTAAACTATGCAGAACATTACCATGAAAACAGAATCATTATCCCCCACACTTCATCTGCTTTGGCTGCTTGTCTACACCGAACATCACAATTTGTTGCTATGGAAACTTAAAGAGCTACTGATGCCAAAAAGAAAACTTTAAAAAACATAATAATTAGGTACAAATCAGCTTCCATTCCATATGTATTTTATATATTTCTCACTTATTATTTATTACAGAGTAAATTTGCATGAACGCATGATACGTATCCCTTTGATTTCCATTAGATTTTATGTGCCTCTCTACCTTGCTCCCTACTTCAAGTCATAATGCTCTGTTGTGACATCACAATCCGTTTCCATGGGAGTAACTGATGTCACAAGCAGGGAATTATGAACTCGGGTATGGAGAAAGCAACAGGAATAGATCAACTCTTCAGGAGCAAAGATCCTGTTTTCATGCAAATGACCTCAATAATAAATAATGGGAGGAGGAACACAAAACTAAAGTGAAATACAAGCTGAACTGTGTTTAAATGTTATGTTTTGTTAAAGTTCTCCTAAAGGTGTCAGCTGCTCTTTAAGCAGGGCAGTACACAGCCACTGATGCTTCTGCATCACATATGGCTGGGGATGAGGATGCAAGTGATTCAGAGCTCTCCACCTCTGTGCAGCTCATGCTCCCCACACCCCAAAAAAAGAGTCCGTTACCAAGGGATCTTCAATTCAGTTTTCAAGTTTTAGAAATGTTACTGCTGTTATTGTTCTCAATGTTTCCACCAGCAAAACTACAGTGGCTACTTTCAGTATGTTTCACCTCCAGCGACTAATGGAGCAGCTTCCTGGTACACAGGAACAGCCCACCTAGCAGTCACTGTGCAGCAGATAGGAGAGTTCTTATGTCCTGGCTGATGAGCAATGGATGGGGCAGAGACATTATCGGGGACACACACACACACACACCCAGCCTGACTTTGCCAAAATATCGGCAATAATGAGCCATTATCACAAGGCATGCTCCTCTGCTTTGGCACTGTAATACAAATGGCTGGTACATCAGTTACATGGGCATCATGGAACATTAAAAGGAGGAAAATTGTAGATCACCTTAAGAGGGAGGAAGCAGGGATCTCCTTCCTTCCTTCAAGAAACCCACCTTAAGCACCCCGAGACAGATAAACTAAAAAGTGGATGGGTTTCCTAGGTGTACGGTAGCACCTTCACATACAAGAGCAAAGGAGTAGCTGTCCTCATTCACTAAAACACCCCCTTTATGCACCATAAAACCATACAGGATGTGTAAGACTGCTTTCTGTTGGTCCGCAACATGTATGGTCCGAACTAGACAGACCTGGCCTTCTTCACCAACCTAGCACAGAAGCTAGCAGAAAATTAGCATAGCCAGAAAATACTGAGTGGGGATGCAAGTGTTGTCCCAGATTAATTCTTTGATAGGTCCAAAGCCCCGAACAGCCCACCCCCTGCAGCAGCAAAAGCACTACATCAGCTGAAAGTTTATTTGGGGCTGGCATATGCACACTAGTTACCCCGTCAGGAAAAAATTATGCGTAGGTGTCTCCCCTCATCATACATACTCCAGGATAGACTTCTGGCTGGTACCAACCCAAATGGTGCCATAAGTGCTGAATGCACGCAGAGGTAATCTTAGTGTTGGACCATGCCCCTGTATCCTCCTCCTGGGTCCCAAGGAGGTCACCCAAGCAACCACAGAGGCAATGGCGCTTTAACGCCTCACTACTCAAAGATGCAGCCTTTACAGCGTCACTGGAAGCAGACACAGAAATCTTCCTGACGACAAACAGTAGACAAGACATATCAGCTGCCTCCAGATGTGGCACACTGAAAGCATTAACGTAAGAGGTAGATACATAAACTGTGCTTCCAACTTAAAAAAGCCTTCATCCAAAGACTTGGAGGAGCAAATCCAGAAACTCAAGGAGCTGTAAAAGTATGGGGACACTAGGGGACAAGCACCTTCCTTTCTGGCAGAGATCAGAGGCACACACTAAGATTAATCTACACCATCAGAAGGTGGAATATGCACTCTTCATTCTCAGACAATCCTGGAAGCAGGGGAGAAACCGGGTAGGCTCCTGGCATACCAGCTGAAGAAGCACCAGGAGACAAGGTCAAGGGCTGTGATGGCACTTTTAAGACAGATTTGCAGGACATTAGTTAAGCTTTTCTAGAGTTACATAAAGGCCTCTACACACAGGAAAAGAATCCCTCCAAGGCAAAGCTAGATGCCTTCACAGCCCCCTGGATATGCCCAGCTGTCTCCACAGGCCAGAATGTGCCTGGAGAAACCCTTCACGACCAAGGAACTGGAAGGTGTGCTGAGGAAAGTGCCAGCTAGCAAAATACCGGGGGTGGGGGGAGAGACGGCCTTTCAGCAGAATTCCTGCAATCTTTCAGCAAGCAGTTGCTAGAACCTCTAAAAGACACCCTAGACAAGGCTTGTAGGCAAGGGACACTCCCAGCCTCCATGAGGGCAGCCATTCTTTCTCTCTCTCATTCCCAAGCCAGAGTAAGATCCCTTGTCTTGTGGGAGCTACCGGCCCATTTCTTTCATCTGTGCGGACTGCAAGATGTTTGCCAAGATGATGGCCTTGGCGCTACAAGAGGTCCTCCCAACCCTGATAAACAGAGACCAGGTCAGATTCGCGGTTTGGGGGGGGGAGAACGGGGGACAACACAAGGAGGTTGCTGAACCTCATATGGAAAGTTTCTCCAGCAACACACCCTGACTGTCCTCCTGTCTCTAGATGTAGAAAAAGCATTCAACAGGGTGGAATGGGATTGTCTCTTCCACACCCTGAGAGCCACAAATACTGGGGACAAATTCATTAAGTGGGTCCGGACACTGTACAAGGACATCCATACCAAGGTGATACCTAACTCAAGGAGACTTCATCCTTCTCCCTGGGGAGGGACACTTACCAAGGCTGCCCCCTCTCGCCGTTACTCTTCATGTTAGCACTGGAACCCCAACTGTAGGCCATACGATGGAGAGGAGCTATTTCAGGAGTCCAGATGGAGGGGGGCCAAAAGCCCTGGATTATGCAGACAACATCCTGCTTACTCTTACACAACTGGAGAAGTCCATCCGGTGCTGCAGCAGTACAACAAGATTTCCTGCTATAAAGACATGGCACAATTTCTCCTACAAGTCTCGGACCAGTCCATCAAGGTATTACCAGACTTCCCCTGGAGTCTCCATCCAGTCCAGAACCAAGTTAAATACCTGGACATTCACATTTTGTGGAACCTAAAGGAACTACGTAGACTTAACCTTAACCCCTTACCAGGGTTTTAAATAACTGATTAGCAGTTTTTTTCTAGGGACAATATTAACTGTACAGAAAGCATTTATATAGGTTTTCTAGAATTGTTATGTTTGTTAAACACAGTGAGGCAAGTGCTATGCATTTTCACAATGTTTTAAAACTTTTATGAGTAAAACACTAATCAATTTTTAGAGTTAAATAAAACCCTGCCTTACATCTATGGAACAGGACCCTAGTACTGTAGGTGGAGTAATCTACACCTGTCACACTGAGGTAGAGCACACGGCATATAAAATGACGACTGCCCCAAGGATTTTGTACATTCTGGATAATCGTCCACTTTCCCTACCACAGGAACTTTTTCAATCCATACAGAAGAAGATGCCAGACTTCTTGTAGGGTATGGGCCCTTCGATGCCTAAGCTTCTGAAAGCTTGCATAACCTCACAATAAGGGGGGCACTGTATCTGCCAGATTTTGAGGAAATATGAGGCCTACATACTCCTCCAACTTTTCCAAGTGATCCCTGAGAACCACCAGTTATATCAGCCTGAATGGGTTGACTGCAAAGAAGCGTTTCTGGGGGTTGACCTGGACAAGGCCTTGAAATTTCAAGAACAATCTAAAGCCCTGAAGGAGCATCCAACCCTTTCAGTTACTACCAAAGTGTGGAAGAAATGGGCTTAGGTCACACAGTGGAACCTGTCTCACAACGGACAAACATCCAATATCCTGGCAAAACTGGGCCTCTGCTAACTGACCCTGCTTTGGGACACCTCAAATCATTTGAACAACTGAAGGCTGAATTTACTGTCAGCAAGAGCCAGCACTGGCAGTACCTCCAACCGAGGCATGCCCCAGGTGGTCCAACAGGATCCAGGCTCAATCCACAAGCAGTAGGTGGACTAGACACACTCCTTCCTACAAACACCTCCTCAAGGAACAGCCTTAAGGTGCAGTCTCATCTATAAAAAGCTACTAGATCTTAGCTGAGGATCCCACAGAACCGTTGAGGCACCCACTGGGCCAATGAACTAGGATGAGAGTTGACACACCAGGACTGGAGTTGCTACTGGACTAAACTCTGCACAGTCACTAGGGACATAAAGAATCGCTTTACACAGTTTAAGGTACACCACCACTGGCACAGAACACCGCAGAAATTGCACAAATGGGGTCTGACAGCCACTGATTGTCACTGGAGATGTGAGGCAGAACAGGCTCCATCACACACAAAGACTTGACGAAAGCACTTACCCATCTACATGCTAGCTGGTTACTTGGGGTTCTAGTCACTGCCAAAGGGATACTACTCAGCCACTGGAGAAACCTAACCTTCACCATAGGTCTCAGAATAGCTCAGAGAAATAGGTAAAGTGGCCAGCTATGAAAGAGTGCACTATTCCATTACATACAGGTTAGACAAATACATGGCAGTGTGGGGAGCCTACCTTACCACTTTGTACTTTCTTCATGCCTGTATCCATATACCTGTCCCTTGCCAAGCACAATCTTCCTTGAAGGGCTCTCTATCCCTAGCCCCCATGTCTCGCTTTCACTACCAGGAGGAGCATCAGTGACTTTCCATTCCCAGATAATGTCTCGTATCAACTACCTAGAAGGCAGAACACTAGAGACTGTCTTTGAATGTAGACATACAGATTTAGTCTTTACCGTATTGGTCCTTGTAAGAACAGATCCAGAAGCAAATGATTTGATACATCTATGTTGCTTCAATAAAAGGTATCAAATCATGTGCTTCTGGATTTGAATGTAAAGGGATCCTTTGTAGTACTTAATATATGGCACAACTGTGTTACTAAAATATCAGCCGTGTACACTGCTATGATTTCTCCACATCTAGAGTCGCATCTCAAAGGGGAAAGGATTCCCAATCCCCAGCCAGGCTGTATACTTTTTCGGGTTGTAATATTCTGTATTATTTATGGTTGAAAACTTAATAAACCTCCGATTTAAAAAAAAAAAAAATGGTGTCATAATCCTCCATTTCTAAAGTACAGTTACACAAGAACTTACCATAACAGAAGATCTTCCAGAGGAGCTCTTGCAGCAGGAAATACCCATAAGGACTGAGCCTAGGACCACACGGAAAACTTCTAGCTAGCAGTATATAGCGGGGAACTGCCCCGGACGTCGGTGTACCAACGTCAGCCAATAATATAAAAGGGGCCGTCCCCCAGCCCATGCCAAGTTCTCCCACCAGAGACCCCAGCATGTGTAGAAATAGGCAAACCGAGGAAAGCAGAAGAGCTGTGATGGAGAAACAGCAGTCAGGGGGAAAGAGGGAGGAAATGCAGTGCCTGCTGCAAGAGCTCCTCTCGAAGATCTACTGTTATGGCCAGTTCTTATGTAACTGTATTATCTTATTTCAAGGGGGCTCTTGCAGCAGGTAATAACCATAAGGACCGACTCCCAAGCAGCAGATGAACAGACCCAGTCAGTTGGGAGGAGGACAGTAGCAGTCACTGGAGCATTAGGACAGGAAGCCCTGGAGGACTGTAAGGCTGAACCCGACTCTATGCCTAGAGACACTGTCCAAACTGTAATGCTTGACAAAAATGTGGACAGAACAAGTGGCAGCTGCGCAAATGTCTGCAGCAGACACATTCCTAGAGGCAGCAGTAAAGGCAGCCATGCCCCTGGTAGAATGGCCTTTGATCTGGCCTGGCAAAGGCTAGTCATACTTGCGGTAGCAATAAACAATGCAATTAGTTAACCACTTAAATAAATACTGTTTGGAAACAGGAGCCCCTTCTTTTCTGGGGGCAAATGAAACAAACTGGTCAGATTTTCTTAGAGGGCAGGTGCGGGCCAGATAAAAGCTAAGCACCCGATGAACATCTAGAACATGAAGCAAAGCCCCCCCCCCCCCGATTCGAATACTCAGGAAAATAAACAGGCAAGTTGACAGACTGATTCAATGTAAAGTCAGACTCCACCTTAGGCAAAAAACTTAGGCTTGGTCCACAAAGATACTCTGTCCTTGTGGAAAACCAAGTAAGGCTCTTTGTACATCAGAGTCTGAAGTTCAGAAATCCTACAAGCTGAAGTAATGGCAACTAAAAATAACGCTTTCCATGACAGAAAGCGCAGCTCGAGGCAGGTTCAAAGGGAGGAAGAGTGAGCTTCTCCAAAATAAACAACAAATCCCATGGCAGGACAGGGTCCCTAATGGGAGGTTTCAAATGAAGGCTGCCCCGCAGGAAGGTGTGGAACAGATCCACTTGGGCAATAGTTTTGCCGTCAATGGGTGCATGGTACACAGAGATGGCGGAAAGGTGCACCTTTATAGAGGAGTATCCCAGACCGGAGTCTGAAAGGGAAAGGAGGTACTCCAAGATGGATTTACTGGGTAAATAAAGGGATCCAAATTCCAAGCAGTAGCCCAAATGGAAAACCGCTTCCTCTTCATGGCATAAGTGGGGCCTCGGTGGAGGGCTTCCTTGGGGCCACCAGAACATCCGCCACTCTAGAGGAAACCCCAAATCGTGTGATGGCCAAGTCTGAAGAAGCTAAGCATGTACATGGAGGTTTGAGGTCAGAGTGAATCAGAGCTCCCTGGTCCTGGGAGAGCAGGTCGGAGCAGAGGAAGAGGAGGTTCCACTGCCAACTGTTGCAACAATAAGAACCATATCTGTTGTGGTCAGTAAGGGGCTATCAGAATCATGTCTGCCCCTCTGACTGCAACTTGAAAAGAACTCTCTGCAGAAGCAGGAAGGGAGGCATGGCATACAGAAACCTCACGGCCCAAGAGAAGGACAACGCATCTCGCCAGAAAACACCAGGCCCTGGATCCGACAAGCAGAAACTGGGCAGTTTTGCACGGAGTGGGGACGCAAAGAGATCTAACTCAGAATGACCTCATCTGTCGAACAGACCCTCAACCACGGAGAATAGGAGCTCCCACTGATGTGTTCTCTACCTGGACTGGCTTAGGCTGTCGACCAGGACGTTTTGGACATCTGGACGTGAACTACCATTAGAAGAACCAAGTCATTTTCTATGGTCCAATGCCAGACTCTCATAGCCTCCCTGCATAGGGGTATGAATGAGTCCCCCCTTACTTGTTGATCTAGTGGACTACCGACATGTTGTCCGTCTGAATCAAGAAAAGACCCGAGAGGAGTCTAAAAGGCAGGGGGGAATGCGCGCATCTCGAGCACACTGATGTGGAGATGCTGCTCCTGCTGAGGCCAGGTCCCTGGGTCTGACGGTCTGCCAAGTGACCACCCCAGGCCAAACAGGACAAGTCGGTCATGAGAATCTGAGTGGGAGATTCCACCCAGAAGGAGAACCCTCTGAGGAGGTTGGAGGGGTTCATCCATCAAGACAACATTTGTCACATAGGATTGGAAACTAGGACTCCATGTTCCAAATAGTCTGTGCGTTGGGCCCACTGAACCTGTAAGGTCCACTGAGGCATCCTCATGAGCAGACGGGCAAGCGGATCAGTGACAATGGCATCCGCTGTGTGTCCCAAGAGCATGAGGAACGACCTGGCTGGGACTTGTCACGACGAGGACACCAACTGGGCCTATGCTGTCAGACAGTCTGCTCTGTCTGGAGACAGGAAGGCCTTGCCCCGAGCGGAGTCTAAGATTGCACCGATGAACTGCAGTCTTTGACTTGGCCAGAGGGAGGATCTGGGTAGGTTCAGGATGATTCCCAGCGTCTGAAACAAACTGAAGGTGATCTCCATTGTCCGGAGCAGCTGACCTCTGAAGGGGGGCTGTGAGAAACCAATTGTCCAGGTAGGGAAAAAAGTAAAGACCCTGTCTCCTGAGGGCCACAGCCACTACTGCCAGGCACTTGGCGAAGACCTGAGGTGCCGAGGAGAGGCCAAAGGGAAGGGCCCTGAAATGGTAATGGTTCCCTTGGAAGCAAAAGTGTAGGAACCTCCTGCGAGGCCGGAACACTTGGATGTGGAGGTAGGCATTATGCATATTCAGGGAGCAGAGCCAATCTCCCTGATGAAGGAGGGGTAGAAGACCCTGAAGGGTAACCATTCTGAAGTGTTTGTATTCTGTAAATAGATTCAGGTGGCTGAGATCCAAAATTGGTCTAAGATCATTGGTCTTCTTTGAGACCAGAAAGAAATAAGAATATAAACCCTTTCCCCTTTGTTTTGTGGGAACCGTTTCTATGGCTTTTTTGCTAATCAGTGCCTGGATCTCTTCCTGGATAAGGGCAATGTGATCTGGAGGATAGTGGGAGTGCAAGAGAGGGTTGTCCGGAAGTATCTCTTGAAACTCGAAAATGTGCCCCCTTTCTACCAGCTGAAGCACCTACTAGTCAGAGGAGATTCTGCTCCAACCATCCAGGTAAAGGGAGAAGCGACTCCCCACCACCTCCCCCAAAGCCTCTGCTGGGAGAGAGGGGAGGGCAAGGAGTCATGCTGAAGAACCTGGGATAGGCAGAACGGCAAGGGAGGCCCCTGGAGCTCTAGGGGCTGAAGCTCCTGTCGCCTGGGAAGGGGCCTTATGTTTGAAGACTCCTCTGGGCTGCTGTCCCCAGGACTGCTGATGTTAGTAGAAAACAGGAAGTTGTTATCCCTCTGTACAGACAGTTGGTCAGACCCCATCTGGAGTACTTTGTGCAGTTCTGGAGACCCCATCTCCACAAAGACATAGACAGAGTGGAGGCTGTCCAGAGGAGGGCAACCAAAATGGTGCAGGGTCTGCACCAGAAAACATACGAAGAAAGACTAAAGGAGCTTAATACGTATACCCTTGAGGAAAGGAGGGAGAGAGGGAATATGATGGAAACTTTCAAGTACCTCAAGGGAATCAACAAAGTCCAAGAGGGTAGCATCTTTCAGAAAAAGAGATGTGCAAGAACAAGGGGGCACAATCTGAAGATAGAGGGGGAACAGCTCAGAGGTAATGTGAGGAAGTATTTTTTCACAGAGAGGGTTGTGGATGCATGGAACAGCCTCCCTGAGGAGGTCGTGGAGTCAAGAACAGTGGGGGAATTCAAGAATGCACGGGACAGACATAAGGCAGTTCTAGTGGGGGGGTAGGAGGAAATAAGCTGTTGGTTAACTAGGATCTGCAACTTATCTGTTAGGTAGGAAAATGGGCAGACTAGGTGGGCCAAGCGGTCCTTATCTGCCGTCAAATTCTATGTTTTGCCCTGGAGCTCCTCCTCCATCATCGCAAACTTCTGCTGCAGAAGGAAAGCCTGAAGGGTCTTTAAGAGGAGTCTCCGCATGGTCTGCTTAAACTCCTGGCAGAGCTGGCAGGCCTCGTTGTCATGGTCAGGGCTGAGGCAGACCAGGCACACGGAGTGGCCATCCTTAGCGGAGACCTGCTTGCCGCAGGCATACTTTGTTCACAGGTCAGAAGACGTAACTGGAGAAGAAGACATACAGGAACGTGAAGAACATTAAAGAAACTGTAAATTATGAAAATAAATCGCAGTCGAATTGTGAAGAAAAGGGCGGTTGACTAGAAGCAAGAATCCGTGGAGGTCTAAACTGCTCAGGTCGACGGCAGGAAAAGAACTGGGGATGGGCCGAGGGACCGCCACTTTTATACTACTGGCTGACGTCGACACGCCGACGTCGCGGGCGGTCCCCTGCTGAATACTGCTAGCTAGAAGTTTTCCGTGTGGCCCTAGCACATGTTGGCTCAGTCCTTATGGTTACTGCCTGCTGCAAGAGCCCCCTCAAAGTAAGATCATCAAATACAAAGAGCAAGTAAAGTCTATGGGACAGGCACCCTGTTTTAACATTAAAGAGTAGCGGACACATTTTTGCAGGGCCAGGTAGTTTACAGCAAGGAGCTGCCTGCCCCAGGATCTAAATAATCCATAAAATTGAACATTTTTAGCAAACAGTTTTGTAGGAATTTAACTTACTATCACTACAAACTCACTTCCTCATAAGTCTACCTGTGCTGAGCACCCACTGCAGTCCCACCCACAAAACCTCGTAGGGAAGGGACTGCAGGGCTATAAATAGCATTACAATGCAATGGGGAACAGCGGGCAGCATTTAGGTGATACCTGGGCTATTTGTAAGCCAACTTGGCGAGAGGTGCTAGAATTGAAAACTCTCCTGGGCCACCCGGGGTCGGCAGGGGGGGGAGAGAGGATTGAATGTCCGGAGGACTGCTCTCCTCTCTTGGGGAGGGAGGGATTGCCATCATGCCCACTGATTGCCCTCTAGCGGCGGCTGGAGCAAGATATGGGTCAGGAGGCACGCAGCCTGCACACGACGTCGGAGGGGAGGGGGTCAGGGAGAAAAAGTTAAAAAAATGAAGCTGGCAGGCTCCGGGATGGCCCCGGTTGCGCCCGTGGCGAACCCCGGAATCTGGATGCTGGCTATCTGAAGAAGGGAAGAAAGTTGACACTCCTCACCCTCAGCCCTGTCGGGGGGGGTGGGGCATTTCCCTGGTGGCTCGGTGCAGGGATGCCGGGGCCAGAGAGAGGAGTCACAGCTCCCTGCCAGCTCCCCATAGAGAATAATAAAAAAAAAAAGTTAAAACTCTGGTTTCCTTGATATTCCACTTCTGCATTCCCTGTAATTCTGTCTGCTACCGACTCTGCAACATGACCTGCATCCACCACTATCCCCAACCCTCTGTCAGCTGTATATTCAACCATGCCATCATCTCCTCCCAACTCAACTACTGAAATTCTTTCCTGTATTATCTCTCCAAGTCCCTCCTCACGAAGCCCTAATCTATCCAAAATGCTGCTGTATCCTCACCAGATCCTGCAGACAAGATTAGATTATCCCCATCCTCAGAAACCTGCACTGGCTTTCCATCCACTTCTGCATACAGTGCAAATATGTCCTTTTGATTTTCAAAGTTCTCAACGGTAAGGCCCCTAACCCTCTGATGTCACTATCCCATCATTTACTCCCTAGTCATCTGCAAATCTCACCTGTTTTCTCAAACGTCAGAATCATGAACATCCATTGCCAACCTAGGGAGAGCACAGGCTCTGCAAAACTACCCCCTCCCTGGTTCACTGTTTGTAACAGTAATTGTATCATTTTGTTCATGTTTCACCCACCTCCCCAACCCCCAGCTGACACTACTGGAAATGAGAGATTTCAGTCTGCAAAAAATCAGAACATGAAACAATTTTAAATAAAGTCTACTGTATTTAAATTACTGCCTTTTTCTACAGTACTGTATTTTATTTGTTTTTGGGGTAATTGTTTCCCCTCCTGTTCCGGTCGGCCCTTTTCTCCTGCTGTCCTCCCAGCCTCATCCTCATTTTTAATCAGGAAGGCACACTGAACTGTTTCCAGGTGCATCCTGGAGGGTAGATTAAACAGACCTGTTTGACTGATAGGGGAATGCTGGCCATGACACTGGAGAAAATCCCCTACTCTTGGAAGAAGGCGTGGTTGGTTCGCTTGCCAAGATGGAGATTCCCAAGGCTGTAGAGGGGTAAGGTGTGCAGCAGGTTGAGCGGTCATCCTCCCTCCCAATCAAAGTCACCAAGGAGAACGAGACTACTGAGCAACTGATGAAAGTATATGATCAAGTACAGAGTGAGGACGGAATGGAAATGCCAGTATCCTTACCTTTAACTGCTGTCAGTGATACTGAGGCAGCCAACAAGCAGCCAGAGATCAAAATGGCTGAGAGGAAACTGCTGGTATCAATGTTGGTTGAAGATGAGAATTGGTATGGAAAGAGGAAGACTGCTCAACAGAACCAAAAAAAAAAAAAACAACTGACAGGATGGTGACCAACTGCATCCAAGTACCTCTCCGAGACAGATAGTTCAGCTACAGAGAGAGGCTGTGATGGCTACAAGGCTGGCGTCCGACAGGGAGTCGGCTGATTCTGACAATCAGCTGCTGGGAGAACTTCAAAGGGAGCTACAGACTGCAAGAAAGAGACTGGTGACTCGAAAACCTTCTCATGCCCCACTGCAACCTGTACATGAACAGCCCTGGTCACCAGAACGAGCATTGCTAGATGCAGGCTGGATGAGATCTGAAAGAAGGGCCAGGATTCCTGACCCTCCTGGAACCAGCCAGCAGAGCTGCAGCACACAGTCAGGACAACTAGAGAGTAAACATGGCCGCCATAACGTAGAGTCAGAAGTTGACTGCAGCTAGAGTAGGTAACACTGGAAAAGTCTGGAATCAGATCAGAGGACAGCTGCCCAAAACAAAAAGCAGCGAATAAGATAAAGGAGATAACTGTGGGAGGGTGCAGTGAGGAGAAGTAGCTAGTAGGAAATGCTGTAAATACTGAGCAGTCAGTGAAAGGCATATTACAAGAAACTGTTACTGCTCAGCTGGATAACACTGCTAATGAGTGGCTGAATGATGAAATAGGGATGAGAAGGGAGGATCTCTCAGTGTATCCCCTCCCCCACACACACACACACACACCACTAATGTAAGTCGTCATCCAGAGAGAGTCAGGTGTTGAAGGTAATGCTGAACTCTATTGTACATCTAATTAAATATTCATGAGCTAAAGTAGCTTACCGATTGGCTGCCATGCCAGTCTGCAATCTTAGAAATGCTTGGCAGCCACACTCAGCTGACTGCACGCTGTATGCCAACAGCAGCAGCAAAACAAATGCTGTTTTAACAAATAAAAACAAAAAAGTGAATTCTGCATTCAAGTGAATAAATGCTATACTGACCGTACTGTCATCACCAGTTTAAGGGCCAGCATGTCACCATCCCTTCAACATACCAGCACATCACATCGCTCCAACAATGTTACAAAAGGAGCCAGTGTGACCACGCGGCAGTCTCAGCATGCTCCCACAAAAAAAAAAAAAAAAAACTACTCTCATTATTGCAATTAGACTTATAAATCGCAATAATGACAGAATAGCTGGTCATTTCCTGGGGATTAATGACCAGCCAGTCACTCTTCCCACCCAGCCGGTCATTAATCCCCAGGAAAGGACCAGCTGTTCTATCATATAAGCATTAATCACCGACAAAAGGAGGGCTCTACTGGTGGATTAATGCCCGCTGGGGACTGGTGCACAAGGGCAAAGCACGAGGGTTCCAACCCCCCAGCGGGCATTAATCACCGGTAGAGCCAGACTCTGGAGGTGATTAATGCGCTTGTAACATAGGCTCGTTGCGGCGGCGGGTAGCCTATGTTGCCGGTGTGTGCACCTCGCTGCCGGCGACCCTAGGGGCACAGGGACAGTTTGTTGCCCGAGACGGTGCATGACACCCCCAGTGACAGCAGTCACCAGAACCGGCCACAGGGCTCAGCGCAGCATGCGTCGCCGACCTCAGTGCGGGGGGGGGGAATCGAAGCGATCACAATAGGGCAGCTGTGTAGCACACACATTAGCCGCGTTTCCACCTGTCGGGTGCCTGCCGAGCACATTTGTTCGTGGTGGGGAGGGGCCTGCGGCCATGCATCGCTCTGGTGAGCGCCACATCATCTGCCATTCCTTGCGGGGCCAGGTGTCCTGCGGCGGGTGGGAGACCGGTGCCGGCATGTGCCCTACCAGGCTGCAGCTCGCGAGCGCCGCAGGTGGCGTGACGGGGTGGTGACTGAGCGGACGGCTACCCTCTGGTGCCTCCATGGCGACAGCTGGTACTGACCGAGCGGGCGTTAGCTGTGGATTAATACCCGCTCGGTTTCAGTCAGCTGTGCCACTTCGGCGAATCCGGAGGCTCCATTCTGCTGGTCTGCGGTGAGCCGTGTTACAATATTGCTTAAATACCAGGCTGGATACGAATACAGTTCACAGTCAGGAGCAATCCAGTTTTTGTCTGAAAAGCACTCCTCAGGTGCAAGATGAGAGTGCAGAGACTGAACTGCTGCCCTCAACCTCACACAGCATTTCCCAGGAGCAAACACCTCAGCCACAAAATGCCCCCAATGGAGATGTAGAGTATGATATAGAGGAGTAGTTCTCACCAGAGTCCCCCTCCTCCCCAACCTGGCCCGAAATGCTCGGACTTTCAAAAACAGACCTGAACCAGCACCTACATAGAATGCTGTCCATATCAGTTATATGGGTAGGATGTCGGAGAAATCAGACAGGGTGTTTGTGGAGACAGCTTTGCTGAAGGAATCAAAGAGAGTTTTCCACAGGCTTGTATCCTTTCCAGGTACAGCAGAGAGTAATAGGATGGTACGGTCAAAATGGTGGCCATACTGGGCTGACCTCTAGACAGCAGAGTTTTTAGCTATTATTTTAATTAGTTTTATTAGTTTCATTTGTTTTATTCATTGTTTATTGGTGTTTTAATTTTAATTTTTGACAGTTTAGTATCAGTTAGGGTACAGTGAGCGTTCGTGAGATAGGATTTTTTCAGTGAGGTAGTTACTGTTGGAGCGTTTTTTCGGGAATTAAGTGGCAGAGAAACAAGTCGGTCTGGAACCTTGGACTCATATTATACACTATACACAGCACTTTAAAATGACTTTGTAGTCTTAACTTCTCTGAGCAGTTTTTACTGTACGGCGGCCTTAACATTGATTTCCGAGGTTCTTACCTTCCAGGGCTGGAGCTGGTGTGATCTTTTCGGCCGGAGGAGTGAAGGATTTCCTGGATAATAAAGGAGCAGCAGATCCGCACCAGACTGTGCCTCAAGATGGAACTATTGGTCGGGGAACAGGGTCGGACTGAAGCTGGCTGAACTGTTCGGGCGCCGGACTGCTCTGGCCTCGGTGGGACCGTTTGTTGGACAGACATATGCCGGCTCTTAGAACTGGGAGCTTTGTGGCTGGATACTGGATTCTGTGAGCTGGAAGATAATTTTGTTGGTTTGGCTGGTTGCAAGGGTCTTTCTGGGCTTTGGGGTGACCGCTTGGGTTTTGCGTTCCATGCAGGGGTCAGGAACCGGGCTTGCTGGAGGGTGAAGCCCATTGTTTCTGATGCTCCCAGGCTCCCTGGAGGGTCAGCCGGTGGGCTGAGGTGAATGGGAACCAAAGCAGTAGGCAGCGGGTAAATCTAAAAAAGCAGTCATCTCTGGAGCACTGTTGGGACCCTGCGGCCTGCCAATTTTTTGTCCCCAGTTCCCAGGTTGGAGGTCTGGAAGTCGGAAATCCGTTAAATCGCATGGATTAATCTGGATCGGCTTACTGCGTTGGATATGGTTTGAATTCCTCTTATTTTCTTTAGTTTGAGCCTGACTGTGCTGTGAGAACGCCCTGTGACTGTTAATATTCTTAAATAATTCTGCTACTGCTTTAGAGGGATATGTGAGAGAGATCACCGGTTTGACTGTTTTGGTAGTGAGAGTAAATTGACTAAACATTTCCATACAAATCTGTTATTCTTTCAGAAGGATATATGAGAGGTATCATCTGGAGATTGGTTTTGCAAAATATCTGAGGAGGTGAGAGCTCCCCGGTTCAGGTTTACTTTATAAAATCTGCTGAGACTTTGAAAGACTGTGCTACTATTTGCTCATTATCTGCCTCCTTTTATAAATATTTGGTTGTTTTATTAAGGTTATGTGGGAATGGGGGATTGAGTTTAAAGATATTTAGTTGTTTTTAGTAAGATTTTGAGGGTTATTTTATCTTTATTTTATAACATATATTTTCTTTTTTGGGTACTGGTTTTGTGGTTTATAATCAGGTTACCAAAATGTGTTGGAAACCTGCTCCCACGGTCATGTGCTACTCATCCTCTGCTCTTCATGCCCTCCACTCTTTTTTCCTCCCCCACTTCAGTCTATAACGTACCAGTACTGTAGGGCGCTGGGTATTGTGCATAGGGGTGGGAGGAGGGCGTGGGTTTGTGAACAGTGGAGGATGAATGAAGGGAGCCACCGCATTGGGGTAGTGAGATCCAGAAGACGCCCTGAGGCAAAATGGAATCCGGAACGTGGCCAGCCATGTCCAATTTTCATACCCAAGGGCACTACCAATTGTGGTAGGCTGATAGTCTGGGCAGCCCTGGAGATTCATTCAACTTGGGCGGTGTTATGCAATGCTAGGCCCATTAAAAACAAGATTGCAATTATTGCAGATCTTGTTAAAATCGGTGGACCTGGCTTACATCACCGAGACCTGGCTGGATGAGAAATCTGGCCCCGTTTTGGAGGCTGAAATTCCAGCTGGGTACTCTGTGTTACACCACCAGAGACTGAATCGGGGGTTAGAGGCTGTTTCAAGACTGAACTCAACCTCACGAATGTACTAGTTGGGGAGACAGTCATTTGAGTGTACTGTAGTAGCAGGTGTAGGGTGTTGGATCGTTCTCATCTGCTGACAACCAGGAGATGAGAAGCTATTCCTTCAGGAAGTCACAGACTTCATTATTGACATTGTGTTTGCGTCGCCCAGGCTGATGGTCCTGGGCGACTTCAACATCTGGATCGACGACGAACTCTCGCAATTTGGCCAGCACTTCCTCTAGTTGATGACATCTCTGGGCCTTACACAGATAGTTACCACTGCTACTCATAATCATGGTCACTCTATTGCCTTAGTCTTCCTCCTGGGGATTGAGGCCTCCAGTTCGGGGTGGAACCAGTTGGATGGTCTGTTTACTACATCATGGGGTTTAATTTTATCACCTGCTATGTAGGCCTGCCTCTGTGGAGATGACTAGGTACCGTCCTTTGCGAGATACAAGTTCTCAAGGCCTAGCGGTGGTGCTAGATCTCACGTCCCTCTCAGAGGCAAATAGTGACCCAGAAGCCCTCGTGATGGCTTATAATTCGGCCTCGATCCCCATAGTTTGATGGGACTTTGAGGGAGATGCGTCGACTAGGACAAAGGTTAGAGAGTCGCTGGTGGAAATTCACCCTTGATGCTGACCGCCTTAGATTGATGGACCATTATCAAGTCTATCAATCTGCAATCACTTGTAAGAAGGCAGAGTTCCTGTCCGGGGAGATTGCGGTTGCTCAAAACCGACCAGCTCAGCTGTTCCGAATGGTGGACAGGCTGTGCAACCCAGCTTGTCTATAAGTCCGGAAAGCTTTTTCGCAAGAAAAGTGCGATGAGCTTGCTCGATTCTATGCGACTAAGGTGGCCGACATCAGGGTAGCGCTCCATCCAGCACACTCTATGGGTGTTGCTGTGGGTCAGCGTGCGGCCACGGTTCCTCGGTTTTCTTGGAATACCTTTGACAGGCCGGCATTCATGGATGTCATGTGGATTATCCAGAGTGTGTACCCTACATGCTGTAGTTTGGATCCAGGACCTACTTCCTTGATTTGGGGTTGTATTGATTCTATCGGTCCGATCCTAGCTCGGATAGTCTGGTGCTCCTTGGAGACAAGCGAGTTTCCAAGCTCACTGAAAGAGGCGGTGGTGACACCACTCTTGAAGAAAGCTTCTTTGGACCCAGACTGCCTTACAAACTACAGACTAATCTCTAACCTCCCCTTTTTAGGGAAGGTGATCGAGAAAGTAGTGGCCACTCACCTGGAGGACCATTTGACTATCCATGACATCTATGAACCTCTCCAGTCTGGATTTCGAAAGAAGCACAGTACCAAGACAGTGCTGGTTCAGGTGCTCAACGATCTCCTGATGGCTAGAGATCGGAGGAGCCGTTCTATTCTGGTCCTCCTAGATCTCTCATCAGCGTTCAACACTGTGGACCATGGGGTACTGCTTGAGCATCTGAGGTTCATCTGTGGACTGTCAGGTACAGTCCTGAGGTGGTTTACATTGGTTCCTCATGGAAATCTCTCAGAGAGTGGTGTCCAGGGTTTATTCCTCAGACCCGGTTTCTCTATCATGTGGGGTTGCTCAGGGTTCAGTGCTGTCCCCCATGTTGTTTGCAGTGCAAATGCTGCCCCTCAGAGACATTGTAAGAAGGTATGGGCTGAGGTTTCACTACTATGCTGAGGATACCCAGCTCTACCTTTCTTTTGCACCCGACCAGGATGGAGCCATCTCGGTCTTTAATAGCTGCCTCACTGAACTCCAGGAGTGGATGAATGCCAACTGGTTGAAGTTGAACTCCGATAAGACTGAGGTACTGGTTGTGGATCCGGGTCGCCGGATGGGGGAGGTCGGGTGTGGGTTCACCCTCTGGACTTTTCCTTGGGGGCGTGCCTCTCCTGACCTCTGAACAGGTGCGAAACCTTGGGGTAATTTTTGACGAAGGGCTGACCCTGCATTCGCAGGTGTCTGCTGTTGTCAAATTCTCATTTTACCATCTGAGGAATATCTCCAGGATTAAGCACCTTGTTCCACCCGGTGACCTTCCTACTCTGATCCACGCCTTTGTGACCTCACGTATAGATTACTGCAACTCCCTTTACCTAGGGCTACCAGGGGTGGAAATCCATTGTTTGCAGCTAGTGCAGAACGTGGCAGCCCAGTTTTTGATGGGATCATCTCGGTCCTGTCATATCTCGCCGATGCTGCGTGGACTGCACTAGCTGCCTGTTCAGTGGCGGATCACCTTTAAAGTCGGTCTTCTGACTTTTAAAGCCCTACACGGACTCAGCTCGGACTACCTGAAAAACCTTCTGGTCCCTTACTGCCCTGGGCGATTGCTCCACTCAGCCGACGAGGGGTTGCTAGAGATTCCAAGGGTATGTCTGAAATCTTCTGGGGCCAGAGCATTTGTGCATGCCGCCCCTACCCTTTGGAATTCTCTACCCCGATTACGTGAGTGCACAACCGTGGAAGGATTTAAGCAGGCACTAAAACCTCTTCTATGGTGCCAAGCTTTTGGTAACTAATCACTGGATGATACCAGTTTGACATTTTGTTACTGAGATGTCTGTTTTGTTCATTTTGTGATTTTAATATTAAGGCACCTTGGTTTTTGAAAGGCACCATACAAATAAAAATGTTATAATTATTGTAGCATCAGAAATGTAAGCCTCAATTCATGAGTCAGGTCAGTAGACCGTTGATATTAGCTTTAAATCTTCGCAAGGTCTGGAACAATTTTCGATAAAAGTATCAGTAAAATGAGGCTACCCCCACCCTGTGGACCCCCTTCCTGTCATCCCCCTAAGAAAGCCATTAGTGAGAACAGTAAATCATGTTTAGGAATGAGCGGGTAAATGTGGGGGATATTCACTACTGGCTGGGGCAAAGGTGCAACATACTAGGCCACCCCCCCCCAACCCCACCTGAGGCCATCACTAACTCAAAATGTTTGTGGATGGAGATTCTGAATAAAACACTGACAAGGAGTGTCATGAATATGCTACATTTGCCTAATAGGTTTTTTTTCTTGGCTAAGATCGTGGGGTGTATTTTAATGCAGGCCAGCTGAAGGCCTGCTACAAGTATGCTGCAAGAACCCACCTATCCAGTGCATGTGACACAGTGAGATGTGGACTTCGTTTTATCAAGTTTTAATGTAATATAGTGTTGCACCTCCAAGGGTTGTTCCCCAGCCAGGATGTTGCTCTTGCTTTAACCGCTGAAATAATGAGTTATAAATACTGTATTGTACAGTGTTAAAGTGAAACTCAATAAAATGTTCTTATATAAAAAAAAATGTAGTTTGGTGATATAAGCATGACCTGTGAAAATTGGAAAAGGTGCAACTTGTGTGAAGAAATGGGTCATGTTTAGCGGGATTGTCCATGGGCTTCTAATAGACAACAACATTAATTTGTGTCAAGACAGCCTTGTCAAAGCTCAGCAGTTCAGCACAGTTGGCCTCACTTTTTTGGCACCAGTAGCTCCCTCAGATACTTTCACAGTACCAAGTAAGGCACCCAGTATTTCTAAAAATGGATCAAGTCTTGTCCCAGGTCCGAGACAGAATCAACTACCTAAGGTCTGACCCCCAACTTCAGTGAATAATCCTCCCCCCACCTACAAAGGTTGCTTATGTTAGCAGCACTGCAAAAGTTCCTCCCGACATCAAAATATAGCAGACTTGGAAACTGGGCCCGGAGACCCAGGCAATGAGGTGCATGTGCCAAGTGAGAGAGAAAGCTAGACACCCCCCCCCAAAAAAAAAAAAACTCTAGCACCAAGACGAAGTACAGAGTTGGTCAAATTTGTGCAGGAGTTCACAGAATTACTTCTGGCTAATAAATCTCAGGTGGTACAAGACAATGTAAACTATGGGTGGATTCTGATATTGGCACGAGGTGATTCAGCTGAGTAGTCTACTCTCTCGTCCAGTGCACCTCAGCCAGACTCACAACCGTAGGGCTGATGAAGACGCAAGAAAGTATCAGCCGATCAAAGGGATGCAGATATACCTTGAGTTATGCTTTACTTTCTCTGTAACAACAACTGATGGAGCACATTAACAATGGCCTCTCAATTTGTTCAGCCTAAAAAAAATTCCCTGAAAAGAAAAGCTATCTTTTCTTTACTAAAGGGATCAGAAGTTGGATTTTTATTTTTGTTTGCTTTGTTTATAGGAGACATGGCAATCCTCCATTTCAGAGGTCTCGCAAGCTAGGAAGGACTGGTGGTGGGGTCCCTTCCTTCTGGCCTTTTGGTGAAGATAGGGCTGATGGTTTGGGAATTCTTTTTGGTGGAACACAATACAATATTTGTAGGTTAGTAGAGGTGGTCCCAGGTAGGGTAGATTCTGTATGGAAAGACAGACTGTTTAGATGTATTAATGTATATGTACCGCAGGTTAAACCAGACTGTGCAGCCCTTTTTGAGACAACAGGACTTCACCAGACTACCTTGAGACAAATCTTATTGGGAGTGATTTCAACCATACACTGGACTTTGCAGTTAAACATCAATGTGGGGAAAAAAATGTTATTACGATTCAACAGCCCTGAAGAGCTTGGTATCAGTGGCTCGGTTAACAGATAGCTACAGGGTATCACACAAATCGGGGGGGGGGGGGGCCTATTTTGGATGAAGTCTTTCCTCTAGAATATTCTTTTTGTCACCACAACTAGTGGAGGTTCAGACTTCCACTATACCAGTGGAATTCCCGCATCATTTGATGCTTCAAGTGCAAGTTAATAGTACGCATGCTACCACTACAGAGGGGTTACAGTGAATGCTAAATACATCCAACGTATAGTTGGCAGAAGTTTAGAAAGCAGTTAGATCCTTAACAGCCAGACTTTCAGTACTGTGTATGATGTACAATGGTGGAAGGATACAAAACAAGACATTAAATCTTATTTTCAACAATTTGGTCAAGAAACAGTGAGTATTTACTCAACTGAGGAATCAACTTCAGAAGGTGATGTCCCAAGCCAGGAGAGATGCTGCTTCATATGCAGATCAATTCACAAGTTGAAATTAAAGATAAGGCAGTATCAATTTTTTACAGTGTCAGTGGCTCAGTAGGTAGCACACTCGCCTCTGAGGCCGGGAGATCAGAGGGCTGTGGGTTCAGTTCCCACATCTGGCACTTGGGTTAATATCCCAGTACTGACACTGTAGTGCAGCATGAGAGGGGTGCTGCACTTCTGAGGTGCCGTCTTTCGGATGAGACGTTAAAACCGAGGTCCCATCTGCCTGGATTGGTGGTAGTTCAGGTGGATGTTAATGATCCCATGGCACTTATCGAAAAGAGTAGGGGAATTTCCCCGGTGTCCTGGCCAAATTTCCCTCATTCACTAAAAATACCACCAACAGCTTAATCTGGTTCAAAGTCAGTTGGCATTCATCTGTATCCCCCTCCCCCGGGTCGTGCCTGAAAATAGGCAGGATTTGTCTAGTGCACTTACCCGGTCAACAAAAACTAAATAAATAAATAAAATATGCTAGAGCTGCCTACCTGGAGGAAGAACTACAGCATGGTGCCCAAAAATTCTCCTTATAAATGATCCTTGTGCAGCTTGTAAAGAAAGGATCAATTCATCCAGCGTGGCTACAATGAAAGATTCTAAGGGGAAGGAAGTCTCTGACGCCCCAAAAAAAAGTAATTAATCAGCACACTGCTGTCGCTTCTGGAGTGCCAGGCTAACACAACAGTGGCACTGCCAACATTTTCTGGAGTCTTCTCTACCCCATTACCAAAGGATATACAACGACACTTAGTGACACCACTCGCTAGACAGGAGGTGGCTTATGTTATCTGTACTTTGAAAACAGGCACATCCCCAGGGTGGGATGGCCTCACAAATGAATTTTATAAAGCATTTCTGATGGAACTAGCAGACTGTCTAATGGCAGTCTTCTCCCATGTACCAGAAAGGGATAAGATATCACCCAAATTCTCGTATGGCCTTCTGATTTTTTTTTTTTTTCTATTTATTTAAAGCTGGGGACAGGAACATTTTGGAAAAGTGGAAGCCAACATTCCTCCTTAATTCAGATTGTAAAATTCTCATGAAGTTATTACTGAATAGACTAACAAAGGCTACAGTTATTACTGACCCAGACCAACCCTGCTGCATCCCTGCTCGTAATATTTATGAAAATTTGTACTTGCTGAGCAATATTACAGAATCTTCTAAGATTAAGAAGCAAGCTGGGTTTGTGCTTTCATTAAACCAAAAGGAAGCTTGTGATTTAGCCATCAATCTCTCTTTCAAGTTCCACTGGAATATGGTGTCTCTCCTACATTTGTTACCAGAGTATGGCTCTTATAACTTTTCAACATCTGTAGCTGCTTTGGTGGGAAGGAAAGGTGGAGTCAGACAGGGATGCCCCTTAAGCCCGTTGCTTTATATGTTTGCCCTAGATCCATTTATTAGAAAAGTGTTGTCTTACAGAATCACTTCCCACCGTAAGCCCGGTAACCCAGATCTCCCACATACTTTTTTGGTTTATACTTCTGGCATTCCTGTTCGTGATATGCTCCTTTAATGGGAGAAAAATGCTAGCCCACTGACATCATCTGATGGAATTACAATACACTGTTTCCCCAATCTCTTACACCACTCGAGTTCGGCAACGAGGATTTGATGCTGTGCAGGCCAGTCTCTGAACTGGGCATAAATCATGTCCTCCAGCTCCCGACTTGACTCACAAAAATGTTCGCCGGTAAAGTGTTCTTGTATAACGGTTCCACTGATGCAGGTTGCAAGGTGGAGGCCATTCGAAATGATTCTGCAGTACAAAATCAATATCGAGGACCAGGAGGAAGGCACTTCGGAGACCTGAACCTGATTTCAAATTTTTCCTGCTTTCCGATCGGCAGGGTTCTGTGTCCCCGTGAACCTCACTAGATTTTATATTACAGTATATACTGGTTGTTCTGCTTTAATGATGGGTTACCCAAGCTGGTAACCCTGTGGTTAGTTACCACTGATATATGCTCCACTAGTTTCGTTACCACTTGGAGCTTAATGGCACAGTATATTTCAAAAGTTTCAATTTAGCCATTAACGGTGTTTCTATTTCCTGTACCAGTTTTATATTAGTTGGGTATTTCTACGGCGATAGTCTGGTATTATTGTATGTTCGGGATAAGTGGGAACTGTAATGAGTCACTTCTTAACAAATGAAAGGGGTTTAGTTCAAGTTTATTGCAGGAAAACTCCACTGAGCAAGCTCATTCACAAGGAGGTCCTGTGACATGTACACTGATAACGAACATACATAAATAAAAAATAAAAAATTAAAATAATTGATAGACAATAACATAACATGTATGCATGTGATCATATAATACAAGCAAGATATTACATACGAGGACACCACATCGGATGATGAGCAAACAACTGGTACGAAGTGATGAACATTTCTAGGTAGTATACTAACAATGCAAGACATGATAACTGGTATTTGCAATACATACATTTTAGTAAATTGAGCAGCAACAGAAAATATAGGGTAAGGGAGGTATTCAAGGCTTGGTAAGGTGAGCGGAGTAGTATATACGTAGACAGAGCCAAGAGTAGGACGGGGAAGGGGAGCAGGAGTGGGATTGCTGCAGTAAAGGTAGCAGTTATAAAGTCAGGAGCTGGAGAATGAAATAGTGTCTTGGATTAAATGATAGCACGAACAATAAGCAGTTAACATGCACAAGGCAATTAAGGTCTTATGCAGAATGATTCTCCGTATTTCTAGTTTTTGTATGGACTCCAGGGCTTTGTCTTTTGACGAAGGCCCATCGTTCTCGAAGGGATTGTCTTAGACTTACTTTCACACTTTACTGGTTGGTCATCCATGGTTATGCTGTGATGGCTTTTTAATACCTATTTTCTGGACGCTTAATGGAACATTAATTTTTCCCCCCAAAGTGCCGTGCCGCTGAATGATAGGATTTGTATTTCCTACTATATTTCTATACCATGTCCTATGACTGTAATCAAGTACAGTATGACTGTTTATTTTTTTCTCTAAATAAACAAAGTTTAAAAAAAAAAAAAGTGTTGTCTGAGCGAGCAATACGTGGAATACTGAATCCTGTAGGATCATGGGGAACTTAAAGTTTCTGCATATGCAGATGATACCCGTTCGTTTAGTTTGGATACTACTAGTGGGGAAGCAGCATTAAGTGTTATGGATGCATTCTCTGGGCTTTCAGAAGCCAGTTAAAAATCGGATTAAAAGTGCAGCCCTGCCTTTGGGGAAGGTTTAGGATGTTGGGAATCAGGTAGCTGGTATTAAAATCATTCAACACCCTAATAAGGTCCTGGGAGTTAAGTTTGGGCCAGGAGACATGGTGATAGCAAACTGGTCAGATAAGCTGGATATCCACTTCTGGAAAGTTGACAGATTGAAAACCTGAAGAATGTGAAAACTTAAGAATATTTCTGATTAAGCAATTTTTAGTTCCCCTTCCGTTGTATACCAGTGCCGTTTTTCCACTGCCAACCAACTTGGAGACTAGAATATAAAGCTTTTTTTCCTTTCCCCAAATGATACAAGGGAGTCATTTGAACCCCATAAAATGGGAATTGCCATATCTTCCCCTAAAACAAAACAAAACATAAAAAAAAGGCCTATACATGTTCCATGCTGTACTCTCGTCACTTTGTGTTTTGGAGTGATACTCGTAAGTTGGTTTTAAGTCCAGATTCGACTCGTATAATGGAATGGGCCCAGGATATATACAATAAATGTCTGAATACATGGCAGGAAGCCCCAGTTAGAATTACTAAAAGCTTTATACGTCCCTGACTACTTGTTATCATCACTAGAGAAACTTAGGAAATAGGGAATAACTAGGACTCTGGTTGTACCGCTATCCAGGCTACAACTGTATGAGGCTGTTAAAGATCAGTTAGGTCCACAGATTTCTGACTTTAAGAACTGTGTTCCAGCAAAATCTCAGCTGGTACTGAGTCAGGTAGGTAAGCAATAAGACATGACGGGGTGTGTGTTGAACAGATATTACCGCACGCCCAGGAGTGTAGTAAGGCACGAGGCCACAGGCCGAGCGTCTTCAGCCCCGGGAGTGCAGTAATAATATCTGTTCAACACACACCCTGGAGTGTCTTACTGCGCTTATAAAATGGTCACTTTTTTATCTTATAAAAGTTTAGAAAAAAGTATGTTTATATGTAGAAAAAAAGATGATTTAATTGTTAATAAATGACAAAATAGTCTTTCCACCTATTTAAAAGTGGCGTCATTATGTAGTTGCGAGTAGTACTATTGATTTATTTTTGTTGCACTACCCCAGTGCTCTTGTGTACTACTTACAGTTTTTTTTTTTTTTTTTTAAATAGGAACAAGCTCAGACTGGGGAACTGAATCTGAGGGGTGCTGAGCTGGGGAAAATCCAACTGGTGCCGTGCCCTACTGTTTGAATCCCATTCCAGTGACTGTTCCTGTGGGCACTTGAAACTCCCAGCCCGTACAGAGCTCAGGCTGTGGCCTGCTCCATGCAGGTGGGAGTATTCGTGAAAGTAAGACAGCCAGTGTGGTGTGGGAGGCACTGATTGAAGCGCCCCCGTTCTTTTAGTATTCGAAGGTTTTGCTACGGTACTTTTTTTTTTTTTTTGCGAGTGGCTCCAAAGCTTGGGTGAACCGCTATGCTGCTAAAACAATGGTGGCTTTTAAAAATGAATGTTCCATGCCCAGCTTTGAACATTCCATTTGGGGCACTGATTTCTTTGCCTGTACATTTTTTATTCTATGTGTAATACAGATATTACACTGATTTTCTAGCCAATCACCGAGCTTATTTTTTCATGCCCATTTTATAATGAACAAGAGAGTCCTGAAGAAAATGTTGGATACCTTGTGGCTTTGTGTTTAAATATATAGAAGAAAGGACTTGTCCCTACTTGGACTATTATGCTGCAGTAGAGACAATGGAACATTTTTGCTCTGAGTGCAAGTCTGCATTGGGTCTTTGGAAATTTCTTGCATTTAACTGTAAACTTTCACGGTTGGAACAGTTGTCTTAAGTGACTGTGATTCTAAGTTACCTTCCACTTTTTTTTTTCTTAAAGCAATACAATAAGCACCATGACTGTTCTTTTCACATGTCTAACATTTTATCTCTGGCAGGTGAGATGCAAACTGGTGCTACAACAACTAAAAATGACCTATGTCTCAACAGCCAAATGATGTGAATCTGCAATGTTAGACGTGTATAGACAGGATCAAAGATTACAAGAGACAACATTAAAGCTCTTTGGGAAAGTACTACTTCAAGTGCGCTACCCAGTTATGCAGGGATGGAGCATGACAGACTGACATAGTTACAATAAAGAGAGAATCTTTGTTCCGAGAATGGGTATTTAATAGATGCTGTAACTGTGACATTAGTTAACAGTAGTACAGAACAGGAGGAGAAGTTTTTAGGATCTGAGATATGTCTTTTTTTGTTTTCTGGAATAGTACACATGTTGTTTCCTTGCATTTTATTTATTATTAATTTTTTCCTTTTCATATGTATGTTTTTTTTTTCAGTTAGTTTTTTTGCTTAAAAGGAAAGCAGTACAAATTACAGTCTCCTGCCCCATAAGTGTCTACTCCCAGTTTAGCTTTCTATAGTAAAGTGGCATTTTTCTTTCTCACAATATACTTTACTTTAACTCGAAAAGTCTGCAACACGGAAATATGGCAGATGCAGGGGGGCTCCATTAACTGTGAAGGTGCGGTGCCGCACCACTCACTTCAATACAAATGTATGTCGCAGACTTCTACGAGTTAAAATAAAGTATGTTGCAGCGAGAGGAAAAAAGCTGCTTTTATTATAAAAAGCTAAACGGGGGGGAGGGGTGTAAGCCTTGAGCGGGCAGGAGACTGTGATTTGTACTGCTTTCCTTTAAATAAAATTCCCCTACTCTTTTCATCTATAAGTGCCACGAGATCTTTTACTTCCACCTGAAAAGTGGGCAAAAGGGACCTCTGTTGTGCATCTCATCCGAAGGAAGGATACTGTACAGGAGATGCCACAAAACAAAACACGGTGGCATTTTACATGGGTGGTCACTTGTTTCAGATGGATGTGCAGCTTACTGCAGGCTTAGGGCTATGGCGTACAAATTTGATTCTGTGCAATCAGAATCCACAACCTGACCTAAAATTACCTTTGCAGGAGGAAGTTGCGCTGGAACAGCTGCAGATAATAATTAACAAAACAAAAAAAAAAATTAAGAAAAAGGGAGATTTACTACACACTGTCGGGGGCAGCCATAGAAAGAACACTGTAAACCTACAAGTCACTTCTGCCTTTTTAAACTACTATATGGGTTATGTGGAAAACTGTACTGTACCTTAACATACTGGTTCCTAGTTCTGTTACTGTTCAGTCAAATTTCCTTTTTTTTGTTAAACGAATTGTCTCTACTTTACACACTGGGGGTCTGCACCATTTTTGAACTGTTGTGATGTAGTTTTTTCAACCCTCAAATTCTATAGTACAACAAGGATGTATTGTAACAATTAAGAGCTCAACATAGGCTAGTAGGAAACAGCTCTTCCACGTGGGAGACCCAGGATCAAATTTTGATCTCAACTCTCCCACCTCTGGCCAGTGGAGTTTAGGGGGCATTGGGCAGGGCAGAGTAATGTACAGCAGCCCTGTCCTCTGCAGCAGCGCCTCCTATGACAAAGCACTGACAGACAGACTCCCACACTAGTGGGCGGGACAAAATGGGGTGGTGGGAAAAATCACCACCATGCCAAGTAGGATGTCAGCCACCACCCACCCACCTCAACCACTGGGCATTCAGGGGCTTCTCCAAACTAGACGGGTATCCCTAGAGTACGCCAGAGGCTAGCAACTGAGCAGGGCTGCACCACAGGAAATTCAGTTGACAAGACAAGTCTGGTGGCTCCCAGGATTACTGTGGAGGTAAGTGAGGCAAGAATGTGTACCCAGTAGTGCAGCAGTAGAGCTGCTACCCAATACGGTGACATCCTAAGGCACTTTGGGCTGGTACAGCTCCGCGGTAGGGAAGGGATAGCTTCAGATGGTTGTAGGTGGGTCCTCTCCTATGGAGTAGGCTGCTAAGAGAAGCAGCCTACTGCCCCCTCTCTGCTACAGCCACCCTCTCTGCCAACACCTCTCCCTGATGGTCCAGTGTCTGAGGACTCTATTGGGCTGTTCAACCCACGAGTGGTTGTCATCCTTGTAGCAGAGGATGACACCCCTCCCCTACAAGGAAGGGATGTGGCCTTGGCAGGGAACCGCTGGTCCTTTATCCCTCAGCTCGTTAAGGAAGAGTTCCCACTACGGTTGGAGTTTGGCGTTATGGTTCTTTGTTTTGTTGTTATTGGGGCCGTTTGCCCTGGTTGTTTAAATTGTGAAAAAAATGAACCAGGTATCGGTTTGACATGTTCACTTCATAGACAAAAGAAGGTACCAATCAGACACATTCAGCAAGGACATTGTGGAGGGGGGGCCCCAGAGTGGCCCGCAGTCATTGGGGTATTTCATCATCTCATTCTTCAGCAAAATAAACTGCCCCACCGGGAGAATGGGTGATGTCCATGCTTTCACCTGGAACATGCAGGGCCTTAACACCCCGGTAAAATGTAAACAGGTGTTAGCTTATCTAAAATGACGTGTCACTGTGGCCTTCCTCCAAGAAACAAAGCTTACTAGCATGGACCATGACAAGCTAGTTAGGGACTGGTGGGGCAAGTATTTTCCTCCTCCGCCCCGTCAAGAAAAAGAGGGGTGGCTATTCTCCTACACAAAAGTCTAAAATGGATCCCGGTTCACACTAAACGGGACACACAGGGGAGGTGGGTCATGGTCTCTGCACATATTCAAGAGGCTCCGCTCATTCTGGTTAATGTGTACAGTCCAAATGAGGACACCCCGGGAGTCCTTCACGATGTGGCAGAAGCAATTTGTGCGCTGGCTCAGCCCTCCACTCCAGTCATTATAGGGGGAGACTTTAATTTACCCATCGACCCTCTGACAGAACGCAGCTCATTTGCCCCAGATCACCACTCAAAGGCACGGCTGGCAGTTAAACCATGACGGATCTAGGCCTTCAAGACATATGGAGGACGTTTCATCCTCGAGATAGGGATTTCACCTTTTTCTCATCAGCATACAACACGTATAGTAGGCTAGACTACTGGCTAGTCTCCCTCACTATTGCCCACACGACCACTGGGTCAGAACCAGCACCAATGGTTATATCGGATCATTCACCAGTCCATCTACACATCTTATGGGGACCCCAGACCAGATCTAGCTATTCCTAGAAACTAGCTCCTCTCCCCCTTCGAGACTCAGCATTTAAACAATGGCTTGCACAGCAGGTCTCCCGTTACTTAGTCGGAAATCCAAGCACGGACACTTCCCCAGCTAACACTTGGGAAGCCTTGAAAGTAACCCTCAGGGGCACAATTATGCAATATGTGGCCCATAGACGTAGGCAACGAGAGCAACTCCTGAAATCACTTGAACAGTTACGGGCAAAGGAACTGGTAGCAAAGCAACCCCCCCCCCCCCTCCAACATTCAATCTTCACTCCCCTCTCGGGCAAGAAATTCTATATCTTAAAATTAGAAATAAATGAGTTGTTGGCTCGCACGGCTGAGATAGCATTACTACGCCTGAAACACAGATTCTGGGAGGGTGGGGAAAAGGGAGGTAAGCTGCTCGCATACAGGCTGCAAAAGCAGCAGGCGGAAAGATATATACCATGATTAAGAGATGCATCTGGAACCACTAGAACAGCTGCAGAACAAACAGTATCATGCAGCAATACTATGCAACCCTGTACAAGTCGTCTAGAACGATGGATCAAAATTCGGTGCAACAATTTTAAACCTCTTTAACACTTCCTAAACTTTCACCCCAACTCAGAGTTAGTCTAGAGGTCCCCATTTCTCCTAAGGAAGTAAAGCAGGCGATTAAGACTATGAACACTGGGAAGGATCCTGGAGGGGACAGCTTTCCAACTGAGGCCTGGCAACTTGTACGCTCACAAACTGCTGCCTTTCTTGGTCAGGTCTTTAATGAGGCACTAGACATTGGTCGCCTCCCTGCTACTCTTCGGGAAGCAATTATAACTGGGTTTCCAAAAAAAGGGAAGGATCCTACCCTCCCCTCCAGCTATCGCCTAATATCTCTTATAAACACAGAGGGTAAAATTTTCACTAAAGTACTTGCAGCCCACTTAGGTCCCCTTCATCCGTCCCTTATTCATCCGTCCCAGGTGGGCTTTGTGCCCGGCCGATACAGTAGGGATCATATTTGTTCTCTTCTGAATCTTCTTCACCATGCTAAGACAGTTCCCACTCCAGCGGCTGCTGTGGCTATAGACTTTGAAAAAGCCTTTGATTCCCTGGAGTGGGACTATCTGGCTTTGGTCTTGCAACATCTGGGCCTTGGTGAACGGTTCAGGGGCTGGGTCTCGGCACTCTATCATGGACCCTCAGCTAGGGTCCTTACTAACACCACCCCGTCAGGCTCCTTCTTCTTGAGCAGAGGTACCAGACAGGGATGCCCTCTTCCCCCATGCTTTTTGTTCTTGCTGTAGAACCCCTTGCTGCAGCTATTCGGCATCACCATGCTATACAAGGTTTCACAATGGGAGGCGCAACATACAGCACACTCAAGTATGCTGATGATTTTCTGGTCCCCCCTGGAAAATGCTCCAGCATCTCTTCCCGCCTTGATTGCCCTCCTGACAGAGTTCACGGCGCACTCCAGGTTAAAAATGAATCAGTCAAAGACTGACGTTCTTCCCCTAAATACCCTATGCACCCCGGCCTTAATAGCCCCCTTCGGACTGCATCGGACCTCCGAAGAGCTGGTCTACTTGGGCATTCACTTTACCCCAGATCTTAATAAATTGTGGGATATTAATTTACGGCCACTGCTGGCTGAACTTGGGACAGAACTGGACAGATGGCAGTCCTTGCATCTTACACTAGCAAGGAAAACTGCGGCAATTAAAATGAATTCTGCACCTAAGTTGCTGTATGTTATATCGCAGATATCTTTAGAACTTCCACCCTGATGGGTTAATATCATTGACGCCCTCTGGAGCAAATTTATCTGGAGCAATAAGAAACCCCCGCTTCAGCAGAAATAAGTTAAGGTCGCACTGGAGGGTGGGTGGCTGGGGGCTGCCATGGATAGAAGGATACAAGTGGACCTATTCCACTGCACAGACACTGAACTGGTTTAGATTTGGAGACTATCCCTCTCACAATGGGCCCCCATGGAGCTGGCATCTGCTCAACTCTCTAATTTATTTGTGCTACTATGTAACCCTCTCCCTAAGAAACTCAAAGACCACCGGACCATAGCTCCGGCTGTTAGAATTTGGAAAAAGGTGCATAGCAAATTGCGTGTGGACGCCCTTCCCCTTAACTGGACCCCCATATGTGACAATGCCCTGATCCAGGTGGAGTACAACTCCCTCCACTGGGGAAACTGGCAAAGATGTGGCATTGACTTTCTGGGGGATGTGCTGCAGGGAGATGGCGGAATTATGAAATCCTTCCAGGAGTTGTCCACAGACAAGGGACTAAGTAGAGCCGATTTCTGGAGGTACTTGCAACTTCCTAGTGCAGTCACTGCTCATCTGAGAACCTCTTCTCAGTCACGCCCTCCAGTAGCCAGACTGGTGAGTTGGCTCTCCCTTGCTAAAGGGCATGCTAGCAGAATATATGGGGAACTCAGGGATCAACTTGCCTGGATTGGTGGTAGTTCAGGTGGATGTTAAAGATCCCATGGCACTTATCGAAAAGAGTAGGGGAATTTCCCCGGTGTCCTGGCCAAATTTCCCTCATTCACTAAAAATACCACCAACAGCTTAATCTGGTTCAAGGTCAGTTGGCATTCGTCTGTTTCCCCCTCCCCCGGGTCGTGCCTGAAAATAGGCAGGATTTGTCTAGTGCACTTACCCGGTCAACAAAAGCTAAAATAAAATAAAAAAAAACTTCCATGTCAATCACAGGCTGCAAAATATAAATGGGAAATGGCTTTGCAAACCTCTGTAACATATAGACAGTGGGCACTTTGTTGGCAACAGGCCCATGCAGCCTAGCCAGATATGAGAAGTAAGCTTATACAAAACAAAATACTCCATCACTGGTACAGGACTCCAATGGAACTTCATAGAATTAAGCTCTTGGACAATGACCTTGGCTGAAGGTGTAAGGCCCAAACTGGTGATTTATTACATATCCTTTGGTCATGTCAGTTGATCCTCCCCTTTTGGAATGCAGCATTAGAATGGGTTTCCCGGGTCACTGGTCTTAAACTAGGCCGACACCTTATGTGGTGGATCCAGGGAATACCATCAGGTCAGCCAAGGTTAACTCGTGTGCAACAATGCTGGTTAGCTATTTTCAGCATGCAAATTAAAAGGCTAATCCTAAACTGATGGAAAACTGCTGATGTTCCTTCCTTGATCGAACTCATCACCTCCCTTCAAAAGATACTGTCTTTGGACCAGACATCCCATGTCATTTCTAATACACTCTCTAAATTTTATACCTGCTGGGACCCCTTCCTATCATACTTGAAACGTCATACTGGTATAGGCTGAATATCTTCCCAATCATATGAACTCTTAATTCTGTCCCTCCAAACCAAAATAGTTTTTTTTTTTTTTTTTTTTTTTTTTTTAAATTGATCCCATTGAGTGGTGTCTTTTTGGGTTAGAATTGCCAACAGTTTGAGACAGATTAATATCTAGCCTGGTTCACTTGCTGTAAATAAGTTGGGTATTGATTTGGTTACAGGTGGGTAGAGTCTGCCATGTGAAGCGGAACCTAGACTCTCCCTTTTTTAGTAAAACTAATGTCAGTTCCTACCCTTGGTAGGGCAACCCTGTATGTGTTGTATTTATCCATCAGCATAAGCTAGTATGCATGTCTAATGATCTCTCACTGTGTTGTATTCTCTCACCTTGTAACTGTTTAGGTTGCATTTATAAGTGCAATTGTGCTTGTTATGTCGTGAAACTATAAATCAATAAAAAAGTATTAACTTTGAAGGAGGCGGAGGCGCAATGCAAATCTAATGCCCTGATGGTTACCACTCTTGTTCAATGCCCACGTCTCAGATATAGGGAGAGGGGTTAGAAATAGGGTGAGTCTGTCTGCAGACGATTCAAAACTGGAAGCACTGGTGGATTGTGAAGAAGCAAGGGAGACAATCCAGGGGGATTTGAATACCCTGGAGGGGTGGTCAAAGAGGTGGGGACTGAAATTTAATGCGGAATATAAGGTACTATTTGGGGTCAAAACCTAGGCTATGTATATACACTCCAAAATAAGACTGTGTTTCATTGGGAGAAAGGATTTAGGGTGGTGGTAGACGTCAAAATGAATAACTCTGACAATTGTTGAAGAGCTGCAGCCAAAGCAAACAGCATACTAGGCTGCATAGCCAGGGGAATTACGTCCAGAAGGAGGGAGGTGATCCTCCCTCTATATAATGCCTTGGTCAGGCCGCAGCTCGAGTACTGTGTACAGTTCTGGAAACCTCATTTGAAGAAGGACATAGCACTGCTGGAGAGAGTCCAAAGGAGAGTGACCAGGATGATTCAGGGCATGGAAGGGAGGCCTTATGATGAGAGACTGGAAGAGCTTGGACTTTACACACTGGAGGAGAGGAGGGACAGGGGAGACATGATTGAGGTTTTCAAGTATGAAAAAGGAATAATCAGGAGTGGAACCACGGAGCTGTTTAGACTTAAGAAGTGTGGGGGGGGGACAACCAGCGGACATGAGTGGAAGCTAGAGGGGGGGAAATTACAGGGGGAGGGACGTAAGAAGCATTTTTTCACTGAGAGGGTGATGGAGCCATAGAACGCGGCCCGGGAGGCTGGTGGAGGAATGCACAGTGGAGGGCTTCAAGAAGGGGTGGGACAGGTATAAGGGAAAACTGAAACCAAAGAAGATCCTCTCGGGGGCTGGTAAGACAAGCAGCCACTAGGTTGCTGGCTTTCGAGCAGACAAGACAGACCATTTGGCCTATTCTGCTGGCTTTTAGTATGTTAGTATGATGCAATGGAGTCTCTGCCAATCACAGCCCCAGAATGTGCCTGCAGTTATAGCACAACATGGCATGAAGGCATGCATCTGGCACGTTGCCGTAACTAAACAAATCTGGCTGGATGTGTCACCCCTTCCCCTCAGCTTTAAGGGCCCCTTGGTACCAAACTCCTGTACTATTTCTGGTGGTTCAGTGGTCATCCCCCCAATGGTCTGAGAATCATATCCCTCCAGACACCAGTAATACAACAGCAGGCAGTAACCTGGGAAGTAGAATGCCAGACATGGTCAGGTTTTAGTGGGCTGCCACACTTCTATGCATGGTGACCCCAGCCCCCTTCCCAGACCGCATTCCATGATCTTTGCAGGTACCTGGGAAAGGGATACAACCTGGCTGAGCATTATTCAATGGAGTCAGAAAGTACTGGCTGTCACCAATAAAGTCTTTGCGACCACTTAAAGCAGCAGTGATTGGTAGTTGGCACATTATCAGTTATTTAGTTAAAATGCAATTCTAACATCCTTAGATTACCAATTTGTATCTTTTTAATTTTCTTTGATATTTTTGAAAGATGCTTCTATAACCATTTTTGTAACTAACGACTCAAGTCATAACAGATCGCTACCGCATGCAGGATTTAAAAACCTCTTCTACAAAAGGCAGCTGCAGAATAAAGGGTGCTAGCTGCACATTCGAGCAGACTTGATAGACCTCTAGGCCTTTATCTGCTGGCAGATTTCGTATGTTCGTATGTACCTTTAGACTGTAAATACTGGCTTTCTACTGTGAATGTATGGTGCTACCATGTTTCTGATGGTAAAACAGCACTGCACCACACACAGATATACAGGTTACTCACCTGTAACAGGAGTTCTAGGAATGGTATATGTTGTTCATCCACACTCATTGGCAGTATCCTTGCCGCTTTAAATCTTGCCGGAAGGTCTTCAAGCTTGCTCCTCCCACCCACCCGGGTGGTATAACTCTCGGCTCCGCCCCATGACGCCAGATCTGGCCGCTGGAAGCTCAGGTTGTGCGCCGGCCGAGGTCGGTAGGAATGTAGGATGAACAATATATACCATTCCTAGAACTCCTGTTACAGGTGAGTAACCTGTATTTCTAGGGACATGGATATGTTGTTCATCCACACTCATTGGCAGACTCCTAGCAGTTCTCCGGGAGGAGGAGGCAAGACACACCCCATATACTTACTTGGGAAAAGAGACTGGAGAACCGAGGCCCCAAAACCAGCATCCCGGTGACTCAAGGTCGATGTGGTAGTGGGTAATGAAGGTGTTTGCTGACTTCCAGGTAGCAGCCCTGCAGATTTCCTGGATAGGGACGTCCCCGGAAGCAGCCACGTGTGCAGCAGTATGGCGGGTAGAATGAGCTCTTATCCTCTGGGAGGCTCCATGCCCGCTAACTTATAGCAGAGATCTATGCAGGAGGTTACCCACCTGCTTATCAGTCCGCTTGGCTGCAGGTCTGCCAGATCGCGGCTTCAGCGTAGGTGACAAACAGCTGGCGAACCTCTCCCGATTTCAGCCAGGCTCCTTATATATAACGAGCGCCCTTCTAGGATCCAGAGTATGGAGCCTATATTCGACCTCCGAGGTGTGATTGGGGTAGAACACCGGCAGAGTCAACACCTGGTTAAGGTGAAACTCCGACACCACCTTCGGAAGGAATTTCGGGTGGGGGCGCAGGACAACGCTGTCCCTGTGGAAGACCAGGTAAGGAGACTCGATGGAAAGCCTGGAGCTCTCCCATCCTTCTGGCTGACGTGATAGCCACCAAGAAGGCGGTCTTCCCGACAGGTGAGAGAGAGCACACCTGTGCATAGGTTCGAATGGCTGCCCATGAGCTTTGCCAGTACCAGCAGTAGATCCCACGGAGGTGGGGTTCCCGTACTGGAGGGAAATGTGATCGAGGCCTTTGAAAAGCGCCAGACCACCTTCTCCTGCGCCATCGACTGCTTCCGCCCGCGCCTGCAAGCAGAGATGGCTGCCAGGTGCACCTTAGGGTCGTCGACCCAAGCCCTTGACTAGAAAGGGACCATAAATAGTCCAAGATGCTTGCCAAGGAACAGGAGGAAGGGTCCAAGCCCTTGCCCTGACACCAAATGGAAAACCTTTCCATTTGAAGGCATAGCATTTTCTGGTCGACTCCTTACGGGGCGCCTCAACTACATTGAGGACCTGGCGGGAAAGACCCAAAGCCTGGAACTCTAGCAGCTCAGGAACCAGGCTGGCAGGTGCAGGGATTGAAGGTCCGGATGGAACACCTTCCCTGATTGACTGAGAGCAGGTCCGGGCGAGCTGGAAGCCGCAGGAGTCCTGGAGCTGAGACTGAGGAGATCTGGGTACCAGAACTGGCGAGGCCAGTCTGGGGCTATCAGAATCACCTCGCCTTGTCCCTCCTCGCCTTGAAGCACCTTGTGGATCAAGGGAAATGGGGAAAGGCGTAAAGAGGCCCGGGTCCATTGCCTCGAGAAGGCATCCCCTGCAGCGAGCCCTGCTGAGGCGGGCGGCATGGAACAGACTCAGCCTGCTCCGTGGAGGCAAACAGGTCCACCTGAGGTGTGCCCCAAAGGGAGAACAGATGCTGTACTACCCGGCAGAGAGAGACCATGGGATGCAGCCCCTATCCGGCCTCAGGGCATCGGCCAGGTGTTGGAGGCTCCTGCCACGTGAATGGCTAGGAGATCCGCCTCCAGGCTGCGCGCGACAGTGACCAAATGCGGAGAGCTCCTTGCATAGAAGCATGGAGCGGCCCCGCCCTGGCGGTTTAGATAGTACATGGTCGTGGTATTGTCCGTCTGACTCGGACCACTTGACCCGGAGGAACGGAGCAAAGGCGGTGAGAGCTAGGCGGACCGCTCGGAGCTCCAGCAGGTTGATGTGGCATCGGGACTCCCGCGGGGACCAGAGGCCATGAGCCCGGTGTTCCCCCAGATGGGCACCCCAACCCATCAGAGAGGCATCGGTCGACAGAGAGACCGTCGGCTCGGGGCGGACGAACGGGATGCCCTCCTGCAATTGATCTGGAACGGTCCACCACTGGAGAGCATTCCACATCCCCTGTGTCACAGACACAAGCTGGTCCAAGGGATCGCAGCGTTGTGACCACTGGCTGGCCAGTCCCCACTGAAGGGGACGCATGTTCCAGCGGGCCCAACGGACCACGCTGGTACAGGCCGCCATGAGACCCAGGAGGCGCAGGAAGTCCCGGCAGGGGCGAATTGCCCAACCAGAAATGATCGGGCAAGGAGGAAAGAACCTCGGCCCTGTCCCCTGGGAGCCGCTCTGGCTCAAGAGAGTCGAGCTGCGCTGATGAATAAAATCACCTGCTTGGCTCGAAATGCCGACTTGGCCTCGCTGACAAGGAGGCCCAGTTGAGAGCAGACCTGGAGGGCCAGATCTCTGACCACTCGCCTCCTTCCTGGAGGGAGCTGCTATCAGCCAGTCGTCCAGGTAAGGGTACACCCGGACCCTCGGCGCCGAGAATGCTATCACCACTGCCATGCATTTGGTGAAGACCCTGGGAGCTGGAGACAAGCAAGGGCATGGCTTGGAACTCGAAGAGAGATCCTTCCGCTCGGGCGAAGGAATCTCTGGTGAGAGCAGACGGATAGGGACGGCAGCGTCCTGCAAGTCCAGAGAGCAGAACCACGCGCGTTCCAAGGATGGTATTATCTGAGCCAGAGTGACCATCCTGAAGGTTCGAGACCTTAGGAACTTGTTTAGGTCGTGTAGGTTTAGAATGGGGCGCCAGCCCCCGTCTGCTCGAACCAGGAAGTACCTGGACACAAACCCTGGGTCTGAAGGAGGGTCCACCACCTCTTACCACCTCCTTCTGGAGAGAGAGTGATGTCGGCTCGACGAGCCGCCAGTGAGCTGGGGATCCTGAAGCCCCGAGGCGGACGGCTCTGAAGGGTGGTGCCTGCTCAAATTCCAGGGCAGGCCTCTTCCCACCACCTCCAAGACCCACCTGTCCCGTGGTAACAGCGGACCAGGCGGAACGGAAGTGGCGGAGCCGCCCCCACGGGGACCTAGGTAAGGTGACGGGATGGGGGCGGCACCCCTCAGCCCGTCACTGGGCAGGCTTTGAGGAGGGACCGCCGAGGGACCTCCTGGGCCCTTCCTCCTGCCTCCTGTTAGAGGAAGCCGCGGCTTGGGTTTGGGATGCCAGGGCCGAGCCTGCTGGCCCTGGCGTTCTGGGCCGGCACGCCTGGGGCACAGAAGGACGAAGGGCTTAGGCTGTGGTTTGGCGCCTTTGTCCTTCTGAGCGGAAGAGACCGAGTCCAGGTGGCTTTGACTTCGATCCTCTGCAGGTGACCTTCCACCCCAGGGCCAAGAGGTCAGTCCCCAAAGGAACATCCGCCAACTTGTGCTGGGTATCCAGGAAAGGTGGATATCCTCAGCCAAGCCCGCCGGACGATAGCCACTGCGGCCGCCACCGATCTGGCACATGAGTCCCCTACATGCAAAGCAGTCTGGAGCTGCTGTTTGGCCACTGCCCTGCCCTGGTCCCGCACCTGCTTAACCGTAGTCTGCAGATCGCGGGAAGATGAGGATGACCTCATCCAGGAGCCCAACAGGGCATGAGAAAAATGTGCCATGAGGATCGCCGAACTGGCCTGACGAAGGCCGAGAGAGGACGCAGCGAGACTCTTCGCCCGACATAGTCCAATTTCTGGACTCCTTGTCAGGAGGTTTGTCACATCCCTGGCGTCGCGCTCGGAAAACGCTGTCGGTAACCAACCCTCAGCAGAGGGTGTTCAAAACCGGACAAGAACCGTGGGACCATGACACTTCCTGGCCATCCTGGCCAAGGCGCAGGGCAGGAAGCAGGCGCCAAAGTTCCGCGTGTGCTGGACCCACTATGGCCTCGCCACCGGAAAGGCCTCCGTCGAGAATCCTCGGTCCAGAATCTCCGTGAGGGGATACCTGGCCCGCTTGAAACGGGTTCGCGCTCCATCCCGTAGACTCCGAGATGAGCCGAAGCAGTCCTAGGAAGGACGACGGCTATCGTCCATTGGCTGACCTCCTGAAGACTCAAGTCCAGTCGCTTGGAGAAGAAGGAGGAATCATCTTCGACTCGGAAGAGTCCTCAAGAGCTGCCTCTGGCCTGAACCACCTTCACCTGCGAGGTCGGTCGGGAGTGAGGGTAACTCTGACAGCCGATGGGTAAACCCTTAGCCGACCGAGAATCTCGGTCGGAGCCCCAATGGTGGCTGTGGAGGCGGAGGTTCCACCGCAATCGGTGGAGCAGCTGGTTTGGCCAACAACCGCCTGGTATAGGCCTCGGCAAGTCGAGGGTTGTGTCGGCTGCCCGTGACAGTTACTTAATGGCCGGGAAGGCGCCGAGTCGGCTTATTCCCGCCAGGAGGAGTTGTTGCAACATAAGGTCCTCGTACCGCCGACGTAATTTACGCTAAGCCTCCTCATCCGAGGAGGAGGACGAGAGACGAGCGCGACGCCGCCACCGCTGGTGCCGAGACCGAGACCGCTTATGACGTGGGAACGGCTGGACCGCCAAGAGGTCCAGACCGAGACCGAGAGTCCTGGAATTTCCGTCGGAGGAGGTGTCGGCCGGAACTGACACTCCCTTCGCCGGAAGGTCCATCCGGAGGCTCCGGAACCGGAGGCACAGGCGAGCCCACGGATCCTCAACCCTCCCTGGGAACCGGGAGAGGGGAATCCGGCTGCAAAGGCGACAGCTCTGTCTCAATGGGTCGAGAAAAATCTGACTTCATCAGTGGGAGTCTCGCCAACTGACCTGACGGGGACAACCGTGCAGGCCAGTGGCCGGCCGAAGGGCCGACCGGACCGACGGTCGACGGCCCGGGAGAGGGACCTTCCCGGCCCCAAGAGCGGCCGACGGAGGGACTTACTTTGTCCTCTTTTTGGACCGAGAAAGGTCCAGCAGACGCAGGCCTTCTCCTTTAGTGGAGAGGGACAGACAAAGCTCCTTAAAGGAAGCCGGTAGGAAGAACCCAGAGAGAGCGGGATAAATGCCGGCCGAGGAAGATACGTCACGCCGCCTCCTCTTCGAGGGCGACCATCCGCCGAGCTGATCCGCCCGAGCCGCGCATGGACACCGCCAACCGGGCCTCTTGACTTCACCGGAGGGAACCTTCGGACGGCCCAGTTGCAACGGGCAGCACGGTCTTCGGGAGGACGAGGGTCGAGAAAGATGAGCACAGGTCGCAAGCCTCGCGGGTCGCTCAAGGCCTAAGCAGTAGACACACGTGGAGTGTGGATCCGTCCGAGACATCTTCTGCCGCATGGGCATCTCCAAATCCAGGAGTCGATTTATCCATCGCAGTCATGAGGGATCAAGACTGAAGTCTTTTGCAAAATATTATTTTAAATCCGCAAACGGAGAAATAGGAACTAGTCACAAAACGCAGGCTGTAGGAGGAAACCTGAGCTGGCCCGGTGAAGATCTGGCGTCATGGGGCGGAGCCGAGAGTTATACCACCCGGGTGGGTGGGAAGAGCAAGCTTGAAGACCTTCCGGCAAGATTTAAAGCGGCAAGGATACTGCCAATGAGTGTGGATGAACAACATATCCATGTCCCTAGAAGTTAAATTTTTCAAGGTGGGTACTGCAGCAGTGCAAGAACTTTCAAAAACTTTAAAACCAACCAAGGAGGCACGGGTACTGGATGTAGTCCTGGCAGACAGTGACCAGATTGGGGGCCTGGAGATAAGGGACCCGTTAGCGGGGCGTGACCATGCCAAGGTCTGGTTCTGCCTGGACCTAGGAGGGGTAGAAGGCTGCACAAAGACGGCGGTAACTGACTTCAGGGGGGGCGGAATTTAAGGAAATGGGAAGGATCCTTAAGGAGCATTTGGATGGGATTGGGTCAGACATGGACGCTGACAGTAGGTGAGAAATCATCAGGAGAGGGGTGCAGGATGCTACCAGCACCTGTGCAAAAGAAACACGAAAATGTGGTAGGGCCCGAAAACCCTGCTGGTGGACCAGGGAGGTCAGGAGGGTCATGGGGAAAGAAGGCAGCCTATAGGCAATTCAAGTGCTCAAGGAGTGAAAGGGATCAAGGGGTACGAGCTGATGGCTAGAAGGGCCACTAGGTGGTGAGGGCGGCCAAGGCAAGGAAGGAGCAGAACCTGGCCAGGGAAATTAGGAGAGGGAACAAGGGGTTCTTTAGATACATTGGGGAAAAATGAAGGGTGAAGGGGCAGATTAGCCGGATTAAAACAGGGGAGAGATGGGCACAAGACCCGGGGGAGCAGGCTGAGGTACTAAATAAGTACTTCACCTCAGTTTTCACCAAGGAAAATGGGGATGCTGCATCATACATGGGAGGAGAAAGTGATACTGAGGAGGGGGAGACCCTTACTGATCGGCAGGTCTGGGGAGAGGGGGAGGCATCACTGGCAGGAGGGGGGAAGGCTAAGCAGGGAGAAGAGGTAGCGGAAGTGGAAATCACAACAGAGAGAGTGAGGGAAGCCCTCAGGTCCCTTAAGACTGAGAAAGTACCGGGGACGGATAAATTACATCCCAGAGTGCTGAAGGAACTTGCGGATGTCCTGCGAACCCTGGTGGAGCTTTTCACCATCTCTGAGGACAGGTGGGTGCCCCAGGACTGGAAGGTGGCGCATATAGTGCCTATCCACAAGGGGGGGGGTCAAGGGAGGTGGCAGGGAACTACAGGCCTGTCAGCCTGACATCGGTGGTGGGCAAGGTGATGGAGGGCACAGTCAAGGAGAGGCTGGGGGGGGACCTGGAAAGTCAGGGTCCTGGACGATAGACAGCATGGATTCGTCCCAGGGAAATCGTGTCAGACAAACCTTGTGGAGTTCTATGACTGGGTGACGAGTGCCTTGGACCTGGGTAGACCAGTGGACGTCCTCTTTCTAGACTTCAGCAAGGCATTTGACTCTGTTCCTCACGTGGGCCTGTTGGATAAGCTGGGAGAAATGGGGGTGAGGAACCAGATGATCAGATGGATAGTCTCATCCCCAAGGAGGGTCATTAGTGGGGTCCCACAGGGATCAGTCCTTGGGCCCCTCCTGTTCAAAGCCTACGTCTCTGACATAAGGACAGGTATCAGGAGTGAGATGAGTCTCTCTGCGGACGACTCGAAACTGGGGGCAGTGGTGGATGGGGAGGAGGGGGGTGGCCCTATAGGGGGACCTGGAGGCTCTGGAAAGATGGTCTAGAAAGTGGAAGCTGAGGTTCAATGCAGGAAAATACAAGGTACTGCACCTGGGGGCCAGAAACCCGGGCCAAGTGTACACCCGGGGAGGGTGGAATGCTACAATTCTCGATGGCTGAGAGGGACCTGGGGGTGGTGGTGGATGTCAAGATGAACAACTCGGAGACTTGTAGGAGGGCAGCAGCCAAGCCCAACAGAATGCTGGGATGCATCGCTAGGAGGATCACCTCCAGAAGGAGGGAAGTGATACTCCCTCTGTATAACTGCTTGGTGAGGCTGCACCTCGAGTACTGCGTGCAGTTTTGGAGGCCACACTTAAAGAGGGACATTAATCTCCTGGAGAGGGTCCAGAGGAGGGCAACCAAAATGATTTGGGGCTTGGGGGACAGGACCTATAAGGAGAGGCTCGAAGAGCTAAATATGTACACACTGGAAGAGAGAAGGGACCGGGGGGACATGATAGAGGTCTTCAGGTACGTGAAGGGGGTAAATAGGGGACGAACAGTCAGGGTGCTTCGAAGGAAGGAGGATGGGGCCACTAGAGGGCATGTGTGGAAGCTGGAGGGGAGAAGATTCAGGGGAGAAAGGAGGAGGTGCTACTTCACTGAGAGGGTGGTGGAACCATGGAATGCGCTGCCTAGTGGACTGGTGGAGGCAGAGACGGTGGAGGGGTTCAAGAGGGGGTGGGACAGGTATAGGGGAAGGGTTCTGGAAGCAAAATCCAACGCAGCGACAATATCCGGAATTGGGAAGGGAGAAGCCAGAGAAGGCAAGGGGGGCAGCAAGGTCAGCTCCCAGGGTGGGGGCTGACCAAACGAGCAGATGCAAAAGACTGTTAGGTCTATTCTGCTGGCATTTTAGTATGTTAGTATATTTCAATTCAGGAATGTTAGAAAATGGGAAGAAATTGGTACGGTTTTGCCAGAAACCAATTATTACTTAAACTACATGGTGACTAACACATACTGCTGCTTTAACACAAGTTAATGCAGCTAAGCACTGGGCCCTGAATTTATAGTGCACTCGTGCAACAGTGTGCTACCAGCATAGTTACTATGCCAGGGAGGATGCTTAATGCAACAGGTTACAACCACACCAATACAGTGCCCAATGTCTGACATTTATTTAAAAACATGACCTCACTGAGGAGGTGTTACACTATGAACAGTCACAATGTTTTAAAATGCCAAAAAATGACCGGGGAAGTTGAACATATCCTTTAACAAGGGGAAATGAGGGGTGGTCTGTCAGGAAACATATCACATCATCATACTATTCCAACTCGAATTTGAACACCAGCACTACAATCTCAAATGTGTAACCTTTGTGAGAAGCTGTACATTTCTAATGAAATGCTGTTTTGCAATCTATACTATACTTGCAATCTATACATGATAAAGGTTCTGGATAATGCAAAAATAGTAGATGTATGAGAAGCAAGATACAGACAATCCCAAATAAGCCCCCAAACCACAGCATTGCTAAACTTCATGATATAAATAAGAATCTGGACAAAATACCACCAAAATCTTGAAACAGCGGTCGTGAGTGAGTGTGTGTGTGTGTGTGTGTGTGTGTGTGCGCGTGTGCTGCTCATGTAAGCATCATGTTTGAGCAGAAATAATTTTCCTGCAAGCTAAAGCACAGCAAGTCTCATTTAAAAGGAAAGCTAAAGTCTAAGACCCCCATTTTCAAACCCAGAGGGATGCATGGCACATCTAGATGCGACACCCAAAAAAAATGGTCCAGTGCAAAAAAATGCAACATTCAAACAAGATGTGCGATTCCAATGGATCGCGCATCTTGTCTGAATATAGCAATCCTAGTGAAAGACGCAAATGGAGACAGTTGACAATGCACCAGCGCATCCTGGAGGATGGCCTGAATACCAGGTATGGGGATGTGAGGCGCATCCCCACATGCACCTATTCCAAATTCCCCAATATTCAGCCACAACAGGCCATCTGCATGCTCATGATGGCCGCATTTGCATGCGGCGCATGGCACAATGCACCGGGCGGCCTGCCCCACCACCCAGTCACGTTCAACATTAAATCGCAATCCATTTCCATAGTGTAGGGACTCTTCCCCCGTCCTGAACCCCGTTCAAAATACAATTCTATTCTCCCAACCCATTTCCATAGTGTAGGGATCCCCCTCCACGTCCCAAGCCCCATTAAAAATATAATTCATATTTCCAGCCTTCTTCCATAGTGTAGTGGCCCCCCACCCCATCCTGAGCCCCATTCAGATAATTAAAAAAAAAAAAAAAAACTGTATAATAATTTCCCCATCCCTTTTCACAGTGCTAGTGGCCCCACCCCATGAACCTCCTCCCCACCGACCCATGCCAGTGACTGGCATCGCTCCACACCTTTCGTTGATGGCCAGCCGCCAACTAAATGGTCCTTATTTCATAATGTACAAAGTACAAGCTCACTGAGTGAGGTTGTACTTAGTACAAGATCGGGATCGATCAGTCGGCGGCTGGCTGTGGCAGAGTGTGAAGGCTGTGCTAGTCACCGGTCAGGCGGGGTGGGAGGGGTTCATGCCTGCCGGAGTGGTGGGGTGGGTGGGGCCACTACACTATGGAAAAGGAATGGGGAATATGATTATATTTCGAACGGGGCTCATTATGGGGTGGGAGGCCACTACACTATGAAAAAGGGCTGGGGAATATAATAATATTTCGAACGGGGTTCGGGACAGGGAGCAGGGGTCTCTACACTATGGAAATGGGATGGGGTTTGTTGCAGGACACTGAGCTGGGGGGAGCAGCTGTTGTGCTCCTATGTGCAGTATAGCAGCCTGCCTGTGGGTGGCCAGGACTTCGGCATGGTTCTTCTATGCCTAACTTTGTGCAGCACATCTCCGAGACGTGTGGACAGCTGCGCCGCACATCTTTGCTGAATATGGGGATGTGCTGCATATTCATGGGCACGTCCCCTCGAGATGTGCCGCACACATTATTGCTACGTTTGGGCACAGCCGGAGATGTGTGGTATATCTTGTCCATTTGAATATCGTGCTGCAGCACATTTCTTGAGATGCGCTAGCACATCTTTGAAAATGTCCCCCCAAGTCTTTACTACAAAGGAATGTAATCGAGACATATCGATATCCGGCACCTTGGAGGTCTTCTTAAAGTAACATTACAGATAAATAAATAAATAAATAAATAATACCAAGGTTCTACTCAGAGCAGGTTATTTCTGAACTGCGCTGAAAAATAAATCAACCCATCTTCAGCATCCATACAAATCTAACATTACAGTCAACTTGAGATCCATCATCTCCTGCAGTACTTTTAATAGTAACAGCTTCAACAGTCTTCAAAAAGCTTAAAAGGCCCCCATTTACTGCTTAACAGCTTATCTATAATAATTGTAACCTATTCAAAGTAGGCTAAAGAGGTGGTTCTAGCCATTTTCTCGGAACTGCTGTTTAATACGGGTTTAATTTTCCATGACGATGAAGCACCAGAACTGGCATTTTGTTCATATCTGGGAGCATGTGTACTGGACAAAGGATACGGTTTGCATAAAGATTCCATCAACAGAAAAGAAAGCCTATTAACCATTTAAGACAATGCCTCTTGTTGACTATTTTAAGAGGATTTTAGGGTCAATTATGTCAGGAGACGGAAACTACTAACAGGATTTGGATTCCATCTTATAAGGTGAAAAGCAAAATGCTAAGGCCACCAAGTGATGTTGTTCCACCATCTACAACCAGCAGCTAACAATCACTATCCTGAATTCTTAGCTTTAGCATAAAATCCACACAGGCAATGCAGTTGTTTCTTAGCTTTCACTACCAACCACAAGAATGCTGTTACTGGTAGTAAAACTGCAGTTCAGTCCTTGTAGGTAGCAAGTTTAAAAACAGATGCTTTCTTGATTGCAATGTAGTGAAGACCACATGATTTACATTTTTAACATACTCTAAAATGTTTAAACAGCACCTATCGTGCTCCATTACAACATTCCCCCCCCTCACAGCCATAAGGGAAGCTTACCTGTTTTCAGGGCGGAGAGGATGGATGCATTTCGGAGGGGCCGATCCTGATCCTTTCCACTTCCCGGTTTAGAGACCCACTCCCCCATACTCTTACATCACAACGTGCTAGCACAGGGGCACTCTACATAGGCATGTTTGGAGCACACCCCCGCGTTCGCTAGCTGTGCTGTAAGAGTATGGGAGAGTGTGGGGGCATGTCTCCAAACCAGGAAGTGGAAAGGATCAGTGGCTCGGCTCCTCCAAGCCAAAATACGATCCCTTCCGAAAACCCAACTATATAAAAATGTGTTGTGTTTTTTTCTTAATATGGTTGAACTCCGAGCCAGGTTAAGGGTCCTTCATGGCTGTAAGCACCAGTGCCACGAAAGGTGCTTTTTAATTGTAGTGAGAAAGAAATAATGTGTCCTACTGGAAACTGAAACCAGGCCCCCGTAATACCATCCCGGTGCTCCAACCACTGAGCTATAGGCTCACATGGTTGGACCTGGGATTCCCGGAGACACTTCCCATCTCTGATACTGCATATCCTGCAACTAGGAATAATCAAGATGACAGATGTTTTTTGGTGCAATGTTAGCCACTTTGAAGCCATTTAAAATCACAAATCAACTGAACCCAGGCAACTATTTCTTTCTTACTCAAAAGGTGTCAGTGGCTCAGTAGGTAGCACACTTGCCTCTGAGGCCGGGAGATCAGAGGGCTGTGGGTTCAGTTCCCACATCTGGCACTTGGGTTAATATCCCAGTACTGACACTGTAGTGCAGCATGAGAGGGGTGCTGCACTTCTGAGGTGCCGTCTTTCCGATGAGACGTTAAACCGAGGTCCCATCTGCCTGGATTGGTGGTAGTTCAGGTGGATGTTAAAGATCCCATGGCACTTATCGAAAAGAGTAGGGGAATTTCCCGTGTCCTGGCCAAATTTCCCTCATTCACTAAAAATACCACCAACAGCTTAATCTGGTTCAAGGTCAGTTGGCATTTGTCTGTATCCCCCCCTCCCCCGGGTCGTGCCTGAAAATAGGCAGGATTTGTCTAGTGTACTTACCCGGTCAACAAAAGCTAAATAAATAAATAAAATAAATAAAACATCCGCCTCTGGACCAGAAGGTCATGAGTTCTCGTCCCACACCGGGATTGGACTTGCACCTAAAAATCGCTGGCATCCGAGTGCAGTATTGGGGGGTGTTGTACTGCTGGAGTGCGCCGTCCTTTGGATGAGACGTTAAGCTGAGGTCCCTTCTGCCCATACTGGTGTTGTCCTGGTGGGTGTTCAGGTGGAAGTAAAAGAACCCAAGGCACGCTTCGCAAAGATTAGGGAACATTCCCGGTGTCCTGGCCAACATTCCCCTTCCCATAAACCGGTTCATGCAATTATCCAGGCTGTGTGTGGGTGATGTGCGATATGGCTACCACCACACATTCAGGCACTTCACTACCAGTCTAGCATTGCTTGTAAAGCACTTTAGGATACACTGTGTATGAAAAGCACTATATAAATGCTGATTCTTCCATTTGTGATTTAAATTACTGTGTAACATGGGTTCTGAAAATACAGATTACTCACCTGTAACAGGAGTTCTAGGAATGGTATATGTTGTTCATCCACACTGTCTGGCAGGTTCCTTGCCGCTTTAAATCTTGCCGGAAGGTCTTCAAGCTGGCTCCTCCCACCCACGTGGTAAAACTCTTGTCTCCGCCCCATGACGCCAGATCTAGCCCGCTGGAAGCCAGGTTAGGCGCAGAAGCCGGGAGGTCGGGTGGGTCATGTGGATGAACAACATATACCATTCCTAGAACTCCTGTTACAGGTGAGTAACCTGTATTTCTAGGGACATGGATATGCTGTTCATTCACACTGTCTAGCAGACTCCTAGCAGTTCTCCGGGAGGAGGGAGGCAAGGCGCACACCCCCTACTTGGGAAATAAAGACTGGAGAACAGAGGCCCCAAAACCAGCATCCCGGAGTGACTCAAGGTTGATATGGTAGTGGGTGATGAAGGTGTGTGCTGACTTCCAGGTAGCAGCCCTGCAGATTTCCTGGATAGGGACGCCCTGGAAGCAGCCACCAATGCAGCGTGTGGTGGGTAGAATGAGCCTTATCCTCTGGGAGGCTCCATGCCCACCAACCTATAGCAGAGATCTATGCAGGAGGTGACCCACCTGCCTATCGTCTGCTTGGCTGCAGGTCTGCCAGGTGCGGCTTCAGCATAGGTGACAAACAGCTGGCGAACCTCTCCCCGAACTTCAGCCGTCCGCTCCTTGTAGTAAGCGAGTGCTCTTCTAGGGTCCAAAGTATGGAGCCTATAATTGGCCTCCGAGGTGTGACTGGGGTAGAACATCGGCAGAGTCAACACCTGTTTAAGGTGAAAGTCCGACATCACCTTCGGAAGGAATTTCGGGTGGGGGCGCAGGACAACCTTGTCCCTGTGGAAGACCAGATAAGGTGACTCGATGGAAAGCACCTGGAGCTCTCCCATCCTTCTGGCTGACGTGATAGCCACCAAGAAGGCGGTCTTCTACGACAGGTGAGAGATGTCACACCTATACATCGGTTCAAATGGCTTGCCCATGAGCTTAGCCAATACCAGCAGTAGATCCCACGGAGGTGGAGGCTCTCGCACCAGAGGGGATATGTGATCAAGGCCTTTGAAAAAGCACCCGACCACCTTCTCCTGCGCCACCGACTGCTTCCCGCCCGCCCTGTAAGCAGAGATGGCTGCCAGGTGCACCTTAAGGGTCGTCAACTGAAGCCCTTGCTGAGAAAGGGACCACAGGTAGTCCAGAATGCTTGCCAAGGAAGAGGAGGAAGGGTCCCCGTCCTTGCCCTGACACCAAATGGAGAATCTCTTCCATTTGAAGGCGTAGCATTTTCTGGTCGACTCCTTACGGGACACCTCAACGACATTGAGGACCTCATCAGAAAGACCCAAGGCATGGAACTCTAGCCGCTCAGGAACCAGGCCGTCAGGTGCAGGGATTGAAGGCCCGGGTGGAGTACCTTCCCCTTGCTGACTGAGATCAGGTCCGGGCCGGCTGGAAGCTGCCTCGGGAGCCTGGAGCCGAGGCTGAGGAGATCTGGATACCAGAACTGGTGGGGCCAGTCTGGGCCACAGAATGACCTGCACTTCTCCCCTTCTCCTTGAGAAGCACCTTGTGGATCAAGGGAAATGGAGGGAAGTGAAGAAGAGGCCTGGGGTCCGCGGCCTCGAGAAGGCATCCCCATGCAGAGAGCCCTGCTGAGGGAGGCGGGCATGGAACAGCCTCAGCTTCGCATTCTCCCTGGAGGCGAACAGGTCCACCTGAGGAGTGCCCCAGTGGGAGAACAGATCTTATACTACCTCCGGCAGGACAGACCACTCGTGAGATGCAGCACCTATCCGGCTTAGGGCATCGGCCAGAGTGTTGGAGGCCCCTGCCACATGGATGGCTAGGAGATCTGCCTCCAGTCTGCTCACGAGAGACCAAGTGCGGAGAGCCTCTTTACACAGAGGCAAGGAGTGCGTCCCGCCCTGGCGGTTTAGATAGTACATGGTCGTGGTGTTGTGCGTCTGGACCTGGACCACTTGACCCCGTACAAACGAAGCGAAGGCGGTGAGGGCTAGTTGGACCACTCGAAGCTCCAGTAGGCTGATGTGGCATCAAGACCCCTGAAGGGACCAGAAGCCGTGCGCTCTGAGCTCCCCAGATGGGCACCCCAACCCATCAGAGAGGTGTCAGTCGTCAGAGTGACCGTCGGCTCTGGGCGGACAAACAGGATACCCTCCTGCAGATGAGCTGGAACGAGCCACTACTGGATGCCATTCCACATCTCCTGGGTCACTGTCACTGGCTGGTCCAGAGGACCGGAGTGCTGTGACCACTGGCAGGCCAGTCCCCACTGCAGGGGATGCATGTGCCATCAGGCCCAACAGACCACGCTGGTGCAGGCCGCCATGAGGCCCAGGAGGCGCAGCAAGTCCCAGGCAGAGCACAATTGCCCAACCAGAAATGATTGGGCAAAGGGGGAAAGTACCTCGGCCCTGTCCGCCGCGAGCCGGGCTCTGGCTCAAAGAGAGTCGAGCTCTGCCCCGATGAACTGAATCACCTGCAATGGCACGAGTTCCGATTTGGCCTCGTTGATGAAGAGGCCAATCTGAGAGCAGACCTGGAGGGCCAGATCCCTGGACCGCTCCACCTCCAGCTTGGAAGGGGCTGCAATCAGCCAGTCCTCCAGATAAGGGTACACCTGGACCCTTTGGTGCCGCAGGAGTGCTGTCACCACTGCCATGCATTTGATGAAGACCCTGGAAGCTGGAGAGAGGCCAAAGGGCATGGCCCGGAACTCGTAAAGGGATCCCTCTGCTCTGAAGCAGAGGAATCGCTGGTGAGACGGACGGATTGGGACGTGAAAGAACACGTCCTGGAGGTCCAGAGAACAGAACTACACGCCTCGTTCCAAGGATGGAATGATCTGAGCCACAGTGACCATCCTGAAGGTTTGAGACCTTAGGAACTTGTTTAGGTCATGTAGGTCTAGAAGGGGCACCAGCCCCCCCATCCGTTTTGGGACCAGGAAGTACCTGGACACAAACCCTAGGTCTGGTGGAGGATCTGCCATCTCCCTGATCACCTCCTTCTGAAGGAGCAGGGCAATGTCGGCTCGACGAGCCAACAGAGAGGCTGCGGACCCCGTAGCCCCCCATGGGGTGACGGCTCGACAGTGTGGTGACTGCTCGAATTCCAGAGGCAGGCTCTTTCCTACCACTTCCAGCACCCAGCAGTCCGTGGTGATATCGGACCAGGCGGAAAGGAAGTGGCGGAGCCGCCCCCAAGGGGAACCGGGAGGAGGACGAGGTTGGGGCGACACCCCTCAACCCATCACTGGGCAGGCTTGGAGGAAGGACCGCCAAGGAGCCTCCTGACCTTTCCCTCCCGGCTTCCTGCTGGAGGAAGCAGCAGGCTTGCTTTGGGGTGCCAAATGTAACCTGCTGGCCCCGTGATGCAGGTGTTGCTGAGCCGGATGTGCCGCAGGGGCTGAAGGCCAAAAGGGCTTACGCTGCTGCTGGCAGCCTTTTTCCTTCTGGGCAGATGTGACAGAGTCCAAGGTGGCGTTGGACTTCTCGATCCATTGCAGATGACCCTCCACCCCGGGAACGAACAAGTCGGTACCCAAGAAGGGAACATCTGTCAGCTTGTGCTGGGTATCTGCTGTAAAAGTGGAGATTTGCAGCCAAGCTCTGCGGCGCATGGCCACTGCGACAGCTACTGACCAAGCATACGAGTCAGCAATGTCCAAGGAAGTTTGGAGCTGCTGTTTGGCTACCGCCCTTACCCGATCCCACACCTGCTTGACCGTCGTCTGAAGGTCAGCCGGGAGATGAGGAATCACCTCATCCAGGGAGCCCAAAAGGGCGTGTGAAAAGTGTGCCATCAGAACGGCCGAGCTGGCCTGACGAGGGCCTAGGGAGGAAGCAGCATAGACTTTCCGCCCAGAGTAGTCCAGTTTCTTGGACTCCTTATCGGTGGCTTGTCCACATCCCGAGCGTTCCCAGAACGCCGGAAAACGCTGTCGGTCACTAACTCCTCCGTGGAAGGATGCTCTGAGAAACAGGAGAGTGAACCAGTGGGAACAGCATACTTTTGAGCCATCCTGGCCGAAGGTGCTGGACAAGAAGCTGGCCGCTGCCATAGCTCCAGGGCCAGGCCAACAATGGCTTCGGCCACCGGGAAGGCCTTCGTGGGTGAATCCCCTCGGTCCAGTATCTCCGTGAGGGAATACCTGGCCCGTTTTGAAACGGGTTCAAGCTTCATCCCAGTGGACTCTGAGATGAGCCGAAGCATTCCAAGGAACGAGGATGGGCTCTCGTCCACCGACTGACCCCCAGTGGACTCCAGGTCAAGCGGTCTGGAGAACAAGGAGTCGTCGTCGTCAGACTCCGAGGAGTCTGCGAACAGCTGCCAAGTGCCCGAGCCACCCTCCACCTGCCAAGGTCAATCGGGAGTGAGGGTGACCGATAACCGGTGGGGCAAGCCCTGACCCGACCGAGAATCCTTGGTCGGGGCCCCAGGTTTAGGTTGTGGAGGCAAGAGTTCCACCACAATGGGTGGCGCAGCCGGCTTCAGCCGAACAACCGGTGCCGGCTTCGGCTCCTCGACTACAATGAGAGATTGTTTCGGCTGCTCTGGTGACAGCCACTTAATGGCTGGGGAAGGTGACGGAGTCTGCTTATTCTCAGACAAAAGGAGCTGCTGCCACATTAGATCCTCGTAGCGCTGACACAATTTGCGCTGGAGCCCATCCTCCGAAGAGGACGAAGACTAGGATGAGTGGCGCCACCGCTTTCCATGGTGCGGAGACAGTCGATGTCGGCAGGATCGCTGGACCTGGAAGAGGTCCAAGACCTTCGGGGTTTCCGAGGGTGGGTCTGGGAGGGGGCGCGGGAAACCTGCTCCTCCCTCGGTTCAGGGACCTTAACCGGGGACACCGGCACAGGAGGCACAGGCAAGTCCTTGGTTTCCACTGGGGGAACCGGTGAAGAAGGGTTGTCGACTTCTCCAGTCGACAGCCCGTCTGACGGGTTGAGAAAAATCTCGACTGCGTCGACGGGTGTCTCGGCCAGCTAACCTGACGGGGACACCGTGAAGCCAGCGGCCTTAGCTACAACCTCAACAGAAGTAGAGTGTCGACTATCCAGGGAAGGGGACCTCTCCCGCTCCCACGAACGTCGACGATGGGACTTACCCTTAGAGTCCTTCTTTTTGGACCGAGAGGAATGTCCCGAAGGCCCCTCTCCCTTGGTGGAGAGGGATTGACGAAGCTCCTTAAACGAAGCCGTGTAGGAGGAGCCCAAGGAGAGTGGGAGAAATGCTGCGACCGAGGAAGACGATGCTGCGGCCTGGGCCGCTTCCTATTCGAGGGTAATCATCTATTCGAGCCATTCAGCCGAGCCCGGAGCCGAGGACACCGCCCAACGGGCCTCCTTCAACTTGACCGGAGGATAACGTTTCTCAGGGCACAAAAGTTGTAATCTGGCAGCACAGTCCTGTAAGATCATAGCCAAAACGGACTTGCACAAGTCGCAGGCCTGCGAATCGTGGCCAAGCCCCAGGCAGTAAACGCACCTGGAGTGCGGATCAGTCCGGGACATCTTCTGCGCCCACAGGGGCACCAAAGAAATCTGGGAGTCTATTTGTCCATCGCAGCCGTGAGGGAAGATAAAGACCGAAGTCTTGTAAATTTTAAAATTAGTTTCGGGTTAACCAAAGAGTTTGGATCCAGGCCTAAACGCAGAGCGCAAAGGAGGGAACCTGAGCTTCCAGCGGTAAGGAAGATTCTGCCAACAGAGCTAATAGTTTTACCACCTGCTGGGTGGGAGGGAGCCGGCTTGAAGACCGTCTGGCAAGATTTAAAGCAGCAAGGAACCTGCCAGTAAGTGTGGATTGAACAACACATCCAAGTCCCTAGAATATAACATTACTCATGTTCTAAGAGGATTAACCCACTCCAGGGATGGGTTTACTGAGCATTAATCCACGCCTGGGCAGTTGAAGTCACTCTGCTTCACCCGTAACTCCAACCTCCCCCACCCCAGGTGTGGATTGATGCTCAGCAAACCCATACCCTGTCATGGGTTAATCCCTCCACAATTTGTGATTTAAATTGCTTAGCAGTGGCCAATACTGCACCAAAAACATCCAACTGTAAAATGTTTAAGACGGGGTAAAATGGGTGGGACATTTTTTTTCTTCTAATAATGGCACAGGAAAACAATACTTTCTAAAAAAGTGGGTCTTGGGAAAGTTCTGTTCATTTTAGATGACTACCAGTGTCAACCCCACATGGATCATACTTTGGGCAAATACAAGCAACCCACTGCATCATACGTATTTCAATGAGATAGCAATATGAGGCTCCTCAGGCTCCTACAAAAACAAGAAGCTAAGGCAGGGAAGAGAAAGAACAGTTGCGTACTTACCATAACAGTAGATCTTCAAGAGACTCATTAGGCCACACCTTTGGAACTATACCCGCATCAGCACTAGGACTAAATGGAAACTTTTGCTAGCCGGGGGCCGCCCATGACTGTCACACATTAGTGTCTATATAAATGTGGGCGGACCCATCTCTCCTCAGTTACCCACCATAGATTAGACTCTAAGGAGCTCCATTTCTGGGGAACCGGGAGATCAAACCAGCACCAACAATATTAGGTGAGAAATGGTACTGGACAGAACAATGGCTAGTTGGTCAACATTTCCGCAGCAGGTTCGACAAGGATGATCGAAGGCGGAAAAAGAACCGAGGAGAGAGGGGGTCGCCCACATTTATATAGATTTGGACGCATGACACCGTCATGGGCATCCCCCGGATAGCAAAAGTTTGAGTGGTCCTAATGCTGATGTGGGTATAGTTCCAAAGGTGTGGCCTAATGGAAGAGGCATCCTTGAAAAAGATCTTAAGTATACTGAGCCAATCAATGATATGTTACAGGTCAATCAGCCCACATGGGTTAGTCAGAGCAATTATGGGCTTGGTTGGTCACAAAGTCCTCTGCGTAAGCCGTTTTCAGTTTTAGTCTGCAGAATATCTACCAGATGGTCTTACAGATGACATTTATACACGAAAAGGGTTAAACAGATTAACCACTCCACAAGCGCCAACGGTGACTCTAGCAACTAGCGGTGGGTCTGCAGCAATGCCTTGAGTTCTGTCAATGTTGCCTGGCTGTAAGACGCTGAATGTTACTGATACATTCACAGTTCATTCTGTTATTCCCTTTCCAGGAGGAGTCTTTTTTTGGTTGGGGGCAACCATCAACATCCTCCCATTGTAAATTAGAAAAAAAAAATTTAGATTATGCCAAAATTGAAGGATCAGTTTTTGAATTCACAATTTAGAATAGCCCAACCAGGAGGCAGCATTTACGGTGTGGTCCTGCTTCTACCCCAGAGCATGCTCTGCTATTTTTTTTTTTTTAATTTTCAAACTGCCACTGTTAAATAGCATTGAAATTAGGTCCTGCTATATGGCACTAAACATTTATATTTTGGTGAAGATATTGGCGCACAAAAAATGCCACAGCTAGCCCTGTACCTTATTTCTCGAACAGAAGGCATGGACAGATCAAGTGACTTGTTCAGCAAATCTGTGATGGTGGTGGAATCTGAACGGGTGATCTCCAGATTCACAATTCTAGACTCTAGCCACTACATCACACTGCCTTCCCTAGTGAGTTTTAAAACATGAGCCGGATCAACGGACCTGTGGCACACCACTAAGGTCTTTACAGTCCCAAAAGCAGAGTATTAAACAAACTGCAAAAATTGATTAGCAAATTTATGCGTGAAAGTGCTAATCAGCTGTGACAATGCACAGCACATGGCACAGAATGATTTGCAACATTTTAAAAATACACAAAGTTTCATTAATGTTGTCTACTGTGCCATGCACGCACCTGAAAAATGATTAGCAGTCTACTGCTACACATTTCTGGAAATGATTAGCATAACCCTCTGTTTTGCAATGCACAGCATTGTACTATGCTATACCAGCTATTTAATACCCTGCAAAAGTGCAGGATTTTTATTTTTTTTTGCTCCCTCCCAGCTCCGGGCCAGTCTTTCCTTCAGGCCACCCTCGCCTCCTTACACACCGCACTGCCTCGGATTAGCCACTCTTCCACTTCCACATTTGCAGCTCCCCAGGTGACCCCTGAGCGCAGACCTTCGCGGGTGGGTCACCTCCTCCGAGGGGAGGCGCAGGTGAGGGGGCGCCAACGCCAATTCGTTCGGTGCTGCTGGGACGGTGTGTGCACCGTCCTCGACTCGGCGTAACGGGAGCTGGCGACCATCATCTGTTCGGCTACGGCACTTTTCCGCTTGCTCCCTGTGGGACATGGTGTGCCACTTAATGTAAGGCTGACGCTGACGCTCACTACACCCCTTAGTGTTTGGGACCCCGCGAACTGCCGTACCCCCAGCCTCCACTAGGGATCAGCAATTATCGGGTCGCGTCCCCCCCCCTCGAGAGAAGGTGAGCAGTCAGCAGACGCTCAAGCCCTCTCTCCCCGGACGGCCTTCCAGCACCCGAGTCCGTTCCCAAACCCGGGTTGTTGGCATCGCAAGCGGAAATCCAACCACTACGCAGACGGGCCAGCTCACAGGATGGTTTTAATATCCCACAGGAGGGAACACATTATGGATTACACTGATATCACACTTAGGAATACACAAAATCTACTGTACTCATTTGATAAACTTTTTCAAGTCAGGATGCAACCAAGGCAAGTTAGGTCAAACTAAGATACCATAGATGAGGAGTGCTTTTGTTATCTGCTACGTCACCATCACACAAATATTTCTAAGACATGTGGCAAAGCAGGAATATGAGGAGACAACCGCATTACCAGGCCATCTGGATACATGATGCAGAGCAGAACATACTCAAATGTATTTGAATACATATGCAAATAAATTATAACATGACAATTTGAATTCTCCCCCAAGGGGTATGACTATTAACAACTACATCTCACCTTACTGCTATTACATGTGTCACGAATTTTGGAAGGCACTGTCTCTTTTTATAACAGCTAACTGGCCATGTGAGGAAATGAAAAAATGAAGTAATCTACTCTCTGTACCTGTTCACCAACCCAGACATGGGTACCATTATGTAAATATCAATTTCTTACTTTTGCTGAGATAGCAACCCAGTTTTTTTGCTCAGAGCCCAGAAGATCAGCAGGAGTAGGAGAATGAGGGCAATGAACTGCTTAGGAATCTATTTGTACCCTGGTGACCCAAGGGTTACGTGTCTGCGCACACTTGGGACTGTGACCCCCCCCCCCGAAGTCTCAGCATTGGGCAGCGGGGTGGAGGAAATGCCAGGGCCTATACATGATAGCCAATAGAGGGGGTAGCTGCAATCCATGGGGGTCTCAGTACTGTCAGACAGTGTGAAGTGTTAAGGCTGAGGCTGTCAAGCATAGATGTCTTAGACCTATGGGGGAAGGAGGAAAAATACTATGTTAACAAAAATGTCAATTTTGACACATCAGAGGTGTCCAATCGCAAATCATGATTCACTGCTCTAAGTTGTGCATGTATCAGGGCTGTGGTACTATACCTGAAGCTGGTTTACCAAATCTTGCATTTACCACTGGATGTTTCTGAAATATTCCGATTGGCTGACAAGGAGATTATCTAGTAGTAGTTTGTTATGTTGCTTGCACGCATGTGCAAGAAACACAGTGCCATCATCCGAGTTTTCAGAGGTGTGGCACCCATCTTCCAATTTAGTCAGTGTGTTTGCAGGCGCCGCCCCAGTTCCCCAATCACTGCTGCAGCTGTCTATGACAGCAGTTGAAAATGCAGTGGTCACACAGTTGAAAAGGAGAGCTCCGCTTCAGTGAGCAGAGCTCCCCCCTACACACACACACACGCATACGGCGTGCTTATGCGCCTTCCCCTACGCACACACTGTACGGCCGACGGGGGTGCCCAATCCCCTGTCGGCTCCACGCCCCTTCCCCCAAAGCTTCCAGGTGCCACGCTGGGAGCCCACCCCAGCGTGGCAAAATCTGTTATGGTTGAAGACGGGGTGCCCAATCCCCGCCGGCTTCACCCCCCAAAAGAGTCCAGGTGCTACGCTGAGAGCACACCCCAGCATGGCAAATGTGTTACGGTCGACGGGGTGCCCAATCCCCATCTGCTCCAGCCTCCAAAACAGTTTCAGCTGCCACGCTGGGAGCCCACCCAGCGTGGCAAACGTCCCTCGTCGTCTTATTAAAAAACATAAACCTGTAAATACAAAAACTGTCCCTTGGTGCTTCTCCCTGCCCCCTTCCTACAACCCGCACCCACCCACTGCGCACCCTGCCTCCCCACACCCCCCCCAACCTATACTTACTTCTGGACCTCGGCGCGACGATCTTCTGTGGACCGAGAACACGTCTGCACTCTTCAAAGCCAACCGCGAACTGAGGAAACACCAGTAAGCTGTGTAATGGAATAGAGAGGGTTTTTTCAACTTTGCTGCATATCTCAGGCATTTTTTGGAATTTTGGCACCAAATTTTCAACATGGGGTTTTAGAACCCTCCTCGTGAATTGGTCACTGTCATATAAGTAATCAGCCCTAAGGGCGATTTATAGTCATCATGCCAGAAAATCACCTTCAGGACCGATTAATCCAACAGTGCCAGTGTTCATAAGGAGGGCTCTCAAAAAGCCTATGTTGCAAATTTGGTGAAAAAATTCCTAAAAATGAATGCTGTACGAGCGTGCGTTGCGCAGTTCCTACGCATGCTCGTAAGTTCACAAATTTTTAATATTTGCACTCCGGATTTTCAACATTGCCGTTTTACCACACCTCCTTATGAGCAGTACAGCTGCCATTTTTCACATCGCGCCCAAAATGTGTTTCCACGCATGTACCGCACAATGGCGCAGTCAGTGTGCGTAATCAATGTATGGGACTCTAAGAAAATCACAGTCACACTGTTCATTAGCAGAAGTGTTAAATTGGCTATGTTAAAAATTTGGCGAAAAAAAATTCCCAAAAATGACTTTTAGGAGCATTTGTTGCGCTGATCCTATGCACACTTGTAAGTTCGCAAATTTTCAATATTTTCACTCCAGATTTTCAATACTGCCATTTTACCACACCTCCTTATAAGCAGTACAGCTGTCATTTTTCACATCTCGCCCAAAACATGCTTCCGCCCATGTAGCGCACAATGGCGCAGTTGGTGTGCGAAATCAATGTATGGGACACATTAAGAAAATCACAGTGACACTGTTCATGAGCAGAGGTCTTAAAATGGCTATGTTGAAAATTTGGTGAAAAAATTCCCTTCAGAAGTTCTGCAATGCTGCTAATGAAGACACTAAACAGGACTAGCCGCAGGACCGATCCCTGCAGCACCCCACTGATCACCCCTCTCCCTAGACTGCACACCAGTTACCACCACTCTCTGCCTCCTGTCTGTTAGCCAGTTTCTAACCCAGTTTACCACCCTTTCCCCCATGCCCAGCCTACCCAGCTAGTTTATCAGCCTCCTATATGGGATGGTGTCAAAGGCTTTGCTGAAATCAAGGTGCTGCTGTCCACTGCCCCACCCTGATTCACTTCCTTTGTCACCCAGTCAAAGAAATCAACCAGATTTGTCTGACATGATGTCCCCACTGTGAATCCATGTTGTCTATGGTCCTGGGCTCTGGTGGCTTCTAGATGCCCCACTATCCTTTCTTTTAAGCAATGTCTCCATGATCTTCCCCACTACTGAGGTGAGGCTGAACGGTCATTGTTCCCTGCCTCCCCTGCTGTCGGACTTGTGTAGAGGGACGACATGTGCCCTCCTCCAGTTCACTCGTGTTGAATGACTCAGTGAACATGGCTGCCAGAGGTACTGCTATCTCCCTTCGCAGTTCTCTTAATATCCTTGGGCGTATGCCATCTGGTTCCATCGCTTTGTCCACCTTCAATTTAGTGAGCTCCTGCAGGACTCTTTTGCCTTTGAATGGACTATTGTTCACCTCTTCACCCCCTTGGCAACTGCTGTACTGTTGTGGCCCTTGCCCCTCCCACTCTTCTGTGAATACTGAACGGAAAGACACAGTGGATGTCTTGGGAGGAAGGTATGGAACTATCACTTCCAAATACCTAAACAGCACATACAAGCAAGCAACATTTGGCATTGAAAAATGCTTGTTATATATAGCAGGATCACAGAATTTCATGTGCTGTTTATCTGGAGACTATGTGGGCAACAACACACAAAAGGATGTGTGATAATACAGTAGTAAGATTCATGTGTTGGGTGGGTTGTGATTGCCGAAAAACTTCACCACCCAGGAAGTGTGATTATTACATCAGCCACATGCCCAAGCGTATTTTTTTTATTGCATCTGTAATATCAGAAATAGTCCAAAAGTGTTACGAGGTTAAATCTCTCTCTCAAATGCCTTAGTAATGGTAAATAAAATTGGTTACCATTTACCCAATGAGAAAACACATGATCTCTCTCTCTCTCTCTCTCTCTATGCTTCAAGTCCACTCAGCAGTAATATTAAGCAGATGCAGAAAACCATTGTAAACTAAATGCATCTCAGTTGGGCTATACTGGGTAAATAAATAACATAAAAATGTGAACAGCCGAACATATAGGCACATACATCCACTCAACATACACGGATGTTTAGCCCTCATTAAAAAACAAAATGACCCACAGCGCAGTGGTAGTGCTGACAGCATGCTGACCTCCCCAACAGCCAACAAACCAAGCACACCTCCCCCTGTCAAAACTAAATCGGATGTTGCCTCACTGAGAGAACAGCATAGCAGCAAGATCAGCTAAATCCTGACTGACTGACACAGGAATTACCTTCCATATCGAGATCTTCTCCTTTGGAGACCAAGGAGTATACACTGGGTCGAGTGGTAGATAAACTGCTTTTGTGGACTGAATGCAGTGATCACAGATTTGATGCCTTGCTCAGGAAAACAGAATTCCTTCAAAAACGGAGATGAACCAGGTGCATGCATCAGAAGAGGTGATCAGAAAAAACTGTGGCTGAGCACACAATACTTTGACCAAGCAGGCTACAAAAATAGCTACCATGTGGGCAAACTGCCAAAGTCTGTTAAGAGAAAACATCATGACAAGGAAACCAGAAAAATAAAGTTAGTGAAAGACATTTTAGTTACTACTATCAGGATCATCATGGTATCAAACCATGGGCTGGCGATAAGGGTAAAAGGGAGCTGGTGCAGCCTCCCCACCCTCCCAGTGCACAGCAAGGTAGACTAGATAACCCATGGCCCTTTTAACATCACCAGGCCAGCTGACGTTAATGTCCTGGAGACACCTTTATGGGAAACTGCCTTACCAAGCAGCTAGCACACACATTGACACCTGTAATGATGGGGTAGGGGGTTGAAGCCTCAGGTCCAGAGTCTCAGGCCATGTGGGCAAACAACAAGATTGCTCATGAGCAGGTTTTCAAACGTTTGGGGTGCTCTGAACCGTGTGCTGGTGCTGACTCGGACACAGGATTCCATAAGTTACTGGTTCGGTCCACAGTGAGTAGCACTCAGGAAGAACACTCGAACGCTAAATAATTGCAGAAATGTTTATTCAGGACTCTGAGGACACTAACAAACTTGCCCCAGCACTTTGACCACATGGGTCTTCCTCAGGGGGCATATCTCTCAAATATACGAGATACGCTCCCTAAGGAAGACCCACGTGGTCGAAGTGCCAGGGCAAGTTTGTCAGAGTCCTGAATAATCCTTTTGCAAGTATATACCGTTCGAGTGTTCTTCCAGAGTGCCACTCACTGTGGAACAAGAATGCTCATGAAGCTCAACTTTTCCCTCCGCTCACTCAGACGAGAAGGAGCAACCTGAACATTCATCAGACTCTAATGTGGAACTAAACTTACTTGCATTGTGCATGTCCCCCACCTCACATGACTGACTAAACCAAGGGACAAGGGAACAACGTGAAACACAAAGGGTTGGTATTATCGGCGGTTTTCAATGCTGGCAAGACAGCAATATACTCGATTGAAGGGGGACAACACCCTAACAGGTAATAAAAGCCAAACAAGCCTCGATGGTAGAAGAGAGAGAATGCAGACAAGTACATGACAGATGGACAGGCCTGGGGTGGGGAGTGGCTGATGTACCAGGCGATGAAATAAACAGCACGGCAGTGTGAACGGCAGATTGGGTCTTGTTTCCTCTCCCAACACATACAAGCCCACAGGGTGTAGCGGATGGTGTCAGACCCAGACAGAACTCATCCCTAGATTTGCTGGAGGCCCCTCATGGATGAGGAAACACCTCTAGAGTAAAGAGGCCCTGTCCCGCTCACGAGGTCTGGCACATACCATGCCTCCCCCTTGGAGGTCACAAGCTGGTCACTTGGCCAGGTTAGAGGGTACAGTTCCTCACCCAGAGATTCACAGTCAAACAGGGGCTGGATGCAAACCCCAATGTGTTTATTAGTTGTTTATATACCATGTAACCAAAGAAAAGTCATCTGTCTCACGGAGGGGGCGCTTATACCACATACCAGGAACAATAACGGCAGGGAAAATATGTTTTAATATACTCTACCAATGTCAGTGGCCTCACTAATCCAGTTAAGCAGTCCAAAACTATGACACATATCGAGAGGGCTAAGCCGGACATGATATACCTCCAAGAAACGCATCTTAGTAAAGCAAAGCATGAAAAGCTATGGAAATTTGCATGTCCACAGGTTTACTACTCTGACTTACCAGAGGGTAGATGCCGTGGAGTAACAATAATGATCCCCAGAACCACACAGTTCATGGAACAAAAGGCACTAATTGATGGACAGGTTGTCTGCTCTTGGCACAAGACACACTGAATAAAGTGCAGGCCAGAATCGCCAATGTGTATATTCTGCCTGGCTCCAACACCGAGGATCAGGAACCTCCTAGACCTTATAATCACCAATACCAGAGGGATGCTTATCCAGCCAAGAGATCTAAACCTACTGATGTCCACAAACATATGCTCACCAAAGCAAACAGCAGCACAAACATTTCATCGGGCATACTGCCCTCCTAGGATGGGCAGACATCTGGAGGAAACTGCATAATAGTACACGTGACTACATGTAATTTGGTATTAGGAGTAAATGTAAGGTACAGCCTCCAAGTCAACTCTCAAGTGGGAGGATGGATAGCAGAACCAATGAAGGAGAGAATAACCCTAATTCCGTGACTATCATATCTACCTACGAGCTAATTTCTTTCCAGAATGGTTGCACTTCTACGGTATTTCAGGGCTTAAAATTTGGGGGGGCCCCAACTTTGCCATTCATGCTTTTACCACCCTTCCCCAGCAAATTCTGGACCCCCGTGTAAGACAATCCTACACACATTCAGCGCCACTGCAATGCAGTGGCAAAGTGCAATGAAGCACCTTCTATAGCACTTTGTCACAGACTTTGGTCCCCCCCCCTTTTTTGAGCTTCTGTAGTCCCTGGTGGTTTAGTGTGCACGCCACTTTCATCCCCCTACTGCTCTCACAAGACTGATCCATGTGCAGGGACTGGAGAGAGACGCAGCATCCTGAGCAAGGGCCACCATCTCAAGCAAGGAGAGCAGGTCAAGAGAAGACCAAGGAGTCAGTGGACGAGAAGGGAGCAGAGACAGCAACAAGGGGGACTTGCTGGCTACAGCAGTGGCAGTGAGAGGGTCAGACCCGTTACCTGCGATCAGAAATAGTTTAACAAAGTTAAAAGAAAAAAGTGATGCAACATCAGCGGCAGGAAACAGAGAGGCTGGCACGGATGAGGCCTGTGACAGCCAAGAACAGTCGGCAGTCGACAACTGTCGGCAGAAACTACAGAAAAAAAAAAAAAAAGAATAAAAAATAAATACGTGATGCAGCAGGCACAGACATAATGTGAGCTGGCAGTCACTAAAAAGCAGCCAAATGAATGAAAACACAAACTACTAAGCTAAAGAATTTGGTAAGTGACAAATTAAAAAGGGCATTTGTTTTTGGCCCAAACAAACTTGTTAAAAAAAAAAAAAAAGTAAGGGAAGGCTTCTAAAGCACAACAAAATAAGGGTGCCTGGGAGAGGGAAAAAAAAGAATTTTGGAGGTGGACTGGGAGGGAAGGAGGTGACACCAACGGGCTGCAATTCACACACACACACACACACACACAAAAAGTTGCCCAACTTGCTGTTGTCATTCAGAAGTTGACAAAGACTGGCCCTGGGTGCACAAAACAAGATGCAGCACGCCTGGGCACAAGAAAACAAATCAAAACAGAAAAACCTGGTGCTAGACAGAGGGAATTGGGCCAACTCCAAAGCAGTTTCAGCAACAAGACAATTTTTTAGGGGAAACTGAGGGGTGAGAAGGTCTGTAAGCTGGGTGTAACGGTGTCCCAAGAAAAGTTAGACCTAGACTTGTTAAGAATAAAAAATAAATAACTTTTTCCAAGAAAGACAAGAACAGACATGTGGGCAAGCAACTTGAAAGGGTGGGAAGGTACGTAAGCTGGGTGTGTCCCAAGAAAAGCTGGATTTATTATAAAAGAACTGAAAAAATATTTTGTGCCAGTAGAGAACTGTGTGGAAACAACTGAAAGGGTTGGGAGGTCCATAACCGTTGGCCGTGTCCCAAGAATTTAGATTAAAGATAAATTTGTGACATGGCACAACATGCATCATTCATGACCTGACTGAAAAGCAAACAAATGTGAACGACAACCCTGAGGAAATACAGGGAAAAAAGGCCATACAAAGAATGTGCAGTAGTAGATGTGCAAGGCCCTGCACCAGAACTCAAGCTACAAGAATCAATTGGTGAGCCAGACATGGCATATACGGCACCAAGGTGCAGCTCCTCTAAAAATCAAGATATATTCCAACAGAAGCTCCTCTAAAAACCAAGATAAATTCCAACAGAAGCAGCTAAAGATTTACTAATAGTTGTTGTCTGACAGGCACTGGCCAGATGGACTGTGGTATTTGTAAGCCTTATGCAGATCCACTTCCACGTATTTATTTATTTGAAGAATCGGATTTACAACCTTTGAGCGAGGGGCTCATTTACAAAGGTATATCATCACATAGAGGACAGACAGTATGACATATTTACAGTGATTCAGTACGGAGAATGATACAAAGTAACAGTTTTCATACAATGAACAAATTGAAACAATTTAGGTGACAGCAATTAGCAACTGCAGGTAACTAGGCACAGGGGCAGGATGCCAAGGGGAAGATTTTGGGGGGGGGGGTGAGGTGGAGGTTCAGCCCAGTGTGCATTGTCAGGTGCTGAGAGAGTAGTGAGGCGCCATTTAGAGACAGGAGCAGCTGCGGGTGTTAAACTGGTTCCGCAGGGCGGTTTTGAAGGTGGCGATTTTTGGGGCATTGGAGATGGTTGCAGGGAGAGCGTTAAACCAGCTTGGGGCTCTGTAATAGAATGACCTCTGTGCTCGGGTGGTCCTAGTTCTTGGAACCAGCAGAGTGGCCTTGTTGGCGGTTCGGGTTGAGACAGTGGAAGGGGTATGATGGATGGAGGTAGTCACCCCGGGAGGGGAGAGTCCAAGCAGAATTTTCTTAGTTAGCAGGCATGTTTGGTATCGGATTTGTTCATCAAGGCTAATGAGCTTGGCCTCGTCACAGAGTTGACATGTGTGAGTGAGCCTAGGGGCACCAGTTATTAGTCTGCAAGCCTTGTTTAGGGTGAGGCGAACCTTGTTGAGGGATGTGGTGTCGGCAGCACCATATACCAGCAGACCATAATCCACAAGGGACAGTACTGATGATGTAAGGGCAAGCCAGAGAGCATCAGGTGGTAGGCAGTCCTTGTGGCAGTTGAGGATGCCAAGCAGAGTATTAAAGGCGGATGCAAGGGCATTAATATGGGCGTGAAAGGTGAGGGCTAAGTCGAAGGCTACCCCAAGGTATTTGTAGGAGTAGACTTGTTCTAGTGGTTGTCGGGTGCTAGGGAGGATAAGGAGTGGGCTGTTGCAAGCTTTGTTCTGAGGGTGGACGAAGAGCATTGTCTTGGGTTTTTTTGAGGTTAATGATGAGTCTGTGCTCTTTAAACCAGTTTTCGTAACTTCCGGTTCCACCACAGACCTGTAGAGACTTGAGAAAAACGGCTCTCCACCACCCAACTCGATAAACTACATAAATCCCCTTGTAAAATGCTCAAACCAACACCGAAACAGAGAAAATGTCAAACAGAGGCCCTAAAGACAGGAGAGGTTTGAAAATAACCCATCGAAAAAAACTTATTGTCTGGAGATGAAGACCGTGCAAATAGGGCCAGAGGGCCTCGAGATAGAAGTAGATCTCCATCCAGCACCTGAGGCTCAGAACAGGAGACAAATGGGGAATTAGAACAGTTATCGCATAACCGATTTGAAACTCTCCTAAATGAGATACAGGGATCCAGAAAGGAAAATCGAAAAGAATTTAAAAACTTATCTGACAAACTCACTAAAGTTGAAGCGCGAATGGATACACTAGAGGAACAAGTTGCAACTACAGAAGACCACACGCAGCAGTTAAGTAAAGTGATAGACCTGCTTCTACATCAAACTGCTGAATTACATGCCAAAACATTGGACTTGGAAAGTAGATCTCGGAGAGATAATTTAGAGTCTATGGGCTGAAAGAAGGAGCAGAGACATATCCAATGGCAGAATTTATGGAAAATCTACTCACTGATGTACTGAATCTTCCCACCGGATATACTTTAAGAATCAAGAGGGCTCACAGATCCTTGCTGAAAAAAACAACTTGATCCAGAGGCTCGACCCAGATCACTAGTGATCAAATGTGCTAGTTACAAAGTGAAAGATGACATATTACGCCGAGCCTGGTCTTAAAAAAAAAAACCTGAAGGATTTAGATTCTAAACTTACACTTGATCATGACTATCCACCGGAGATACAGAATGCTAGACAAAGACACAAAGACCTATCTTAAAAGTGCTCAGAGAACAAAACGTCAAATTTCAGACCCCATTTCCTGCACGCCTTAGAGTTATGTGGGACACTGGAGCTGTTTTATACGGATCAGCTCAGGAGGCGAAACAAGATTTGATAAAAAGAGGAATGAGAGTCCCAGACCTACCACGGGGGACAGGACAGCGCTTCCATCCGGACTGGCAGGTGGTGGCCCATCAGTACAACAAGAATAACATGCGACTGAATGCAAGGGAGGCGGCGAGATGTGTAGCAGCATTGATTCAGCATGCAGAAAAGAAAGAGGAATCCTCTATTCCCATGGAGGAGGAAGGGTGACTGTAGTCCAGAGTCTTCAGGTACTTAGTAAAATCGTTCCCCAGAGATGGGCCTCATATTGAGCTTATGCGCGAGCGGCTGTGCGAGGCCCTGATCTTGGGGTGGGGGTGAAAGAAGTGCAGAGACTCAGACACTGAAATGGCAGAAGTGGAAATAAAATACAACACAAGTGACCAAATTATGGGGACTTATGAGACTGACTGCCAAGAGATGGTATCTGCTTTAATACAAGGAGGAATAAAGTACTCTTTCAAATAATAAATATAAGGGAGACTACCGGTCTAAGAACTGTTAATTCTACCTATGGGATGAAATGTGGGAAATACACATATACATGTTGGGAAATTTGTACATGGAATTTATTGTACCAAATATTAGGGTCGGGGGGAATGGGGAGCCCAAAAGGAGCGAGTGATAACTTTAAAAGCAATGTAAGGTCAGTGACAGAATATTATTTACACAAGCCGATTACAGTGAGAACGAGCGGCTGGGGGGAGAGAACCTCAGTTAGAGGAAAGAATACTCATACCCCTTCTTAGTGACACCCCCTGGAGGGAAAGAGGAGAGGGGCTATCACTACGCACAGAAAGCAGGATGTCCTACCTCGGGAGTTACTAAACAGTTTAAAATTCTCAATGGCCCAGTTGGCTACTAGAATTATATACGATTGTTATGTTAAAGTTTTGTTGGTTTACATGTTACTAGCTACCAAATGTGAGAAAGATGATACTATCCGACCATTAACAGAAATTAATGGATCAGTTTTGGGAAAGTGGATCACTCAGAAAACAGAACGACTTCTCTTAACATACCAAAATGAATAATAAGAACACATTAATCTGTTCTTATAATGTACACAAGTTAACTAACCCGGTTAAGAGAAGCAAAATTCTGACATATTAAAAAAACAAAGGCAGGCTTTACACTTATGAAGGAGACACATCTCTCGAAAAACGAGCATGAGAAGTTGTCCAAGATGGGATTCGAGGGGGTATATGCCTCCACATATGGGAAGGGAAGGAGGACAGGAACGGCAATATTGATTTCGAAGGGGCTCAATTCCAAAAAGACGACGCTTGGATTGATAAAGAGGGCGCGTTTGTAGCACTAAAGTGACTATATAGGGGACAGAGGATTACCTTGATTTCAGTGTACTTCCCCAGGTTCTGAATACAAAATTTATTGAGTTTTATTTTTTTTTTTTTTTACAGCTAAGGACCGGTGGAATGATATGGGAAGCATTTAACCTTGCTCTTAACCCTATACTGGACACTACTTCTAAAGGTACTGAGACAAACAAACAGAATTGCCGAACAACTAAATAAGCTTTTGATGGAAATGGGGATGATAGACATATGGTGCCAGATTAACAAAACTAAGAGGGACTATACTTTTTTTTTTTCAAATCCTCATAGGACATATTCAAGGTTAGATGATTTTTTTCTCTATAAAGAAGAGATGCAAAGAGTGCACTCCACTTGGTTTGGAGACATGGTCTTATCAGATCATGCTCCTGTGTTCCTTTCAATGGACACAGGCGATTTTCGCAAAAATACAATCTGGAGGCTCATGTATCACTTCTCAAAGATGAGAAGGTACAGAAGGATATAAAAGACGCGTATGAGAAATACCTAGAGGAGAATAATACCCCAGACATTACAGCAAACATATTATGGGATACGGCGAAGGCATTTTTGAGAGGAAAGTTTACGGAAATATCAGCAAAAAAGAAAAGCGAGAGGGAAATGACCAGAGCAGACCTTCAGAAGAAAATAAAAATACTAGAAGATGAACAAAAACAATATAAAAAAAGACAAAGAATTACAAGGTTTTAAATAACAGCTGGGAAATCTTCTGGATTACCAGGTGGAACAGAAACTGATCTTTCTAAGGCAGAGATTTTACGAAGGGGGTCCCCGATCATTAAAATTATTAGCAACTAGACAGAGTGCAAAGAGCGAAGGCAGTAATTAGTCAATTGCAACATCCACATAAGGGACAGAGGGTGACGAAAATAAAGGATATATCATAAACCTTTAGAGAACATTATGCAGAACTGTATGGAGCCAGCCCCCCTGTACCAGATAATCTTACAGAAGAATTTATGGGAAAAATAACACTCCCTAAAATTACGGAACAACAAAAATTACAATTCACTAAACCCTTAACGTACCAAGAGCTTAAAAGGGAGATTAAAGACTGGAAAATGTCCGGGACATGATGGCTTAGCAGCTGAGTTTTACAAAACTTTTGCAGAAATGATACAGCCCCTTTTGTTCCAGACTATGCAGGCATTATTTAATGGAAAGGGAGAACCACCACCATTGAGGGCACAGGCTGTCATCTCGGTGATTCCCAAGCCCGGAAAGGACCCCTCAAAATGCACTGCTTATCGACCCATTTCCTTATTGAACAATGACTATAAACTATATACATCTATGATTGCTCGTAGATTTCAAGAAGTCCTGCCTGCTTTGATCCACTTGGATCAGACAGGATTTGTCCCAGGCAGACAGGCCCAGGATAACCTGAGAAGAACTGTACATATAGTAGACCATATAAACCACTATAAAATTCCATCATTACTAATGAGTCTTGATGCTGAAAGTCTTTGATAAAGTCTCATGGTCTTTTCTGAAGAGGGTCCTTTCGGTTTGGGATTCGGAAGACTTCACTAAAAATTTATTTAAACTCTACAAAGTCCCATAGGACATGTAAGAGCAAATGGACATATTTCTACGGGATTTGCTCTTGGGAGAGGAACAAGACAAGGGTGCCCCCTCTCCCCATTACTTTTTGCCCTGTACATTGAGCCTTTGACGGAAAGTATAAGGCAGAATGATCAAATACATGGGATACAGATGAAAGACAGGGAGAATAAAGTGGCACTGTATGCTGATGATATTCTGGTCTATATGTCCAAACCTAAAGAATCTTTGCCTCAGCTGATAAAGCAATTGGACAGACTCTCAACAATTTCAGGCTATATTCTAAATAAGGATAAGACAGAGACAGAGTCTCCATCATATACCTACTTTAACAATAAGGGAACAATATCCCATGAAGTGGGAACTTTCCAGCATGAAGTATCTGGGAATTGTTGTAGGTAGGACTTCAGGAGAATTATACAATTTAAACTATCCACCCTTGATTACCCAATTAAAGGCAAATATCCTGCGCTGGAAACTCTTACCTTTATCGTTTGGAGACAAGGCACAGGCCTTGAAAATGAACGCACTACCACGATTCCAATACTTATTTCAATGTGTCCCCTGTGAGGTCTCACAACTTAGGTTGGCAAACTGGCAACAATTATTGCTATCTTTTGCATAGGGAAAAACACGTCCCAGAATTAAGAGAAAAATATTATATTTACCAAAAAGGAAAGGAGGGCTGGCTTTTCCAGATTTAGCAGGGTACTGGATAGCATCTCAAATGAGAATAGCTCAGCTTTGGGGAAACCAAAACTACGATGCACTGTGGAAAAGAATAGACACTATGGATCAAACTGACCCCCACTAAGAGCAATGATTTTCTAACCCAGAATTAAATTTACTTGCCAAAGATATTTCACAGGTATTAGGACGGTTTTGGAGGGATGGGGAAGGGGTATTAGAGGTGGAATGATACAAAAGGCTATGTGGCTATTCCATTGGTGGATATATGATCCAGGGTTTCCACCTGCAACACAGGATAAGTGGTTCCTAAAACAAGTTAACAGGGGAATTACATCACCATATCAATTAATACAGGGTACACAGATAGTATGTTTTGAACAGGTACAAAGTATGTATGGGTGGACACACCTAGACAGATTAAGGTTCTACCAACTTAGACATTACATTAGAGAACTACAGGAACAGGGATCTAAGAGGGACTGGGAATGATACAAATATCATTTAGAGAGATATGGAATTCATTATATGGTAAACAAGCAATTACCCTATTATACAATGTATATAATACAGGAAATTCTGTCTTCACTAAACCTATTATGAAAAAGTGGGAGAAAGAATTAGACATCACCCTCACAGAGAGAGAATGGAAGAGACTATGGAAACATACATGGTCTACCACCTCCTCACCCTCTTGGAGACAATTTTGCTGGAAAGTCAGAATTGGGTACTTTTTAGCTCCTATTCAAATGGCCCACTGGGATAGGCGATCTAGTGCAGCCTGTTGGAGGAGATGCGGAGTAGACAGATCTACACTGGCACGTCTTTTGGCACTGTCCCAAGTTGAGACCTTTTTGGGATCATGTGATAGCCAAATTAAAGATATTATTTATGTTTCATACAGAATTAAGTTCTGAACACCTGGTAATGGGACTGTGTCCCAGAGAAAGGAAGGGGCGAGACAAAATACACCTCTGGAATGTATTGACAGCAGCAGCACTGAAAGACATAAGAAAATGGCTGCAAGAGGCCCCTCCAGAGGGAAAAGACTGGCTAGAGACCGTACAACAAATACAATTAATAGAGAAAATAACATGGGCAATTAACCAAAGAAAAGAACAATTTAATAACATATGGAACAGATGGGAATTACTTATCCTCCCAGATAACTAAAAGATAGAGGAAAAAATATATAAGGGTACATAAGAGAGAGGTCTACTTAGAACAAAATAGAGAGTGTGAGCATGAAGTAAAGTGAAGATTGAATCAGCTTAATGTACTGTAAATAAGAGATGAACCACTCATATCAATTGAAACAAAAAGAATGCAATATAAACTAACATTGTAAATACAAACATAAATGGAGTGTAAAAAAAGGTAAGAGTGCTGGTGGCTTAGAGTTAGGTTAAATAAGTTTACTTTTTTTCTCTTTTTCCTTTTCTTTTTGTTTTATTGTTTTTGTTTGTTCTCTAGATAATAACAGCTTGTCTAAAGGACTTACATGGATGTAACCTGAACCTGAAAGATCAGATGATATATTTTGTATAAGTGTGATTGTGCTATATTTGTACAAACAAAAAGAGAAACTGTCAATTACTGTAACACATGAAAGATGTAGTGGTATGCATAATCCATGATATACATCTAAGAAATAATAAAGAAGTATAAAAAAAACAAAAAAAAAAAAATTTTTGGCATCATTGAAAGAGTGTTGGAGAGAGTCCTGGAGGGAGGTAGGATTCTGTTGGGTGGCAAAGATTACGGCATCGTCAGCACAGATAAGAATCTTGCCGGAGCAGGCACTAGGCAGGGTGTTTAGATAGAGACTAAAAAGTAGGGGGCCCAGGATGAAGACCTGGGGTACCCCCGAGTGGATGTGACAGGTTTCTGAGAGTGTCCCACTGATTTTGACGCACTGGGAGCGAGCTGATAAGTAGCTTGAGCACCAGGCGAAGTGGCCAGCAATTAAACCAGTGTGGCAAAGGGCGTCTAGTAGAAGGGGGTGGGAGACAGTGTCGAAGGTCTTCGAGAGGTCCACGAACACTGCACCAGCAAGGGAGCCAGCAACCATGGAGGAGTGCAGGAACTTGGAGAACTCCATTAATGCTGTGCCCGTACTGTGACCAGCTCGGAAGCCATGCTGCTTCGGGCACAAGATGTCATGCTTAGTCAGATATTCAGTGATTTGATTGGCCACCACCTTTTCCAGGGCTTTTGGGGGGGGTGAAGATAGGTCCTCCCCCAGCAACTGCCGACCAATCACCCCCTTTATGAATAGGCACGACTATAGCTTTTTTCCACGCAGTAGGGAATTGCCCCAGACAGAGGGACAGATTAAGTAGAGCTGTGAGAGGTCCAGGACCAGTCAAAGTATTTTGGGGTCTAGGGAATCATTGCCTGGACTGTTGCTTTTTAAAGCTTTAAGTAGGAGGGGTATGGCTTCATGGGCAGACACCTTGTGCAGGCAGAACCAGGGGCGCTGGAGGTCTGGAGGCAGTCGGTCAGGGGTTGGGTCGAAGAAGTTACCAGGGAGGACAGAGCTAAGATCCGAAAAGGAGGAGTTTAAGCAATTGGCAATGTAGGCAGGGTCAGTGGAGGTACAGCCGTCAACTGTGAGCTGGGATGGAGGAGGAGGAGGAGAGATTTCCCATTGAGCTCTTTAATATTGTCCCAGAAGGTCCCGGCACACCCCCAGGAGGAGGCGAGGGTGGCCTGGTAGTGGTCTGCCTTAGCTTTACAGATGGCCCATGTACATCTGTTCCATGCAGCATTGTAGGCCTGTCTGTCAGCTGCCCGTCCCGTTTCAGTGGCTAGGTGCCAGAGGTTATCCCTATTTCTGAGCATCTGGAGTAGGGCAGGGGTAACCCACGGCACATTATGTTTTTGGGAGCAGAATTTGGTGAGGGGTGCAAAGAGATCACAGGCTTTGTTAAAGGCTTGTGAGAAGAGGGCGAGGGCAGTATCAATGTCGGGAGCCTGATGGATGGGGAACCAAGTAATCTGAGCGAGGTACTGTTTGAGTTTGGTCAGTCCGCCAGGACGAAGGCGCCCACGGAGTGAGGTTCGGATGACAGGTTTGGGAGTGGGGGAAGACAAGAGGAATAGGATAGGGGAGTGGTCACTTAAGGAGTCAGGGAGGACCTGAATGTCCTGAATTTTCTGAGGGTGGTTGGTGATAATGACGTCCAGGAGGGTGCAGGTTCCTGTATTTGGATTAAGTCTAGTGGGCTGGGAGACGAGTTGCGTCAGGTCTTGGGCAGCAAAAGTGTCCCTTATTGGGGAAGTAGAGGGGCCGAGCCAGTTCACGTTGAGGTCCTCCCACCAGGATTTGTTCAGCCTTATGGGGGAAGGTGGCAAGATAATCTGTAAGAGACGTCAGCGCTGGGTTCTGGTACCTTGGAGGAATGTAGCAGACTGTGAGATAGAGTGGGCACCTGGAGGGGTCAGGGGTGAGTTTGAGTGTAAGGGCCTGGGCACCATGTATAAGCACAGGGGCGGGGAGCGCATGGCCAGTGATGGAATCACATGTATAAATCGCACAACTACCCCCACGTTTCCCTGTTCAATCCTCCCGGTATAGAGTGTAGCCTGGGAGGGAAACAAAGAAGTCAGGGGTGGACTTACACAGCCAGGTTTCTACTAGGACTATGATGTCTGGTTGGTGTAGCAAGACCCAGCACTGGAGGGCAGTGAATTTTTTTCAGCAGGTTACATACATTCAAAGAGACAATGCAGAAACCAGTGGATCTAGTTGGTGGACTGGAGGTGGCAGGGCCTGGGTTAGGGTGGATATTACCAGATAGGAGTAGTAGAAAAAAAGTTCTGGTCATGGGGTGGCAGCATGTTACCGTTCTGGGGGCACGCTGAGATGTGGGAGATGCCATGGGACAGTAAGGGATAGGCAGAATTTATTAGAAAAGTACAGTTACATAAGAACTTACCGTAACAGTAGATCTTCGAGAACAGCTCTTGCAGCAGGTTACACCATTAGGACTGAAGCCGGGAGGTGCCAGGACCCCATGGAAAAATTCTAGCTAGCAGTATCCAGCAGGGGACCCCCGGCGTCAGGCATCACATAAAAGGGGCGGTCCCCAGCATCCCCAGTTCTCCCGCCAGAGACTAGCGGCTCAAGTGTGACATCTGAAGGGGAGACCGAGGATCCGTTTCCAAAGGAAGGTTCGTAGAATGCGTCAAAAAACGCTGTAGCCGAAGAATTAGGTCAGAAGACTCAACCTCCAGAGGGGAAGGTGGGAGGGAAACTACCTGCTACAAGAGTTGTTCTCGAAGATCTACTGTTACGGTAAGTTCTTATGTAACTGTACTATCTTACTTCAAGAAACAGCTCTTGCAGCAGGTTACACCATTAGGACCGATTCCCAAGCAGTTAGGGACCAAGTTGTTATCAGGAGGAGGATAGGAGGAATGCTCCAAGCTTCAGGACAAAAGTCCCTGAAGGACCGCCAAGCCTAAACCAGCTCTGCACCTAGAGGCAATATCCAAACTGTAGTGCCTGATGAATGTGTGTACAGTGCTCCAGGTCGCTGCTGCTGCACAGATGGCTGAAATGGAGACATTTTTAAGCGCAGCGAAGGAGGTAGCCACCCCCCTAGTAGAATGGCACGGAGAGAGTGGTGGGCGCATGGAACCGCCTTCCTGGAGAGGTTGTGGGGTCTAAAACAGTGGAGGAATTCAAACATGCATGGGACAGACATAAGGCAATTATAGTGGGGGTGGCAGGAAGTAGGCTGTTGGTTAACTAAAATCTGCAGCTTATCCAGTAGGTAGGGAAATGGGCAGACTGGGTGGGCCAAGCGGTCCTTATCTGCCGTCAAAGTCGAAGTCTATGACCCTTCACCGGCCCTGGTAAGGGTTTATTGCGCTTCTGATAACATAACATGATGCACTTTACCAGCCATCTAGAAAGCGACTGTTCAGAAACAGGAGCACCGATCATCCTCTGAGCATAGGAAACAAACAGCTGGTCCGATTTTCGATGGGCTTTGGTTCTGGTTAGATAATATCTGAGGCACCTATGCACATCCAAAGTGTGCAACAGGGCTTCCCCCCTGTTACCGTGATTCAGGTAATACACCAGTAGGTCTATATCCTGGTTGAGTGTGACAGCAGAGACCACCTTGGGAAGGAACTTAGGATTTGTTTTTAAGGACACCCTGTCCCTGTGAAAAACCAAATATGAAGCTCAGAAACTCTTCTGGCAGAAGTAACAGCAACTAAAAGGAGCATCTTCCAAGCGAGGAGACGCAGCTCGCAATCCGCGGCTGGTTCAAAAGGAGGCAGCGTAAGCTGCTCTAGAACAAAAGGAAGATCCCAAGGTGGAATCGGGTCTTTGATGGGAGGTCTCAAGTGCAGTATGCCGCGCAAAAAGGCACGAGAAGCCTTTAGTTGAGCTAGAGACCTGTAACCTATCGGAGAATGGTACGCTAAAATAGCGCATAGATGGACCTTAATGGAGGAATAGGCAAGCCCTGCCTCATAGAGGAATAGGAGGCAGTCTAAAACAAACCTTACAGAACACTCCAATTGGGTCAATGCTCGAGCCTGAGCCAAAATACAAAATCTACGCCACTTCATGGCGTAAGTAGCATGAGTAGAGGGTTTTCTGGCTGCCACCAGAACGTCCGCAACTTCCTGAGACCCCGTATCTCAGGACTGCTATGTCCTTAGGAGCCAGGCATGCAGGTTCAGAGACCGAAGATCCCGATGGACCAAGTAGCCTGTCTCCTGGGATAGAAGGTGAGAGCAAAACAGCAGAGGCACCAGAGGTTCCTGGGCCAGCTGATGTGAGAGGGATAACCAAATCTGCCTGGGCCAAAAGGGTGCTACTGGAATAAGGCACGCTTGCTCTTGATGGATCTTCAACAGAACCCTCTGGATTAAAAGGAAAGGGCGGGAAAGCGTAGAGAAACCTGCCCGTCCAAGAGAGGGACAGCGTCTCGCCAGAAAACACCAGGCCTTGGATCTAGCAAGCAGAAATTGGGCAGTTTTGCATTGAAAGGGGACGCGAAGAGGTCCAATTCTGGTGTCCCCATCTGTGGAACAGGTCCTCTGCGACTTCCTGAAGCAGTTCCCATTCGTGGACCCTGGCCTGTGATCGGTTTAGGCTGCCTGCGATAGTGTTGTCCACACCAGGAACATGTACTGCAATGATGGGTACGCCGTGTTGCAATACCCAATTCCAAACCCTTTGAGCCTCCCTGCAAAGGGGGTAGGAATGAGTGCCTCCTTGTTTGTTGAGATAGTACATCACCGCGGTATGTCTGTTTGAACCAGAAGAGTACCCGGTGGAATCTCCGTCTGGAATGCCTGTAGGGCATATAGAATGGCTCTCATCTCTAGAATACTTATGTGAAGATGGGACTCCAGAGACGTCCAGGAGCCTGGAGTCCTGACCCCACTGAGGTGAGCTCCCCATCTGGACCCCGAGGCGTCCGTGGAGAGAGTCGCTGAAAGAGGTGGCGCAGTGAAGGGGACTTCCATCGAGAGGTGGTCTGGGACGAGCCACCAATGCCAGTCTCGGATGACTGCGTTCATGATCTGGACGGGATGCTGCAGATGATCCTGTTTTTGGTCCCATTGTGCTCTCAGCATCCACTGGGTAAAACGCATATGGAGTCGAGCTAGGGGAACCGTCGCAATGGCAGCCGCCATGTGTCCGAGCAGATAAAGGACGGTGCGGGCCGGTGCAGTCTTCTTTTCCTTTATGTCCCTTATGAGGGAATCTGATGCGTTCCGCTCTGTCTTGGGGAAGGAATGCCCTTCCCTGAACTGTGTCCAGAACCGCTCCTATAAAGTGCAAGTTCTGAGACGGAACAAGGTACGACTTCTCCTGATTGATGGTGATGCCCAGCGATTAGAGGAGGGAACAGGTATCCTGTAGTGCGGACATCAGGGCCTACCGTGATGGTGCCATGAGGAGCCAGTCGTCTAGGTACGGAAACACATAGTGGCCCCCTCTCCTGAGAGCTGCTGCCATGACTGCCATACACTTCATGACCACCCGAGGTGCCGAAGACAGTCCGAAGGGGAGGACTCGGAACTGGTAGTGGCATCCCAGAAACTCGAAGCGCAGAAATCTGCGGTGCGCTCGAGTGATTGGGAGATGTAGGTAAGTGTCCTGCATATCCAGCGACGCCAGCCATGCGCCCTCTTTGAGCATGGGAATGAGACCCGGCAGGGTCACCATGCGGAAATGCTTGCACAGCACAAAGTTGTTGAAATCGCACAGATCCAAAATCGGGCGCAAATCCCCCGATTTCTTTGGAACCAGGAAGAAGTGGGGATAGTAACCGTTTCCTCTCCGGTTCAGTGGAATATGGTCTATGGCCTCCTTGTGTAGGAGGGCCAAGATCTCCTGCTGAATAAGCAGAGCATGCTGACCCGAGTAACGGGAGAGCAGGGGAGGTCTGGATGGCAGGTGATCGAGGAACTCTATAGAGTGACCTCGTTCGACCAACTGCAACACCCACCGGTCGGAGGTGATCCTCTGCCATCCTGAAAGGTGATGAGAGATGCGACCCTCGACATTCTCGACTCTTTGATCCAGAGGAGGGGCGGGGGCCGGGAAGGAGTCATGCTGTGGTGGTGTTGGCCCCCAAGGGCTGGGCTGCCTTTAAATGCTTCGGGCCCTGGCCCAAGGGGAACCTGGCTTGATTCTTACGGCCAAAGTTACCCCTGGGTTGCTGACTGGAACGTAGCCGTCGCCTTTGTTGGTGGCCGCGAAAACAATTCTAGTTCCTACGAAAGGAACCAGATTTTGGTCTGTACATAGCTTGTACAGTCCTGACTGCCTTCCCAGTGTCCTGCAATTTGGTGGTGACCTCCTCGGACTCCTCACAAAGGAGGACCGCTCCATTATAAGGGACATCCTGGAGATTCTTCTGGACATTCGGGGTAAATCCGGAGACCCTCACCCACGAGTGTCTCCAGAGACAAACGCCTGTAGCTGCTCCCCTGGCTGCCAACTCCGCTGAGTAGTAAGCAGCTCAGAGAACCTGGGTCCCCACGTCAGACCCAGTTTAGAGGAGGTTTAGCAGCTCCTCCTCCTTTTCGCCATCCGGTAAATCTTTAGGAAGGTCTTGGCCCTGATCCTAAAGGGTGTTCTGAAATTGCACCATGTGCGTCCAATAGTTCAAAGACCTAATAGAGCATGTAGCCTCCACATACATGCACCTTCCCATGGAATCTAACTGCTTAGATTCCTGGTCCGGAGGCTGGGTGCTCAAATGTTGAGGCCGCTGGGACCTGTCATGAGATGCAGTAATGACCAGGGAGTCAGCCAGGGGTTGTTGTGCCAAATACTGGTCCTCTGTAGGAGCCCTGTAAAGGCAGTCAGCCTTCTTTGTAACAGCCGGTGTGGAATGCGGACGCTTCCAAGCTGCCTTGGTGACATCCGTAAAGGTATCCACCAAAGGTGGGACCACCACAGGCTTCGGGTCTTTCTGCCTGAGGTAACGGGCAAGGCGTCGTCTCTTGGGGTCTAGTTCTTCAGTCTCCTATTCCATATTGTCCTGGATGTGCCTCATGATTTCCGAAAAGGAAGGATCATCCATAGGCGGTCTTGGAAGGTCCCGTGGGTCTGGTGATGGGGGACTGAAAGGAGATGGAGACCTGGAGATGTCGGACGTATCTGGTCTGGAGTCATCTCCTGATGATCAACGTCTGCCCCTGGGTCGCTTAGGTCTCGGGGACCCTGAGGGAAGAGCATGATGGGCGTTTCTTGTCTCTCGCTCGGCCCCGAGGAGGCGAAGTTGGCTCCTTGGGGGTTGGGGGTCTGTCACCTTTGGCGCCCCTAGGAGGAGGTGGAGGTGGTGGAGGAGGCTGAGGCTTATGAGGAACCACGTCCTTCTTGATGGTTTCCCACCAGAAGGTGAACAAATCCTTCACTTCCTGGATGTTCACACCCGGCGTCTGTGTGGGCCTGCCGTCTGGGTTGGGCGTCGGGTCCCGGGGAAGCACTGGATCTGGCTCCCTGGGCAAGCCGGCATCCACCATTGTCTAGCGGCATGGTAGCCTCTTCGCCTGAGGACCCCTGACGTCCGGTGTCCACCGGCGTCTGTGTAGTAGTCTGCAGTCTTGGACTCCGTCGTCCGCTTAAGGGACGTCAGCTCGGAATTCTTCCTTTCAGGTGCTTTAGGAGGTTGGGAGACGGACCTGAAGTCTGTGTCCCGACGGTCAGACGCACCTCGTGATTTGGAGGAAGACTTTTTGTGCCTGTCCGAAGGAACAGACTTGGAGGTATCAACGCCCAAGAGGTCTTGAGCGGGTGCAGGGAGGAGGAGGAGCCCCCTGAAGACCTTATTTTTACCGGGGGAGGCTGGGAGCGAGCCCGGGAAGGAGATCTATCAGACCGGGTAGAGCAGGAGCTGGTCCTGGACTCTGAGGCCCTGCTTGGGGATTTTGCCCTGTCAGAGTCCCGATGCTTGTCCCAGTGCTTCTCAGATTTATGAGAAGATTCCCCTTTGGAGGAAGGTCTTTTCTCCATCTTTTTTAATTTCTCCTCGAGGAGGAATCCCTGAAGGGCCTTTTGGCGGTGGATCCGAGTCCTGCTATTAAATTGCTGCCAAAATGAGCAGGCCTGGGTGTCATGCTCCGGGCCCAGACACCTGACACAGGCAGAATGATGGTCTGCAAAGGGGATCTGCTTGCCGCAGGCGCACTTAGAGGGATGTCCTTCGGGAGAAGGAGTAGAAGAAGCAGACATGGATTAAAGTTTACTTAAAGATTTCACGCGTCATAACAGTAGAGCAGGCTTCTGTGAGGCCGATGCTGGCGAGTCGATGGTGGGAAAAGAACTGGGGATGCTGGGGGACCGCCCCCTTTTATGTGATGCCGGACGTCGGGGAGGGGCTGACGTCGGGGGCGGTCCCCTGCTGGATACTGCTAGCTAGAATTTTTCCGTGGGGTCCTAGCGCCTGCCGGCTTCAGTCCTAATGGTGTAACCTGCTGCAAGAGCAGTTTCTTGAAGTAATACCACTTGTTGCAAAACATCGACCCTAATAAGACATTCTAGTAGCACTGCTCATACTACAGCATTAAAAAATAAAATGGGCACTGAATCAAACAGTCTGGCAACGGCAGTAGATAAGGCTAAGGCACAGAGTGATAAGCAACTTGAAGGGCTTTTGAGAACCACATATTTTGTTGCTGAAAATAAACTGCCTAACAATGTTTGTTTAATGTGTTCAGTTTCTCAAGGAAATGGAGTGTCCCTTCTTTAAAAGGCTTCAAAGCAGAGGGGGGCTTACGGCAACTACATGAATGCAGTTAGACTGTCCGAAATGCATGCCGCCATTGCACAAACCATGGTGGACAAGCTTGATGTTGCTGTGAAAAATAGCCAGCTGCAAGTTTGATACAGGATGAGTTCTGAGATTAGTAACAGGAGACTAATATTTTATGCAAGATACTTAGACAACAATACCCCATATACTCGCTTTTATTGCAACATAGAATTTATTAATGGAAAGGCTGACAATCTACCAAGTAGTGCATTTTGCTGCTGTCCTGTACTGATGAAGCATCAGTTGTGACTAGCTGTCATCAAGGCCTACTACAAAAACTAAGAACGGATTATAACCCTAAACTGACTACAGTAGACTATACAGCCCATTAGTTGGCCCTGTGTGCCAGTGATGCAGCTCAGTTAGTGGAACAAGTGAAAAGAAAAAAAAAAAAAAACAGGCCGACTTTAGGTTCATTTTCTTCAGTAATTCTATCAGAAGCAATACACTGCATCAACTACAGAAACAGCTGGAAGAACCAGTTCTGGAATACTGTCAGCCTCATGCAGTTAAGTCGCTGTCCATTCTTCATTCAAGTCACCAGATAATGACAAAGCAAAAGGACTGTTGCTGTCTGTACATCACTTTAATTTTGTAGCGCTTTCTCATGTAATGCTGGACATCTTGTCACGTGTTTTTCTTTCAAAACATTTCTGAAGGGGGAAAAAATATTGATTTATCCACTATGTTACCAATGGTCACAAATACAAATGAAGCTTTAAGGTCTTTAATTGAAAACCCAAGTCCATCACAGAGACAATTATTCGATACCGATCTCAAAGGCAAGAAATACAAAGGTGATAAACTCTTCAACATTCACATTCAAGAGACCAGCTTTTGATAACTTAAAAACAGCAGTTTTAACCGATGAACTAGACAGTAGTTCCCCCAAGGTACCGTACACATAATAAGCTGCTTCTCCATTTTAGAACCAAAGAGAGCTGCAATTGTGAAAGCCAGATAATTTCAATACCTATGGTGAAGAGTCTCTAGATAAAACTGTGCAGCAAACTCTGCTGACCTATCTGCAAAAATGGAATTAATTTTACTAAAAGAGATCATGGTCTCAAATGATTACTACCAACCTCTGTCAGTCCAGCAATTTGCTAAAGTTGTACTGAAACAGCATCCAAGCGCATTTCCAGAGTTTGAAAAGGTTCATCAAATTGCAATGGTTATTAGCACTGAAATGTGAATGTGGCTTCAGTACTCAGAAACGAAGAATATCAAAATTCAGAACACTTTGAACAATAAGAACTTCTCAGAACTGGGTGGAAGTAAAGGAACTGTAAATTTTGAAAAAGTTGCAAACACATGGAGAAAAACGAAGAACAGAAGAAAGAGACTGTTTTTTTATGGCAGCTTCAGGTCTCAGCCTCACTCACCAGACAGGTATTAAGGACCCAAAGTTTAAGGAAATGCCAGGTTTACTTTAACTCAGTGTTTTGCGTTTTCATTCATCCACTGTCTGCTTTTTTTTTTTTTTTATTGACAGTCTGTCTGTGCTTGCTATCTACAGTCTGATCCACTCTCTGTTTTTCTTTTCTTTTTGTTAAACAAACATGAACTGAATCAAGTCATGTCAATGCCTCTGACATCAGTCAGGACTGTCAATTAAACAGCACACACCAGTGAAAAAGAAAGAAACAAAAGAAAAACGGAGCCTTTGACACCTCAAAAGCCGCTGCCCTGAAATCTAGTCTACCTCAACCAACCCCCTCCCCCCCAAAATATCAACCGACAATATTTTCACATTCTCCCCATTCCAGTATAAGCAAGTAAAAGATCTGCTACTGCACCCAAACACAAAGAAATGTGCTGGTGCTGATGGAATGAGCGCTTTTTTTTCTCAAATCTGGGTTTCATTACTTAACTGCTCCCATTTTGCCCTTGTTCAATTTGTCAGTTACCTCCTGTGTTGTGCCAGAGGCCTGGAAAATAGCACATGTACTTCTTTTATTCAAATCAGGAGACCCAATGGATTTGAACAATTACCGACCAATTTCTCTACTACCCATACTCTAAACTTTTAGAAAAGCTAGTAAATGCTCAAGTAAGAGATTACCTAGATAGGTCAAATTAAGGCCCTGTCCACACTACACCGCTCGGGCCTGGTAACGGACGTAAAGCGTTATGGCCGGGAAGCGGTGCCGTGCAGTGCGTCCACACTGCGGCGGTGTCCATTACAGGACCGGCACTGCCGGTCCACACTTCGGGAGCCGGGTGACCGTTACGTGGCGCCCGATCCCACAATGCAGCTCGCGCTGCGTCAGGGGACCGGTGCCACGCGTCCACACTACGTCCAGTAACGTTACCGAGGCATAACTGTTTCCATAACCGTTGTTGAAAACATCTCATATGTGGTTTCAACAACGGGTTACTTAATTATCACTTCGCGCAACGCTACAGTGGTAGACGCAAAACCGTTGCGGTAACGGGTTTGGGCACTCTAACGTTACAGAGGTGTAGTGTGGACAGGGCCTTAGTGAATCCGTCCCAGTCTGGCTTCAGGCCAGCTCACAGTACAACTACTGCCCTTGCCATGCTTTCAAACGATTTGCTCCTTGCCATGGACAAAAAACAGATCTTGGGTGCTGTATTTCTGGATCTTAGTAAAGCGTTCGACACAGTTAACCGTGTTTTACTCCTTGACAAACTAAACTGTCATGGCATAACCGGCCCGGCACTTAGATGGTCCACTAGCTACCTGTCAGGAAGGATGCAACAGGTAAAGGCAGGAGGCTTGCTCTCCCCACTCCTCCCTCTCAAATGAGGGGTACCACAAGGTTCTGTTTTCATACCTCTTCTGTTCATCATCCATATAAATTCTATCAGTGCTAATGTAAACAAAGCAACACATCCACTTATTTGCAGACAACAGTGTCCTCTATACCTCCAAATCCTTGTTGAACTAAGTCTATACGGAACTTCAGGCTGAATTTGATCTCCTGCAGCATAATCTGTTAAAGGCTAAACTTCTTCTGAATGCTAAAAAAAAAAAAAAACTAAGGTCATGTTTTTCCTCTCCATCTTGCCTCGTTCCCAAAAAATCTCTCACTGCCTCCCATCAAAACCCTCCCTGGTGACAACCTAGAAGTTGTCAACAAATTTAAGCACCTGGGGTGTGTGTTGGACCACCACCTGTCTTTCTCTGCTCATATCGACTCTCTCACGAAAAAGCTAAAGCAAAGACTCTGCTTCTTCTTTAGGAACAAGTCCTATTCTCAGCTGAAGTCAGGCTGAGATTGATACAGATCATATTCATCCCACTACTGGACTACACAGATGTGTTATATAGCTGATGCTCAGATACCCGGCTGCATTCACTCGACATACTCTACCATAGAGCAATACGCTTCATCAAAAATGCCCATCCTCGCACTCATCAAGCGATTTATACACTTCTTTGGACTGGTCTCCTCTTTCCACTAGACAGCTTTTATACCCTCTTATATGGCTTTACAAAGCCCTTCTGCTAAAACTTCTATCATACATATTGTGTCTTTTCCATCGCTCTGTGTGCCTCTATCCACAATGGAGTAGCTCTTACATCATGCTGGATGTCCCCAACTCTTGTTCCCACTTTGGCAAAATGGCATCAGTCATGTGCTCCCTGATGCTTGGAACAAAGTACAACCTATTCTCAAATTACAAAATTTGGTACCTCTAAATATTTAAGAAAAAAATTGGTTACCAGCAAATTGCATGACACCTGCAAATGCCATTCTCATTAATGACAGAGTCCTGACATCCTACTATTTCCTCTCTGATTATGTCTGCTGTAGTAAACTGTCTATCAGGGTTATGGGCCCCACCCTTCACCTCACTCCCTTCTGTGCTCTCACCCTTGCTTCCCCTTCATCCCACTCCTTCTGAGCTTCACCTTTACTACCCCTCTGTCTCCTGCCCATCTCAAGCTCTTCTCCTGTCTGTCCCATACTCCATCCCTGTGAGTACAAATTATTGATGAAATGCTTCCACAATTTTTGAGTAGGAGATTTAATTGTACATTTCGCTGCCTGTACTTATGGTTACTGCACTTGTACCCGAGTTAATGGAATTGTATATATTGTATATACAATTCAAGGTCTTTTGTCTGTGTATCTCCAGTGACCGCATTTGCATATTTTATCATATCCCTGCTACTCATCTACTGAATTGTATGCACTGCCTAGGTTTCCTTTTGATTGCTTATAGCATTATTAACCTTCATTGCACTGTATAGCCCATCCTGTTAATTGTTGTACCTAATATATGCTGTATTGTACCTTAAGCGTCCCTCTCAGGACCTCCTTGCAAATGTGCTTACTCAATGGAGTTTTCCCTGCTTAATAAACTTGAAAAAAAGAATACCAGAAGACACCAAACTAAGTACTATTTTTTATTAACACTCACACATCAGCAAATGAAATAATTTATTTCAAGGAACTCCCCCCAAAGTTTCTCTCCCCCCCTCCAAATGCAAGTCCCACCCCCTTTGGCAGACCGGGCCTGAAACCAAATTTTAAGCCCTGCATTTCCAGGAAAACTCACGCCAAACATTAGAAGACATGACCCTAAATGGACCTTAAATGTGGGGTGGCGTATTTCTACCAGATCTCTGGCACACTTCTCCCCATTTCTCTACTCCTGATGTCCAGAATACAATTATTTTCTTTACACAATTAAGAGTACACCACCATATAAGTTGCTAACTAGAGGAGTCTCAAGTTCGCCACTGTGAAGAAAGAGAGGTTACTATTGGGGTACCACAGGGTTCAGTACTGGGGCCAGTCCTTTATAATGTCTTTATAAGTGACACTGCAGAGGGACTGGAAGGAAAAGTATGTCTCTCTGCATATGACACAAAGATCTGCAACAGGGTTGATACGCAAGGTGGGGTGGAAAGGATGAAAAGGGACTTGGCAAGGTTGGAGGAATTGTCAAATGTATGGCAGCTAAGATTAAACGCAAAGAAGTGCAAAGTAATGCACCTGGGAAACAAAAACCCAGGGGAAGAGTACACGATTGTGGGGGTGAGATACTGCCAACAACAAAAATGGAAACGGATCCGAGGGGAGTCATATCAGATAACCTAAAGGTGGGCCAGCAATGTGAGAAGGCAGTAAGGAGGGCTGGGGGGGGTACTAGGATGCATAGGGAGATGCATCACCAGTAGAAAAAACAGGAAGTTGTTGGCCCTCTGTACAGACAGTTGGTAAGACCACATCTGGAGTACTGTGTACAGTTCTGGAGACCCCATCTCCGCAAACACAGACAGGATGGAGGCTGTCCAGAGGCAGGCAACCAAAATGGTGCAGTGTCTGCACCAGAAGCCATATGAAGAAAAGACTAAAGGAGCTTAATATGTACAGGCTTGAGGAAAGGAGGGGAGAGGGAGGACATGATAGAAACTTCAAATACCTCAAGGGAATCAACAAAGTTCAAGAGGGTAGCATCTTTCAGAAAAAGAGATGTGCAAGAACAAGAGGGCACAATTTGAGGTTAGAGGGGGGACGGCTCAGAGATAATGTGAGGAAGTATTTCTTCACAGAGAGGGTTGTAGATGCATGGAACGGCTTTCCTGAGGAGGTTGCAGAGTCAAAAACAGTGGGGGAATTCAAGAACGCATGGGACAGACATAAGGCAATTCTAGCGGAAGGGTAGGAGGAGGTAGGCTGTAGGTTAACTAGAATCTGCAGCTTATCTGTTAGGTAGGAAAACGGGCAGACTAGGTGGGCCAAGAGGTCCTTATCTGCCATCAAATTCTATGTTTCTCCTATACGATGACGGATACATCTTCATCAGCAACACTGGTTTCTCTAGCAACCTACTGCTACCAAATCCGACCCAGCAGATAGGACCTAACCTGTAGGTATGATAAATATTCCTTTGGAGGGATCTGGCATTTAGTTTGTACATTCTGAAAGTAGAGTATACCCCCAACCAGGAACAGAAAAAAAAAAAAAAAAAGGCCTTTAATCAATCTGGCTGGAGGAAAAGTCAGAGTTGTGGACTATGCCCCATACCAAACAATTGTGACCCTCAAAGATTTCATTCTGGAAGACAAGTTCCATTGCTTTTTAGTTATAACCATTAATAAAGAAATTTTGTTAAGTGAGAGATAACTTGACACTGGCCAACTGGCACAGTGGTAGTGCTATCATGCAAGACGCCAGTGGCCCCAGTTCAGGAATGAGCTTGAGTTTTTTGTTTTTTTTTTTTTGGGGCTGTGTGACCTAGGGGAGGCTCTCCAACTCTGGGGAAGGGTGGGTTGCTGCAACTGCTCAACAGTGCCACCTGAGTGACCATGAGTGGCACTGCTGCAGCAATCTAGTGGTGGTGGGGCACTCAGCAAGGCGCCGAGCGTCAGTGTCCCAAAGGGGGCAGGACCAGAACAAGGAAAGAACCCTAGTTTGTGCAGGATGACTCTGACGCACTTGGGCCCCAACCTCCACTACTGCCTGCTGCCCCTCCACTCTAAGAACTTCTGCCTTCACACTCAGAACAAGGTGGATCTGGCTTGGCTGGACCCCACTATGGGGGGGGGGCAAACCTGTGAGTTCAAAGGAGGCTACGGGTAAGTGACCGAGACATGAGAGAAATGGGGCTGGCTGTGACCCAGAGGAAGGGGGGCAAAGCAGTGTGTGGGAGCATTAAGTATAAATGCAACAAAAAACAAAGTGGGAGATAACCAACTGGACTGGCAAATAGGAACTGGTATAAATCAGGTTAATCAGTTATCATTTTTACCGTACCCTCTTCACACAATCACTCACTGCACACCGCTTTTAAATGTTATAATAAAGGCCGCCCGCCGCACAGCGGTGGATTTCCGCGAGGACGCCGCGACCCGGTTCGAACGGACTCGGTCGCTGGAGGGCTAGGCCGGGGAGAAGGGATAGAGCGCCCATCGACTGCTCTCCTTCTCCGGGAGGGATGGGAAGTGCTCGGGTGGCGCGACTCCTGGTGGAGACCAGGTGTAGCGCGACTTCATTTCTCAACAGTGTGTCTGCGTCAGAAGCGCGGGGCAGGGCGCTCAGCGTCACTGCGTCTCGCCTCCCGGAAAAGGAAAATGGGGTATGCCGCCGGGGCCCTTGATGAAGCCGGTCACAGCTTCAATTAGCCCCCTCAGGCCAGCCCTCCGACCTAGTTTGACGCCTGCGGCATGTGTCCCCAGTGCCGCAGCCCCACCATGGGGGGTAAGCCACGGGGTATCGGAAGGGCGCGAGGCTGATGTGAGGGGGTGGAAGCGTGACCGGCAGATGGTACCGGGCTACCGGCGGCTGGGGCAGAAAATATAAATAGAAAGAAAAAAAAAAATGCCATAATAATGCAGTAAATGTTGCACAGCGTTTTTAGCCTCATGTTGTCACTGCTAACAGAAAATACATTGGCGCAAGATCAAACCGACCAAACCACAAGTTACTCATTTAAGCCACTCACCTGCCCATTCTCCAGCCAGCCACATTTCCCAGCAATAATTTACTAGAAGAGCTACCAGCCCAATGAAACAGTCAAGTCACTTCACCATGAAGCAAAAGTAGCTCACTACAACAGCTACTGAGGGACACGCTTGCTCCCAACACAAATATAGCTTCCGATTCTCAATCGAAACCTTGCACTAGTTATTATACCAAAAAAAAAAAGGCGGTGCAAGGTTTGTTTGTTATGAGGATTTTCACACACCTCGGGTGAGTGTAAAAATCCTCCTAGCACACACCTGCATAGGCATTATTCTCTATCTATAGGTCTCCATCCAGTATGTGTGTTTATCTGTGACTGAACTTAAATTGCACTTTATCTCCGCTATGTCTCATTACTTAGACCCTGTCTACTCTATACTTTGACCAGCAAGCCTGTAATCTCCTACCCTTTCCTAGTCCTAAAGTCTTGTCCACCTTCTTTCATGTATTTACTGTTGTGTTCCCACTTGCCTGTATTTTTCCACAGCTAGACCTACTAGACTGGTCAATACTGCCAGTTTTGCCAAAGTGTATGGAGGAACAAATTCACTTCTGCTGGCGTTCATCTGTGTGTTAATTAACTTCTGCAGCTGCCCTTCGTCACTGTATTTGTTGGACAATAACCTCAGCATTATGTAACTGAATGTTTATCTCTGCTGTATGTGCTTATTGTAACCTTCTGGTTTTATTGTATTGTAACTACTGTAACCTTGTAACTTTACTGTATTGTAATTTCTGTAACCTTGTGGTATGATTGTACTGTAATAGTGTACTCTCCTGGGTCGTGCCTGAAAATAGGCAGGGTTGTTTGCCAAGTGCACCTACCCGGTTACCAAAAACTAGTAAGTAAATAAATAAATAAATAAATAAAATGTCTGATATGTAGCAGCCAACCAAAAACAGATTATTCAGATTTGGACTGGGCATAAAGTGTCAAACTCTCAAGATTAACCCCTCCCTTGTCTCTCAGCAGCTGCAGCACAGTGCAATCAAAGGGGGCGACCCTCCTAGAGAAATATGTGTGTGTGTGTATCTATCTATATATACTATATATATATATACATATATATATATATATATATATATATATATATATATACACACACACACATACACATATATATATTTATATATATATATATATATATATATATATATATATATATACACACATATATATACATATACACACAACACACACACACACACACACATATATTCTCTTTTACACCCTTCTCACCCCAGTACTTCCTCACCTTCAGGAGTCTCCTACGGCCTTGTACATCCCTGCTAGTCTGTCAGCTTCAGGTGCAGTCATCCCCCCCATGCTGCCTTAGTTTGAACCCCAGGTGGGTACGAGGCAGGGCTCCCCTTCCTCCGCCCCAAGCGTCTGTGTTTCGTCGGGGATCCATTTTCCCGCGCTGGCAGGGGCCCTGGGATCGGGGCCTGAAGCTCCGTCTACAGGGGCACCAGCAGTATTTTCCTGCTGTTTTGCCCATCCCATAGGACTAGTGATGCAAGGGGAGCTTAAGAACAACGTGACGCCACAACGTGCTAACGCCCTGCCCCAGCAGACGCCCTCCCTCCCTGCTACATGCGGTCTTCGCTGCACCTCCACCCGTGGTCACCAGGGTGGTGGTATCGTAGCTGGACCCGCATCCCACCCCACCCGGAGGAGGAGAGCAGCCTCTGGGCGCTCAATCCTCCTCCCTCCAGCCGGCTCTCCAGCTGCCCGAGGGCGTTCCCGAACCCGGGCTGCTGGCGCCGCGAGCAGTAACACTACCACTGCGCCGACGGGCCAGCTCCTCCTAGAGAAATCCTGACATTATTTTGTCCTAAGATTGCTGTCCGGCTTAACTGGCAGGATTTGGAGGCAGTCTACTATAAGGAGAGGATATTCATCTTTATCATTTCTAATTTAGAGAAGAAACCAAGTGGCACAATTATCTGCTGGGTTGGCAACTTATAATTTTAAAGTTCAAGGTGTTCCAGTTCTTAGGATGTAGACCTCCAAGTATCTGATCGTTCCTCTGGACCAACAAAATGGAAATTTCCCTTTCAGTGCAACTGAGGGTTGATAATTACAGGGCAGAATCTAGGTTTTCTTTAAGTTTAACCAAAACCCAGTCATCGCCCCGAACTGATTCAACTCTTCCCATTCTGCGATCAGTCAGGTTTCAGATGAGGTCAAAGTCAAAATGACATCGGTGAACAGTGCAATTCTGAATCCCTACCACCACCACCACCACCACCCCCATGGGTATCCCCTCTATTGATCTCACCTTACTAACCACTGTTGCCACAGGCTCTATGTATAGGACAAAAGCGGGGGTGACTCTGGTCAGTGCCCTGCTCTAGGCTCAAAGGCTGTGTAAGTAAATCGCTGATTTGAAAAGAAGAGTAAGGGTTGTATAAAATCTCAAACATTTGTACAAACAAGGCTGGGAACCCACAGTTCGGCAAAGTGCCCCCAAAGAAATACAGCCAGGACACTAAAATCTTTTCTGCATCAAGGAGACCGAGGCTGACCAGGACCAAGGGGATAAGACTCCCCACAACCTTTAGTAAATGCAGCGTATGGCACACGTTATCTTGCATCTGACAACGCTCTAATAAACCACGCTTGGTCCATGTCCAGAAGTGATGGCATGATGTGGTCCAATCGAGAAGCCATGCCATTATTTTACAATCCTGTTTAAAATAGCAATCGGACAGTACAAGGCTGGTAATTAAGGGCCTTTTCCCAGCTGTGGAATGGCTGAAGTAGTAGCATACTGCAACAGTGAGAACTTTCTTGCTGAATAGACCTGTAAGCCTTCAGAATTATTGAGAGAATGTTTTATGCAATTTGGGCAGATAGCCATCAGGCCTAGGGGACTCGCCATTTTTCATGTCCAAAAGCAAGACTGGGGCCAATAATATTGCACCCTGGTCCCCAATTACCTGGGGTAAATTTAAGCGGCCAAAGTGTTGTTACAGTCTACAGAGAGGGACACCCCTCCTTACCTTATAGCTCACCAATGAAACCTTAGCATTATGTCCTGTATGTGTTCTTGCCCATGTGCCAAATTACCTGGTTCTAGGATCTTTAGGGTGAATTATGCATTGTCCATAATTTTCTGGCTCATAACCTGCGAACCAGATTACGCCTACCTTTTGCGCACACACACACACACACACACACACACACACACACACACACACACACTTAATAATACTGTCTGAAATAAATCAGGGCTGGCTCTGCTCGACAGTGTATTATATCTTGGATTTCTTTTGTCTGTGCTGTTTGTCAACTCCCGTATCCCCTTGTGTATGGAGTAACTGCAAGGTGCAGAGCATTTCCATCACATTCTGCAACTTTTCCTCCCTCTGCCGCTTCATATGTGAAACATAAGCAATCATATTTCACCCTGCAAGACTGCTGTTTCAAGAGTATCCCATAATATCAAAAGGTGATTATCACCAAAAGGTGATTATCACCACTACACCTTAGTTGTCCCCCCAGTATGAGTCCTACTATTTCTTTGACAAAGTGGACAATTCCTCGTCCTGAAGGAGACTGATTAAATCTCCAGTGGGCAGTTTTGCTGTGGCTTGACTAGATTCAATTTTATAGTCCAGGGAGCATGGTCAGAAAGTAGAACAGGGTCATAGGAAAGATTGTAAATGGTATCAACATGGTCTGTAGTCATAAAGACATGGTCCAACTGCACGTAGCTATGATTCTTGTGGAATAGTGGGTATATGCTGGAAAGTGGGGTATAGGTGCCTCCAAATGTCCACGAACCCTAGGTGGTAAACGGTAGTTTTAAAGTATTTTTGCACTGCACAGTCCCTAATGCTGCAGGTCTGGAAGCACTTGGTTCATTTTTAAATGTAAATCCCCACCCATTATCAATAGTTTCTTAAATAGTTTGTTAAAAAACAGGTGGACAACCTGTTTTTCCAAACCTGGGGGAAGTATACACTAACCACAGTGTCATATATGGTTGCCACTACAAAGACAAATCTGTCCTCCATATCTGCAATTCTCTCTTAAGCGAAGGTCCCCTCAACCTTTTATTCTGTTTAACTGTGTAGTCTGTAGGCATGAACAATTACTGCCTCTACTACACCCTCCTAATTTCATCAGAATTTAAAATGTAAATGAAGTTACTCAAGTCTGATGTGAAAACCTGCTTGACTCAATTGCAAAGGTCATGACCAAACTCATGTAAGGCATTCTGGAATTTTATAATGTTTTAGAGCTAAAGCCTGCAGTAGTTACTATATACTACATCACAAGTGCTGCTGCTGTCCTCTGCAGTCTCTATGTTCTTGTCTTCTGCTGGCCATGAAACTTTTCAAAGTATAGTAAACACCCTGTTTTCTGTAGTTTAAAGCATATCTGAGGTAGAAAAAAAATGCTTTTTGAGAATACAGGAACTTCACAAGACATGTAACAGAACTGAATGAGAGTATAACTTCTGCTGGCTTGTGCAGATACACATCAACTCCCATGATGCCTTGCATGAGTGGGGTCAAACTTTACAACGGAGTCAAACAGGTTCTCATACCAGGGCAGATCAGAGTAAAGCAACCTCATTTATATTTAAATTAGAATGAAATTAGGGGGATGCAAGAGAGGGAATTAGTGTTCATGTCGACAAACTATACGGGTCTACAGAAAAAAGGTTGAGGGGACTTTCCCTTTAAAGGTGAAAAGGCTCAGTCGAGGAACAATCAAAACTACCACTCCCCCCTCGAGGGCATCTTCATGTGTTCAGCCAGGGAGAAATGAGTTTCTTGTAAAATAATGACATGTGACTTTTCACACTTAAACATTTGTTAACACCTAGGACCTCTTGGATTATTGATGCCATTGAGATCTTAGTGATCAAAGTTGTTACATTATAAAGCCCCAGAAAAAATATCTTTTTAGCACCACTGGGGACAGTAAAAAAAACACACACACACAACTTTGGTAAGACGAGACAATTTCAAATAGACATTCATATAAGTGCCAGACTGCTGTCAAACAGTGCTAGCTAGCTACACAATGAAGCACAATACAAATACAGTAAGAAAAAAAAAAGCATAAACAGGTACCAAAAGGGCCCCAAATACATAAACACAACAGAACTTCACTTCCAAGGCACGTAAGGGCTAAATCAGGTACACCACTTCTATACAGAGTCAGATGTGTAAGACTCTGTGAGGGTATGTTGCAGAGTGAAACCGCGTCAAATCTCCTGTACAGGAAAACCAGCACTGAAAGAAAAGTCATTGCTGGTCACTAAAAGGTAAACCTCCGCTCCAGAAATAACATGGAGGGCCCCCAGGTAAATCATGTGCAACAGCCCAAGGTACTACTGTTCAGGGTTGCTAGTTTTTCGATAAGAGAAAAAGGAGATAAATATGGGGTGTCCCGACACATAAGGACCAATAATAAAATTCAGTATCCTAACCCCATATCTAGTCAAACCGTTACAGGCTGAGACCCATCAAACTGACAAATGCCAGGTAATCCTCAGCCCCTCATATGACTGAGTCCAAACAGGGCTAAAAAGTAAATGGTGCAAAGAAAATATCTGTGAGTGTTGAGGTCACATTTTATCAGATTGCCTGAATCCATATATAATTACAGTTGTGGGTTCAATGGCGGGGCACATAGTACAAAATGCAGATACAGTAAATGCTCACCAGAGTCCCCAACATCCACATGACCCAGGGCCAGTGTCTCACCATGAAAGAAACGCTCACAGATCAAGATCACACATCCACTACCAGCTCTGCTTTATATGCATCTACCCTTTACTATCTAAAATGACAATTCTGGGGGACAAGCAGAAGGGGCTACACCATGAGGATCCTGGCCCCCAGGCCATGTCTGGGACAGCCACCCTCATTCCAGGAGGGTTCAGTTGCGAACATGGCAATTTGCACTCAATTTTGGAGAAAAAAAGGGGGGGGATAATTTTAGGAGTCTGTCAAGCAGAATTGACTTTTTTTTAACTTTTTCTTCACATACTCTTCGAGCATCCTTCAGGAGTACCCACACGACAACCGCCCTACTCCCAGCCTGAACCCTCACTTCTCCCATGATCTCCTCCCCCAAACGACCCCCAGGCAGGCTCGACCCCCGGTACCATCTCCGGGGCTGATTCCGCCCTCCGCGGCAGTGAAACCCTTAAATGTGAAGTGCCCACTGATCGGGTCGAGTCAGGGGTGGGGAGAGCGATCCTGGGTGCATTGGGCCGGCATCTGGGATGTGGGCAGAGTCCCTGATGCCACCATCATCTCACCAAGGGTGTGAGACTTTTTCGCCGCATTTTTTTCTTGCTCTGGCCCTCGGAGCGGCAAGCAAGCGAGAGCCAAGAACTCCGCCCCAGCCGCATCCTCTCAGGGCCGCCACGGTGAGTGCCCCTGGCACCCCACCAGAGGTCGCCCAGGAGCGAGCGCCTCCCAACCTCCCGGGAAGAGAGAGAGGAGTCTCATGGATGCTCAATTCCCCCGCCGACCCCAGCGCCCGGCTCATTCTCGGCACAGGTCGCCAGCGTGGCGCGAGGTGTGGCATCCAGCGCCTCAACCCTCAGCTCCACCGGGCCAGACAGAATTGACACTTTTTGATGACAGAAAATCATTGGCTCTACCACAGTTTAAGAAAAAAAAAAAGTATGATACAGTGGAGGATGATCACAAATCAAATATTTAGTCAATGTAATGCTCAATACAATTTTTTTTTTTTTTTTAAACAAAATCTTTATAGCAAAACCAAGATAGACTCTTAATATCTCAGGATGCATGTTCAACTAACTGAATATTAGACATGTAATCGAAGTTCCAATGGTACTGAGGTAGAACATCAAAGACGTGTTCGCTAAATGCAATAAAAATGAAATCTTTAAACTGCAGCTGGATAGTAAAGAAGAGAAGGATTAGCATTATGCTGCTGGCATCAGAAATTTACAATGGACAGCTTCATTTGTCAGTTGCAGGAATCTGACCAAGTGTTCGGCTACAAATTTCAGCCATCAGCAGCTATATGATAATCCTTCTCTTGAGTGTCCTGCTGACATACCGAGGATTCAATTTTTCAATACATTCTTTCCCAACTGATGAATTCTACTGACAGCGCATAATGATAGGAACTGGGAGAGCAGCAGCACACACTCTTGATGCTTCTTAAGAGATCTGCGTCTTATGGTGATCACAGGGAGAAGAGGAAAGTGACAGCACCCCTCAGTTGTCAGAGATGGATATGTAAAAAGTGCAATCGACAAGAACGAGTCTCCTCACAGCACAGTACCAGGCTACGAACACCTGAACCAAGTAATATAAAACAATCAAACAAAAAAAATGCCAGCCCCTTCCATGTATCTTTGTAATCCCAAATTGCTTTGACTGGTTACCATGAATACATTTTTTTGTCAGTTTGTACTATGGCGTTCAGTAATTCGGAAAAATAAATGTTCCAGCTGCATTTTGCACCTGCTTGCTGAATCGTACACCAGGATTTTCACTAACGCTATGAAACTATCATTCTATCCCAATTCTGCCTAATGTATATGCATGTGTCATATTGTACAGAAAATATATCATATATACACAGCTAAATGTTATACAAGGAAATACCACCTAGCCATAAAAACAAAAGCCTTAAAAGAAAGAAGTTATTTGTATTCCCCATCTCAGTTTGGTTTGGCTATTCAGTGTGCAATTTTTCTGCCCCAGAAATTAGCTTACTTAATATGAAAGTCTGCTACTCGAAGTATGGGCGGCTATCGGTGGTTTCCATTATCGGAAGATGCAGCGCCTGCCACCATGCACCTAAAAGCATTTGTATTGAAGTGCACAGTGTGCGCCCGCACCTTTACAGTTAACAAAGCTGCCCCATCGTCCGCCATACTTCTGGGTAGCAGACTTTTCATTATTAAACTACTTTCTGGGACAAGAAAAAAGGTACTTTTCTCTGAAAAGCTAAACCAGAGGGTAAGGTTTGCAGGGGTGGGAGCCCCTGCAAATGACTGCTTTCCTTTAAGAGCGATTGGCCACTACAAGCTTGTTTGACCCCAAGATGTTATTTCACGAGTATACCAGACTTTGCCATCATTTATTCTATGCATTTCTCATTAGTTCTCACACTTTGTCATAATAAGCCTCCCTCAAATATTTAAAAAAAAAAAAAAAAAACACACACTCCACTTTCCTAACTCCTGGACCCTTGTTACCTCTCACTGCCAATACCTCCATGGGGCAGACTGCTTTCTCAGTTTCCCCTTTATCTGGAACAACCATCCTAGCCACCTTCATCTCTCCCCCCTTACCCTGTTAAGTACCATTCTGTGAGCCCAAAAGGCAAGTAGCTTTATTATCCGAACAGCACCCCCAACACGGGTATATGGCCTTGTATGCTATACTAACCATCCATTTGTTTTATACATTGGGATATTTGTTCATCTGTACCAGATTTGTGGGGTCTGTTCCTCATAAGCTATGATCAGGACCATTTTCAGGTTTGTGTTGTTCATTTTGGTCCCAACTGTTTCTGAAGCATTGTGTTTTAATTCCGGGCTCTCTTTCGGCCCTTTTGTCTTTCCATCGTGTAGGGTTCCCTTATAAAAAGGGGACATGTCAGCAGCCAGTTTTCCGTTAGTTAGTTAGTTGGTGCAGTAGTGGTGTTTGGGGGTTTGGTGTGGCTTCAAATGGTCGGGAGCATGGTTTGTGTCTGGAAGCGGTGTGATCAGTGCTGGATTCTGTGATAAAGAGCATTGGTAGTCAGGGCCAGGCCAGAAAAGTGTTGAGATGACAGTGGCAGAGCAGAGGACATTGTCTTCAAGTACAGAGCTGGAGCATCAATGGAAATGGCAGTTGGTAAGTATTGGGGGTCCTGTGTGTTCCTTCCAGCTTTTTTTTTTATATGTCTCTCAGTCATGTGGTAGTTCTCTACAGGCAACAGCTCTCTTTTATGTGTGCGTGTGTGTGTGTGTGTGTGTGTGTGTGTGTGTGTGTGGGGGGTCTATGCTATTTCCTCCTAATTTTCTTCAGGTCTTGGGAGTGGGGATGTCCTCCCATGCTATTCCCTCCTGCAATTCTACAGGTCTGCCAAAGGGAGTAGGAGAGCATTTCCCATGATATACAGGCTGTATACACAAACACACACACACACACACACCCCCCTACCTCAAACAGGCCTAGTCTTTTTCCTGATGTATAATTTATTTCAACCTTAAAAGCTACCTAATATGCATAACTGCGTAAATCTCCAAAGTGAAAAGACTGTCATCTGCTTAAAAACCTAAGCTTGGGAAGAACTAATTTAGGATTGCAGATTTATCCTTGCAGCTGGTGAAGCATCTTATAAACCCCACACTAAACAACTGTAAAGCTTTAGAAGACTAAGGCTACAGTGCCATTTAATACACATTTATAAAAAACACTTTTTATGGAGGGAATGGCGTTTTGTTTAAGCCTAGAGCACACTGTAGACTTTTTTGTTATCCTTATCACAAAGAAATACATACATTCTGAGCTATACTTATTAGATGTTTTTTGTTTAAGGGGTCAAAATTAATTTCCACAGATAATAAATTGATGTTACAGATTGCCACAGGCACTCACTTTCCAGTAATCCACTAGAAGACTCCAGCTGAAGTCATTTTTAAAATCAATTCAGCATGTTATGTAAATAGAGCACTGCAGTTAATAGCACAAAAAAAAAAAAAAAAAGCTGTCTACGTTCAACTGAAAGCCGAAAATGGGACACAGAACTGCAAACTTTAAATCTGCAAAATCCAGAAACCTAGTCAGTGACCCAATTTCAGGTCCTATTTTGAGACAGTCTCCCATGATATGTCCGCACTGAGACAGAGAGATTATTTTAGGAGAAGTAAAATAGCTGTGCTGAAATGACATTGTGATGCCCTTTCTTTGCAATTCCTTTGTGGTTACAAGGATTTTTTTTTTTTTTTTTTTTAAATCGCTGTGACTGAAAAGTTCAGACACAGAAATATATATATTTATATTTACATATAGATATATAGATAGATATAGATAGATATAGATAGATATATATATATAGATATATATATATATATATATAGATAGATATATATAGATATATATATATATATAGATATATAGATATATAGATATATAGATATATATATAGATAGATATATATATATATATAGATAGATAGATAAAAATGCAGACATTTATTTGAAGCATAAAGCCACAAATGTAGAGAAATGCAATGTTAGGTAAAAAGTCCACTGAATCGTCATAATTGAGTGGTGTGTTCCTCGGAGTCTGAAGGACTGGTCAAAGCAGCGCTGGCATTACCCTAACTTTGGCTCAGTCTTTCAAGGCACAGAAATTTACTTTAACACCAGTGCTGAACTCAGAGTAACACCAATATTGATTCAATCAATCTTTCAAACCCTATGGAACACATCACAAAATTACAAAGATTTACAAGCAAGAGGAGAGTAATATTAATTTTCTAGTCTGGGGCATTGTGAAAACAGCCCCAGGGATACTACAGTAAACCCCAAAATTCTCAGATGGTGAGAGCAGGGAAATCCCCCAAAGGTGCTGCTCTTCATTTCTTGAAGAGGTCGTCCATGCCACAAGTCTAAATGTGGCTGCATCTGCACACTCAGAACTCGGGATCATACTGCAGTAAGCAACAACTTGCAACCTCTCCAAGTATATCTGGCGTCCCACCACATGCAGGCAAGGTAAGAGGCAAGCTTGAACAGGGCTCCAAGTGACTCATAGAGCAGGTCGCCAAACATCTGTGCACTCCCTACCAACCAAAGGTGTTGCCTTGGCACTGGCTATGGATGTTATTATGCAGCCCAACAGCTGGGGGCATAGAGCTAGGAAAAACCAAGGGGACAAAACTGAGGATGAATTAAAAAAAAAAAAAAAAACAATTCTTTCTCTCTCCCCTCCGACAGACACACACACACACACACACACACACACACACACACACATATATACAGAGCTAACGGTTACCTACATTCAGCCAGGGATACACCCTACTCAGTCCTTTGCCATCATTTAGATGGCAGATTGAGTTTTCTCCCGTTTTCCAAGCCTCCCACCACCCTGTGATATGCTCAGCTATCTAATGGCTTTGGTGGCACTCTGGGTGCAAGCACCACCCCTTCTGCGGGAGCAGGCTTCCTGACCAATCGCAAGGGACCACTGCATCGTCGTCTCCCACCCCAGGCTGAATCGTGCTAAAGTCTGCAGCATTCACCAGCCCTGGCCAATACCATTTTGGCTCCCCAAGTCCAGTCCCAAACCCAGGTCACTGAATCAGCTGGCTGAGGTACTGTTTTCTTAAAATCCTTGGGCAGAATTTATGCCTGCAGTCTTTAACTGTGATGTGAAACTGCCTAGATGGTTGGGACTGTGGACTACTGCAGGCTTCTGTATGCTAGTGCAGTTCTGAATTACCATGGATAGTCCTGCTGGCTAGCACACAAAACAAGAAAAAAAAGTTATGAACCTCTTATGGGAACTTTTTACCTTAAAGTAAATGTGTGACTTTCTTAAAATGCATTTTGGGCTTCATAGTACACTACCCTGGGGCTGCGATGGCCCCCCTGTATAAAATGTATACATTTTTACTCACTCAACCGCGCCCATTCACATATCGGGCCTGTGTAGTACAGCATGGTATCTCATCTCATTGGTCCACGTAGTGGACCAGGCTTATTGGGACAGTACTGCACACCGTCATTCAGTGGGTGGCATGCGGGGAGCTGCCGCCTGCTGATGATTGGAGGGGCTGGGTGCCAGGGACCTCAGTGGGCGGGTGGGGATGCGGGGTTCCCACTGGACCACAAGGGTCTTTCACTGACCGTATGCCTGCGATCGGGCGGGGGGGGGCATTCACCACTGCTCCACCAGGGACCTTCTTAATATATCTGCCTGCGATCGGGCGAACGGGAGCGGGAACCGCCATGGGTCTGCAGGGCATCAGGCCCCGACGGCTGTAGCCTGGCAGGGCGCCAGCAGCAAGTCACCGGGGATCGGCACACTGCATGCAAATGGGGCCATAATGACAAGTTGCTCCATTTGCACCTTGCATGCATAATGGCCTCATTTGCACGCACAGTGCGTTTGCGCATCCCCTGCTCCTCCCCGCCACTTGCGACTGCCACCGCGCCGCGTAAAAGTGCGCAGGCGCCCCTCACAGTGCCATATTAAACAGTGCTGAGCCATGGCAAAGTACTGTTGTATATCGCCTGGTCCCTGCCCTGGCAAAACCAAGTTGCGCTGCGCCCAGGCTTGCGCCCCTGCCTGGCACAGTCTGAATATCCAGGCCAATGGGTACACTTTATAATTTTACCTAAGAACACGGCCTTCTCTTTAAATTAGCCTATATCACTTTTCACCCCTCCAGATAAAAGCTTATTAAAACTCAAACATGCACTGCGTACTACAGAATCTGCCACTGCTGAATTGAATCCCAGCTCTGACAACAGATGGACATATAAAGGGAGACACCTGCAAGGCATTCTCTGGTTACAACAGATGTCCGCTTGGGGATCAGCAGAATCAGCCTGACACAATCTACTATACTGTTGTAAACTAATTTTTTTTTTTTTTTTTTTTTTTTAAAAACACGCGATCTGTGAACTGGGACCAGACCCACACCTGGTGTGGGGTTCTTAGTGCTGACTATTCCCCTTCAACTAATTCGTCCAACGCCTGTGGTGTCATGTTGAGTTTTTTCTTTTCATTTTCTGAAATTTGTGCTTTGTATTCCTATGTCCCCCACTGTGTGCAGTTGTCAGGCACTTTTCCAATACCCTCTGACAAGCCAACATGTCACGTAGCATATGTACAGGAATGAGACCTGCACAATTTGTACACATTCAATGGTACTTACTCTGCAAGCACAGCATCCAAATAGTTTGCACACTATTTGTATGGCATTCAAATGTTATTCCTCTAGTATAACTACAGCAAACCTACACCATGCAAAAAAGCGCTCATGCAAAGCTGTTCATATTTATCCCATGCACGTGCTATATATGTAACATGGAAGTTAAAGTTATAATCACCAGAGGCTAAATTCACTGGCAAGGCAAGATTAAAACATTTAGTCTGCATTTGTAGTCCCTGCAGCAGGCATAGCTGCAGTGGAGAAGTTAGCATCACATGGCCTGCCTTTCTGTGCCAGCAAACTCAACATTCAGAAACACACAGCTCAACTTCTTATTTACGAATTGCTCCTTCCGAAGTAACTATGAAGAAAGGAGGATAACATTTTCAACTAGCGCTGCCTTGGAGACTGCCGCTTTGAAGTAGTAGGAGGTACATCTACTTAGGTTTAGCACAAAAATTTTCCTATAATCCGGGAACTCTGAACAATACATCATGGGTTTACATGACTGCTTTAACCTTATTTAAAGAAGAACTGCACTGAATCTGTTCATTATCTCCCCCCAAGTAGAAGCTGATTTTTTAAATACTGGTGGCAGTTTTGTTACCGTTCCATCTCTACAGAGTGTTTTTATTAGCCCAGTGGGAGTTTCTGATTTGTACACTGGCTGCCAAGTACCAGTTCAGATATATGTACGATGTAGTTTATGTCTTTTGCATAGCTCTTCCATTGCTGGCACAATGCATCCATGTTCCACTATAGAACTCTGACCAAGAAGGACATAAACTACATCACAGATTTCTAAAATGACACTGAACACCAGAGTGTAAATTAGAAAACCAACTGATGTTACTAACAGGCCAATGTAGATGGAACAATAACAGAACTGAAACCAGTAATAAAAAAAAAAAAAAAAAAAAAAATTTGCTTCTTCTGGCAAAAAAATACTTTCAGGTTCAGCACTGTTCTCCTTTTAAGTCACCAAATGGGATTTTAAGGATTTGGAAGCACAAAAACTAAAAGCTGCACTGCACCACTGACCCAGTATATAAAAAAAGGTTTGAAGCAACATGTTCCAAACAGGAGACACACACACACACACACACAGCTACTGTTAAAGCCCTGAAGCTTGTATAAACAAACAAACAAACAAAACACACACAAAAGATACATATACCACTAGTGAGGAAGTGATCTGGAACCTTTCAGATGAAGGTACACACATGGGGCCCTGCCATCAAAATTTAATGCCAGTCTCTTCAGTCCTTCAGGAAACATGGGCATAATGAGAATGTAACCGGCCGCTGAACAAAACCCACAGTCCTAAACTGAGAAACACTGTTCACATAAAGGTCAGTTTCCATGACGCGCACGCACACACACACACACACACACACCGGTACAAAACCATTTTTCTGTAAACCAGGTTTTAAAAGAAGCAAACAGTTATAAACAAAACAGAAAATTAAGCAAAAGCGAAGTGCAAAAAAGGATGCATCTTGGCAAATCACATAAGAATGACTATGTAAGCAATAACCCATGACAGGGTGCGCTGTTATTGGGGATTACCACACACCCGGGTGTGCTGAGGCACAAGGTCACAGGCAGAGTGCCCTCAAAGCACGCGGGTGTGAGTTAATCCCTAATAACAGCACACTCACTTAGCGGGTACTGCGCTTATAACATGGGGCACCTGAACACTCTTGCAAAACAACATGGGATACCAGCACACTGTCAGAAAACACACGGAATGCAAGAAGGTGGCATCAAAACATTGGAACTTTATTGTGCGTTCTGCCGCCAGCAGAACATTCAAAACAAGAAGTAGAACAAGTTAAGCAGCGGGATATTCCTGTTAAACAGAAGTAGGACAAAAACGGAGCAGGACACTGTAAGTGTCAAACATGTGAACAGAAAAGCCTGTTCTGCAGCATGTCAAAAGCAATACCATCTCAAAAACCTCTGTGACACCTGCAATGCAGTTACTGCACAACATAAAACACAACAAGAAGTAATGTACAAGCGGTGTACACAGTGTATGACATTGCAGAAGTGGTGCAGAGAGTTACTTTATTGCTTACTTATATTGACAGTCTGAATTAACTCACCGGCGCTCTGAACCCGTACTGCTTCTCAGTGCTGCAAGATTCACCTGTCAGTCTTTGATAAAATCAAGCCACCGGCGTTGGGAGGAATGGTGCAGATGAGGTGATGTGCTGCTGCATGTAGTCCGGTAATTAATCTCATCGTGTTCAGGAATAATAATGTAGATCGCTTACAATGTGGTGCAGAAAGGAGCTCTGTGACATGATTTGTGCTGCCTTATGTGCCCGTGCACCCCAGTTATGAATCTCAGGGTGTTCGGGAATAAAAAAAAAAAAAAGAGAACGTCTCAGGAATGCAGCACGTCTCTCGTGACTGCTGTACGTATGGCGGAGACAGGGTCCTGCACGGACGAAGCTGTTCGCCCACATGCACAATAACAGAGCCAGTGAGGAATACAGGGGATACGAGGTATGCAACAGGACACATGTACGCTGTTGCCACGGACACTTTTGGTAACAGTGGCACTCATCCCGAAAAAAAACACACACACACACACACACACACACACACACACACACACACACACAGCACCCCTGAGTGCGTCTGGCACAGTGGGGGGTACTGCTTTGCACGGGAACGGGGCTCATGGCTGAAATAACGGCCAGGAGCTGAAGGCACTTGGCCTGGGGCCTCATGCCTTACTATGCCCCTGGCCGTGTGCTAGAAGTGTCTAGCGCACATCCCGTCATGTCTTACTGCTTACATAAAGAATGCCTTCTTGAAACCTGCACCCTGGTTTCTTGAAGTTAGAGCCACTGCATTCCTTCCATTGATCAAGGTTAAGAACTGGCCATTTCTGCTAAATGCAATACCTCTCAACCTCAGCATCAAAATGTGTAGCACCGGCATTTAAAATGTAGAGCAAATAGCCAGAGTGCATAGCACATTTTTAAAGAACACCACATTTAAGAATAGTGGGCACTATAGAATTAGGCTGTTTCTATCAAGTTAGTTTAAAATTCAGCAGTTTGTATAGCCAGAAAGAGCTCAAATGTATGAGGAGCAAGACTGCGTTAACCCATCCCCTACTCAAGTCCCCAAACCCCCAACATCTGAAGCAGAGGGTCAACCTAACCCCCCCCCCACTTTACTAGTGCTAATGCAAGCCCTGATATATTACTGCAGAGCAAAGGTAAATGTGGATGTAAAATACAAATTACTATGGGAAAGGCATAGCAGTTGAGAGCTACGACTGCATTATCTTTTAAAGTGTCAGACTGACAGCACTGAAAGTGCTGTGCCTCCAACAGCCACATTCATTCATTTATTTATTTATTGAATTCTGTTGAGCGGGTAGGTCCACTGAGACTGAAAGTTCTTTTCAGGGGCAACTGGGGTTTACAGATGGTAATCAACTGAAATTGAACCGGGTTAAGATGTTGGTGGCATTTTCAGTGAATGGGGGGGAAATCTGGCCAGGACACCGGGGAAATTCCCCTACTCATCTGTAGGGGGAGCTGCTGTCCCTAGAACTTTGGATCAGTGTGGGAGATGGAGACCTTGAGGAGGGTTGTAGCATTATTGGAGGCAGAGGGAGACTGAATGGAAGAACGAGCATCGGAGGAGGAGAATTACGAGTCAGGTCCCATGTCTGGGGCATCAGAAAATAAATCTATTGAAGAGTTTGATATGCTTGCTTTAGGTGAGAAGGAGGGAAGCAGAACTACAGATCACGATAAAAATATGGCATCTGCTCACATGGAGCAGATCCTGGAAGAAAAAAGGATTTCCTTACAGCAAATTTTGGAGGAAGACAATGAAAGAAGATTGGAGGGAGACACACAAGGACCCAGGCAGAAGGATCAACCTGGAACCCGGCTGGTGGGAGTGTTACCCAAGGCCAGGAAGGAAGGAAGCAAGTCGAGCAGAGAAAAGTGTGGCACTTGTGGCTTCTACAAGTTGGGCAATCATTCACGCTTTCGGATTAGCGAGAGAAGAATTTCCTTTGGGAGAATGGAGACCAGGCACTGCGATGCAAGAGGCAGGTTGGAAGCAAGGACTGGATGGAAAGTGGCAACCGGAGGAGGAGTGGACCGATTTCACGCAGAGCGGTAAGATTTCCACATTTGTCAAACCAAAGTGGGGAGGAAGAGGAAACAGGATGAAAATGTGAGACAGGTCACAGGAGTATGGCATAAAGGAAAAGACGTGGATCAGAGCGACAAAATAATAAATACAAGGATCAGGACTGAAACTGAGGACAGATTGGTGGATAGAGACAGAGAGATGGGTGAACAGACATCTGATATAATTACAGAGAAGATACAAGGTGTACAGGAATTTGGGCTGGTGGATAGATAAAGAGAGAGAGAGAGAGAGAGAGAGATGGGTGAACAGACATCTGATATAAGTACAGAGAAGATACAAGGTGTACAGGAATTTGGGCTGCTGGATGAAATCAGTGATGGGAAAGCTGGAGATGGAGCTAGCTGAAAAACAAGCACAGAATACAGATACTTTACCAAGAAGAAGGCTTTATGCGGAAGCAGTCAACAGGAATAACCAGGGAGGAAAAGGCCATGAATCAGCAGGATCGAGTGTACCCCCTTCCCCATTGAGGGGCAGAGGTAGGCCTAGTACCTCAAGTTATTACAGTGACCCATCGTACAGAAGATTTGCAGAAAGGCTGAGATACGAAGGAGGATTGGAAGTATTTCCGGACAGGTTATACGTGGGCAGAAGGTTACTGAAGCAGTCTACACACCGATACATACATCAAGGGAGGATATGTTTGATGAGAGTTTCAGGTCAATGAAGGGTCTGGACAGGTTCTGGCAAAAATATAATTTGTTAAAGTTTTCTCCTGAATGGGTACCTTTCTTAGCAATTCCTCTGACAAAACCAATGACAAACAATAACTGTAATGTTTTGGAATGAATGTGTGCATGTAGGGGATATTGAACAATGGCTGAACCAAAAATGCACAGTTCTGGGCCCCCCAGAGGCTACAGTGGATACAGAGTTTTTGTGGACAGGAGGGTTGTGTTTTAAGGTAAGACTGCATCAAACAGGAGAGGGTACTGCTCACATCCAAAACAGTTTTTCTGGGTAGGGATGGAGGGGGTGGGTGGTCTATCTGGGGCAGCTCAAGGCTGCTATAGGTGCAGGTCTTGGTCCCACCTACCCAGTGTGTGTCATGCAATAAGATGCGGGTTATGCGGAGAAACTGGGCACAGCAATTCACAGTGCAAAAATCATGTTCAGTGTAACTCATGTGAAGAGTTTGGATATACCAGGATTGCCCATGGGCCGCGAGGAACAATGTGAGACGTGTGAACCCAGATGATCCAATAAAAAAGCTCAGCAGTCTGGCCCAAGCAGAGAGCCAACAGCCCCCCACCCCACCCCCGCGGAAGATGAGAATCCTGGATGTAGTGCTATGCCAACCCAGAAGATGCCTAGACAGGAGACCGAGGATGAGAGAGGCCAGGCACAGAGTGAGGAAGTTCCAAGGAAGGAGGGTGTGACAGGAAGAAGAAGGATGGAGACAGGAGAAGATGGAGGAGAAACACAGAGAGTAAAAGAAGGGGGAACTGGGGAGCCAGAGGTGGAAGAACAAGATATGGATGAAACCATGCCCCCCCTTTCCTCAGGAGTGCCAGGAAGTAAATAAGCAACATGCGAGAAGAATGGTTTTGAGGAGTATAAAAGTGATGACATCTGACTTTGGATTGGCTAATCCTTTTGAAGTTTTAGGATCCCAAAACAAAAGAGAACTAAATACAGGAGATTTGGATTCGGATGCATCAAGCACAAAAGTGTCGCAACATAGTAAGGAATCAAGAAAGGGTTACTCGGCTGGGGGAGAAGAGAAGGAAAGAAATAAATATGATTGTTGCTTTGAACTCATGGTTTTGTTTCTGAAATGATAGTTTATTTGGAGGAAAAAAAAAGTAATATATGGTGTTGCTTTCATTAGCAACTGCAAATGTTTGCAGCATTCTATATAGGAAAAGGAGGCTGTATGGCTAGAACTGAGAAATCTGGCATGCGAGGTAGTATTTGTGCAGGAAACATGGTTTAAGACAGTGGAGGCCATGGCTCAGGCACAAAGGGGATGGGTCTGGGGGCCATCATATTGGTCATATGGCTCAGACAGAGCAGATGGGGTGGGTATCCTGTTCTCAGGAATATGGTTTAAACTGCATAAACTTGTGGACATTCAGCCAGGAAGGACTCTTATGGTTGATGGGCTGTGGTATGGACAACCAAGTAGATTCATAGTGGCGTATGGGTCACAAGTCAAGGCTGAGAGGGTCCAATTGTTTTGCATCTATACAACCTTACTTATGTACAACAAGGAATGTTTATTTGGGGGGATTTAAATTGCACTCTAGAAATACAGGAAAGAAAGAAAGGGAGGGAAAAAAGTATGTTGTGACTCGTCTGCATTAAAGAGGTGTATTGAAAGCGCAGAATTAACTGATGTATCAACAAAAGCAGCTCCTTCTGTGAAATTGACATTTATGAAGGGAAGGTAATTTTCTAAAATAGATCATATGTTTGTGACAAAAAGGCTGGATATACTTAAAAGAGTGATCCCCTCAGCTTTAATAGAGCATGTGTTACTTAAAGTGACAGTATGTACTGAAACTGGAATAGGATATTAACCCAAGTGCCACACCAGGCCCTTGGGTTAATATCCCAATCCGGACACTGTAGTGCAGCATGAGGGGGGTGCTGCACTCCTGAGGTACAGTCTTTCGGATGAGACGTTAAACCGAGGTCCCATCTGCCTGTTCTGGTGGTAGTTCAGATGGATGTTAAAGATCCCATGGCACTTCTCGAAAAAAGTAGGGGAATTTTTATTAGAAAGAAAAACAATACTTCACAAATGCAAAATCATACAGAAATCCAAAAAGAAACATAGGGATTGAAAAATAGGAAAATAAATCATCAATAACAACAAAAAAAATATCAAACGAATATCAAAAATAGTCCCCAAAATATAAATTCATGCAGCCTGTAATTCAAAACCTAAACACTACTGATAAGTGCGATACACAAATTAGGATAAAGTTAATTCAGGTTATCCATAAAATACGTTTCCAATAACTGTTAAATAGATGTCTAGCAATAGTGTCATACTCCAAAGTTTTCTGCCCGACAATGGCCTGTTAGATTTGCCTAATTAAGACTATATTAGGGAGTATAGTATGTTGTAGAAAATACTGACACCTGGCTTGCCACAGAAAATATTTGATACAAAGATCAAAGTTAAAGTACTCATATGGTACCTCCCTAAGAAACCTGTGTAATCATCCAAAATCAAACTTTGATAAGAAATATGGTGAGCTATACCCCATTTCTACCAGGATGCTAGATCTGCCCACAATTGCTCTGAATAAACACATCGGAGAAAAAAAGGCTCTTGTGTTTCTTCCTGACCAACACATTCAGGCCTCATGCATTGCTTCTCTGCGACGGGTTTGTGCTTCAGGTTACCCCAAACTCCTAACCTGCCATGGCAACTTAGCCATTGAACAACCCACATTTGTGATGGTATTCTTTTGTCTGTTAATGTGCGTAATACCTGAGAGACCTTAGTGGGAACACAAAAAGGGAAATCTACCTGAACATAAAAACATTACCCATAATTTCCTCATAAAAATTCTTCCTAAAAATATCAAGCAATTGGGCCTTACCCAATTTCCCTTCCCTAAGTTTTCTAACTGCTGAAACTGCATAAGATGGTGCAGCATGCCTGGAATTTTGTTTTGGTATGCCACCACCCTCCCATTGAGACATAAATGAGTGGAACAATGACTGGGTCCAAATAGACCATGGATGACAATCAGAAAGGGCTTTTACTTGAAAGGAAGCTATCATAAAAAAAGAGTGGTAAAAAACCAACAGGTTAATCATCCCAAGTCCACTCTGTGAAACCTTTTAAGTAATCGGAATAGGAAAAACAGAACATAGATATAAAAAGACTGGCAATAAAAACTTCTTAAGTACCATCACCCTTTTCTTTTTTGAAAACCCCCAGGCTTTCCATTGTTGAACTTTTTGTTCACCTACAACTAAGTGTCTTTCCCAATTCAGCAGAGCCAGATCCCCACTCCCAAAATGAAGACCTAGGATTTTAACCGAATCGGAAACAGGAATACCCCCTATGCTCTGTACTAGTAGGGTCCTGCCTACTGCAAGACAAACACATTTATCATAATTTAGGATAGTACCGTTTAATGTTGAAAATTGTTCAAGTGTCTGAAGTGCAGTTTGACCAGACTGGACATCTGTCACCAATAAACATATGTCATCTGCATATACTGACAACTTTTGGGCTGGAATACTCAAAGACAGAGTCAAGCCGCAAACTGCTTGATTATGCTCAATTTCTCGTATTATAGGGTCCAACACAAATGCATATAATAGAGGGCTTATAGGGCACCCCTGCCTAACCCCTTGTTTTAAACAGATTTCATTTCCCAGTAAGTTATTTATTATGGGACATAATCATGCATTATCCTATAATGTTTAAACATTAATAAATGTTGTGGGGATACCATACTTCTCCAGAACTTGAAATAAAAAATCATGGGAAACCCTGTTGAAAGCTTTAGACTGATCTAAAGACAAAATAAAACCTGATAATTTATTCTGGGTCCCATATTTACAGATATCTCTGAAATCGTAAATTTTGCTGTACTGACCTTTGGGAATGGAACAGGTCTGTGCAGGATGAAGCACAAATTGTGCTACAATTTGTAACCTCTTACAAAGAATGGAAGAAAGGATTTTATAGTCAGTATTGAGTAGGCTAATCGGCCTCCAGTTGCTCAATTCCATGATATCACCTTTTTTTGTATAAAAAGGTAAGAATTACCAAGTTAAATTTCACATCCCCCAAACCAAATTGAAGAATGTCGTTATAGAAATTAGCGAAAATCTCATTAAGATCCTCTTTAAAGGTTTTGTAGAACTCGTTTGTGATACCATCCTCACCTGGCGAGATTCCCATTTTAAGTTTATTTATGGCTGTGAGAACTTCTGAAGGAGAAATAGGTGCATTCAGTTTTTCTACTTCAATGCTTGGGACCTTGGGAACAGGAAAATGAAGAACTTTGTCACAAGTGGCTGTTGGATGAAACGTAGTGCTAAAGACTGAAGATAAATGTTGTTCTATAATCAACATCTCCATATCAGATGTTTTAATCTGACCACTTTTATTTTTTAAACCAGTCATAATTTTTTTGTCCAATTTTTGTTTACATGTAACGTAAGGATCTTTAAAAGGCTGTTGCATGCCAAATCTCATTTCGGCATACATGGAAACTGCCCTGTCATATTGGTATTGTTTCATTTTATATTTTATAACCCCTAATTGTATTTGTACATCTGGAGATGTCATCCGAGGGCTAGACAGTAATTTATAGTATTAGTTTCTATAGTCCAAATATTGTAAATAATCTGAGTTACTCCTCCTCTTACCGTGAAAAATTAAAATTGATGGCAGTTTTGGTGTGCATCCACCAAGAAAACCAGTCATCATAAAGGTCTGCAACTGATTTCCTAGAACCCAGTAAATACTGAAGTTGCTGTAAAACAGATGCATCACCTAATAGCCGTGAGTTCAATTTCCATCTCCTACTGATGGAAGGAAACCTTGTGGGTATCTGATTCAATCCTAGAATACAATAAAGTAGTTTATGGTCTGAAAATTCACAATGTTGTAAAGAAAAATGCTGTGCTACTAAATATTTAGAGATTAAAAAAAATAGTCTATCCATGTAGTGAAGGAAGCCCTCTGATAAGTAAAACCATCAGTCTTGTGAAGCCTCCTATAGGGCATCCCCAAGGTTCGCTACTGCTAATGTTTGTGTGAGAGCATGAGAATCACAATAGGTTTTTTGTTGAACATTATCCCTCATACGATTATCTAAACTGCAGTTCATATCCCCCCCCCTCCAAAATGATATGTTTCGAAGTAAATAGATACGGTTTGATCTGTTGAAATAAATCCATCCTTGCCATTTTTTACTTGGGGAGCATAGGTGTTGATTAATCTGAGAGCATACCCTTTATAATAACAATCAATTAGCAAAGCTCTGCCAGGCAGTATGTCAATAAGTCGAGTAACTTGTACTGTGGAGTGGTTAAAAAGAACCCCCACCCCATCAGCTGCATCAGGGCCAAAAGACGAAAAGGAAGGGACCTCCCACCAGGCCTTTTCAGCTTGAGTAGCTTCAGCCAAAAAGGACAAATGTGTTTCCTACAAAAAAATGATATTGGCCTGTAAATTTCTGCAATGCATTAAACAAATCATACGCCTTCTGTAGTTCTTAATAATACAACAGTTAAGCGATATCATCTTTAGGCAGGCCATGATATTTAAAGACAAGAGTAAAGTTTCCCGTATCCATCACTTACCTTTTTTTTTTTTTTTTTATAAACTCTAAAACGTCTCTTTCACCTTCTTCATCATCATCCACCTCCATCTCAGAAAAAGCTTCTGATTTAGATGTTTCAGAACCAGAATCTCCCTCCAGGTCCGCCAAGACCTGGAAGGCATTGTGTGTGCGACAAACCCCTGAAGCTCCCTTCTGTCTACTAACTGCCCCGATGAGTCTTCTAGAAGGGGGAGTTTAAAAATCAGAATCTGGTGGGGGCATTACCGGGAGGTTATCGGGGAGGGAGAGAAGTACCAGGGACAGATCCTGTACTAAGAGCAGGAACCTCAGTTAATAAGATTGGCTGGTCCTGGTCTGGAGGCCTTGACTGCTCAGGCTCCGGCTCCAGAGTCTGTGAATGACTAGGCTGTGAGTCCTGAGGTGTATCCCCACCCCCTGGCTAGAAGGTTCCGTGTCTGTTGTCAAATGAGAAGGTGCCTGAGGCCTATACCTACCCTGGGTCTGATTTATTAAGTCTTCTTTATTGGGGTCTCCCTGCCAATTCTGACCCGACCAAGGGCATTGGTGATAAGCATGACCGGATTCCTCACATAAATTGCATTTAAAACACATTTCTGCAAACCTCGCTATCATGATCCATCCCACCACAAAGTGGACACTTAACCTCATCGCATGCACTACTTAAATGACACTTACTGTCACATCGGTAACATGCTTTGGGTTGGTCTGGATGAAAACAGACACCCCTGTCCTTTCCTAAAAAGAAACTGTTGGGTACATGCATAATACCATTATCCACAATATGCAATTTCACTTTAAAGCATCATACCCCAGTCCAAATACCCTCTGAATCTATGATGGGCTCAGGGGGCCCTAAAAACAGTGCATTTTTTCTCGAACAATACTGGATATCCCCCCCGTTCATTCCCTCATTCCTGAACATAATGTTTATTGTTTTAAACAGAGGTTTAGTGATGGGAATTGCCCAAAATGGGAGCCATAAAGGTAAAGTCTTGTAAGGTTTGTATTTTTGCCAGAATTTATCTAGACCAGAAAAATGCTTAAAACTAATGTTAAATGTGTCTTCTCAATGGATGTTTATTAAAGCATATACACCCGTGGCTAAAATGTTCATGGAATCCTTCAACAGTTTTCTGGCAACGTATGCCCTGTCCGGGTGTTCAGGCAAGCCGCCCCTGTACCTGAGTCGCACTGCATTCCTATGAGGGTCTTGTTCTAGTTTATTATTTTTTGAATAAATCCAAAATCCGGGGGCCCCTCCTCGCATTAGTTCTGCATGGTGAATGAGCAGGGGACTCTCTCGGTGGGCCCTCGTAAGGAGGTTTACCAAAATTGGTAATGTTATTAAATGCAGACTCTGAGTCCGTATTACCGTGTGTGGGGGGAAAACCAAAGGCTGACCTGCAGGGGAAGCTCCCCATTGAGTATCAGGACGCACCAGAGAATCTGAAATCTCCGGAGAGGAAAACGAAATCCAAGTAGGGTCCGGGACCCAACGACCATCTGGCTGTTGCATCCAGCCTGCCTGAGCAAGGGCAGATTCTTTGGTCCAAGTTGCAGCATTTCCCAAGTCTGACAGCCACCTGCTGGGACCGGCAGCACAGTCAGACAACGCCGATACTTCCACATTCCCTTCCCCAGCTGTAGCAGTGACGTGTTCAGCGTCAGAAACCCAGCATTCTGCTGTCTCAGCTCCCGCTGAGCAGTCTACAGCAAAGGGAGCAGCCTAATCCAAAACTCTCGTAGAAGAGGTATTCTCACCATCCACAGTGTGGGACTCGCTTGCAACTGTAAGATGTGTAGAAACCCCCACTGCATGCTTGCTAGCATACAAATCTCCGTGAGCCATTTACTGAGCAGTAAGTCGAGCTGATACATCCTGATTCTCCTGTTTGTCAGCAACAATACCCTGCAGAGCTACAGTCTGCACATCTTGCTCCTTCACATTCAGAGAGCAGTCTGCCATGTTAGAAGCGCGACAACCCCCTCTACTGACAGCAACTCCGTAGGGGAATTTCCCCGGTGCCCTGGCCAAATTTCCCCCCATTCACTAAAAACACCACCAACAGCTATAATCTGGTTTGAGGTCAGTTGGCATTCATCTATATCCCCATCCCCTGGGTCGTGCCTGAAATTAGGCAGAATTTGTCTAGTGCACTTACCCAGTCAACAAAAATAAAAATAAATAAATGGAACAGCCCAAAACAAGATGGAAAATGAATATAAACAGTTTACGGGATGAAAAAGTAAAAATAGGGCTGGCAATATTGTTTGTGGATAGAGCCTCAGTATTAGGAGTATATGAGGAAATGGATGAATGGTGGTTAGATACAAAGAAAATAATTGCAAAATGGATGCAGGATTTTGGTACAAAAAAAAGCTAAAGGCAACTTTTGAAATATTTAGGACTGAGGAATCAGATGTTTCGGCTGTTAGAAGCTTCATATGGAGGTAAAGAAGAGTTGCAGGATCAAACAGAAAGGGTGAAAGAAAGTATGAGAAGAGTACATTACGACAGAGCAGGTTCATTAGTGACGGAATTGAGCACAGGAAAGTACAGTTACGCAAGAACTTACCATAACAGTAGATCTTCCAGAGAGGCTCTTGCAGTAGGTATTCACAAGTAGGACTAAGCAGTCAGGCGTCAGGATCCCAAGGAAAAATCTCTAGCTAGCAGTCTCTGGCGGGGACCGCCCCGTCAGGTGACCAGCGTCAGCCGACGTCAGTATAAAGTGGGCGGTCCCGACGCCCGCCCTCCATTTCTTTCACACCAAGCGCCAAAGGGCTGCAGGACAGAAGAGGATACAGTCCCATATCTGAAAGAGAAGAAAAGAGGGGATGGAAGGACGGAAGGTAATACCTACTGCAAGAGCCTCTCGAAGATCTACTATTACGGTAAGTTCTTACATAACTATTGTCCTTACTTGAAGAGCTCTTGCAGTAGGTATTCACAAGTAGGACAGAGTCCCAAGCAGACTGGAACAAAAAGAAAGCGGTAGGAGGAAAAAAAATACCCACAAAGGCTAAGCTTCTAGACAGGGATCATGAAAGGATTCTCTGCAGAACAGCTAGCCCAAAGCCTGCTCTGCGGCGAGAGGCAATGTCTAAACTGTAATGTTTCCTGAAGGTATGGACGGAAGTCCAAGTTGCGGCTGCACAAATCTCAACCGTTGACACAATCTTGAAGCAAGCGGCAGAGGCCATGACCCCTCCAGTGGAGTGGCCTTTGACCTGACCCGGAAGGATCTTGTGATACTTGTCGTAACAGAAAGTGATAAAATTGGCCAACCGTTTAGAAAGGCATTGCTTGGAAACAGGGTTGCCTTCTCTTTTTTGAGCGAAAGACACAAAGAGTTGGTCGGTTTTCCTGAGATCCTTAGTACTGTGAGTACAGTATCTCAGAATTCTATGTACATCCAAGGTATGGAGGAGATACTCCCCCTGACTGATTCAGAGTAGATTCAGCCACCACTTTTGGAAGAAATTTAGGGTTAGTACGTATGATCACCCTATCCTTGTGGAAAATCAAATAAGGGATTTTACACATCAAGGCTTGCAACTCAGAAATCCTCTGAGCTGAGGTGATGGCTACTAGAAACAAAGTCTTCCAAAAAAGAAACTTCAGCTCTGCATCTGCCGCAGGTTCGAAGGGAGGCAGAGTAATCTTCTTGAGAATAAAGTTCAAGTCCCAAGGAGGAGGAGCAGGGTTGCGGATCGGGGGTCTTAAGTGCTGGACCCCTCGCAGAAAAGTCTTCGAGACTTGTAGTTGTACAAACGTCCTGCTCCCGAAAGGGATGTGGTAAGCTGAAATGGCAGCCATATGTACTTTCACTGACAAGTAACTAAGGCCCAAGTCATACAGGTGCCTAAGGTCGTCCAGAACCTTATTGGCTGGACAAGAAAAAGGTTTTATGTTTTTAGAACCCGCCCAGATGGTGAAGTGCTTCCACTTCATGGCATAAGTGGACCTGGTGGAAGGCTTTCTGGCCTCCACTAGGATGTCAGCAAACGCGGGGGAAACTCCAAAACATGCTTTAGCTACATCTGAAGGAGCCACGTGTGAAGGTGAAGAGACTTGAGAACTGGATAAACTAGGGTCCCCTTCCCCTGGGTCAGCAAATGTTGCGACAGTGGTAGAGGAAGAGGAGGTTCCATGGAAAGCTGTTGCAGAAGCGAGAACCAGGCTTGTCTCGGGTTAAAAGGAGCGACTAGGATCATTCTCGCTCCTTCCGACTTGAGCTTGTTGAGTACCCTCGGGATCAAAGGAATCGGGAGGGAAGCCATAGATGAATCTGTCCTTCCAGCACAGAGACATCATGTCCTGACAAAAAGTGTCTCGCCCTGGAGAGAGCAAGCAGAAGGTGGGAGGTTTGGCGTTGTCAGAGGATGCGAAGAGGTCCATTTGAGGAGTCCCCCAGTGCTGGAATACGTCATCTAGCACTTCCTAGTCGAGTTCCCACTCGTGAGACTTGGCTGATGAGCGAATTAAGGTGTCCACAAGAGTGTTCTCCAACCCAGACACATGAACAGCCGTCAGATGAAGGCTGTGCTGGTACGCCCAGTGCCAGATTCTCATGGCTTCCCAGCAGAGGAGATAGGAACGAGTTCCTCCCTGTTTGTTGAGGTACCAGACAACACACATGTCTGACTGTATCAGAAGGTGACCAGGAAGAACAACTGGGAGGTGAGCATTGAGGGCATAAAGGACTGTCCTCAACTCGAGGACATTTATATGGAGCTTTTGTTCGAACTGAGACCAGCTGCCCAGAGTCCGGTGAGGCCAGAGATGGGCACCCCAGCCTGCCCGATGCATCAGTCATCAGGGTCTGGGTGGGAGGGGCAGTGCAGAACGGGATCCCCAGATTGAGATGTTCTGGAACCGTCCACCATTGCAAGTCCCTGACCATAGGGTCTGACACCAGGATTTCGTGATCCAGGTCGTTCCAGGACTGGTCCCATTGAGACCGCAGGGTCCACTGGGAGATCTTCTTGTGGAGACGAGCGAGTGGGATGGTTGGGATGGCAGCTACCATCAGGCCGAGAAGACGAAGGACCTTCCTGGCTCCAACCCTTCTGAGACTCCATAAGAGCTGAGCTTAGTTTGATAGCATCTTGGCTCTGTCCGGGGGCAAGAAAGCCTTACCCAGAGTCATGTCCAACACTGCCCCTATGAACTGCAGCTGTTGGCAAGGGATCAGATGGGACTTAGCAGGGTTGATTGTAATCCCCAGGTTGGAGAATACTTGAAGGGTGAGGGAAAGGGAGCCCAAAAGGTACTACCTGGATGAGGCTGCCAGAAGCCAGTCGTCCACGTAGAGGAAGACTTGGGACCCCCTTGGTATGCAGGAAGGCCGCCACCACCGCCAGGCATTTGGTAAATACTCGAGGAGCAGAGGATAGACCAAAAGGAAGGGCCTTGAACTGGTAGTGGGACCCCTGAAAACAAAAACGGAGGTATCTGCGGTGGGAGTGGCAAACAGGGATATGGAGGTAGGCATCCTGCATATCCGGGGCACACAGCCACAGTCCCAGCCAAAGCATAGGGAGAAGGTTCTGGAGGGAGAGCAGTCAAAACCGTTTGTACTCCACAAACTGATTGAGGAAGCTGAGGTTGAGAATGGGCCTCAGGTCCCCAGTTTTCTTTGGTACTAGGAAGAAGTGAGAAAAGTAGCCTGTCCACTGAAGGTGGGGGGGTGGGGGAACGGGTTCTATAGCCTCTTTTAGCAGAAGAGAGTGGATTTCTTCCAGTACCAACTGCAGATGAGTGTGGGAGTACAAGGAGGGAGGAGGTGGTCTGCGAGGTTTTTTTTGAGTGAACTCTATCGAGTGTCCTGCTGCAATCAGCTGGAGCACCCAGACATCTGAGGTTATCCTCTCCCAACCCGGTAGATAAAGGAGGAGAATCTCCTCCCTACCAGTTCCGCTGGACTGGGCAGAGGCAGTGGGAGAAGCAGGCAGCAGAGGCCCTGGGAGCTTTCTTGCTGGGGGGGGGGGGGGCATGGCGGCTGAGGCAGCTTTGCGTTTGTTGGGATGTCGGGGTTGCGTCTGCTTAGGCCTTTGGCAGTTGGGGCGTCGAAGGGACAGTTTCTGCCTCTGAGAGGATTTGTACATTGTCTGAACAGAACTTAATGCCAAACCCATTTCCTGTAATTCGGTGATGATGTCCTTGACATCACCGCCAAACAGCACAGACCCTCTGAAGGGAGCATCGTGGATGGCCGACTGCACTTCACGGGCCAAACCTGACACTCTGAGCCAGGCATGATGCCGTAAGGATACGGCAAAGGCCGAGCTCCTGCCTGCAGTGTCCACCGCATCATATGTAGCACGAGGCACGTGTCTACAGGCCGAGCAGACAAGATCTTCCAGTTCCTGCTTTGTTTGCGAATCTGGGAGAGTGTCCAGTTTTGATTCCATCTGACTAAGGATTGCCTTCTGGTAGTCCCCCATGTGGCCGACGTAATTGAGGGCCCTCATGCCCAGAGTGGAAGAAACATAGAACTTCTTCCCGTACTAGTCCAGAAGATGGGATTCCTTGTCGGGGACGAGCTGAGATGCTTAGGGTTGGCTGACTGGTCGTGTGCGGCGCTAATCACAGCTGAATCGGCCTTGGGGTGAAGGATGAGAAAATTCTTCTCCTCAGGAGCCTGATATAGCCTGTCGGCCTTCCGAGGAAAGGGGGCTAACAAGAAAGGTTGCTTCCAAACAGTGGAGACAAGATCCTCATGAGGCTCTATCCAGGGTGTTATCAGGGTGGGAGAAGTCTCCAGAAGGTTCAGATGGGCCGCAAACATCTTACGCTGGGGATCCGGTTCCATTGATTGCCACTCACAGGCAGCCTGGATTTTCTTCAGCAGCTCCAGAAAGGATCAATCTTCCAGAGGGGACTAAAGAGAACCTTGCGGCCTGGGTCTATCTGGAGTGCAGGGCTTGCCCTCTAGATCAGAACATTCGAAGTCCAAATCTGACTCCCAAGACTCAGAAGATGAAGAGGCCTCCCTAGGAGGGGAAGGATCACCCTCTCTGGGGGTTCCCCGGGGGAGCATGTCCTCCCTGGCCCGAGAACCAGAAGGTTCAGCTCTGGTGTCCGGCAGAGGAAGGGAAGTCTCTTCACACCGACGTAAGGGGTCCAGCATTGAGACCGGCATCTGTATGCGTTTCTCGACCGACTGGGTGATCTGTGATTTTGCTTCAGCCCACCAGGAGGCCAAGACCTCCCTCAAGTCCACCTGAAGCTTCAGGGTAGGTGGGTCGGGGGGGAGGCAGAGGGAGGCTCAGGTACACGTAAGCTGGAAACCCGTAATAAGGGTACCCATAACCTGACAGCCCAGTGTCGGGTATTGTGGCGCCAGGTACTGCAGCGTCAGATAGTGCAGCATCTGGTATGGAGGAGCCGAATACTGCGACGTTGGGTATGCTTGTGTCTGATATCCTGGTGCCGGGGTGTCATATGGAGTCGGAGGTGCCGGTGGCAGTCCTGCAGGTGGACCAGATGGATCAGGCGTCGGCCCGGAGGGGGGCCAGTCAGTGGTCCCGGGAACCCGGAAGGCTCTGACATTAGATAGTCAGGCAGCGAGATGGCGGAGGGTGACGTCGGGTGGTCTGACATCTGGTCTGGTATCTGAGGATTAGGTGTCGGGGGGCACCCCCAATGTCAGTGTGTCCATCTTCTCGACCCCAGCCAGGGAGGGAGGGAGGAGTAAACTCCTCGGGAGGAGCCGGAAAAGACGCGAGGTCCTCAGAGGGCAATGCAGCCAACATGCGCTGCTGCACCTCTCCAACGTCAGGGATGGATGAATGGCCTGACGAAGAGTCGCCGGCTGGGCAGATGTCGGGCGAGCCGACGAATCAACTTATCAGCCGTAGTTCAGGCGGAGGCCGTGGGACCGACGCCGATTTATCGGATGCACTTGACCGAAGGCCTGATTTAGAGGCTCAGAGCAAGAGTGCGGGCTTTTGCCCCAGAGGCTCCAGTTGGATCCGAGCGCAAGCCAGATTGGGGAGGGCTGGGTCGACACCAGCTTAAACACCACTAAGGCAGCCGAAGGACGATCCTGGGGTGACCTGAGAGCCGTGACCTCAGTCGAGTCGCAGCTACTGTGGATGATGAGTCCCAATCCTGTAGCCCTGTCCTCTTTTCTTGTGATGGCCCTCAGAAGAAGTTGATGCCTGCCTCAATGTCTTCAGTTCCTTTTCCATAGGTGCCATTTTCTTTTTTAAGTAAATGGGCTTCCAGGGACTGCTGCCTTTGTTTCAGAGTTGCAGCGTTAGATTTTTGGCAGTGCTCACACTCCTCCACGCAGTGGTCTGGGCCCAGACAGACAAGGCAGAGGGAATGGCCATCCTTGTGAAGGAGCTGGGATCCACAAGAGTCGCACTTGTTCTTATGCGATTCCGACGGTGTCGGGAACGACATGCACATCAAGGCAGTATTACACAAACAGAGTAAAATAAAGAAGAAAAAGAATGATACTGATCCAAAATAGTGAGAAAAGCGAGCGCTGTTCTTCTGCGAGGTACTTTCGCAAAGCAGACAGCGGGAAAGAACTGGAGGGCGGGCGTCGGGACCGTCCCCATTTATACTGACATCGGCTGATGGTGGTCACCTGACATGGGGGTGGTCCCCGCCAGAGACTGCTAGCTGGAGATTTTTCCATGGGGTCCTGACACCCGACGGCTTAGTCCTACTTGCAAATACCTACTGCAAGAGCCCTCTCCATTTTCAGATCCATGTGAAACATGCAAGGAAAAGAAAAACAGGTCAAGGATCACGTGCCTTAGAAGTAAGAAGGAAGGGAGAGATTATTTGTACCTCAGAAGGAATTGGGGGAATCACAGAGGCACAGAGAAGGGGAGTTATGGAGGGGCAAGAACCTAGTGATATTGAAATAAAAGTTTTTGGAAGATGTGGATATCCTTAAACTGGAGGAACAAAAATGTAAGGGTTTAAGGACTGAGATTACTGCACAGGAGGTGGAAGAGGTTATCAAGGGATTGAAAGATGGGGTAGTTCCAGGGCTGGATGGTACACCAAATTAATTTTATAAAGCTCAGGTAAAGTTAGTAGCACCATGTTTAGCGAGGGTGTATTATGTTTAAAATGCAAAGAATACATTTGGAACTGTCAAAAGGCTTTGCTATTTTTCTGCATAAGTCAGAGGATAAACTGAGAACTGGCGGCCTATTAGTATACTTAACTCTTATTTTAAAATTTTGGCTCAGGTACTGCAAGAGAGATTGAGAACGGCAACGGCAGAATTAATACACCTTGCTCAAATATGCGCCATACCGGGCAGAAACACACAGGAAAATTTGGCTTTAAAAAGAGATGTGATGTAATACACCAAAAGAAAATAAGACCGGGTGCATTATATCATTATACCAAAACAAAGCATTCAATCGAGTTAATCATTCTTATTTGCTTAAGGTATTGGAAAGGTATGGTATCCTCCTTGATTTCTGTAGGTGGATTAAGATTTTATATGAAAATGCAGCCCAGACTATGGAAATGGGGGTGGAACCTAATTTATCTTAAAACAGGGGTACGACAAGGCTGTCCCCTGACCCCGTTGTTGTATGTGTTTGCAATAGATCCCTTAATTAGGAAAATTTGGCTCAAGGAAAATATTAAGGGGATTGCAGGAAATCAAGTGGAAGACGCAATCACAGAATCTGCATATGCAGATGACTTGTGTATTTTTCAGGGATCAGAGGAGGAAACAGAATGTTTAATGAAGGTTATCGATAAATATGCGAATACATCTAGCATTGTGCTAAATATACATAAAAGTAGAGGTTTTAGGCTAGGGAAAAGGGAGGGGGAAGGGTTAAAAAAATTAAAATGTTATAAGGATATTAAATATTGGGGTTATTTTTGGGAAAGGGAAGATGGGTACAGTGAACTGGGAAAAAAGCAATAGAGGAGGCAAAAAAGAAGATGGCAAGGTGGAAATCTTGGAGAATGTGTAAATTGAAAATATTTTTTGTAATCAAACAGTTTCTGCTGCCTTGTGTCCTTTATATAGCAGCAGTATTCCCTTTGCTGAATGGGGTGGAAACAAGAATCTTAAGCCTGTTCTTTCAAATGGTAGGGGGAAGCAGGTTAAATCCCATTAAAAGAAAGGTGACATACTTATATAATAAAAAAAAAATGGGTGTCTAGGGATGATCAATCCGGTGATCCGTTTCATACCTTATTTTGGTATAAAAATGTGACTAATGCTTTGGAAAATCAAGGCGGAATGGTAGGAAAGTGGGGGGAAAAAATGTGTTGGAGACTTTCAGTAAATGGAGAGATGAAACTCCAAAGGGGGGTAAGAATTTGGATGTACCAGAGTATTATAGGGGGACATTTGAGTAAATTGACAGAATGGAAAATTACTAGGACCCAGGTAGAACAAGGTAATAGGAAAAATATATATATATATATACACACACACATATATATACACACACACACACACACATACATACACTTATATATATATATATATATATATATATATATATACATATATATATATATATTATGGTAGCACGGTAGTGCTACCATAGTTAGGTTGAGGAGCCATTTCCATGTTAAACCCAAACTTTGCTGTAATAACTTTGCAACAGTGGGTTGCCTGAAATTTGGAATATGATCAAGACCCATAGGCCTTGGGATCCTGCCAAGTTTCGTACTGATCAGGATATCACAGTTTGCGGAGTTGTTAAGCTGATCTGTGCGCTGCTACGCTTTTCTGGAATTCTGTGGTCGCGCCTACAGGTCGTACGTTTAGATGATCTGGCCCGAATCTTCAGGGAACGTGCAGCCGGGTCCCCGATGGCGTGCCTTTCAAGATTTCGTGGAAAATATTAAACGGGTTCAAAAGTTATTCAAAACAGTTTCCCATTATAAGTCAATGGGAAAGTTAACAAAAAGTTCAACACTTTCGCAATGCATTTTTACTTTCGCAAATGGGCCTGTTATTTTAAATCGGCCATTTTGTTTTCAGTTGGTGATCAGAAAATGGTTGGCATTTAAATTTGGGACCCTCTAGCAATCTAATTTTTTTGTATTCACCTAGTCGGGCCTTGAGGATGCTTGCCATGTCTTTATTT